>CM060932.1:457834818-459084818 GCA_030765085.1 Allium cepa
TACGGAAGCTGATTTAAATTCTGCTTAAACAATAATGGATAGAAAACTATTAAATTAGATGCAGAAGTGATTTAAATTGATTTTGGGAATTATTTGTTTTGATTAACATGTGAAAACAACCTTTCAGGGTACTATCTTATATTACGACAAAACCAGTTTCATTGGATCCGTACTAATGAATTATTGCCATCGAATTTCGTGGTTATCGGACACATCCTTTGGTCGTGCAAGATCAAAATGCATAGAAATTAATTAAATTAATTTAATATAACTGGCTTTGAAAAGCTATCTTCTGTTATTGATGAAATTGAGTCCTGATGTATACTCCGTTGTGTCCAGAATAGGAGTATAACATATGGAACGCCAGGCAAAAGTCTCATTTGGAGTTCGAAAAATTTGGCGAATGAACAGCGTTTTGTAATTTTTTTTCTATAAATGGGCTTCACCATTTCATTTTTGCTAACCTTAGTCTAACAAACCTTCAGCGGTGATTAATCGAACCCTTCATCCATTGGCGCATATTTCTACAGCAGATCTAGGCGTTTTTAGGCCTTGTCTCCTACATGAAACATATAGTTCTCATCTCATGAACACATCCATATAAGTCGATCATCGATCGACGAAACGTGGACGTAGCTAGGGCGCTGCGTTCATTTGTAGATCACCTTCATTTTAGGCTCGATCTCTTGAAAGGTGTGCATGCATGGCAGCGACGGTAGGTGGAGCGGCGGTAGGCGATGGCGGCGGCGCGAGCAGGACGACGACGTCGGCGTCTGATGATGTCGCGATCGAGCAAAATAAAAAAAGAAGAAGGGAAAGTGCGTTACCCGAAACGAGCACGAGAGGGAGAGTGGAAAGAAGGTTAATTTAAAATTTAATTAATTTAAGTTAATTTTATTTAATTATCTCGTACGTTTGTTAATTCATTACTTTTTCGTACGAGGTCGGTTTTGAGCACGACAGTTGCATTTCATTTGTATCAGCGAGCACTACGATATGGAGTTGGATTGGATTGATTCAAAGCTAGTGAGAATTTTGGTTAAAATTGAACGTTTGTTCAATTTTAATTCAAAATGGACCATTTCGGTGGAACTAAAATCAATGTGATTTAGTCTCACCTTTTGTTTAACCAGAAATATTTTTAGTAGATAAAATTATTTATTGGATGAGTGGATATTTTGTTGCTGACTGTTTGGATAATTTACTGAATTATATTATTGGTTTGGATATATTGTCGCTCCTAGCGGATGAGACCCCACTACGTTTCCATGTAAGAGCGGATGACCCCTTGTATACGAATCTCGCCTTGAAGTGATTGATTTTTATATTATTTGATTATATACTATATGTGACGCAGGGGGATGGTTTGGATGGATCCATCAGGATTTCTCACACTATTGATTTTACTTTTCATATATTTTAATGTATGATGTGTTGGATGTCATACTTGATGACATGGATTGTTTTGCTTATTTAGTGTTATAGCTCACTATGCCATATTTTTAGTGATGGAAATGCTATAAAATTGTGATTTTGAATTGAAATCATTTTCAATGTGATTTTCGAAGTACATACGTTTTAATAAATTTTGAATTATTAAAAGAAATGAAATTATTTTAAAACAAATAAAAAGTATGATTTTTGTTGCTATAAAAGTATAGTTTTTTGAAATATTTTTAAATAGAGATTATTGAATAAGTTTATGTAAAGGATTCATAAAAGTGATATTCTATAAATAATGAAATAGAGTTGTAATCGAAACTTATAAATATTTTGTAAATGGATTTGAAATTTATTTGATAAATAGATTTTATAAATAAACTAGATATATAAAGGAATGGATTTACCTATAGACTTTTTAAATAAATTAGATTTATAAAGGAATGGATTTATAAATGGATTTTGTAAATAAATTAGATTTATAAGAAAAATGGATTTATAAGTGGATTTTGATAGCAAAATGATTTTTTTATAAAAGAATGATTTATAAACAGAATTTTATAAATAAAGCTATTTTATAAAATAGAAAGGAGATTTACAAACATAGTTTTATAAATATGGAAATGATTTATGTGGAAATTTGAATATGGGTTTCTATATATAGGAAATACTTTTGAGTTTTTAGGAGTTAGATAATCTTTTAACGGAATGTTTTAGAACTAATATTTCTGATGAATTTAATGGTTTTTATAGTGATGATCTTTAAAAGTGAAGTTTTGAAAGTAATAATTTCAAATGGAGTTTAGATGGTTTTGAAAGTGATATAAATCGTGTTATCTATCTAAAATATGGATTTCAACATTTATTGTCGTAATAGACGTTTCTGGGCAAATATGGAAGGCATGGACTATAACACTATTATTATAGTAAAGGATTTCCAAAATGAAATGTTGGATTTTTATATACATATAATTGATCAAATCCCTATACTTGTGTTTTTGGGTTATTGTAACGTTGTCTTACGAAACATTTGTTTTGACCCAAATAAAGTACGTTTCAACCTTAAGATTTCATATATATTTCCATTTCAAGTATATGGAAATATTTTCTAAGGGTTGAAAATGAAATGATTAGTGAATATCCTTATATCTTTGATATAAGTAAATGGAAATATTTTCCAATATCAAAAACTGAATTGGTTTTGAGAATATATCTTTTAAAGTTAATTTGAAGTAAATATGTCGAAATTGATTTAAATAATAAAAGATTAGTTAAATTGGCCTAGTGGCTACTTATGTGCTAGATATTGTTTGTTGCACTGATAGATAAATAAGCAACTATCAAACATGGTCATTTTTGGTCGTTGACTTGATGTGGGAACTGATTGGTCGTGCACTTAGCATGAAGCCGACTGAGTAGGCTTGATTATCATTAGGATTAAGAATGTTGATTCAAGTAGTGTGGAGTGTCTTTGATACTCCAATCTACCGGGCTTCCTTCTTTGCCGAAGGATAGCAAGTTGAGAGTTGGAAACGTGATAATTCTACGAGACTTGGTTTCCATATGAGGTTGAGGGCCTCTTTATCGTTATTGGTCCAGAGAGACCGAGGTTGGATTTATCCGAGAACCACTTTGAAACAATGTATGCATTTGAAGGTGTAGGTTTTGATGATGATTTTGAAGATGGGGATCTTCAAGATGCTGGGCTAATTGCCACTAGACCCGCGAAGCTTATTTTATATATATATATATATATATATATATATATATATATATATATATATATATATATATATGGTGGCAGTAGTGCTTTGTTATGAAAATCTACGATATGCAAGGAATTCTCGCTACTAATCCTAGGGTTTATTTTCGATAGGATATGGTAGGAGATTACCTTCGATTTGACCTGTTCGTGGACAACTTGTATGGATGAATATCTGATGTTGTATTTTTAGTTATATCAATTGATCTCTATGAACATATCTTCTGTTTGGTGGCAGAGAAGGCAACTTTTTTTTAGCTTAATACCCTTTCTTGAGATGTACGAGCTCATGAGTTATACGTTTGCAGAAATCAGTTATGTGATTGTAGGAATGATAATGTGGCATTTAAAGTGAAATGTGTTATGTAAAAGGTTATTGTAGCCTCAAGCCTCATCAACGTGGGAATGACTAAAATCAGGGGCTAAGCTTCAGGGCTATGTGGTTAGCTACCATTAGGGTATGGTCATCACCCAATATAGATCGGTATTATAAATCATGTATGCTCGGGGCCTATTTAGGTTGTTGATCCAACTAAGGTGATGATATATTCGATGTTATCCAATATGGGGTAGGGCCTGTCTTGACTTGCAGGACCCCCAAATAGGGCTCTCAGTGTGTTTCATCTAGAGATGCACTGTGGTAGATGGTACCCTGTGCCGTGTCATTATTGAAATCTAATCTCCAATACGAGCCATTACGATTTTGATTGCGCCCAGCTATATTGGAATGTGAGATGCAAGCATTTCAGCTATATTCATATTTTACTTTGATCCTTAGACGTTATATGGATTTTCTATAGAATTTGTTTTGGTTATCGTAAGGTAAAACCCCGTCCGTGTTTATGTGCAGCGTGGTCTTAGGAGATATTTTTAATTTCAACCAATTTTCTATAACTTTAAAATCCAGTTGGGTGTGTTTTCTCATGCTGGTTTTTCAAACTGGCTTGGGTGTTATTTTATTATAATGCTTGGGTCAGACCGAGCATATTTACATATTTGCTTTGGATGCATTAGAGCTCAAAAGATGAGTTGGAGGTCTTCAAGTTGTATTCACGTATATGTTTATTTTCCACTATTTGTTGTTGAAATCATCAGCATTTGTGAAGACATGTTGTTATAGATATCCAGGTTGATGACCGTGATTTGTTGTTGTACTCTGATGGATGTGTGTATATAATGGTTTCTCTTTTGTAAAGATTATTGATATCACATTATATTGTTCCACTACGATTGTGAGATTTTGTATTGTTGATAATTTCTTTTATTCTTCTTCTCTCTTCTTCTTTCCTCTTTCATTCATATAACTATCCGTCTTTCCGTTCGATTTGGGTTGGACATATGTGGTAAATTATCAGCTTGGATTGGTAGGTCATTACACCTTAGTATACGTCCTTCCCCCCTCTTTCATGCATTAACTCATGCAAATGCATCCATGTGTGTACTTGAAGTATGGGGATATATGAGAGTTTGTTTTATATTTTATTATTTCTTTTTTCCTTTTCTTTTAAACATAATACGTCACATCATGTTTATATTTAAAGTAAGCATGGTTTATTACTACTAATACCTTAATTAACTTACTATATGACATGTATATGTGTGTGCATGTCGATACAAATGTGCATGATGTTTTCATCAACTTTCTGATACCGAAAAGTCGAAAATATTGAAAAAAGTTTTTTGGTCACATTTTTTATTTTTATTTGAACTGATTATTTTGTTAAACATATTTTGAAAATGATTTTATCATCATTAATTATTATTTAAAAGATGTTTATTTGGTTACTAAAATCCATTATTTAAATATTTAAAAATGATTAAAATATTCAAATACAATGTGATTAATTTACAGGTCGTTACACTCTCCCCCTTAAAAGAATTTTGTCCCCGAAATTATTACAGAGTGAAAGAAGTAATAATCATGCTAAAAAGATCAACTTACTTGCTTGGTTTTCAATAAATTTGATTAGTTATATTTTCCTTTGCTATATTATTTTTATCATAAACATATGTAATGTAAACACTATAACAACCATAGGTATGAGGTAACGTGATGTAACCAAAAGTAATGTTACAAACATATGAAATAAAATAAAGAGAATATTCTATAACAAATGCTATACACCCAACATTTTTGAAAATACTTCCAAAATTTAGAAATAAATGCTTGGGTTTTAAATTCAAAATATATATTTCAAATTCCTTCTAAAAGGAACAAATCAAAATCAAAAATTAATTATGACGGGGAGACGGCTGCCCTAACCGAAGTATGGTATAACTCTAGAATAAAACAACACGGAGCATCATGTAGTATTTCGATTCCTCCTAAAACAACAATAGAATAAATATACCTGGCGAGTCTCCCGAATTGGAAAACCCCAGTTACCCCAATTTAGTCATAGCAAAATATTTGGAAAACCACTAGAAAATTATTCTTTTCAAACATTTGGAACAATAACAGTTCATTAATATTTTTTTCAAAGTGATATTTTCATTATTTCTTTCTCAAATTATTTCAAAATCACTTTTTCAGAAGTACCAGGATTTTATGTCCTAATAAACAACAATTCATAAAATTTGGTTTATAAATTTTAACTTTGTAAACTATGGTATATAATACCGCACAATCAATCAATCAAATCGATTAAATTTACGTAAACGAATAAACTAACACTATCGGTCGATCAAATTCCGTAAAGGAAAAATTCAACACTCAACATTATTTAAAATGTCAAATGACTAAGAAACAAATAATAAATTAGGTTTAAAACTTTCTTGATTGCCTAAGAATATAAATAATTTCCTAAGTCTTTCATTTTACTCATCATCTTTTGGTTATTGCTTAGAGGATTACCCGTTGAATATGCGCTTTGCGCTTATATGATTTTTGTTTGATGAAAATAAACATATATACATTCGTTTAAATGTATTTGTTAATGTACTATTTTATTTTTCATAGAATAAATAAATATTTGCTAAATAAAATTAAATGACACAGAATTTGAATTCAAACAGAAATTTTATTCAAACAAATATTTATTACAATTTTGAATAGTACAATTTCAATCTCTCACTATAACTATACAACTTTGATTACAATCACATCACATTTCATATTTATAGTTAACCTCACTACATATCACTCACACTCGTATTTTTATCTTCAACTTCCTTCTAGTTTGAATCCAGCATCTGAGCAATCTGCAAAAATATAAACTAACGCAGTAAAATTAAAAAAGAAATATTTTTGCAATATAAAATGAAATATGATTTTTGAAAATATGATTTGCCTCGGTTATTTGGGTTGTTCGTCATAATTTAAATTTGAATTCATCATACACGAACAACTTGTGACATACACAGTGTATCACTGTATATGCCACAAGGCCGTGCACGTCGATATATACACTTGATTGATTTACAGGGACAGGCGAGCACAGGTCAAACCCAAATGAAAAACCGGGTTCAACTCACGTGCAATAACATTGAAAATCGCAACACGAGCACAAGGTCAAACCCGAGTTTTAAAACTGGATTCAACACAAGGCAACATGACATGAATGAAACGAAGACCAACATCAAAACGGACTGCAACAATCATGTATGCAGATCAGATCAGACCAGGCAGCAACATGCTTGAAGACCACAGCAAAACCAACAGTGGCAAACTACACAACTAGATCAAAGTACAACATACACTACAATGAATACGGCAAGCATGCAACAGAGGTCAAGCATATATAGATATGCAATGACAAAGTGGATCAAAATGAAACATACAAAATGCCCAAGTAAAGGTCACAGTGAAGATCATAAACCAACTGCAGAGCCTCGAGTGACATGGTGAAGTAGTACAAAAGAGCAAGTGCAATTCGAACCAACATGGCCAAGACTACTGAAAACAACATGACAGCACTGCATCAATGTAAAATGGAATACTGCAACTACACAGACCAAACTTTAAGAAACAGTTCAAGTGCAAACCAAGTTCATATGCAAAGTGCACACCAACACAAGCATACACACACACATACGTATGCATGCGCATACATGAGGAAGATTACAGATTCAAGTCCAAATGCACAGTTCAAACTACAGCGGACAGTGAAATTCAAGTTACAGGTTGAAATGCAGCAACAAAGACAAATGCACATGTCACCAGTACATTGAAGACCAAAATCAGGCAGCAATGATGGAAAAGTGTGCAAGTGCAGACGATTGCTACTCAATGATACAGGTGGTCAGTGAAACAAGTACAACACTGTACAAACTCAAGCAAATACAACATACATCAATGAATCCAACATAAAGCAGTGCAAACTCCCAAAGCTACAACAGTGAAGGAAACTGCATCACAGCAACATGAAAATGTTTATACACCATCAAGATACATGGATATGGAACCAACTATACAAGTGCAGACTACAGAGTTCAATACATATTCGACAAGCTACAATGAATGCATCAGTGAGCAACACAGCAATGGAGTTTTGCAGTGATACAAATGCAACATCAAACTAGAGAATACATTACAGTGGTCATGAATGCAGTAACAACACCGCACCAGAATGCATCAAAAGCAAACAGAGAGCATATGCATCAACTACAAGCAGATACAACTCGACCAGTAACCAAGGCTACAAAGTTTAAGAAATCAATTGGCTGCAGTAAACACAATCAGTGAAGACAGAGTTCAACATCAAGGTTGATCAAGCCAAAAATTCATGTAATCAATCAAAGCCGAAGTCAAAATTGAACCAAGTCAGTATGTTGAACAAGTCAACAAAGTGAAAATTCACGAAATCAGTATTGTCAAAGTCAAACAAGTGTTCACCGTGATAGCCAAGAAAATTGACCACGAAATCAAATCAATACCGTGTAAATCAAGCTATCAAAAATACGGAATTGACAAAGTCAGATTTTATCTCAATCATCCAAGTATAATCGAATGGCCAAAGCAAATCAGTAGACAAATTCAAACACGAATATACGAACGCAAAAATAGGATTTCGAATCCTATATAAGCCCAATCATCATCGGCATTTATTTCATCGAGTTCAAGCATCAACCAGCAAAGAAAAAGGGATAAAAATTACATACCGAATCAACGGAGAACTCGATCAAACAGAAGCGGCCAAGAGCGAACGAACGAGAACGAAGCACACGAAAAGGCGCAGCTTCAAAACCCTAGTTTGGATTGAAGAGAACAAAGCCCTAAGATCGAACAGAGTCGCCAATTATCTCAAAGACGAACGAAGCCCTAATTTGCAGAGCCACCATTTTCACAAAGAAGCAAAGGAACGTACCAAGCAAAAGGGAACGGGTTAAACATAAGAGAATAGGGCCGGCCGTATTTTAAAGGGCTTTAGTATATTTTTTTAATTAGGGTTATTGATTGTTGTTTAATTGTTTTTTTTTGTTTTACGAATCAAAACTTTGTAAATCACCACCTAGGGTTTAGGTAGTGTCAGATTGTCTAGTTAGAATTAGTTCAGTGAGCAGGGTGTGCGAGTTTGCAAAATTCTATTGTAGGCGGGAGCAGAGTTTGCGAGTAAACGAAGCTCTATAGGCGGGAAGCAAAGTTTGCGAGTAAGCGAAACTCTATAGGCGGAGCAGGGTGTGCGAGTCTAGTAGAGTGTTTGTGAGCGGGAGCAAATGTTTGCGAGCAGGGTGTGCGAGTCTAGTAGAGTGTTTGTGAGCGGGAGAAAATGTCTGCGAGTCTAGTAGAGTGTTTGTAAGCGTGATACTGTTTAATTCTAATAGAAATCTGGGAATGCAGCAGTAGGCAGGGGTTGCCGAAGCTGGGTAAATTCTGTGTGTGATTTACTTTTTCAGCATATTTATTCTGCGTTTTGTTTCTGTGTTTATATCGAGAAAATTTGCTATAACCCTATTCACCCCCCCTCTAGGGTTAATCTAGATCCTACAAGTGGTATCAGAGCAAGGTATTTTTTCTTTAACTCTAGAGTCATGAATCCACCAGATAATATTTTTGAGGGTCATTTCAATATTATTCCTTCTATTTTCGATGGAACAGATTTTTTGAACTGGAAATTGAAAATGGAATTTTATTTAAAATCTGTTAATATTAAATGTTGGGATATTATTGAAAATGGGTGTGATAAAACCGATAAGGAAAGTATCTCGATTAATGCTCTTACTATGCATATATTATATTCTCATATTAATCGTGATAATTTTAATTTTGTTTCTCTTAGTGAAAATGCACAGAAAATCTGGAATACTCTCGATGCAATATATGGTGCAAAAGTCAACAGCAATGAGAAGTCCTCCACAACCGACTCAGTTAAAGAAATATGCTTAACAGGATTGGAAAATAGCAGTTGTGATGAGGATGATGATGATGGAGCAACCGAGCTGGCATTACGAACAGAGAATTCAAACAGGAAATTTGCAGCCAAGTGGAATAAAAGTGATAGCAGTGAAAGTGAGGAAGCAGATATGTGCCTTCATGGGAATATAACCGATAGCGACGACGACGAGCCAAGCGAGGTATTAAAACTTACTCACTCTGAATTACTTATTTATTTCCACAAGGTAAATGGCTGTTTTAAACGACTTAGGGAGAAGTATGCCAAACTTGAATCACAAAATGATACTTTGTTAGAATTAAATGAGCAACTCGACAAATTAGTTAAAACCTATCAAAGTAAGATCCCTAAGTGTGATAAATGTCCAACATTCGAAAAGGAAATTGAAAAATCAGAAATCAATATAAAATCACTTGAAAATGAAATTCTGATTTTAAAAGAGAATGAAAATAATAGGAGAGAGAATTCTATTGAAAAGTGCACACAATTGATAAATGAAAATGAATCTCTCAAAACACAAGTCCAACAATTGTCAACGACTTTAGATAAATTTTCAAAAAGTGAAAAATCGTTGAATATGTTAATAGGAAAACAAACTATCAATATTGATAGACAAGGACTTGGATATACTCACTCTGAATATGTTAGAAATGAGATTAATTAAGAAAATTTAATATGCACGATTTGTAGAAAATATGGACACAATCACAATAATTGTTGGTATAGACCCAAACATGTGAAAACTATACCAATTTGGGTTCCAAAAGGCACAAATTTAAAATCTTTGAAAGTCAAACAAATTTGGGTGCCAAAAGGAACATATATAAATAGTTTTGGGTCTCCAAAAACATATTTTTCATATTCTGCACTAACAACCATGGACCTATAAAAACAAATAGGTCACATAAATCTTTTCCCGTGTAGGTGTGGTGGCAGGCTAAGGAACAACAACAGTGTTCTCTGGATTTTGGCTGTTCCAGAAACACAACGGGCGACAAAGCAAAGTTGCTTAGCCTAGTACAAAGGTGACAGAATCACAATGGACAACAACGAAAAATTATCGTAAAGGTAAAACAGGTAAAATTGTTTTGAACGATATATTAAATGTGATAATCTGCACCATATTCTGAATGAAATCAGCCAAAGATTGTGATGTTAAAAAAAAAGATGATTTTTTTTTAATTCTGACTTATTCTTAATTGATATGATTTTTTTTGACTTGTTCTTATTTATGACATTGATTTGTGCTTAAATGATGACCAATCAGATTTTCAACTTTGAACTAA
Organism: Allium cepa; assembly: GCA_030765085.1. NCBI lineage: Eukaryota > Viridiplantae > Streptophyta > Magnoliopsida > Asparagales > Amaryllidaceae > Allium > Allium cepa. Next base: position 457,845,639 of record CM060932.1, read on the forward strand.
TCCATATAAATTTGTTCGGTCAAATGATGGTTACTCATGCTACACGTAGATATATTTGTTTTGATATTTCGGTCACTGCTTGTAAATTTGCACGATTTCAAATTTCATGTGAAAGCTGTTAAAAAGGATTTAAAAAAAAAATTGTTGAAACCTTGAGAAATTGTTTTTTGAAATAATCATGATGTTGATTGACTATTCATTACTCATGAATATAATTGTTTATCCTACGGCTTCTGAAATTAACACCATGATGTTTGTTTGAGTGTGAACATGGCTTCATTTCAAATTTCATTCTGAGATAGCTTGTTAAAATTTCACAATCTGGTCTTTGAAATCCAACGAGTGAATATTGAGTGAAATTTAAATTCAGATGCAGATTACACCGGTAATATAGTTGATAGAAAAATTACTAGTGGAACGTGATTAATTTTTTAAAACATTCATTTGCTGCATCGTTTTTCGAAGAAAATATCTGCATATTTTTCACTTGAAATAATTTTTTAAATAGCAGAATTTCTTTAAAACCCCTCGAGAAAATCATGTTTGACCATATTTACAGATTAGTCATTTTTATTTGATTTTAAATTTTGACTAATCTAACTCCCTAATGATTATCGAAAAGATGAATAGTCATTGAAAAAGTGATGAGTGTTGATATTTATCATATATTATAACTTGAGAAAGTATAATTAGAAAATTTCTTTAGAATCTCATAACAAGAGTTATAAAAACTTTTTGTTGGGTAAAAATTCCATGACCATTTCTATTTCTATCATCTTTCTATCGACCATCACTCATCAAGATCATATTTAGTATGTAAATTTGTGGTAGTTTACAAAGGAAATCATTTGTTCTTCAATATCTTTAAATCTGTGAAGGAAATTATTTGTGCTTCAATTTATTATATTTAGCAATAAAAATAAATATCTAAAGTATTCACTCTCATTTAAAAGTCCTCACGGTTATGCATGGGTGAATTACTTGAATTTTTGATTATGTGCTTCCATGCTCATTTAAAAGTCCTCACGGTTATGCATGTATGGAACGCATATCAAAATTAATTGATTCAAATAGACAAGTTGATTCTAATCCCATTTAAAAGTCCTCACGGTCATGCGTGGTTAGAAGATACTTGATTTTATTTTTTAAATAAAAATTGTGAATACTACTAATCTCATTTAGAAGTCCTAACGGTTATGCATGGTTAGTAGAGATTCAAATTTCCTGAAATAAATATACCACAAATAGACAGAATTGTATGATTTTTGATGATTTTATCCCCATCACTTCTGAAAATGGAATATGCGCTTGACAAGGGTAATTATGATTTTTGTTTGAGTCTTATTGAAATTTAATATTTATATTCAATTGAGTTAAATGTTTGATTCATGTCTATCACTTCATCCCTATTTTTACAACACCGTTATTCTTTTGCTGATAACAAAAGAGGGAGAGAAAAGTTAAGATTTTGTCAAATAGAATCAAGCAAAGGCCAAATAATTTTCATAATTTTCAATTTGCATATAGGCTCATTTACATATTTTTATTTGTATGCATATATGTAGGGGGAGTATTGTGTAGAGAGGAGCATTTAAATAGGGGGAGCAAATTGAACGATCAAATACATTTAATACATTCAAAATCTTAAATATATGTTTGTTATCATCAAAAGGGGGAGATTGTTGAATATGCGCTTTGCGCTTATATGATTTTTGTTTGATGATAATAAACATATATACATTCGTTTAAATGTATTTGTTAATGTACTATTTTATTTTTCATAGAATAAATAAATATTTGCTGAATAAAATTAAATGACACAGAATTTGAATTCAAACAGAAATTTTATTCAAACAAATATTTATTACAATTTTGAATAGTACAATTTCAATCTCTCACTATAACTATACAACTTTGATTACAATCACATCACATTTCATATTTACAGTTAACCTCACTACATGTCACTCACACTCGTATTTTTATCTTCAACTTCCTTTTAGTTTGAATCCAGCATCTGAGCAATCTGCAAAAATATAAACTAACGCAGTAAAATTGAAAAAGAAATATTTTTGCAATATAAAATGAAATATGATTTTTGAAAATATGATTTGCCTCAGTTATTTGGGTTGTTCGTCATAATTTAAATTTGAATTCATCATACACGAACAACTTGTGACATACACAGTGTATCACTGTATATGCCACAAGGCCGTGCACGTCGATATATACACTTGATTGATTTACAGGGACAGGCGAGCACAGGTCAAACCCAAATGAAAAACCGGGTTCAAGTCACGTGCAATAACATTGAAAATCGCAACACGAGCACAAGGTCAAACCCGAGTTTTAAAACTGGATTCAACACAAGGCAACATGACATGAATGAAACGAAGACCAACATCAAAACGGACTGCAACAATCATGTATGCAGATCAGGTCAGACCAGGCAGCAACATGCTTGAAGACCACAGCAAAACCAACAGTGGCAAACTACACAACTAGATCAAAGTACAACATACACTACAATGAATACAGCAAGCATGCAACAGAGGTCAAGCATATATAGATATGCAATGACAAAGTGGATCAAAATGAAACATACAAAATGCCCAAGTAAAGTTCACAGTGAAGATCATAAACCAACTGCAGAGCCTCAAGTGACATGGTGAAGTAGTACAAAAGAGCAAGTGCAATTCGAACCAACATGGCCAAGACTACTGAAAACAACATGACAGCACTGCATCAATGCAAAATGGAATACTGCAACTACACAGACCAAATTTTAACAAACAGTTCAAGTGCAAACCAAGTTCATATGCAAAGTGCACCACCAACACAAGCATACACACACACATACATATGCATGTGCATACATGAGGAAGATTACAGATTCAAGTCCAAATGCACAGTTCAAACTACAGCGGACAGTGAAATTCAAGTTACAGGTTGAAATGCAGCAACAAAGACAAATGCACATGTCACCAGTACATTGAAGACCAAAATCAGGCAGCAATGATGGAAAAGTGTGCAAGTGCAGACGATTGCTACTCAATGATACAGGTGGTCAGTGAAACAAGTACAACACTGTACAAACTCAAGCAAATACAACATACATCAATGAATCCAACATAAAGCAGTGCAAACTCCCAAAGATACAACAGTGAAGGAAACTGCATCACAGCAGCATGAAAAAGTTTATACACCATCAAGATACATGGATATGGAACCAACTATACAAGTGCAGACTACAGAGTTCAATACATATTCGACAAGCTACAATGAATGCATTAGTGAACAACACAGCAATGGAGTTTTGCAGTGATACAAATGCAACATCAAACCAGAGAATACATTACAGTGGTCATGAATGCAGTAACAACACCACACCAGAATGCATCAAAAGCAAACGGAGAGCATATGCATCAACTACAAGCAGATAGAACTCGACCAGTAACCAAGGCTTCAAAGTTTAAGAAATCAATTGGCTGCAGTAAACACAATCAGTGAAGACAGAGTTCAACATCAAGGTTGATCAGGCCAAAAAATCATGTAATCAATCAAAGCCGAAGTCAAAATTGAACCAAGTCAGTATGTTGAACAAGTCAACAAAGTGAAAATTCACGAAATCAGTATTGTCAAAGTCAAACAAGTGTTCACCGTGATAGCCAAGAAAATTGACCACGAAATCAAATCAATACCGTGTAAATCAAGCTATCAAAAATACGGAATTGACAAAGTCAGATTTTATCTCAATCATCCAAGTATAATCGAATGGCCAAAGCAAATCAGTAGACAAATTCAAAAACGAATATACGAATGCAAAAATAGGATTTCGAATCCTATATAAGCCCAATCATCATCGGCATTTATTTCATCGAGTTCAAGCATCAACCAGTAAAGAAAAAGGGATAAAAATTACATACCGAATCAACGGAGAACTCGATCAAACAGAAGCGGCCAAGAGCGAACGAACGAGAACGAAGCACACGAAAAGGCGCAGCTTCAAAACCCTAGTTTGGATTGAAGAGAACAAAGCCCTAAGATCGAACAGAGTCGCCAATTATCTCAAAGAGGAACGAAGCCCTAATTTGCAGAGCCACCATTTTCACAAAGAAGCAAAGGAACGTACCAAGCAAAAAGGAACGAGTTAAACATAAGAGAATAGGGCCGGCCGTATTTTAAAGGGCTTTAGTATATTTTTTTAATTAGGGTTATTGATTGTTGTTTAATTGTTTTTTTTTTGTTTTACGAATCAAAACTTTGTAAATCACCACCTAGGGTTTAGGTAGTGTCAGATTTCTAGTTAGAATTAGTTCATTGAGCAGGGTGTGTGAGTTTGCAAAATTCTATTGTAGGCGGGAGCAGAGTTTGCGAGTAAACGAAGCTCTATAGGCGGGAAGCAAAGTTTGCGAGTAAGCGAAACTCTATAGGCGGAGCAAGGTGTGCGAGTCTAGTAGAGTGTTTGTGAGCGGCAGCAAATGTTTGCGAGCAGGGTATGCGAGTCTAGTAGAGTGTTTGTGAGCGGGAACAAATGTCTGCGAGTCTAGTAGAGTGTTTGTAAGCGTGATACTGTTTAATTCTAATAGAAATCTGGGAATGCAGCAGTAGGCATGGGTTGCCGAAGCTGGGTAAATTCTGTGTGTGATTTACTTTTTCAGCATATTTATTTCTGCTTTTTGTTTCTGTGTTTCTATCGAGAAAATTTGCTATAACCCTATTCACCCCCCCCTCTAGGGTTAATCTAGATCCTACCTTACCCACGCTCCTTTAGATCTGTGTAGTTAATGCCCCGCTATAACCCCGCTATATCTCATAGCGGATTTCTACCGCTACGATTTTTCCATATAGCCCCAAAATATAGCCTTTCCGCTTGAATCCCCGCTATTTCCTCTATATCCCGTTATTCCCGCTATATTTTGCTATTTCCGCTATATCTTCTTCAATAAAATGAATTAAAAAATTGCATTTATACATTATAAAAATTATGAAACTAATTTTTTTGATTTAATTTTTAATATATTTTCAGAAATTAAAATACTTTAATATTCTACTAAATTCAATTATGTTATATAATAGTTTTACATTTATTTAAAGCATATTCGCACATATTTTTTGTTTAAAATTATTTATGTATTAATTATAATTTAATTGAATGATAATCTTTCATTTAATTACCATTTATATATTTGTAAAAACATTAAGTACGAGTTTTATATGCTATTTTAGAGCCACCCGTTATATCCTCGCTGAATCCCTGCTATGACTTTTTACACCTCCACCGCTTCGAATCTGCCGAGCGCTTTAACTGCACAGCTTTAGACAAAACTGATTGTACTCCATAATTATTGGTTTCTTAACTATGCCAATATTTATTAATCGCTTAAATTTGCATTTAGTTTTTTTGTTGAACACCAAAATTGTATATGAATTATTTCATAAATTTTCACTTTTGTTTAAAAGTATTTTGTAAAGCCATTTCTTTATAAAATATTAAATAATAACTTACTCCATCTTATTTATTTATATATTACTTTTTTGTATCCTAAGAGTACATGCAAACACAAATTTTATTTTACTTTTCACAATTTAGGTGAAGATCTCATAAAAATTTGCGTCTTTCAAAACCTAGTCGACCTCTTGACCTCTTTAACGTTGAGTGCTAAAATGGATGATGCTTATGTGTTGACCCAAAACAACAAATAGTTTACACTACTAACAAGTTTTAAAAAAAACTATGGTTTATAAAACAATGTCTATTAGAACATTCCTACCTTTTACCGTAAGGTCTTATAATGAATGATGTTTATGGAATGGCCAAAAAACTTCAATTATTTTATACTTCTTAGATGTTTGAATAAAATCTATGGTTTGGATAAAACAATGTTAGAAAAACCATTCTATCCAACCTAACCCATTTAAATTAGTGTTAAATTATCCTTTATCATATCTAAGGGTAAAAATTCATTTATCAACACAATCTCTTATCAAAATTACCTTTTTTAAAATCAATTCCCTACTAAGGGAACTTAAAGATTAAATGCACAATTATAAATTCAAAACTCATCTTTGAAAGCATACTACATATATTTCTTTTATGAAATAACTTCAAACAATTTTTTTTTACTAAAACTTACTTTGGGTTCGTTCGGATTTGAACTCATTTCGATCGCACAATAATAAAAAGAATAATTTACTAAGTACTCCACAACATTCGACTAAGTAACATCTGATCGTCGCTTAGAAGATTTTTCGGATTACCACAAAACTAACGGATCGCACAATGATAAAATGAATAATTTACTAAGTACTCCACAACGTTCGCCTAAACAACTTCTAATCGTTGCTTTAAAGATTATTCGGATTGCCAAAAGACTAACCGAATTTTTTTCCTTCGAATAATTCAAAGAAATAACATTCTACTTAAAATTTCTTTTCCAAAATATTTATACTTTTGAAATATTTCCACATAATACCGCTATTACTTTTCTTAAAATCTTTTGAAATCATTTCAAAAAATTCTATAATTTAGATTTTCCAATAACTTTTTAAAATGTTATTTTGAAAGACAAATTTATAATACTAAGTGTATTAAAACATGGTTCAAAAAAAATGTCATTTTAAACATCATTTACTAAAATATGAGAATAATTTATACTTAGTGTAACAACCCTAAAATTTTGGAATTTAATAATTTGAATTCAAATATGTTGATCATTTAATTATAAATTAAATATCAATTAAATGCATTTAATTATTATATCTCACTCCTTTTAATTAATGAATAATGCTAATGAATTCAATTTGTAAATTTATTTACAAATATTAATAGATCGGATAAATAACGTTAATTGGATCGAAACTATAAAACGATATTTAAATATGTGAAATTAACATTCCAAGGCACTGTCCTAGATTTTGATGAAACCTGTGCCATTAGATCAGGAATAATAAATCATTATACGTCTTCAAATTTCGTAACGATCAGACATAACATGTGAACATGCGAGCTCGAAATGCATGTCAATTACTTTTTAAATATAATTTGATCTAAAAAGCTAACTTCTGTGTACTTTGGAATAATGTACGGAAAATAGTTCCATGAAGTTTTGAATATGGGTATTTTGCATTGAATGTCAGTCGGCACACCGTATTTAGAATTGGAGACTTTTAGATGATTTGAGCTTGATATTTTAGAATAAAATAATTTGTTCTTTACTTTATTCACCATATCACTCCACGTCTAGCACCATACCCCGTGTCCAAAACCCATACCTCTCCTCTCCTGTTTAATTGTTCTGTAAGCCCAAAAATGGAGCTTCATAAGTTTTATTAAAATTGTGAACAAAGGAACTAAAAATCCAAAATTAGAAAAACATGATATCTTGAACTAATTAAAACTCAATCTATATGTGGGTGGATTACTAGAAGGCGTGACTGCCATACAGAGGGTTCGTCAGTTTCCAATATGGATTTTAGCAACTAGGTTTTTTGTATTTGCATGATTTAGGCATTGTTTTGACTATTGGAGTGTAGATTTGGATTTATAGGGTTGAATGATATCTCGGCATCGTTTTTGAGGAGGCATGTTTCACTTTTGGATGGCACGGCGATTGTCAAATTGAGGTGATCTGCTGATGTCCTGTTTTGTGATGGGTTTCAGAGGTGATGTGGTGTTGTTCAACTTGAAACTTTTCATATATGGAGTGCAACGGTGATGTCGGTTTGTCGAATAGTGGAGAGGAGGACAAGCAAGAGGCGATCAATGGTTGGTTGTGTAAATTGTTTAATGTAAAGACCTAGAGGAGTTTGAATAGGTGTGGAAGAAGGATTAGTTAGTGATTTGCATATTATAAGTATTGTGATTAGTCGTTAATTGTATTATTTAATTCGTGAAATCTTATAAAATTAATATCTGCTGCATACAAGGTTGGATTCGAACATCGTCTTTGGCGTTGGTCTCGTAGCTACGATGGATACACAATGGATTTATTTAGGAGCAATTTTGAGCTAGTGGATTTTTTAGCTAAAATTGAACGTCCATTCGGTTTTAGTCTAAACCACAACACTTTGGCGAAAACTGGAATCAATATGCGTTTAACTCACTTCAAATTTACTATACCATATTTGTGACGCTATAAACTACTATTGATTGCTTGAATGTTAATTAAATTGTTTAGTTCAGTGTTTGTTGAATTTCCTTTTGGAAAATGGATGACATATTAACTTAATTGTTATGAACCCATATGATTTTATATAATGTCCTTAACCATTACTTTACTAGGAGAATTTATAGAGAGACCTTGAGGTGTCTCTCACCAATAATTATTTATTTACATCCATATGTTGTTATATTGATATCTAATTGAAATACATCTTTATATTCCTTTCAAATTATTTAAGTGCCGTTATAGCGATTTTCGTTATACCGTCATTTATTGATTTTCAGCCCTAAAACCATGTCATGGTGTTTTTGGACTTGAGCTTGTGTTTTCATTAAGTAGAATTTCAAAATTCTTTAATCATACTAATTAATGGTATTTTAAATTTATTAATCATTTTAATTAGTGGTTATTTAAATTAATTAATCATTTAACTAATGATTTTGAAATTAATTAACCTATTTAATTAGTGATGTTTAAAATATTTTTTTCTTTAGATTTAATTAAATACTTTTTATAATAATGTTTTATACTTATAACTAATGATTATTTGAGTTTAATTAATTATTAATTAATGATGACAGAGTTTATTAACCATTTTGTAATGACCCAGAATTTCACTGCTCTGATTAGTGAATATTTAATAAATTTTAAATATTCAATATATTGGTTTATAATAAAAATAAGTTAAATCGGTTTTATTAATTAATAATGATGGTAAAATCGTTTCCAAAATTAGTTTACCAAATTAAATAGTTTGTAGGAAAACAAAAAGTGTGACCGAAGAATGTTTTTCGAAATTTCGACCATTCGACACTGGAAGTTGTCGAGAATGTTGTTCGTCTTTGTGCCCTATATGTATATATATAAGAATTAATCAGCTAAATAATAATATGCTTAAGGATAAATTATCTTATGTTAATTTTGTTTAGCAAGTGACATGATAATTCATAAATTTAAAAATAATAATCATATATATATATATAAATATATATATTTCTCTCTTGTCACATCTTAGATTTGTAATCAATAATCAAAATTATCTCTTGTCACATATTAGTTAATTAATAATTATATATATATATATAGAGTGATGCGACAAGTCATAAATTTAAAAAAATAATCTTATATTTATATTTAAGGGGCATTTCACTAGAAGGACAAACTTTGCAGTACAATTAGTTTCTAGGACACACATCCACAAGAATTAATTTCAAGGCCAAAGTCAGCAGAATAATTATTTTTAAGGACAAAGTCAGCAGTCTAATTACTTTTAAGGACATAATTTCATAGGTTTAGGCCTTAAAAACTATTTATTTTGCATTTTGTCCTTAAAAGTAATTATTTCAGTTGTGTGTCCTGAAAACTAATTGCACTTGCTAAAGAGGCCCCTGTGGCTAATTTCCACTATATTTAATATATATATATACACACACACACACATATACATATACATATATATATATATATATCTTGTCACATCTTAGGATTATCATCACTAACCATCATTACTTAGGTGATATGACTAGAGAAGGGAGGGAATGTGACATATGAGGGGAAGAAAGAGAGTGATGTGTCATGACAAAATGATGAGGTGTGAAATCTTGCTTATAAATAGCCCATATGTTTCTCCATTTTTCCTCATCTTTCCACCAACCTTTTCTTCCTCATTTTGGACTCAAATAGAGTTTAATTTTTTGAAACCATGTGAAATTTCAATGGTTACAACATTCAAGTTGACCACTTTCTCAAATTTCTATCATAACTATGTCAAAACACCAATTGTTTACAGAGTAGTTTTGAGCTCAAAATTTAAATTTCGAAAATGGTCCATCTTCTTTGGAACATAACTTCTTCAAATCTAATAAAAAATGAGTGATTATTTTTTTGGAATGATAGGGAAAAGAAATTCTACTAACTTTTTTGAGTTCTTTTGAAATTCTGTGAGAAGGTAGCCCAAAATCAGTTGCAAAATGATATATTTTCGGGTTTATTATTGAGAATTCGAGGTTTATCCAAAGTCACTCCACCTTCCCAAAATAATTCTCACTTCCTCTTCCCTTCAAGTCCGAGGCTACCTACTGCATTTAGGGTTCAAGACTCCATCTTGTTGCTTAGAAATGGAAGTGCTATGTCATACTCTGATTTAGTGGAGTTTGGATAGCTTTCGGTGAGTAAATTGCTAATCTTTTTGAAAGAACTTTCCTTTATATATTGTGTTGATACTTAGCTATATGTATGTTATACATATTTTGGATCTTGGCCTGTTTGAAATGTGTGATAAGTGCCTATGTATGGGTTAGTGGTAGCATTCAAATGGATGCGTTATTGCAAAGTTAGTAATTGTATGTACATTGGTATATGTGTACAATATGTTGTATGAATGTGATGTATGAATATAAAGGGTTGATGATGAACTCGACTATAGTCATGATGGGTTGAAAACAAAGTTGAAATTTGTATATAGTCGCGATAGATTTGAGGTCGGATTTGAAATCAAACTCGTTTTAAGAGTTTAAAGTTTATATTTTGGTCAAAGTTTGTGTAATTCGTTTTAAAGTGTGAAAATTTACTAAGGTATGTTTCAACCATGAAATCGTATGGTTTTAGTAAAATGGATTTGCTTAAAGGTGGATTAGAGCAAACTGCACTCATAGCGACAAAACTATTGATGCAGTTCGACATTGGTTGAATTTATATTTCATGTTGTTTTATATTGAAGTTAGTTTACAAAAATTTTCAAGCTTCATTAGTAACATTAAAAAGTAATTAAGTTGTAATATAATTAATTAATTAATTAATTAAAAAGCAATTAGCATTTAATTGGTAATTAAGAAGGTGATTAAAGGTTAATCATCACTTAAGTTAAGTTAATGACTTTTAATTAATTAATAAATTTTTAGTTGATATTTTATATGGTTAAGAAGTAATTAAGTGACTAATAATTAATTCATTAATATTACTAGTTAATTAATTCTTAAGTAATTAATGGATAATTTAATTAATATTTAATTATAATTTTGGTTTAACCTTAACCAAGTTGCATTAGTAAGTTGATTAGCACTTAATCAAGTTTATTAAGCCTAATTAGAATTTAGTTATGACTTAATCTAGATTAATAAGGGTTATGTTAACATCTAATTGGGGTTCAAGCTGATTAAATCTATGTAAATATTTTCAATGGTGATTTTAAAACTGAACAGAATGTGTTTTAAATCATTCTTTTTTTAAAGTGAACTGATTCCAAATCCGACGATCTCTTACCTGGACCACAAGTAGCCCTATAAGATTAGGAAGACTAAATGACATTTGTTAGCGTAATAAAACAATATTCTACTACAGTGTAAGTGATTTGATTTTGTGGACATGTTTTAGCGGAATAAATCCCCGTTCTACTATGAATTGATTGAATTGTTTGGCCATCTATTTCGTAGGACAAGTCACCCTCCTGCTATTATTTTATTTGGACTTTTATATGATAGTGAGTTCATATTGACATGTTATTTCCTGATTTGGATATGAGTTATATTTACATACATGATTCTTATATAAATAACTGTTAAGTAAGTTAGAATTGAAATTGAATGGTATACTAAATTAGTACCATTAGGATTACTAAGCCTATTTTTGAATTTATAAAGTATGTTTTTGAATTAACTTCAATTCTTAAATAAATTTTGAGTCTAAAATTTATAAATGATTTCCAAGTGCTTTTATGTTGTAAAATTATTTATAAGTAATAACTTGTTTATAAAGGGATTTTACTGAAGGCTTGCTTAATGTGTTTTACAAAAGATAATTTATAATGATATTTTATAAAGGAAATTTTATAAAGGTGTAATAAAGAAGTTATATAAAGAGTTTCATATTATAAAGAGATTTATAAATCATTTTAGAGATTTCAAAGGAAGTTTAAATATAGTTTGGAAATATATAAAGAGGTGTGGAATGTGAAGGAAATGGGTTTAGTTGTAAGTGAAGTTTTTAAAAGGGAATTGTTGGCCATTTAATATGGAATTATGAAGAGGGAATTGAAATGGAGTGCAGATTAAGGATTTTAAGGCTAATTTAACACTAGAATGGGGTGAATAGTGTTTAAAGGATTCTAAGACTTATATGAAGTAATTTAAAAATTATGATATAAACAAATGCAGAACTTAATCATAGAACAATCACAGAATCAAACACAGATGCAGAAAGTAAATAAAAAGTAGTAAAAGGAAAGAACACCCTGGATTTTATACTGGTTCGGAGTTACCCTACATCCAGTCCTGTACCAAGACAAACACCTCATACAGATTTTTATTATACCAATGTCAAGATTAAAATTCTCAATTTCTGAAGGCCTTGAGGTACCCTTCTATCTCTTGAGTCCGGGGCAAACTCTCTTGATTTATGGGACATAAGATCACCCAATTGATTTCTAGGCACAACCACACACCTTATAGAGAGACTCGATAAAGTTTTGATTAAAAATTGATCCTATAACTATGAATAGCACTTTGATCTTTGAGAGAGGACAGAGAATCAAATAAGAATAAGATTCTAATTTGATTCACTTGAGAATTCGATAGAATTTCGGCATGATCTTAAAAATATATAAATTTTAGAATATGGATTTATAGAGAAGAAGGAGTGAAGAAAATAAGAAATTTGTTAGTTAAAAAATTCGTTTGCGAAGGCTAGTTATAGACCAACAATGGTCATAGCCATTGGTGAAGAGATTAAACGAATAGATACTTCTTTTGAAAATTGAAACTTTTGAATGCAATGGCCACCATGTCAACATGGGGTATCCCATGATGTCGACATCCTTAGTTTAAAAACTATGTAAAATTTGTTTTGAAAATGGTATTGAAGGAAAACAAGATTAATTCTGGAGTAAAATAAACTAATTTCCCTATGTTTTAAACTAAAGAAGAGTTGAAAAATAAATTTTTAGAATGTATATATAAATTTTATTTTAAATCTCAAGTGTGTATTTATATATATATTATAAAGAATAATTAAAAATTAGAAGATAGTTTTAAAAACAAAAAAATTTTAAAACAAGAGTTTATTTAAAAATGAAAACAAAGAATATTTTAAGGCTAAAACATCTTTTTGATAATCATTTGAAAATACAATTTTAAGGCTAAAATATTTTGAAAAGCAGTTTTCAAAATCATTTTGAAAGACCATTTTGAAGTAGTTTTGTAAGCTTCTTCCTACAGAATATATCATCATATCAGGACTCGAGAACTTGTACGAAACTAGGATGTTCATGGGTTTGTAAGAACTTGGCCTAGGTTTGTAAGCTACTTGTCATGGGTTTGTAAGCCACTAAGAAGGTAGAAATAGGTTCCATCCTCAATTAAATTTAAAATGAAGATTTCCCTGCTACTATGAAGTTTTAAGAAAAAAAATACTTATCTTGGAATCTTGATCTTGATACTCATGAGTCTTCAAATTTTATTTCTTCATTCTTGATCTTTATACTATATAGTCTTCAATAAGAAGTACATGCCTTATATATCCTGCATAGTAACATTCATATATATCTAGACAATAGTGTTAACATATAGGTTATAATAAAACAAGCTACAATGGTTATTGTCATTAAAACCACTATCTCCAGTTCCTAACTATCTCCCCCCTTTTCGATAATGACAACCTTATAAAATATACTTACCACTTCGATCATACAAGAACTCCCTCTTACCCCAACAACTCCCCCTTACTCCAAGCCTACTATTTTATATAACTTCTCCTCCTTTGTCATCAACAAAAAAATAACCTTTAAACCTTGAAATTAATAGAAAATGAAATAAACATATTACATAAGAATAATAACTATGTATGAGTGAAATATAGCATCCTAAGTTAAATGGAATTCAAGATTTTATACACCAAAGATTGCTTCTAGAGGCTCCTCTTCTTCAGAATCCGTTGGCTTGTGATGATTCTTTGATGACAATGCGATTGGCATGGTTATCCATAAGGAAGTTTTGTAAATTCCTAAGGATTCTACCTTGCATATCTTGTTCTCTAGCCATTCGCAGTTGACTCACTTGAATTTCCATCATAGTTTGAAGCAAATCTTTCATCTTCTCTTGTAACTTGATGACTCGTACGTGTGTAGAACGTTGAAAAGGACCAGAGTGAGGAGAAGTGGGTGAAGAAGGTTCATTATTGAAGAGGAGGCCATTAATTTACTGTTTTAGAAGTTTATTACAGAGAATAGAACAGAGAAAGGGAGTAAAAGTCGAAATATATCAATATATAATTTAATAACTAAATTTTAGAGGGAAATTTAAATTTGAAAATTTCGGCATGTATGTCGACATAGGGGGATGGGTCCTGTTGACATGCCCAGTTCAATTTTTGAGAAATTTTTATTTTTATTAAATATTAACTATACTTGTATTATTTATAATTTATATTTCAGTTAACGAACATATACCTAATTCTCTTCTAAATTTAGTAAAGTTTTGTTCAATTAATGATTTGGTTAATATATCAAAAATTATTTTTCAGTATTAATATATTTAAGAGTTATGATTTCTTAACTTATATTATCTCTAAGAAAATGATGTCTAGTATCAATATGTTTTGTTCTAGCATGATGAGTTGGATTCTTAGATAGGTTTATTGCACTACTATTATCACAATAAATTGGTGATTTAGTTATAGTTAATAGAAAATCTTTTAATGTTTGTTGCATCTATACAAATTGAGAATAATCCAAACTAGCATATATATATTCTGCTTCAATTATTGACAAGGATACAGTGTTTTGCTTCTTACTAAACCAGGAAACCAAAGAATGTCATAGAAAGTGATAAGTTCCACTTGTACTTTTTCGGTCTGATTTACAACCTACGTAATCAACATCACAATATGAAATTAAATCAATTACATCATTTTTAGGGTAAAATAAACCATAATCTAAAGTATGTTTTACATATCTTAAAATTCTATTAACAAAATTTTTAAGTAATTCAAAAGCATCACTTTTATGTTTAAGAAAAACTGTCCAAGTATACCTTGAATAATGATCTATAATTACAAAGACATATTTATTGTGATTAATTGATTGAACTTGAGATGGACCAAATAAATCTATATGATGTAATTCTAGAGGTTTAGAAGTAGAAATTATATCTTTTAATTTAAATGAACTTTTCTTAAGTTTTCCTTATTGGCAAGCATCACATATACTATCTACTTTAAAGTTCAACTTGGGAAAACCTCTAACTAAGTCATGTTTTGATAGCCTAGATGACAGTATGAAATTTAAATGACCAAATCTTTTATGCCAAATCCAAGGTCACTTGTATTAGCCAAAAGGCGTAAGTTACCATTTGAAACTTTCATACAAAGGATGTAAATGTTTTTCTTTCTAATTCCTTCAAAGATAATATTTGACTTATTATCTTTGATGTGACACTTATCTTTTCCAAATTTAATTTTAAATCCTTTATCACAAAGTTGACTTATACTAAGAAAACTATGTTTTAAATTCCTAACGAGCAAAATATCAGAAATAAGAAGAGTTTTAGAATTACCGACATTGTCGATGCCAATCACATATCCTTTTGAGTTATCTCCAAAGTTGACCAATCCACCATCTTCATATATAATGTCATTGAGTATCTCGGGAGTTTCAGTCATATGCCTTGAACAGCCACTATCAAGTATCCATTTATCTTTCTCAATTTTCACATTTTGTCCATTGGTTGTTGATTCTTCAAAAGTCATATAACACGTCTATTCCTGCATAACAAACCAATTTGGTAGATAACTTGATTTTTCATAAAAACAATATGTATACTTATGATACTTTGATGAAATGCATAAATTCAAACTAGTATTAACAAAATTTCCTAAAAATGCCATTTTTAACCATTCAAGTTTCAGATTGTGAAAACATCTTATGAACTTATTTACAAGAAGAAACCAAAGGTATCTTATTTTAGAATCTTTGGAAGTAAACGTTTTATTCTAAATACAAATGACAATTTGAATAAATTTGATCCTAAATCCGACAAAGGAATCTTTATCGGATATTCTAATAGAAGTAAAGCATATAGAGTTTTCAATTTAAGAACTAATACCATTGAAGAAACAATGCATGTTTCGTTTGATGAAAATTTCAAAGATGTTGAACAAATTAACGATGAAGAAGATTTTTCTACCTAAATAATGAATCAATTGAAACAAATAATGAACTTATTCATCGAAATAAAAAGGTTAAGCTTTTAAAAGATCATCCTATAGAAAATATACTAGGAGATATTGAATCTTTTGTTAGAAATAGAAATCAACTAAATATCATGAGTAGTGTAGCTTTTATATCATCTATTGAACCGTAAAATCGAAAGAAAGCATCGTTTGATGATTCGTGGATTCTGGCTATGCAAGAAGAACTGAATCAATTCACTTGAAATGATGTTTGGGAACTTGTTCCTAGACCCGAGAATAAATCTATAATAGAAACTAAATGGGTTTGTAAAAATAAAATGAGTGAACTAGGTGAGGTCGTTAGAAATAAAGCTCAATTAGTCGCACATGGTTATTGTCAAGAAGAAGGAATAGATTTTGATGAAACCTTTGCACCAGTAGCAAGATTAGAAGCCATTAGAATTCTACTTGCTTTAGCAAACTATAATAATTTCAAATTATTTCAAATGGATGTTACAAGTTCTTTTCCAAATGGATTTGTTAAAGAGGAAGTTTATGTTGAACAATCTCGACTCTTTGAAGATGAAAAATTTCCAAACCATGTTTTCAAAGTTAAGAAAGCTCTATATGGTCTGAAACAAGCTCCTAGAGCATCGTATGATTGACTAAGATCTTTTCTATTACAATCAAATTTTGAAATTGGTAAAGTAGATAATACTCTTTTTATTAAAAGATGTAACGACCCGGAAATTTCGATCTAGAAAATTCCAGATAGTTTGGAAAAGAAGGAAAGAGAAAGAATAAGAAATAGAAACAAAACATAGATTCTCACATTCGCAGCGGATAAAATATAATACAACATAGAATAATAGTTATACAAAGAAGAACTGTATCAGTACATTTACATTTTTATACATCAGAGTTACAACATTTACACAACACTAGACAGTTTTAAACAACATGTCCTAGATATACAACTATATATCTCAGCGGAAACACTCCATACGTTCCTACCATCCAGCTCGCCTCCTAAGCTCCAGATCGTCCTTACCTGAAAATTTGTAGTACTCGGTCTGGCCCGAGCATTACATCAAAGTAACACCCAGGTCAGGCTAGAAACCAACGTGAGTAAACTCATCTAACAAGGAATACCAAAACATACAACTTATTTAAAACCCGGGGTAACTCATATAGATTTACAACTTCACAAGTTGTTATAGACATCACTTATTTCACACATCAATTTCTACGTACCAAAACTTAGATTAAATGGTCCAATTCACTTAAATCATTCCATTTCAGCCTATTGATTTCACATATCAATTTATAAAGAATCGAAGTGGTTTGAGATATTAAATAATACCCGACTCTGGTCTCTTCGAACCCAGTGTCATCTGATCCCAAGTTATTCAAGTGAATACAATTTACTTTTAAACACCGGATGTCACTTTACATAGCATTTCAACATAGATAACCACATTATCACTGTTCAATCCAACATATTGTATTTCAGAAACAATTCATATCACATAGCATCACGATCACATACCAGGGATAACAATTAATTCAAAGCATTCAATATCGTTCAATCATCCATAAGCAAGTTAAATTAGTCATACTATTTCTAATTAATTCAATTATCTACCAATGAATTAAATTAATTACTTATTACTTATAAATCTTGCTTATATAACATTAATTAACTATATTCAATTAATTAATCATCCCTTAATTATTAATATTGATTAATCATTCTTTAATTACATTAAGTAATTTGCCCTTAATTAATTTCACAAATTAATTATTCTCAAACCCCTCACATTAATTAACCTTTAATTACCATCTTACTTAATTACCCAATTTGACTATCCATCAATCCATTGATTAATTAATTCTCACTCCTTAATTTCGTAAATTAATCAATCTTTTAACTTATTATACTAAGTAATTAACCCTTAATTTCTCCTGTTAAGTAATTACCATTAAATAAACCACCTTTAGTAATTACCCATTAATTACCTATCTTAATTAATGGCACTAAGTAATTACCTTCATTATTATCCTTGATTAATTAAGTGATTAACCTTTAATTACTAATTAAATTAAATAATTCATAACAGTTAATCCTTTAAATTACTTACATTAAGTAATTATCATTACTTAATGTAAGTAATTTAGCCTTAAATAAATTAATCATCCTTTAATTAATTTCCTTAATTAATAAATCACATTAATAGATCAATTCTTTAATTTATCCCACATCATTATTAATTAAATTAATTAATCGTACCTAGTTTTCCTTAATTAACTTAATTAATTTTAAGACATTAAAACCTTAATTATCTTTAAGATAAAACATTATCTTAATAATGGCTTAATTTCCATTTACATATTTAAACCATTTTATTTTTATGAATAACTTACTTAACTCAATCGTCAATTGGGATTTAAAATAGAATAAACATTTTAACTTGATAAAATAAAGTTATCAAAACATAACTTCCATAACCTTATCATTTACCAAATGATAGTTCAAACTAAATTCAATTTAAACTTAAACTTGTCTAAATGCCTTGCTTTGTACTTAAATCATACTTTAACATGGAAACCTGTTTTAATTATTTTTAAAATTAGTACTATCTCTCCATTTTATAAATACTGTTTAAGTTTTACTTACAAAAATATCAGCCTGGAAACTCATCAGGCAATCCCGAGCCATATCTCAATTTTCTCGAGTAGGACACAAGAATCCTTCATCTTATCATTACTTCGAGTTCCACAAAATCCCACACGAGGTAGAACCCGAGACCCACATCATCTTCCCAAACTTGAACGATGCCTGACACAGGTACACACACAAGCACATGCACCAGAGTTACGACCATCTTCGGTCATTGCTGAGGCCTCCAGCAAGACAGCGACGAACCTCCTTTTTTATCACGACCACTTGAGCTTTGAGGTGAACATGGAAACAAAAATGAACACTAGGACCCAAATCTGAAACAAACTTCCCTGACAAACTTGCCTTGCCTACGTCAACACCGATCGCCATCGCCCATGCCACCAAGACCCTAGCTTCGCCTCAACTCTAGCCCCATTTTCCCTCCAGTCCGAAGCAACTCGACGCTACATGGATGGCGAAACAGCTCTGACAATCCCTCTAACCCAAACTAACTTAAAAACCTAATCTGCCTCGCCGTGCCCACCACGTTCATTTGGAAATTCCCTCGCCAATTTTCCCAAAATCTATGATACACAGGCCATCTTCGAGCCAAATCTCGACCAACTAAACCATGCCGTTCGTCAGCAATTGACGATATTTCCAAATTCGACTAATCCTAAAATTCCCAGCAAGTCCAATATTTAAAATCATGAAATATGTATCAAAAATCATCATTTTGTACTACAAACCATATTCCGTAATCAAAGATTGAAATTAGCATGCTTGATTTTTTTCCTAATTTCAGTTTATCACTGTATTTTTATATTTTTATAAAAACTACTGAATATAAAAAATCGAAACTATTTTAAAATCAATATTACACTGCTATCAACAATTTTTATTCAGGAATCAATGCCTAAAAACAATTGCATGAAGAAAATTTTGAATTTTTACTCAGGATTAAAACCTGAAAAGTTGGACAGTGGTTTATAACAATATGTTCTAGTCAAGTTCACAAGTATTAACACACAAACACATATAAAAGTCATTTTTTTTATATACTCAACATAATTCAATCACATTCCAAAGATCACCACTTGCCAATTCAAGGTATACCAGATTTAAGAGATTACTCACCTGTTCAACTCAAAAACAGAGAAGCGTGGAATTGATTTTAGTTTGAACTTGTTGATCTGCAATCTTTAATCTCGAATTGATTTTGATTTGTTCCTAGTTGTTGCATTATTGATTTAGCTTTTAGCTTGAAGACTGAAATCTGGAACCTGATTAAATTTTGAAATACCGCTACTTTTTTTTAGAAGAGAAAAGAATATGAAGGTTTTAATTGAAAGTAGAGGATCAGGTTTCTCAATTATTTTATTTTAAGAAGAAAATCATATTTAGCCAAATGTAAATTTGCATGTTTTCAAATGCTTACACATGTTACCCTCACTACAAATGTCAAATGCAAGGCTTTAGTGAATAACACATGTCAAGTTTATAAGTATATTTATGATTTCATTAATCTATGTTTTACTTATATATATAATACTTATACTTTATAAAGCTTTAGATATTATGTTCAAATTATATATATAAACTATATTTATTTATTTATTTTTATTTTTTGATTTTGAAATAAAAAGAGAGGATTGACACTTGTTTTACAAATGTCACTTTTGATTAAATTGTGTTAAACCCCTTTTAGTAAATTTATTTATAATTTGAGTTTTAAACCCATGTTTAATAATTATAACATATGTATTAAATTTCAAATCTTATACTTTCTATGGTTTAAATGCTATATACTTTTAAATTTTATGCTTATATTTTCAAAAGATATAAACATTATCAAAGCTTAATATTTAACTTTTTATTTTTTTATATTATATTTTTTTAATTTACTAATTATAAATACTTATCTAAATGCACATGAATTTCTTTGAGATAAAATGCTAATTGTTTAAAATATATTTTTAAGATTAGGTTTGAATTTAAATAAGAGTAATAAAAAGATTTGTTTTATAATCAAATTTAATTTTTAAGATGTTTGGATTTCAAATCCAAACTTCATTTGGCATTTACTAATACACATTAAAATAGAAACATATTTATCTGTAAAAGATAAATTCTGCCAAAATAATAACAAAGAAGATTATTAAACAAATATTTTCAAATTTCAATAATTATATCAGGATATTATTAAATGAATATTTATCCAAATATTTAAAACTTAGTATTTATTATAGTTCAAATTCATTTGTACACAAATCCAGATATAAATATTATTTATTTGTTAAATTTGTAAATTAGTATTTCAATTAATTAAATTCAGTTAATTTATCAATTACAGATATTCTAAAATCCGGGTTATCACAAAAGAAATAAAAATGATTCCAACTGTACAAGTTTATGTAGACGATATTATTTTGGCTCAACTAATCATGAAATGAATGAAGAATTTTTTGAAATAATGACAAAAGAGTTTGAGATGAGTCATATGAGTGAACTTAATTTCTTCTTAGGTTTACAAATAAAATAATTAGATAATGGTATTTTTATTAGTCAAGAAAATTACACTAGGGATCTAGTTAGTAAATTTGGTATGACTACTACGAGTGGAAAACCCACTCCCATGGCAACCAATAAAGCTTTAAATAAAGAATATCTTTCAAAAGATGTAAATCAAAAACTATATAGGGGAATGATTGGATCACTACTCTATATCACTATGAGTGGACCTGATATCATGTATAGTGTTTGTGTAACAACCCGCATATTTATCGATTTTATATTTAAATATTTTATTTAAATATTTTATCGTTAGTCGGATTTTAGTCCGAAAAGCTACTTTTTGCATACGGTCGAATTAGGACTCGGGACCACTCCCATTGAGTTTAAAATGCCGTTTGCGACCTTTTTGAATATAAGCTTCGATATGTTTGGAGAAAGTTGATTTTTGCTACTTTTCACTTTGGGTTTGGTTTTTGGGCTCAGCCCTATGTTAAATTATGCTCAAATCTGAGCCACTCTCCCCCCACTCACCCTCATTCTCTTCTCTTTTCAGTTCTTATAACATTAATAGTGGGAGAGATTGGAAATTAAAAACTCCAAAACCCTAGTTTCTCTTGCAAATCAAATTCCAAGCTCCAAACTCAAGAAGAATCCATTGGTAAGCTTCTCTTCTTCTTCTCCAACTTATTCTCTTACCAATTTCAGAAATTCCTAAACCTAATTTTGGGAATGTTCTTGTTTTTGAGCATAGATTAAAGCTCATTTGGGTTGTGTTGAAGAGAGGTTGATTCTCCATTTGCTTTCAAGCTTCTTCTTGTTTGATTTTGAGAAAGGGTGAGATTTTTATCTCACATCTATGACTATAATTATCTTTGGTTGTTGGGTATGAATTCCAAACACTTCTTCATGTGCATTTGCTCTTGATTTGGATTGGTTTTGTGAATATTCCAATTTTTGAGTTTTTAAGTCAATTTGTGTGAAAATCCTTTTATGGATGTTTGATCATGCTTTTGGTGATGCATCGAGGAGCATATAGGGCCGGGTTGTCGATTGGCATAAACCCTTAGAGCCAATGTTCGTCCGGTTGCATTTTGGAAGAGTTTCCTCTTCATTTGAATAAAGCTGAAAAACAGCCCAGGCATGATTCAGTCGACTGAATCCTCTGTTCAGTCGACTGAACCTGGAACCCGAAAGTTTCCAGGCATGATTCAGTCGACTGAATCTTCTGTTCAGTCGACTGAACCTGGAAACAGAAAGTTTCCTGAACCTGGAAAATTCCCAGGTACAGGGTCAGTCGACTGAATCCTCTGTTCAGTCGACTGAACCTGCTGTTTTAGTCCAATTTGCCTTTTTTGGATTGAATTTTCAATTTAAATCAATTCGTGATGATCCTATTTATTGTCATCATTTATTATCCTCTTTGATGACTTATTTTCTTTGGGAATTTTAGGTATATCCACTTCGATGGATCCTTTATCGATTTCATTGGATTTTTTTATTCACATCTTCGAATGTGATCTTTGTGATTGATTGTTTCTACATTCCCCCTTGTGCTTTGTCACTTTAAAAATATAAAGGTTTTCTATACTAGTAGTAAATATCAAAACTCTTTCCTCAAACGATTTCAATACTATTTTAATACCAAATTCGTTTATAAAACCATTTTCCAATCTATTAGTATATATAAACCTTTACCTCACTCGTATGAGAAATCTAATTAAACGACTTAGTAAAACAAGTGGTATGAAATGCTTGCGTTCACTTTATTGGTTAATTCTTGGACTTGTTCGATTGAAACTCTTGTGACAATTTTCTAGTGGAGATATACAATTTGTTCGTAAATATTTAAGTTAAGCTAGTGGTTATGGGACATGATGCTAAGCTCATATATTTACTAGCTTACTGTAATCGACACTGCTCGTTGATCATGACGATCATCTTTGTGATTTAGACTAGCAATGTGCGATGTCTCTTTGTCTGCGTGGGAGACTAAACCCTGTTTTGTGGAGTTTCGACTCAATTTGGTGGGGTAGCAACCCATGGTCTTCGGACCGTTTGTGGAGCTTCGGCTCAATTTGTGATGGTTAGCGACCATGGAATTTGCATTCCGTTTGTGATACACGTGTTGGTGAGCTTTATGCTCCCTTTTGTGATAGGCCTCCCCCCTTTGTGATTTCTGGATTTCTTGAGATGATTTCTAGAATTTGTGTTTCACCAATTTTCGTGATTTCCATTGATAAGTTTTATCAATATTTGTGCATTGGTGAATTTGTGTGTCATTGACTTTTGTGATTGACATTGATATTATTGTCAATATTTGTGCATTGGTGAATTTGTGTGTCATTGACTTTGTGATTGACGTTGATATTATCGTCAATATTTGTGGTTTGGTGAACGAAATAAGGAGTATGACATTTCTTTGATTCTTGTGTAGATTTGGTGATATTGATTAATCTCTTGTTGATTTTCAATTACTTATATATATCACAGCTTGGCATAGTGATTATTATGTGTTTAGTCATATCTCTTATTCTATATCGTTTCACCTGATATTTAAAGCTAGACTGATCCGTTTATTATTTTCTTATTAAATAATACTCGGGTCAGACCGAGATGTTACAGGTGCTTCTGCTTGACTTCTCTCTTAGGATTGATTCCTCTGACTTTTGGTTAACTACTTAGATTAGTAGTTTTCGTTGTATACATTTGAGATATAGACTCCATAATGTATACTTGTTCTTTTTCGTAGTTCATGTAACTATTCTTTTGTGATATTGTGGATCTTTTTAGACCACTACTCTGATGTACACTTTTATGTGTAATATTCATATCTATTTCCGCCTTTGTGATATGAATTGTCTATGACTGATTTATGTTATGTTTATTTCTATATTTGTTTCTGAAGATATTATAGCCACTGTGTAGTAGCTTTGAGTTTGTGTCGGTATGTCGGATTTCCCTCTTGATAAAGAAATGCATGTTATACTATCTGACATATCGATGCTCGCGCGAATCAATTACATGGATGGTCGCTCCTCAACAGCCTTATTCTCCGTGCTAGTTGACAGCATTCACCGAAATGTTCTTGGCTAGCGTGGGTATAGAGGTGGGGCGTCACAGCATGGTATCAGAGCCAAACTTCGGAACAATATGGAATATTATAACAAGGATCATCGTCCTAAGTCCATCTTAGGAGTCGTGCTTTAGGATTTTATTCGTGTCTATGTACCATCTTATCCTATTTTCTTTTATGATTCCTTGTTTTGTCTATGAAGATTGCTTGATATTTAATTTGGTGAATAACCTTCTTGTTCCTCTTCTT
This sequence comes from Allium cepa, assembly GCA_030765085.1. Lineage (NCBI taxonomy): Eukaryota > Viridiplantae > Streptophyta > Magnoliopsida > Asparagales > Amaryllidaceae > Allium > Allium cepa. The sequence continues at coordinate 457,870,462 of CM060932.1, forward strand.
TCTTTCTAAAGGAAGAGAAATGTCTAGACCTGGCCGCCCCAGAGCCGTGCCATCTAGCACTCCACCCCAGGATGGAGTTTTTATGACTGCTCAACAGCTTCTTGATTTGGTAACTAATGCTCAAGCAGCTGGAGCTAACCCGGAACCTACTCACCCAAAGTCGGGATTTGCACGCTTGTGCAGCGATTACACCAATTTGGGTAGGGAGCCATTCAAAGGTTCCGAAAATGTTATTGAAGTCCAAGCTTGGCTTAGAACATGCGATCGCATCTTTTCGCGCATGAATCTTATTGACCTTCACCGAGTTCAGGTGGCCTCTAGTATGCTCCGAGAAAGAGCATTGGACTGGTACGAGCTTCTTATTTCTGAGATTAATGAAGTGGATCTCACCTGGGAGCAATTTCGGGAACGCTTCGAATTAAAATTCGTGCCAGAAGCTGAGAAAGTGACATTGGCTCGACGATTTATAGACCTTGTTCAAGGTGAGTCCTCCGTGACTGTTTACGTCGCCTCCTTCGAGTCGCTTTCCAAATATAGGGTTGAATACATCAACACCCCTCTGAAGAAGAATCAGAGATTTGTTTATGGCTTAAACAAAAGTCTCAAGAAGCCATTACTTCTAAAATTAGAAGTTTCTTTCGACCAACTCGTCGATATCGCTTTTCGTCTTGAAGAGGCGGATAGAGAGAATGATGTTGAAGTGGTGGGTTCCAAACCAAACTTCAACAATAATAAGAAGAGGCCAAACAAATTTAAAGGTCCTTATCCTAATAAAAAGGGGAAACAAGCAACCTCCGTGGCAAAGACTTCTTCCTTCGGCCGTGGGGAATGCTATAATTGTGGTTCGAAGGACCATTATGCGAACAAGTGCCCAAAGTCTCTCTCTTTTCGCTACTGCAAAGTTCCCGGACATGTTATATCTTCATGCCCCAAGCTTCAGGGCAGGAAGGAGGGAAAGTTAAATGATGCTCAAGCCCCTGGCAACACATCTCGTGGTCAAGGTATGCCTCATTCTATCCTTGATGGAATTATTTTATTTCGTGATCATCCTATTCGAGTTCTTTTTGATACGGGTGCGTCCCATTCTTTTATATCAAAAGAACTTGTTGATGCTTTTTCTTTGGATGTTTTGTGTTTGATGACTTCTTTGAGAATTGCGAATCCGGTTGGTGGATCCGCAACAATCAGTTTATTGTGTAAAGATGTCGAAATTATTTTGTGTGATTTTCCTTTCCTAGCCGATTTGCATGTCATGCGTTACTTAGGCTTTGGAATGATTTTGGGAATGGATTGGCTTAACCTTTATGAAGCTCATATCCTATGTCCTGAGCGGACTATTCATCTTCGACATCCTCAATCTGTTAAGCAGATTTCTATTAATCTTAAAGATTCGGATTCCAGCTTGGGTGCATCTTTATATTCTTTAAATCCTCGTGATGACGATGATGACGATGAGGGTGATATTATTTCTCTTATTCACGTCGTTCGTGAATTTTCCGACATATTCGAGCCCGTTTTAGGACTACCACCTAAGCGAGCAATTGAGTTCAGAATTAATCTTATTCCTGGAGCTCAACCTATCACTCGTCCTCCGTATCGTATGTCCAATAAAGAAAACGAGGAGATGCGTAAACAATTATCCGAATTGGAGACGAAGCAATTTATTCGCTCTAGTTCCTCGCCTTGGGGAGCTTCAGCTATTTTCGTGAAGAAATCCGATGGAACACTTAGGCTTTGCGTTGACTACCGCAAGCTTAATGATCTTACTATCAAAAATAAATATCCTTTACCTCGGATTGATGATCTATTCGATCAACTTAGTGGTGCCAAAGTCTTTTCACAATTAGACTTAGCTACTGGATTTCATCAGCTTCGTATTGCAGAGGATAGTATTCCTTTGACCTCGTTCCGTACTCGATATGGATCTTATGAATGGCTTGTCATGCCATTTGGTTTGACGAATGCCCCGGCCTATTTCTTTGACCTTATGAATAGAGTTTTCAAAGACTTTCTCGACCTTTTTGTTCTCATCTTTATCGATGATATTCTTGTGTATTCAAAAACCGAGGAGGAGCATGAAAAACATCTTCGGATTGTGTTGGAAACTCTTAGGAGTAATCAATTAAAGCCAAAATTTTCTAAATGCCACTTTTGGCAATCTCGTGTGAAATTTCTCGGTCATATTATTTTCGAATCCGGAATTTCCGTGGATCCTTCAAAGATTGAAGCGATTCAAGATTGGAAGAGACCGGAGAGTGTGACAGAGATTCGTAGTTTTCTTGGATTGGCGGGCTATTACCGTCGCTTTATCAAAGACTTTTCCAAGATTGTCGTGCCTCTCATTGGCTTGACGAAGAAAGGTGTTAAATACATTTGGTCGGACAAATGTGAAGCTTCTTTTTAGAAATTAAAAAGTCTTCTTTCTGATGATCCTATTCTCGTTATTCCCGAGGGGAATCAAGATTTCGTTGTCCATACCGATGCTAGTCGCGTTGGTTTGGGTGCCGTTCTCATGCAAAGAGAACGTGTTATTGCTTATGCTTCTAGGCAATTGAAGCCTGCTGAGACTAGATATGCCACTCATGATTTAGAGCTCGCGGCTATTGTTTTCGCCCTTCGTATTTGGCATCATTATCTTTTAGGAGAGAAATTTGTTCTTTATACCGATCATAAGTCCTTGAAGTATTTATTCTCCCAAAAGGAACTTAATTTGCGTCAACAGCGTTGGCTCGAGTTCCTTGTTCCTTATGATCTTGATATTCTTTATACCCCCGGTAAGGGTAATCGTGTCGCCGATGCTCTTAGCCGTAAACAACAAGCTGTTGTTTCTATGATGATATCCGAATGGAACGATCTCGAGATCTTAACCACTGCGAGATTCGAGAGCGTGTTCCCGATTTATGTTCATCTCTTGTTTTATGTAGCCTTGAGGCTCATCCTTCTCTTTTAGACCGTATTCTTGAAGCTCAAAGGCTAGATCCCGAATTGGCTCTTCTTAGCCAAAATATTAAGGATAAGATTGATATTGAAGGATTGAAAGACTTTGATATCGATTCTCGTGGCGGCATTCGGAGATTTGGTAGACTCATCGTGCCAAATATTAGTGATCTTCGTAAAGATATTTTAGAAGATTCACATCATTCTAAATTCACCATTCATCCCGGTAGTAGTAAAATGTACGCGGATATGAAGCGACTTTATTATTGGGAGGGAATGAAACTTGACATCGCTAACTTCGTTAAGCGTTGCATGACTTGCCAACTCGTTAAAGCCGAACATCAAAGGCCCGGTGGGTTATTGCGACCTTTAGAAATTCCTATTTGGAAGTGGGATCAAATTTCCATGGATTTTATTGACAGCCTTCCCCGTTCTCGTTCGGGTCATGATAGCTTATGGGTGATCGTTGATAGACTTACTAAATCTGCCCATTTTATTTCCGTTCAATCTAATCGAACCGTTCCTCTTTTGGCCAAAATCTTTATCAAAGAAATTGTTGAATTGCATGGAGTTCCTACTTCTATTGTTAGCGATCGTGATCCATTGTTTACTAGTGGATTTTGGAAGAGTCTTCAGAAAGCTTTAGGAACGAAGCTTAATTTTAGCACCGCTTATCACCCCCAGTCCAATGGACAAACCGAGCGTGTGAATCAAACTCTTGAAGATCTTCTTCGTGCTTGTGTTCTTGATTTGGGTGGAAGTTGGGAAGATCATATTTCACTTGTTGAATTTTCCTATAATAATAGCTTCCAATCTAGTATTGGTATGACACCTTTTGAGGCACTCTATGGAAGGCCATGCCGATCTCCTTCTTGTTGGCTTGAGGCCGGTGAGAAGCTGGTATTAGGTCAAGATTTTATTCGTGATTCCACAGAAAAGATTGACCTTATTCGTCATAGGATGAAAGAAGCCCAGAGTAGACAAAAATCCTATGCCGATAACCGGAGAAGGAAATTAGAATTTTCTGTGGGAGATCTTGTGTTCATTCGTGTTTCACCTATGAAAGGTGTTGTACGTTTCAGTCAATCGGAAAAATTGGCGCCTCGATATATTGGGCCATTTCCTATCATTGAACGTATTGGTTCCATGGCTTATCGCCTTTTATTACCGGCTCAATTTTCTGCTATCCATGACGTGTTTCACGTTTCTCAACTTAGGAAATGTCTTCGAGATTCCGATTCTGTTCTTGAGCCCGGTGTTGTGGAAGAGATTGAAATTTCGCCTAATTGAACTTATGAGCAACATCCTATTCGTATCATTGCTTCGGAAGTCAAACGACTTCGAAATAAAGATGTTCCGCTTGTTAAGGTTCAATGGTCTTCAAATCCTAAGGATTGTTCTTGGGAATCTAGAGAGTACATCGAGCGAACACACCCGGACTTACTTTCTCGTGCTCTTTGAGGTGAACTTCTTATTTCAAGTTTCTTTTGTGTTGAATATGCTTTTATGGTTGTTACTTTATGTTCTCTTCTTTAATATTGCGAGGACGCAATTTCTTTAAGGAGGGGAGTCTGTAACAACCCGCATATTTATCGATTTTATATTTAAATATTTTATTTAAATATTTTATCGTTAGTCGGATTTTAGTCCGAAAAGCTACTTTTTGCATACGGTCGAATTAGCACTCGGGACCACTCCCATTAAGTTTAAAATGCCATTTGCGACCTTTTTGAGTATAAGCTTCGATATGTTTGGAGAAAGTTGATTTTTGCTACTTTTCACTTTGGGTTTGGTTTTTGGGCTCAGCCCTATGTTAACTTATGCTCAAATCTGAGCCACTCTCCCCCACTCACCCTCATTCTCTTCTCTTTTCAGTTTTTATAACATTAATGTTGGGAGAGATTGGAAATTAAAAACTCCAAAACCCTAGTTTCTCTTGCAAATCAAATTCCAAGCTCCAAACTCAAGATGAACCCATTGGTAAGCTTCTCTTCTTCTTCTCCAACTTATTCTCTTACCAATTTCAGAAATTCCTAAACCTAATTTTGGGAATGTTCTTGTTTTTGAGCATAGATTCAAGCTCGTTTGGGTTATGTTGAAGAGAGGTTGATTCTCCATTTGCTTTCAAGCTTCTTCTTATTTGATTTTGAGAAAATGTGAGATTTTTATCTCACATCTATGACTATAATTATCTTTATTTGTTGGGTATGAATTCCTAACACTTCTTCATGTGCATTTGCTCTTGATTTGGATTGGTTTTGTGAATATTCCAATTTTTAAGTTTCTAAGTCAATTTGTGTGAAAATCCTTTTATGGATGTTTGATCATGCTTTTGGTGATGCATCGAGGAGCATATAGGGCCGGGTTGTCGATTGGCATAAACCCTTAGAGCCAATGTTCGTCCGGTTGCATTTTGGAAGAGTTTGCTCTTCATTTGAATAAGGCTGAAAAACAGCCCAGGCATGATTCAGTCGACTGAATCCTCTGTTCAGTCGACTGAACCTGGAACCCGAAAGTTTCCAGGCATTATTCAGTCGACTGAATCTTCTGTTCAGTCGACTGAACTTGGAAACAGAAAGTTTCCTGAACCTGGAAAATTCCCGGGTACAGGGTCAGCCGACTGAATCCTCTGTTCAGTCGACTGAACCTGCTGTTTTAGTCCAATTTGCCTTTTTTGGATTGAATTTCCAATTTAAATCGATTCGTAATGATCCTATTTATTGTCATCATTTATTATCCTCTTTGATGACTTATTTTCTTTGTGAATTTTAGGTATATCCACTTCGATGGATCCTTTATCGATTTCATTGGATTTTTTTATTCACATCTTCGAATGTGATCTTTGTGATTGATTGTTTCTACAATCCCCCTTGTGCTTTGTCACTTTAAAAATATAAAGGTTTTCTATACTAGTAGTAAATGTCAAAACTCTTTCCTCAAACGATTTCAATACTATTTTATTACCAAATTCGTTTATAAAACCGTTTTCCAATCTATTAGTATATATAAACCTTTACCTCACTCGTATGAGAAATCTAATTAAACGACTTAGTAAAACAAGTGGTATGAAATGCTTGCGTTCACTTTGTTGGTTAATTCTTGGACTTGTTCGATTGAAAGTCTTGTGACAATTTTCTAGTGGACAAATACAATTTGTTCGTAAATATTTAAGTTAAGCTAGTGGTTATGGGACATGATGCTAAGCTCATATATTTACTAGCTTACTGTAATCGACACTGCTCGTTGATCATGACGATCATCTTTGTGATTTAGACTAGCAATGTGCGATGTCTCTTTGTCTGCGTGGGAGACTAAACCCCATTTTGTGGAGTTTCGACTCAATTTGGTGGGGTAGCAACCCATGGTCTTCGGACCGTTTGTGGAGCTTCGGCTCAATTTGTGATGGTTAGCGACCATGGAATTAGCGTTCCGTTTGTGATACACGTGTTGGTGAGCTTTATGCTCCCGTTTGTGATAGGACTCCCCCCTTTGTGATTTCTGGATTTCTTGAGATAATTTCTAGAATTTGTGTTTCACCAATTTTCGTGATTTCCATTGATAAGTTTTATCAATATTTGTGCATTGGTGAATTTGTGTGTCATTGACTTTTGTGATTGACATTGATATTATTGTCAATATTTGTGCGTTGGTGAATTTGTGTGTCACTGACTTTGTGATTGACGTTGATATTATCGTCAATGTTTGTGGTTTGGTGAACGAAATATGGAGTATGACATTTCTTTGATTCTTGTGTAGATTTGGTGATATTGATTAATCTCTTGTTGATTTTCAATTACTTATATATATCACAGCTTGGCGTAGTGATTATTATGTGTTTAGTCATATCTCTTATTCTATATCGTTTCACCTGATATTTAAAGCTAGACTGATCCGTTTATTATTTTCTTATTAAATAATACTCGGGTCAGACCGAGATGTTACAGGTGCTTCTGCTTGACTTCTCTATTAGGATTGATTCCTCTGACTTTTGGTAAACTACTTAGATTAGTAGTTTTCGTTGTATACATTTGAGATATAGACTCCATAATGTATACTTATTCTTTTGCGTAGTTCATGTAACTATTCTTTTGTGATATTGTGGATCTTTTTAGACCACTACTCTGATGTACACTTTTATGTGTAATATTCATATCTATTTCCGCCTTTGTGATATGAATTGTCTGTGACTGATTTATGTTATGTTTATTTCTATATTTGTTTCTAAAGATATTATAGCCACTGTGTAGTAGCTTTGAGTTTGTGTCGGTATGTCGGATTTCCCTCTTGATAAAGAAATGCATGTTATACTATCTGACATATCGATGCTCGTGCAAAGCAATTACATGGATGGTCGCTCCTCAACAGCCTTATTCTCCGTGCTAGTTGACAGCATTCACCGAAATGTTCTTGGCTAGCGTGGGTATAGAGGTGGGGCGTCACAGTTTGTCTCTGTGCAAGATACCAATCTAGACCAGAAGGGACTCATTTAAAAGTTGTGAAACGTATCATAAAATATGTTAAACATACTTTTGACTATGGTTTATTTTACCCTAAAAATGATTCATTTGATTTAATCTTTTATTGTGATGCTGACTATACTGGTTGCAAATCTGACCGAAAAAGTACAAGCGAAACTTGTCACTTTTTAGGGCGTTCTCTGGTTTTCATGGTTTAGAAAAAAGAAAATCACTATTTCTTTATCAACAACTGAAGCAGAATATATCTCTGCTTCTTTGGCTTCCTCTCAAGTCATTTATATGCAATAAACCCTAAAAGATTTTGGATTAACAATTTAAAATGACTAATTTATTGTGATAATACTAGTGCAATAAATTTATCTAAAAATCAAACTCATCATGCTAGGACTAAACATATTGATATCAGACATCATTTTCTTAGAGATAATATAAGTAAAGAGATTATTTCTCTTGAATTTATCAACTCCGAGAATCAAATTGCTCATATTTTAACCAAGCCCTTAAATCAACCTATATTTACTAAATTAAGAAGAGAATTGGGCATTCGTTCAACAACTGAGATATAGAATATAGATATAGTAATATATATTTTTATTGAAAAGAGATATACAAGAAAACCAAATTTTTCATAGGGATGTCGACATACTCCTACCACCCATGTCGACAGATAAAGGTAAAATTTGAAAATTTGATTTTTCCTTTAAGATTAGTTCGGTAGTTGTATAAACCTATGTATTTCGAAATTTTTTGTCATCTCACTTCTCTTTCTCTATAATAAATTTCTGACCATTAAAATTAATGGCCTCCTCTACTAAATCAAACCAAAATGACATCGTTTCTTTCCCTTCTCCTCATTCTGGTCCATTCCAACACGCTACACTGATACATGCGATAAAGATTGAAGGATTTATGTAGGATGCCATGCAAATGTTGATAGAACTCCAAGTTGTGCAAATAAGGATGGCAAAAGAACAAGAAAAGCAAGGCAAAATTCTTCAGAATTTGCAAAAATTCCTAATGTATAATAATGCAAATCCTGTTGTGATTGAACAAGATTCTCCCAACATTCAATTGCATAACCCCTTGGAGCACAGCGAAGACGAAGAAGAAGGGGAAGAAGAAGAAGAAGAAGAAGAGGAAGAAGCACCTATGGAAGAAGACGACAACGTGGTCTGCATAGGCAAAGTCTGTTTTGACAAAGATGGGAATTTGGTCGAACAACGTGCAAACTTTTGTTTTCATTATCCAAATTGTTTGATTCACAAATCACCAATTGTCAAAATCTGTCGTTAGTAGTGTTATCCTATAATTTATGTACTTGAATATATTTGTGTGCTTGTGTTCCATATATATATATATATATATATATATATATATATATATATATATATATAACACATCGTACATAATTAAATTTTTGTTTCGCTTATTATACTTCCTTATTAGTATTTTGTTTGGATAGTCTTAGATTAAGAAGGAGCTATATATAAGTTTAGAATTAGTTTTTGTTGATGAAAAAGGGGGAGAAATATAAAATAGAGTAGTTAGGCTTAGATTAAGGGGGAGTTATTAGTTTAGGGGGAGTTATTGTGAAGGAGAAGTATATTTTATAAACAAAGGTTGTCATCATCAAAAATGGGGAGATTGTTAGTCCTTGAGATGCTGGTTTTGATGACAATAACCTTAGGACTTGTTATAAAATATAAATACTAACATTATAGTTTAGATATATGTCTATATGTAGGATATCAACATGCATGTACCAAGAATTACGACTGTACAGTATAGAGATACAACACTGATGAATTTAAAGGTCGAAGATATCAAGTTTGAAGACTCATGAGTATCAAGAAATCAAGTTATCAAGAGTTTAAGATTTCAATCAGTACAAGATAATGTAGTTAGTCTAGAATTATGTTAAAACTTCTTGAAAGCACTTGCATATTTATTCGAAATTTATTCGTGCAATGGAATCCACTTCGAGCCTGTTGAAGGGATGGAACCCTAATGGGATGGAACCCACAACAATATCTAGTGGATCATATAATGGTCCTATTTTGATATCCACTAATTTTATAAAAGTTCTTTTCAAAAATATATACCTCTTGTTTTTAGAAAATGTTTTCAAAACTTTTTTTCAAAAAGACATCTCTCTTGGTTTTAAATATTTTAGCCTCAGAACTATTTTTACCACTTTTATTATTTTGGTTTCAAAATTGTCCTTGTTTTTAAACCATCTCTTGTTTTAAATATTTAGCTTTAAAATGTTTATATACTCATATTTTAAATCACTTTATAGATTAAGATTGTATATATTAAAAATTACTTTCTTAACTCTTTTATATGTTTAAACTATATTCATATATATATTTACAAATTTTAGAAATTGTTTTGACTAATTATAGAAACCAATTTTAATAAGAAAATCAAAACATCAATTTTGCCTTGAGCACATCGACATCCCTCAACCCTCCATGTCAACATGGTGTCCATTATTTTCAAATTTCAATTTTCAAAAGAAGTGTCTATTCATTGTATCCTTTCACAAATAGATATGGCTACTGCTCTACTCTAAATACCAGTAAGTTGTAAACGAATTTTGTTACCATATTTCATTTATTTTCTCTCCTCTTCATCTTTCATATTTATTCTAAAGAATCCTAAACTATTTTCTACCGAAGTACCAAGTGAATCAAACTTGATTATCTATTGTTTTATTTTCTGCCACTCTCTCCATGAGATCTCGGTGCTATTCAGAGTTATAGAATCTTTTGTAAATCAAACTGTTAAGTAAAAAGTGCGGTTGAGCCTTGAAATCAATTGGGTGTGATTGTAGCCCTAGAAATCAATAGGTGATTTTGTAGCCTGGTTATATGAAGAGAGTTTTCCCTAGACTCGAATCCAAGAGGGTGTACCTCATATCCTTGAAACCGAGGGTGTAATCAGGTAGATTATTTTGACAAAAAATCTGTACGATTTTACGGGACTGGATGTAAGGTAACCCAAACCAGTATAAAATCCTGGTGTGTTCTTTACTTTACTACTTTTATTTAGTATTTGCATCTGTGTCTCATTCTGTGATTATATTTGTGTCCGTGAATTGCATTTGTTGGGGATTAAATTATATAAGTTTCAAAAAGATTTAGAAAACCCAAAAAACACTGTTCACCCCCCTCTAGTGTTATTCCAGCCTTAAGATCCATAATCTGCATTTCTCATATATGGTACAATTACCATCAAAGGTGTTATACTATACGTATAAAATCATTTATTCTTCTACAACAAATGATATCGTAATTCGTCCACAAACGTCTAGGAGGTGAAATTTGCTCTTGTCATTTGACTGTTTATTTCCTAAAGAATCTGGTTTTAGTTATCCAAAAATCACTTAGATCCAAAAATCACAAACGGTTAGGAGTTGTTTCATAGATGCTGAGATCTGATATGTTTTCCAAAAATCACTTCGATCCAACTTAAGCATTTCGGAATGAAGACATCTTGAAGCAATAGGATCGAAGATGGAGCCATTGAAGAACAAGGGTTGCTTGCTACTAATCCTAAGGGTGATTCTGAATTGGATGTAGTAGAAGTAGGGCCTTCAGTTTTTCCTTATCCTAGACAACTTGTATGGATGAACGTTGGCACTGCATTACTACCGGGTGGGTAGTGTTAAAATTCCAAGAGGGACTGATATTTAGAAAGGTAAAACGTAGCCTTAAGCCTCATCAACCGAGAATGACTAAAACAGAGGAGATGCGGCAAGGCTATGTGGGTCACACCCATTAGGGTATGTTGTCACCCTTCTAGATATGATACATCTACATATTTATAGATTGGTTGTGCATGAGATCTTGATGGAAAGGGTTACAAAGCGGTCGAGGTGATGACACATTCGATACTATTCAATAAGGGGTAAGCTGGTCTTGTGTCGCAGAGGTCGTTAGGTATGATCTCGATACATTTTCTAGATGTGTACTTTAATGGGCGGTACCTCAGTAGCCCAGTCATTAGTTGGAACCCTTAGACATTAGTATGATATCACTAAATTTTTATATAAATATATTTTGGTTATCATAAGCTAAAAACCCATCCATGTTTATATGTGGCATGGTCATATGATGCAGCGCACTATGATTGTGTTAGGTCGTTTGGCTTGAGTCGTTCTCGACTTAGGCTTAGCAAGCTATGGAATAGCGAGTTAAGAGAGAAGGGAGATGCAACGCTACATGCCAGCAACCTATGCTTTGAGTCGCGTAACAAGTTACGACCTAACGAGCTAACTCTAGCAAGTATGCCGCGCAGCAACGTAACAGGATGAAACGCAGCGACCTATCGAGTTAAGTCTTAAGTCGCGCGAGGGGGTTAGGTCGCTCAGGTCTTATGTCGCTCAGTTTTCTTAGGTCGCTCCAAATGTTAAGGCGCAAGTCGCATGAAGCTGATTTTCTTATGTCGCTGAAGTTGATGTTGTTGAAGCTTAGGTCGCTCAAGTTGTATGTCGCATGATGTTGTGCTGCAGAGTACTGTGTCGTATGTCGCCTTGTGATATAAGTCGCATATGGTGTAAAGTCGTTATTGTTGTAACTCGTGTTGTATATGTTGTTATTGTAACTCGTTTGTTTTAGGTCGATGAGGTTAGGTCGCGTCTGTTAGGTCGTAGGTCGCGAGTACCTGTATGTGTAGGTCATGAGTCGGTTGTGTGTTGTTGTAATTTCTATAAATAGCGGGTGAGTTGTATCATTTGGTGCTTGATTTTTGAATAAACTTTTGTTTGAGTGCTTTGTGCCTCTTTTAAATTGGAAGCTACATGTTATCTCCTTTCTCCATTTTCGGTTATTCGAGTGCGCTCGAATCAACGATTTTGAAGCCGGTTCACGGAATCTCGTGCGCGAGATCAACGTCGAAGAATTATAGATCTTCTAACACGGTATCGTGCGCGATCAACGTGTTAAAGATAGCTAGAATCCGGTATCTCGTGAGATCAACGGATTTGGGCATTTATCCTTGGTATCATTAATCCATCAATCCATATTTGATTCATCCCACCGTTGTTTGTTGTTGTTGCATCATTTGGCGACAACTTGTTGTTATCCGCTGCGCCATCATACGAGATACCTTTGATTTCAAAAGAGTTTTTAACTTAATAAATTAGTTGCTTTAAGTTTACTCATACCAGACCCATGTCTGAGCCAGATTTTAATTTTTTTCCTTAAAACTCTTGGATGCTCAAATTTTTGTGAGCAGCCAAGTAGTTCAGGTTTCTACGGATGCATTTTGGAGGAGCGTAGAGCAGGAGGCTTCACCGATAGACAGTTATCATCTTGTTTCTCCTGTATATTATGTACTCTGTATCTATGTATAAACATCGGTTGTTATAACTGTCCTTAGTTAGAAATTGTATTAGTATGACTCTGATGTATCATTTTGTAAATGACTTTGTAAATATTATGTTGATTAATATATGTTATTCCGTTGCGTTGTGAGATTCTGCGTTTGTTCCTTGTTATTCTATCTTCTATCTCCTTTCTTTCCCCTAATAATCTATCTTTTTGGCACTTAGTTATTTGGCATATTAATATCGTGGATTTATTAGTATCGCCTTCTGGGGTTCGGAAAGATGGGTCGTTACATTGTGGTATCAGAGCTGAAGATTTAAGCGAGGACCTTGGGTTTGGTGGAGTAACTCAATAGATATAGGGTAAGTGACATCCTATAATGAGTTTGAGTGTATATTATATAAGAGGGTGTATTTTTTAATGCTATAAAAAGGTTTTATAGTGTGCTGTTTGAGCTGTTGAGTTGCTTAAGAATTCTAGTCGATGCTTTTGGCCAACATTCTCGATAGGGATTTCCTAAACACTAGAACAATTTAAATTGACGTAGTATTGTTTTGAAAGTAGGTAAATGAAATAAATTTACCTAGAATATATTTTATATACAAAAAAGAATGATTTTCACAAATAGTGTAGTATAGTTGGTTGGGGTGTTAGGAGATAATAATATGTTATTATTATTATCATTTAGTGTTTGTTTAGTTATGCTTGTTTAGTTGAGCATTAACTGTTGTTAGTATGTTCCGTTTTGAAGATATGGACTGGGTAGATAAGGATTGGAAAAAAATAAAAACAAACACCTTGTGAATTAAGTTTAACAGTTTGACCTAGGGCATTTGATGTTAATGTTGAGGTAGAATTTTATTTAAAAGTTAGAATACTTTGGGAGAAATATTTAAAATGGTTTAATAGAAGTGATTTATAAAATGGGTTTATAAAAATGTATCATTTAAGTTGGAAGAATATAAGTTGAAAACATGAGAACCTAAATCTCGGTGCTTTTGGAAAAATGATTTTCAAGGTTTTGGGAAAATAATAATAATAATATTTGAAACCAATTTGGTTTAAGTATAAATTTTTAGGAATAAAAGTGTGAGCAAGAAGTGTTATCTTTGGATTGGTATGGTGAACAAGTCTTGATTGTTTTGTGACGATCAGAATAATCTGCTAAGTGACGATCGGATGTTTGCCTAGGCGAACGTGGTAATTCAATTAGTAAGTATTCTCTTTATCATTGTACGATCGAAACATGTTCATCCTGTACAAACCCAAAATGAGTTGGTGATAAATGTTGTTATAAAATGTAAAGTATTATTAAAAAAATGAGAATTTGGAAGAAAAAGGAATATTTTTAAGTTAAGTAGTTCGAGTGGCTCGAAGATAACTTAAAATTGGGAGGGGATGTGTTCAGATGGTTAAGACTTCTCTTGAGTATTACTCTTCTCTATAAGGGAATATGTAATACTGTTTGGTAGTACCCAGCCCCTTAGTATCATTTTGAAGTTACTCGAGCTATATTTATATATTTGTATGATTTAAAATAAGTGTTCCATTTCATAATGTTTTTGAAAATAAAAGCTGGGCATTTGGATCTTGAATTTCCTTAGGAAAGTAAATGAAAAATGAAATAGTGGAATTAAATAGAGGTATATACACTTAGGCTGTAGTGGAGTATTATACAAGTTAAACCAGTGCAGTTTATGAAATGTTTTCGTAAATGATTTAGTGGAAATTGAATCGGTATTAGGGAGAACTAATTAGTAATTGTGTAGGGTGGACGTAGTTCATTTCTCCTTTTTATCTAGTTTTGATCCAAGATTTGAGTATATGACTTTGAGGTGTTTGCACCATTCTGAATAAGAATCTATTTCTCGACTTTTGACCGGAGAACTTGATGAGGGTTCTTGGTGTGGGACCAAAGTTTTCTATCATAGTTACAACTATATAAGGAGAATAGTGGTTCCTAACCAAGGAGCCTGATAGAAGTCCGCACTAGATAATTAGGTGAGCGATACTAATTCGAAAGGAAAGTTATGTATTCGAGTTGAGATCGAATCAGATTTTACATAAGAATGATCTATGTACATCATAAGAGCTGATGCCCAATGTTAAGTGTTTTCTGGGATTAGTCGCGGTGTAATTTTAGGGATGAAATTCTTTTAAGAGCGAGAGAATGTAATGATCTGGAATTTCACTTCTTTGATTAATGAATATTTAATTAATTTTAAATATTCAATATATTGGTTTATAATAAAAATAAATAAATTCATTTTTATTCGTTAGTAATGATGGTAAAATCATTTTCAAAATTTGTTTAACAAATTAAATAAATTAGTAGGAAAAAAAAAGGTGTGACCAAAGAACATTTTTCGAAATTTCTACCTTTCGACACTGAAAGTTGTCGAGAATGTTGTTCATCTTTAAGTACTATATATGCACCTATATAAGAATTAATTAGCTAAAAAAATAATATACTCAGAATATATTATCTTATGTTATTGTTTAGCAAGTGACGTGACAATTCATAAATTTAAAAATAATAATCTTTTATATAAATATATATATATTCCTCTCTTGTCACATCTTAGATTTGTAATCATAAACCATAATTATCTCTTTTCATATATTAGTAAATTAATACTTAAACTTATATATGTAAATAGAGTGATGTGATAATTTATAAATTTAAAATTATAAACTTATATATATATTTATATCCTATCACATCTTAGGGTTATCATCATTAACCATCATTACTTAGGTGATATGACTAGAGAGGGGAGGGAATGTGACCTATGATGGGAATAAGAGAGTGATGTGACTTGACAAAATGATGAGGTGTGTAATGTTGCTTAAAAATAGCCCATATGTTTCTCCATTTTTCATCCTCTTTCCACCAACCTTTCCTTCCTCATTTCGAACTCAAATGGAGTATTTCTTTTTCTGAAACCGTGTGAAATTTATAACATTCTAGTCGAACACTTTTTTCGAATTTCTATCATAGAAATGTCAAAACACCAGTTCTTAATATAGCAATTTTGAGCTTAGAATTCAAATTCTAAAAATGATCCATCTTCTTTTGTAAGGCCCATTTTTCCATACCCTTTGAATCGACTAAACCATGAATGTCAAACTAATATTACACGAATAGGCGAATCATTAAGGGTAGAAAGCAAATTAAGATAGAACAGAATCTCACACGAATGGAATAACATATATTATTTCAATAATAATCTTTACAGCGGAAAATTTTAAATACAATATCAAAGTCTAACCTAAATTCAGCTTGGACAGTTATAACACTTGCCCTCACAAATGCTGACAAACAACAAAACAAATGAAATAGATGTAGTGGAATATGTCCATACGATGATGAAGTTCTTCAGCTCTCTTTTGGAAAGTCCAACCGCCTTCAACTCAATCTGAAACTACTCGAATCTGACCCGAGTATTTTGGATTAGGCTTGATAAACCAGCATGAGAAAATCCAAAAATGACAGTGTCATATATAAGCCTTTGAATAAAATCCTTTGAAAAGAAAGAGTATCTCATAAGACCACGTCCACACATAAACATAGACGGGTTTTTACCTTATGATAACTAGAACACTTTTATACCAAAATACACTTGATATTATTTTTAATGACATTCTTCTGGAAACACTTTTCAAGTAAACTTATTCAAATAAGGTACCAATATATGGACTAAGTCTAAGGTAATCTATACTGACTAGTTCAACGGAATATACCGAAAGGAATATATGAACCAAAAAGGGGTAGCTGAAATGTTTGCAAGTCATTACAGCTATTTTGGGACTATAATCAAAATCGTAAAGCTCATATTGGAATTAGATTTCCAACATGATAGGGAACTAGTGGCCTTTCCTCCGATCCATGCATAACAAATATAGTTCCTATATTGTCTCAATTGCTTTTCTCAAACTAGTCACTTAGAACTATACTTGCTATATACTACAACTGATAACCGGTAGTTCCCTCCTTTTCTCAAGCTAACCACTTTATCCACATGGGGAAATAAATGCCTTGAGGGATGTATCCCCCAAATGGCCCAGCGTATTGGACACCACCATGCACAATCACTTATTCCAAATTTGCATCTGCTAGACCGCATAGTATCCCATCATAACCAGGGTGCGAGGCTTGCGAGGCTATGCTCAATTTCTTCAAAGCCACACTTTTCACACAAAACCATGCATAGATCATAACATGTTCCATTTTGACCGCCATATTGCCATTCCTTTGATCACTATTTGCCTTAGACAAAAATTTAACCTTTGAGCTTGTACGTCTCAAGGAGGGTTTTAAGCTAAAAGAGTAGCCTTCTCCGCCACCACTGATGTACATTTGTAAAAGTCAAACGTTGTGTCTTAGAAATGCAATGTCAGACATTCATCCATACAAGTTCGTTCTGGGACTAAACGAAATCGAAAGCACTTTCCTCCGCCATAACTAGGCGAGAAGCCCTTGCATCCAAAAAAATCTCCATAATGGGAAGACTACTGCTATAAATTACTCTATAATGGGAGCTACCTAGAGCATGTTCAACAAGCTATCCTCACGCTATGAAGATCCACGGTCTTCAATAATCATCATCTTCAATGTGTCTTCACTTTCGAATGTATACATTGTTTTGAAGTGGTTTTTGGATAGGAATCGCCCAAATCTGACTCTGTTTCCTTCGAACCCAATCGTCGCTTAAAAAGATGTTAAGTTCATATGTTGATATTAATAATCAATCAATTACTTCATCTTTTATTTAAATCAAATATCTTTCTTAGATATATTCTTTTCAATTTATCCCATTTTCTTTTCAAATGTATATGGAATCATTAAGCCTTATTTATCAAATCATTTTATTTATTAAACCTTTCTTAAATCCTGGAATAATTCCAAATCATTTTCTCTTTTACTTAGGAAAACCTTTTTAAATCATTCTTAATGATTTCTTACATTCAAATTATAAATTTGAACTTAGGGATAATATTCCCAAATCATTCATTAAATCTTGCTCAAAGATTTCTTTCTTAACTTCAAATCATAATTTTGCAAATCGAAGATTTTCATAACAGAGCACTACTGCCACTTTAAATATGGTGAATTTCACCTCCAAGGACCAATGGAAAGTAATTCTACGTCATGAAGATCTTTGTCTTCAATATGTTTTATTTCAGAAATTAGTTTGAAGGGTGTTTCGGATCGGAATCACCCAAATTAGATCCCAGTTTTTCAGATAGGAATCACCGAAATCCGATCTCGATTCCTTCTTTCTAATCATCGTTAAAAAGATGTTAATTTCATATGGGATTTCAAAAATTATTTTGAAGTGATTTTCGGATAGGAATCACCAAAATACTATCTCGGTTCTTCGGATAGAAATCATCCAAATCAGATTCCGGTTACTTCGTACTAACCATCAATAAAAGATTAAGTGGTTAGTTAACATTCAAATAATTTATTTCTTTTATCTTATCTTGGAAAAAACTTAAATATGATCTTTTAGAGCATCCGGGCTTTCCTTTCGATCCATTCCACCCCTCGCCTAAAAAAAGAAAATATAGGCCAGGTAAGTTCTGTGCACTGGTTGCTCCATTCCTAACCTTAGTTAAACACCTTTTTATCTTCCCACATCTCACAGGCGGGACAAATATACAAGTCATTTTTGCATACTCAGTTTGTTATTACATTCAATATTCTTCTTTTTTTGTTTAAGTGGTATAAACAATTCATTTTAACCATTTATTCAAACTCTTATTAAAACTTCCAAATAACCTTTAAATTACTTAATTATTCTTTTAAAATCTTTCACAAAAGACTTAGGAAAGAATTATTAAGTTTAAAATTATCTTTCAAAAGTTATTTGAAACTGCTGCGAAAAGCGTTGCGAAAAGTGTTGCAAATAGCGTTTTAAAAGCTGCATTCTTCAAAATGACTTTTATATCATTTAGAATCCATATTTTCAACTTAAATCTCTTTTAATACTTTTTAAAAGATTTTTAGAATTTATTTCATATTTTTAAAATATTTAAAATATCAATTTTAAACTTTGGTCACTTTACCGTAAAAGCACGATTTTTTTTTGGAAAATTCATTTTGGACATAATTAAAATATAAAAGATGAACTTTTGATTTTCGTCCTTTATTTCTTTAAAAATATTTAAATGTTTGCAAAACATTTCCAACTCATTTTAAAACTATTTCCAAAAGGTTTAAGCGTTCCATATACACTATTTTATTTTCAAAAGGAAAGTGCTTTTCTTTGTGCTTATCGACGTGTATTAATGTGACTTGGTAAAACAATATAACAATCATATCAAACAATCAATAGTTGATGTGCAAATCATATATAAGCATCCATAGCAATCATAACACATCATTAAGTGTGTGTATATGTAAATAGAGATGTTAAATAGAGTTTCTCACCATAAACCAAATCGATTAACTTCCTACCAAGATTCTAATCAACAACACTTCACTAATTAATTCCTACTCTATTAAACACTAGCAAAAACAATACCTCTTCCTTCCAATAGCTTGGCCAAGGCTTGAGATAGAGGTTGGCCAAAAATATAGAGAAGAAGAGGTAGAGCTTTGAACATGAATTCCAAAGATTTAGATCTGAAAAATAGGTTATCTTCTCTCTTGTTTTTGACTCTCTTACTCTAAAATTTAAAAAATTGTTAACCGAAAAGTTGTTGAAAATTCATTTATCTTGAATTAAAAAACAATAGTCAATTGATTTTGTTTATATTTGAGGAAGATATGATAGAATAAAGAAGTGGTATTGTCGGATTGACAAAAATGAAGCCCGAAAATGCACTTCAAATAATTGAGTTTCAGGTATAGAAAACCTCAAAAGTGGAAAAGGTGATCAACATAAAAGTTGTAGCCACTGGAATTTCATATGGTTTGAAGAAAATAATTTCTTATTTTGGTTCAGTTATGATCAATTATGATCAAAACAAAATAGCCAATTCTTTGGCATAAAAACTAGGCCATAAAATGCACTTGAAAGAAGTGTATTTTTAACATAGTTAACTTTGGAATGAAACAATGTAGCGACCTGACTTTCTATCACCAGAAAGATGCGTCACTAATTAAGAAAGAAAGGGATATAAGAAGAAAAGAAAGAGAAGAAAGAACAACAACACATCAGAATCTCACAGCGGAACGAATGAAATATAATATATAACATATATTTAGTATCATATACATCAGAATACACAACTATACATCTTAATTTAGACAGTTATAACATTTCTGTCTAATATACAATACAAGAACAACTATACAGAATAACACACAACGTAAACTCTAACTATATATCTACATGCCGAAGCCTCCTGCTCCAAAACTCCTCCAGAATTCATCAAGGATAACCTGAATCACTTGACTACTCATACATAATATGAGTACCCAAGAGTTTAATAAAGCAGAAAACAAACACTTGGGTCAGACAGAGGTCTGGTGTGAGTAAACGGTTCAAATTTCATAACTTTAGAAAATCCTTTGAAAAGAAAAGGTATCACGTAAGACTTCCCACACATAAACATGGAAAAGATTTTACCTTACGCTAACCAAAACATTTGACAGGAAATCCAGTGATATTATAATAGTGTCTAGGGTTTTCAAGTAAATATGAAATAGCCGAAATTGTTACATGATTAAATTCCAGCTAATAGCCACAAAAGTGGGTATATACAAACAAAACCGTAGGGTCCCGTAGGAAGAATGGGTTTCCATCAATGGCAGGGCTACTGGGGTACCTCCCGTCACAGTACGTGGCCTAGATCACCGTACCGAGGACCACTCCCGATCCCCCGCAACATATGGCCGGGACCATTCCTTACTGAACAGTCCCGAACAAGACCACCCCGCAGTTGGCTGCAGGTCCAACCGCCCACAAAGCCGAAATAAAAAGGGACATCTAGATAGGGGTAAATCTCGTCCTACTTGGGCATGACCCACTTAACCTTGCTGCACCTCCCCTGTTTTAGCCATTCCCGGTTGATGAGGCTTGAGGCTGCGATTACCTTAATAGGACACATCTATTTTAGAATGCTCATCGTCCACCTAACGATGTTTAGAAAGCATTCGATCCATACAAGTCCGTTACGGGTCGAACGGAACCGAAGGCACTATCTCGTTGCACTCATTCTGGAATCACCCTCAGAGTCAATGACCATAGCCCTTACACTCTGAATCACCATCTCGAACCTGTAAGTACTATTTTCGTCAAACTCATCAAGGAATCACCCCCAGAGTTATATTGACGAATAGTTCTTACACCTCGAGTCTTCACTTGCACTCTACTTGGATTCACGACCTAACGTTTAATTTGGATCGATGTGGTTTTCGGATATCCATATATGGAAACCCGATCCCGGTCTCACCGAATCCAAACGCCATTTTAATGTCCAAGTTGTACTTAAGGGTTTAAACAGTAGATATTCAGAATATCACTTAACATAAATGGACGATTCATAACACACAGATAGATAATTCACTATTATCACATTCATCCATATATATCACAAAGCAGCATATATATCACATCTCAGATATATCACATCCATATTATTACATATCAATCAATGGCATTCAATACCATCCAATATCATTAACTCGTCCAATGATATTTATCAACCAATCATTAATCATCCATACAAGTTTGATCCAAACTTAATTAATTTAATTTATCCTAAATTAATTTAATTCCTTACTTAATCACTTGGATTATTATCAATCCATCTTACTTATTCATTAATTAATTACAAATTAATTAATAAACATCACTTAATTATTCAATTTAAATTAATCATTCTTGATTAATTATTACTTAATTACTTTAAGTAATCCTTCCTTAATTATAATTAATCATCTTGATTAATTACTTCTCAATTATACCCAGTAATTATCTCTTAATTACCCTTTTAAATTAATCATACTTGATTAATTATTAATTAATTATTCTGATTAATTCCTTATAATTAAACCCTCTTGATTAACTACTTTTAATTAATCATACTTGATTAATTACCTTTAATTAATCACATTTGATTAATTACTTTTAATTACATTTATTTATTAAAACTTAATTATAGATCAATTACCCTTTTGATTAACAATTAATTATTTATTTTCATTAATTAATGATTACTTCATTAAGTAAATTTCTTTCCTAATTAATTACTTTTACAGGTAATTAATCGCATTATTAAATACTCTTAATTCTTTTATTAATTAACCATTAATTAAATAATTTAAACCTTTAATTAATTGTATTAATTAATTCTTAATTTATTATTCAAGTGATTAACTCCTAATCACTTCCTCTTAATTACTCCCCCAAAGTAATTATCTTTTACTTACTTACCTTCAGTAATTAATTACTTAATTACTTCACCAAGTTATTTAACCAAATTAAATCATAAGTGATTATCATTAATTAAACACTTACTAAATTTCTTAATTAATTATTTAACTTAATCATTTAAATTTAATTAAATGACTTATCTTCTTATATTATAAGATTCTTAATTAAAAATCATTATCTTAATTAGATCATTTATATTAACCAATAACACATTAATTATCAACAATAATTGAATTGTATTAATTATTTTCACAAATTTATTTATTTTTAATTAAATCAAACTTCTAAATTACTTAAGAAAATCTTTATTATTATTGATTACCAAATTCTAAATCATTACATTTTATTTAAAATAAAATATATTAGAAATCAATTTAAATTAAAATAATTTAAACATTCAAATTAAAAACTTTTTAAATCTTTGAACTTTCCAAAGTTATTAAATAAAAGTTAATACAAACTTTATTCAGAACTTCACTAATTTTATTTTAAAACTTTCATATCTTAATATATAAAAACTGGTTTGAAACTTTAACTAGAAACAAATTTAGTTTATGAATAAACTTGTTTAACTTTTGTTTTTAAACTCGAATTATCTACAAAATCATATTATCTTTGTTTTAAAAACTTTTAAATCTTTACTGTTAAATTTTTAAAACTTTTAAAACCTTACTGTTAAATTTTTAAAACCTTTAATCATTTACAAAGTCAAGTTTTCTTTTGTTTCAAAATCTTTTTAAAAACAGTACTGTTTAAATTTTAAAACTTTCCTGAACCAAACTAATTCCTGCTCAACAAAACTTGAGCCGTCCACGACAATCCCTCGCGTTTACCTTGAGTACCCCCAAACCCTGTACCTGCTCCGAGAAATACAAGCGATTACACGAAGCCAACTTCGAGCCTGAACCATCTTCTCCCAAAACCCAATATCCACTGAAACATCATCATGCCTGTGCATCATGCACCATTCCTCCGATCACCAACGATCATCACCGTAACTTCGACAAGTCTCTCTCGACCACTACATAGCTTCGTGAAACCTAGCAACCTCGTTCCTATCGAAAATCAAAAATTGACTCTCTGAAACCAAACTGATCGAAACCACCATCACTAGAAACCAACCTCTCACGCTCAACCTAGCTTCGAGAAACCTCGCCACCTTAACCCTAGCTCCGCCTCGCTCCCCATCATCACCAGAACCACTCGTGATTGCCTCCGGATCACCCTCGATGCCGCGAGACAAAAATGAACAGCGACGGCAAAAACAAGGTAGTTAAACCCTAACTCGATCAATTCCGACCATCCCCGTCATCAATAAATTCCTAAACTATTTTTCCCATGGTCCTTGTCTCCCCTATGATCTTCATGCTCAACGGCGTTGCATAATTCGTCGTCATTTGCCATGCATCGGCCAAATTGCCCAAATTAGTCAACCCAAAAATTCTCTTCAATCACTGATCTAAAAATTATGATACAAGCTTCAAAAATAACGATTGAGCATCACGAATCCAACTATGTAATTGATGCAGCCCAACTGGAAACTAGGTCGTTTTCCATAATTCACTCCGCCTCAAGTCACCAGCGACTTACCAAGCTCCGAGTTAAAGAGCCACGACCAAAGGAAGGTCGCTCGCGAGTCAGCGGTTAAGCATTAAGGCGTTCCAACAACATAGCGAGTTATGGGATATCGGGTTAAGCATTCCAGTAGGTCACTCACGACCTAGTGAAGAAACCTTAGGTCGTTTACGACCTAACGGAGTGAAGAGTTATGCAAGAAAGAGTGGTCCAGCGATCTATGATAAGTTGCGACCTAGAGCCAACGAGCTACGACCTAAGTTAGGTCGCAGGAACGAGTTACGACTTATGTTAGGCCGCTCATTGTTATGCCGCATCCAATCTCCTTAAGTCACGACATTCCTTAAGTCACGAAGGACTAGGTCGTATGAAGATATGCCTGAAGCTTGAACCGTTAATTTTTAAGTCGCTGCTGCATTCTGCTCTAAACCGTTGCTTCCTTAAGTCGCCAGCGACTTAGCAACTTAAGTCGTTTTCCATTAAGTCGCTCGCTCCAGTTTGCAAGCTTCTGATGTTGAGTCACGTAATGATGTTATGTCGTAAGCCGTTGTATATACTGTGTTGAAGTTGTATTTTCTTTAAGTCGTATGTCGTTTGTACATATGTTGAGTCGTTTATCACGTTGTATTGTTTAAGTCGTAGGTCGTTTGGGTCTGTTAAGACGCGTGTCTTTGAGGTTAAGTCGCTCGTTGATAGGTCGCTACCGACCTATGCTGGGTCGTGCATGTTGAGTCTTGTACATGTTGTAACCCTATAAATAGGGGAGGTCATGTCACTTTGTAAGGTGGTTGATTGTTGAATAAAATTCTTATTTGTTAGCTTTGTGCTTTCATCTAAATTGATAGTTGAGTGTAATCTCCTATCTCCACTTACGGTATTCGAGTGCGCTCGAATCAACATTCGTTGAAGCCAATTCGCGGAATCAAGTGCGCTTGATCAATGCTCGAAGAATTGTAGATCTCTCTTCACGGTATCGTGCGCGATCAACGTGTCAGAGATAGCTAGAATTCGGTATCTTTGGATCAACGAATTTGGGCATTTCAGTATCTTTCAATCCACCGATTGCTACTTTCACTGTTTCATTTAATTTTCGAATATCCGCTGCGTCAGTTTGGTATCAGAGCCAGACTTAGCCAATCATAGCTAAGCCGAGTCTTGGAGCCAAGGAGTTTGAAGTTTGGTGTTCATCGTGTTCATCGTGAAGTTGCAACAAGTTGGGAGTTTTCGATCCATATCATTTTGGATCAAAAGTGGGAAGTGTTTGAATTTGCGCGCCAAAGTGTTTGAATTCGGAGTTGAGGCCGAACAAAGTTAGGTCGCAACTGTGTGTGACGAGCTAAATTAGGTCGTTGCACTTTGAAGCCGTGCCTTGTTTGTTGGAAGAAAGTTAAGGTGAGCTAAGTGAAGAGGCCGTGCTTTGTTTGTTCAAGATTGAAGTTTGAATTTGATTTGTTGAAAATTTGTGAAGTTTTGAAGTGTTGGTGTTGATTCAATCATGCCGCCAAGGAGAGCTAATCGACATCAAAATGTTGAAGCGTTGTATAGAAGGGAAGAAGCCGAGCAGATGGAGCAATGCATTAATGAGAAATTTGATGAAGGTATTGGAAAGCTGGTGAAGTTGATGATTGATATGAATCAAACTCAAAGGAGGAGATCGCCAATCTCGAACCATGGAGGAAACCGAGTTTCGCCATCGGTTACGGAAGCAAGAAGGGTATCACCGCAATCTTTTAGAGAGAGAAGAGAAACATCAATTTCATTGAGGAGAGATCACCATGACTATGGACATGAAGAGAGAAGAAATCCACGTGAGTTTGAAGATGAGCCACATAGAGATGAAGAGAGACATAGTAGAAGGGACATGCGTGATCGAAGGGACGATAATGGTCGAGATCGATATAGACGTACATTTGATTTTGATGAAGAGGGTGATAGAGCTAGCATTCATTATCGAGATCGAGACCAAGTTCGAAATTCATATCGCTATATAGATGATGATCGTCGATGGGAATCGGGTATGAAGATGGAAATTCCTGAATTTAAAGGTGGAATGGTAGCAGAAGAATTTTTGGATTGGTTGTCTAATGTTTAAGAGATCTTTGATTTCAAAGAAGTTCCGGAGAATCGTCGAGTGAAGTTGGTTGCTACTAGGTTGAGGGGGAGAGCTATGGCGTGGTGGCAGCAAACCAAACTTACACGAGAACGGATGGGTAAGTCGAAGATTGAGTCATGGGAGAAGATGAAGAAACTGATGAAAGCTACGTTTTTACCTTATAATTATCAATCACTTATGTATCAGAGGTTGCAAAATCTGAGGCAAGGGACGAAGACTGTTAATGATTATGCTGATGAATTTTATCAACTGATTGCTCGAAATGATATTATGGAGACGGAAGAGTAGCTGACTGCTAGATTTGTTGGAGGGTTGCGAATGCAGATCCAGGATATGGTTAATATGTTTGATCCAAGATCTGTGGCGGAAGCACACCAAAAGGCGTTGGCTTGGGAGATGCAGGGAAGGCGTGGAGGTGGTGTGTTTACTAATTCCAACAATCAAGTGAAGGGAGTTAGTGGGAGTTCCAATGTTCCTAAAACTGTCGGTAAACCAGTTGTGAATGAAGTGGCGAAGGCGAAGGTCAACAACAGTTTCAAATGTTACAATTGCCAGGAAGTGGGTCACAAGAGTAATGAATGTCTGAAGCCGAAGAAACGAACTATGATTGCTGAAGTTGAAGGTGAGGATAATGGTGAAGGTTATTCTAGTCCAATTGAGGAGGATGAATAGGATATCACGTCAGGAGATGAAGGATGTAATCTAATGATGAGGAGGTCTTGTTTAATACCGAAGCATGAAGAAGAAGCTAGTTGGTTGAGGAGTAACATCTTTCAGCCAACGTGCACTATTCTGGGGAAGGTTTGTAAATTTGTGATTGACGCAGGAAGTTGTGACAATATTATTTCTACCGAAGCTGTGAGAAAGTTGAAGCTGAAAACGGAGAAGCATCCAAATCCTTACAAGTTAGCGTGGTTAAGAAAAGAAGGAGAGGTGAAGGTGGACAGGCGAGTACATGTTCCATTTTCTATTGGGAAGAAATATAAAGACGAGATCTGGTGTGATGTAGTTGAGATGGATGTTTGTCATTTGCTTTTAGGAAGACCATGGCAGTATGATCGAGCAGTGCAGCATGACGGTCGAACCAATAGCTACAGTTTTATGTTTGAAGGCATTAAGATTATTTTAGTTCCAAAGAAGAGACAGCAGGGAGAGAGTAAATCCAAGGAGATTGAGGAGCTGAAAACTTTATTGACTTTGAAAGAATTTGTTGAAGAAGTAGAAGAGAGTCTAGAAGTATTTTTGTTGATTGGACATGAAGTAACTGAATCTGCTGAAGTCTCAGAGGAAGTGAAGCCGGTATTGGAAGAATTCAGTGATGTGTTTCCGGAGGAGTTGCCAAAGGAATTACCGCTGTTGAGGGATATTCAACATCAGATTGATCTTGTGCCAGGATCGGTATTACCACACAGACCACATTACAGGATGAGTCCTAAGGAGCATGAAGAACTGAGAAGGCAGGTGGAGGAGTTGTTAGAACAGGGGCGTGTTCAGGAGAGCTTGAGTCCTTGTGCAGTGCCAGCTTTGTTAGTACCAAAGAAGGATGGTTCGTGGAGGATGTGTACGGACAGTCGGGCTCTAAACAAGATCACTGTGAGATACAGGTTTCCTATGCCGAGGTTCGATGATTTGATTGATCAGTTGAGTGGAGCTGTTGTGTTTTCAAAGATTGACTTGAAGAGTGGATACAATCAGATTCGTATTAGACCGGGTGATGAATGGAAGACTGCCATTAAAACGAGGGAAGGTTTATACGAATGGCTGGTTATGCCGTTTGGCCTATCAAATGCTCCGAGTACTTTTATGAGAGTGATGAACCAGATTTTCAGACCATTCATTGGAAAGTTTGTGGTTGTTTACTTTGATGATATTTTAGTCTATAGTGGGAGTATGGAAGAACACATCCAACATTTGCGAGAAGTACTATTGATTCTACGACAGGAGCAGTTCTATGCAGCAGCAAAGAAGTGCGTGTTTATGACGGACAGTGTTATGTTTTTGGGGTATGTTCTGTCAAAGGAAGGTATTCAAGTGGATGAAAGTAAAGTGGAAGCTATTCAAGTGGATGAAAGTAAAGTGGAAGCTATCAAGAGTTGGCCACAACCCAAGACAATTACTGAAGTGAGAAGTTTTCATGGATTGGTATCTTTTTATCGAAGATTCATTCCACATTTTAGCAGTGTGATGGCACCTGTGACCGATTGCATGGAAGGGAAGAAGTTTGCGTGGTCAGAGGAAGCAGGGGTTGCTTTTGAGAAGATCAAGTCACTATTGATGACAACGCCAATTCTAGTATTACCGGATTTTCAGTTGCTGTTCGAGTTACATACCGATGCATCTAAAGTTGGGATTGGTGGAGTATTGAGTCAGAATGGAAGACCAGTTGCTTATTTCAATGAGAAATTGTCTGGAGCTAAGTTGAGATATAGCACTTATGACGTGGAATTTTACGTAATTGTTCTAGTGTAAAGCACTGGAGACATTATCTGTTTCAGAAGGATTTTGTTCTCTATACGGATCATGAAGCTTTGAAGCATTTGCAAGGGCATGATAAAATTTCAACTAGGCACGCTTCATGGGTCGCGTATCTACAACAGTTTACTTTTGTTGTGAAACACAAGTCAGGGGTGACGAATCATGTAGCTGATGCTTTGAGCAGGAGGAATCATTTGTTGACAACAATGAAAGTTGAAGTGATAGGGTTTGAACTATTGCCAGAGTTGATTAAAGAAGATCCTTACTTTACGAAGTTCGTTGAGAAAGTCAAGGATGGGAGTACTGATGAATTTGTGTTGATAGATGGATTCTTATTCAAAGGGAATCAATTATGCGTACCAAATTGCAGCTTGAGAATGAAAATTGTGAAAGAGTTGCACGAAGAAGGGCATGTGGGTAGAGATCGAACGTTGCAGTTGATTTCTCAGTCTTATTATTGGCCGTCAATGAGAAGGGAGGTTGAAAGGTTTGTGCGTAGATGTCATGTTTTTCAGGTTTCGAAAGGGACAGCTACAAATGCGGGATTGTATATGCCATTACCTGTTCCGACAAAACCGTGGGTAGACATTAGCATGGATTTCGTGTTGGGTTTGCCGAGAACTCAAAGGGGGAATGACTCTATATATGTTGTGGTGGATCGTTTCTCGAAGATGGTACATTTTGTTGCTTGTAAGAAGACGGCGGATTCAGTTCATGTAGCACAGTTGTTCTTCAAAGAGATCTATCGTTTACACGGTTTACCAGAATCTATAGTTTCAGACAGGGATACTAGATTTCTGAGTAATTTTTGGCTGAGTTTGTGGAAGATGGTGGGAACAAAGCTGAATTTTAGTAGCGCTTATCATCCGCAAACAGATGGGCAAACAGAGGTGGTGAATAGATCGTTGGGAAATTTATTACGGTGCCTTGTGAAAGATAATCTGAAGAGCTGGGATGTGAAGTTATGTCAAGCGGAGTTTGCTCATAATCAAGCAGTTAACCGAAGTACAGGTTTTAGTCCATTTCAGATTGTAAATTCAAGCTTGCCAAAGGGGCCGTTGGATTTAACGATAGTGCCGCAACCGAAGGGGATAGTTAAACGAGCTGCTGATTTTGTTGATGGTTTGACAGAATGTCACAGAATCGTTCAAGAATGATTGGAAAAGTCGAATGAGAAGTATAAACGATCTGTGGATTTGAAGCGAAGAAGTGTTGAATTTAATGAAGGAGATTTAGTATATGCTGTACTAACAAAGGATCGTTTTCCAGTAGGAGCATATAATAAACTTAAAGCTCGAAAGATTGGTCCTGTAAAGATTGTGAAATGGATCAATGAAAACGCTTATAGGTTGGAGCTACCGGAGGATGTGTATACTTCTGGCGTGTTTAATATTAAACACCTTAAACCTTATTATGGAGATGAACAATCTAATGGGGAAGAACTTTTAAATTCGAGGACGAATTTTTCTCAACCAGGGAAGGATGATGCAGCCCAGCTGGAAACTACGTCGTTTTCCATAATTCACTCTGCCTTAAGTCGCCAGCGACTTACCAAGCTCCGAGTTAAAGAGCCACGACCAAAGGAAGGTCGCTCGCGAGTCAGCGGTTTAAGCATTAAGGCGTTCCAACAACATAGCGAGTTATGGGATATCGGGTTAAGCATTCCAATAGGTCACTCACGACCTTGTAAAGAAACCTTAGGTCGCTTACGACCTAACGGAGTGAAGAGTTATGCAAGAAAGAGTGGTCCAGCGATCTATGATAAGTCGCGACCTAGAGCCAACGAGCTATGACCTAAGTTAGGTCGCAGGAACGAGTTACGACTTATGTTAGGCCGCTCAATGTTACGCCGCATCCAATCTCCTTAAGTCGCGACATTCCTTAAGTCGCGAAGGACTAGGTCGTATGAAGATATGCCTGAAGCTCGAACCGTTAATTTTTAAGTCGCTGCTGCATTCTTCTCTAAACCATTGCTTCCTTATGTCACCAGCGACTTAGCAACCTAAGTCGTTTTCCATTAAGTCGCTCGCTCCAGTTTGCAAGCTTCTGATGTCGAGTCGCGTAATGATGTTATGTCGTAAGCCGTTGTATATACTGTGTTGAAGTTGTATTTTCTTTAAGTCGTATGTCGTTTGTACATATGTTGAGTCGTTTATCGCGTTGTATTGTTTAAGTCGTAGGTCGTTTGGGTCTGTTAAGTCGCGTGTCTTTGAGGTTAAGTCGCTCGTTGATAGGTCGCTACCGACCTATGCTGGGTCGTGCATGTTGAGTCTTGTACATGTTGTAACCCTATAAATAGGGGAGGTCATGTCACTTTGTAAGGTGGTTGATTGTTGAATAAAATTCTTGTTTGTTAGCTTTGTGCTTTCATCTAAATTGGTAGTTGAGTGTAATCTCCTATCTCCACTCACGATATTCGAGTGCGCTCGAATCAACGTTCGTTGAAGCCAATTCGCGGAATCAAGTGCGCTTGATCAACGCTCAAAGAATTGTAGATCTCTCTTCATGGTATCGTGCGCGATCAACGTGTCAGAGATAGCTAGAATTCGTATCTTTGGATCAATGAATTTGGGCATTTCAGTATCTTTCAATCCACCGATTGCTACTTTCACCATTTCATTTAATTTTCGAATATCCGCTGCGTCAGTAATTCAAACTTAAAATTGAAATAATAAAATTTTGACCCAATTTCAATTTTACTGTAAGTTTGAACAATATGAGTTAGTCATTCACTTTAAAATCCTATAACTATTTTTAACTGATAGATTACTCAATTTCAAACAACTTCCATATACAAATCAAGGACCAATTCAAATCCAACATTGGGATTTTGATTTAATTATGAAAAATTATGGTCTGATAATACACACAGAGACCAGATGAACAATATAGGCATTCACATATATTTAATTCAACATGCATTCAATTTAATTTAAGAATTCCAAAAATCATCATGATATCCATCACAATACTAAGTTGAAATCAAGATTTAACTGTTTTTAAAAGATTCCATTTACTCACCTTTGTTTGCAGAGGACAGAAACTAAATTGCTTTCCAGGCTTTTTGAAATTTCACTACATGTTCTTGAATTTCCTGAATTGCTTGATTTATTCCAGTTTTTGCATGTTGATATGTTACACCTTGTTGCTTATAGAACTTGAAGATCTTGTAGCTGTTGAATCTGAATTTCCAGCTATCTTTCTTTTGTTTCAGATTTTACAGTTTCTTTTCCAGATTTTTTTTATTTCTTGTTCTTCTTCTTTTCTTTTTTTATTGTTTTGTATTCATTTTGTTTTGGTTAAGAATGATGAAAAAGGATTTAGCTGAAGATACACCAAATTGTTTACAAGTGTTATTTAATGTTTATTAATGTTTTACAAATATTTTTATCTTTAATTAATATTTTAAATGTTATTTTCTTATTTATAATTTATTTAAACTATGTATACGTAATTATGTGATATTTATATGATTATAAAATGTGTACTTATCTTTTAATAAATATTCATGTCAATTCAAATAACTTATATTTTTGATTCAATTTAATGTTTATATGCTTGAGATATTTATTTTAATTTAATTATTCATATAAAAATTTTAAAACAATTTATCTTATGTTAAAACTAAAATGAAAGAATATTGAAAACAATCGAACTTTTTAATTTAAATCTCAAATATCATTTCAAAAGTATTAAATCAAATTAACATTTCAAATTACAAATTATATATGATATAGTTTGAAAACACTTATTAAATTCAAAACAGTATAATTTTTAAAACACAAATACAAACCATAATATATATTATATATATTTCAATTTGAATATATTAGCTTTTATTACATTAAAAACTTCATATTTACAAGATATATCAATACATATATATTATAAATAGAAAATATTTTGATTAACTTTTGGAAAAATAAATATTACCAATTTTAAATTGCTAAAATGAATATTTCCAAATTAAAATATCATTAGTTTTTAAAAGAATTAAACTTGCCTATTTTATATTGTTAGGAAAAATGTTGATAGATATTATCAAATTATTATTATTAGACATTTAAAAGAATTTTAACTTATAAATTTATAATATAAATTGATCAAATAAATTTAATGATTAACAAAGATTATTAAATTGATATTGCTCAAAATTCCGGGTCGTCACATACAAAGTGGTCAACATGAAATTTGTAGCCACTAGAAAATAAATAATTTGAAAAAAAGAATTTTGTATTTTGATTCTGTTTTGTAGAATTTATGGCCGAGAGGGGAAGAGGTAAAATATGGAGAAAAAACAAGGTTTGATTTGAAGAGAATGAACATTGATTTCTTTTGAATATTTTGTAAATATCTTGGCATTATTCTTATAACTTTTTCCTATGTATTGGAAGAAATTAAAAAGAAGAGGAAGAAGGTGAAGAAGCTTGAGAAAAGAAGAAGAAGAAATGTGAATGAAAGTGAAGAAGGGGGTGGGTATTTATAGAAAAAGAAGGTAATTTATCAAAATAACCTCTTACCAAATTACCAAACTAACCTTACTTCAACCTAAAGAAAACTTCACTTTTTCAAAACTTACCATTACCTTTTACATCCTTACTTTATGTCTTAATCCCTTAAGAACTAAGCTAAGTGAAATAATAATTATGTTGGTTTTTAATGTGATATTGATTTGATGTTTACTTTTTCTTACTTTTGTTAATTCTTACTTACTTTTACTAATGACTTCTAGAAGTTTTCTAATTATATTTATTAAAAGTAAACGTGTTTAGTTATTAAAGTGTGAAATATATTTATTAAAGCATGTTGATAAAAGTGCGACAATGTTGCGACAACTTTTAATTGACAAAACGTTGATTTTCGACAAAATGTTTTACGGCCATATTTTGGCGTTTTAGTTTAACTACTTATTTATTTAAACCAAATTTAAAAATAAATTTGTATAATGTTATTTAAAAATATAAAAGCTCATAAATAAATTAAAATAGTTTATTTAACCATTGAAACTTACTTGTCTGAAATCAGCATTTAGTCACTTTTATCGATATAAGCAAATGTTACTATTTTTATGTATATTTCTATTTTCAAATCTTATCTAATATTATTTAAATCATTAAAACATTTATATTTTTTTGTTTAAAATCACTCTAAATAGTATATTTTAAAGCAGTCAAATTCTGGTTCGTCACATTCTCTCTTACTTAAAAGAATTTGATCCTCGAAATTACTAGGACACAAAATATATAACGAAAAAAAAAATTAACGAAAGTTAAGTAAACCAAAAATAGTTATATCACCCATAACCCCGGTTGGAGATACGGTGCCTTATCCTATCCATTTTATTTACCAAATTAAGATAGTTTCACTTATAAAATTCCTAGGTCGATTTACTAACCTAGACAAATTTTACTTAGGCTGCCAACCTAAGCTCTAATACCACGTGTGACGATCTGGATTTTCGGACCAGTTAAAATTGCCGAAAAATCCATCCGTTCTAAAACTACTAATGAAAACTAACAAGTTAATATACCATATTTAATCAATATTCAACATTACTGAATGTATAGGGTACAATTTCAATTATACAACTTATTAGAGTAATTAATTAATTAATTTATTAATCTTACAAAGTGTGCTTTAATACATACCAAATACAATGACTATAAATCTTTTGCTACACAACTATGATGAGAGAGGCAACATTATCCTTACCAACGAACTCAAAAAAATGTAAATGCGGAATAAAATAGTAAACAGGAAAGACACAATAACACTAGATAAACAACAACCAATAACAGATAAACATGAAAGGGTTATATTATTTTAGGGGCTGCATCACTATTACTTATGACTACCTACATACCCCTATCTAATTGGGTACCCAATTAGATACAGGATAAAGTCAACGTTGTTCTCCTACCGCATATAGGGCTCATGGAGTCTACGATGCAACAAACAAATGTGCAATTCGCAAAACTACCCACTTTGGCTTAATCTTCAATTTTAGATTTTCAAATCTAATTACCTTTATGAAAATTATCTCTTTGGACTTTATTTTCAAATTCTTATTTCAAAACTTTGAAATATATATATCATTTATATTCAAATTATACTTTACTTTGGGACCTTAAATCAAATTACTTTTGAAAAGTTTATATGGAAATCCCTCATACTATAATAAAAACATATCAAACCTTATGCAACCAAATTGGGAGGTTTCTCCGAATAATAAGGCAACTAGGTCCCAGCCTTTATACAATAGATAAATAAGTACATCCCTCTATTCCAAGAGCGGACTATACCAAAAACATATGTTCACTTTTTAGTGACGGTTACACGAATCATCGGTAAAATAACAAAACATTTTATATCTCGAAGCGATAAATCATTTCACACTAATATTCACTTATATTTTCAAATCTATAATAATTTTCATTTCCCAAATCCGTTCAAAAATCATCTTAAAACCATCGGGTTTAGTCCTCGAAATTCTTTCCGTTTTATAAAGTATTTTTAAATCACTTCAAAATATTTATCCTCAAATATCTCATTTTTTCACTTTTAAAGGAAAACATTTCATAGCATTTCAACTTTAAAACCAATCTTCCAAACAATTCATTAAATTGAAGTGAACCAAATATTTCCGCTAAACACCTTATAGTCAAATTGCAAAATAAATCACAGGGTGTTAGCCTACAATTATTTTCTACCCAACCTATGCATATGGATAAATAATTGCTCATAAGCTGGTCGAGCAAAGTCAACAATCAATAAATAACAATCAATGCTCATAAACTGGCTGAGCCTAATTCAAACAATCAATCAAAGAAATAAACGCAACAATAAATGATAATTAATGCTTCATTCTGTCAAATATTTATAACATTTTATTTTATCTTGGGTTAAAATGGTTTAATATTTATTTCAAAGCATTCAGGCTTTCCATTCGACATGTTCCGTTCCTCGTCCAAGTCTCCTTGGATCTCACAAACGAAAAATGTCTACTAATCGTTTCCGCATAGCCCATTAAGTATTTAACTTTTAAATTTTAAATTACTTAATTAACCATCCAAACATAATATTGAGCAAGGAAATCAAACCATTGTTTTAGAAAACAAAGTAAACAAACATTCAAAAGGGTTTTCAGACAACACTTCACAATTAAAGTTCTTTCAACTTAGCAATGGTTTTAATGAACTTAAAATAAGAAACAACTTACTTTGGATTCCATTCCGTCAAAATTTAAGGCATGGAACTTAAGATCTAATATATACTTCCTACCATGCTTCAAAAGAAAAATTGAAAATAAACCTGAATTCCTCCTTCCTAATGCTTGGCCATAGCTTGAAATGGAGGTTGGCCGACAATATAGAGAAGAAGCGGTAGAGCTTTGAACTGGAATTCCCAAGATTTAGATCTGAAAATCAGTTCAGCTTCTCTTTTTTTGACTCTCTTACACTT
This sequence comes from Allium cepa, assembly GCA_030765085.1. NCBI lineage: Eukaryota > Viridiplantae > Streptophyta > Magnoliopsida > Asparagales > Amaryllidaceae > Allium > Allium cepa. The sequence goes on from CM060932.1 coordinate 457,906,223, forward strand.
AAAATTTGATAAACTTGTTAACTGAAAAATTGTTGCAAATTCATTTCTCTTGAATAAAATAAAGAATCGCTTGATTTTATTTACATTTGAGGAAGATATGATAGAATGAAGAAGAGGTATTGTCGGATTAACACAAATAAAGCTCGAAAATGCACTTCAAAGAATTGAGTTTCAGGTATAGCAAATATTAAAAAAGAAAAAAGTGATCAACATAAAAGTTGTAGCTACTAGAATTTCATATGGTCGAAAAAAACTATTTCTTAATCCAGATCGTTATGTTCAAGGTATGATCAAAATGGCCTATTCTCTGGCTTAAAAACTGGGCTAGAAAATGCATTTAAAAGAAGTGTATTTTTGACATAGTTAACTTTAGACTAAGACAAAGCAGTCAACATAAAAGTTGTAGCTACTTGAAAAATACATGATTTAAAAAATGAATTTTGTAATACGATTCAGTTTTGATGAAGTTATGACCAAGAGAAGAAGAGGTAAAATATGGAGAAAAAAGAAGTTTGATTTGAAGAGAATACAAATTGATTTCTTTTGAATATTTTATAAATATTTTGATATTATTTCTTTATAATTTTTCCTATGGCTTAGAAGCCATTAAAAAGAAGAGGAAGAAGGTGAAGAAGCTTGAGAAAAGAAGAAGAATAAATGTGAATGAAAGTGAAGAAGGGAGTGAGTATTTATAGAAAATGAAAGAAGTGGTAATTTACCAAAATAACCTCTTACCAAATTACCAAACTAACCTTACTTCAACCTAAAGTAAACTCCACCTTTTCAAAAATTGCTATCACCTTTCACATCCTTACTTTATATCTTAATCCCTTAAGAACTAAGCCAGGTAAAATAATAATTATGTTGGTTTTTGATGTGATATTGATTTGATTTTTACTTTTTCTTACTTTTGTGAATTCTTACTTACTTTTGCTAATGACTTCTAGAAGGTTTCTAATTATATTTATTAAAAGTAAACATGTTTAGTTATTAAAATGTGTAATATATATTAAAGCATGTTGACAAAAGTGCGACAACATTGCGACAACTTTTAATCGACAAAACGTTGATTTTCGACTAAATGTTTTGCGGTCCCATTTTAACACTTTAGGTAAACGGCTTAATTATGTAAAACAAATTTAAAAATAAATTTCTATAATGTTATTTAAAAATATGAACACTCGTGAATAAATTAAAATAATTTATTTAACCATTGAAACTTACTTTTCTAAAATAAGCATTTTGCCACTTTTGTCAATATAAGCAAATGTTACTATTTTTATGTATATTTCTATATCCAAATATTATCTAAATTATTTGAACAATTAAAATTTTTATATTCTACATTTAAAATCACCCTAAATAGTATATTTTAAAGAAGTCAAATTCTGGGTCGTTACATCTTTGGAACATAAATTCTTCAAATCTAATCGAAAATGAGTGATTATTTTTTTGAAGTGATAGAGAAAAGAAATTCCAATAACTTTATCTTTGAGTGCTTTTGAAATTTCGTGAGTAGGTTGCCAAAAAATCAGTTGCAAAATGACCTATTTTCTAATTTATTATTGAGAATTCAAGGTTTATCCGAATTCGCTCCACCTTACCTAAACAAGTCTCACTTCCTCTTCCCTTCAAGGCCGAGCCTACCTAGTGCATTTAGGGTTCAAGACTCCATCTTGTTTCTTAGGAATGGAAGTGCAATGTCATGCTCTAATTTAGCATGACTTTGGATAGCTTTCGGTGAGTAAATTCCTAATCTTTTGGAAAGAACTTTCCTTTGTATGTTGTGTTGATCTATATGTATGTTATATATATATATATATTGGATTTTGACACGTTTGAAAGGTGATGGTAAGTGCTAATGTATGGGTTAGTGTTAGGACTCGAATGGATGTGTTATTGCAAAGTTAGTAATTGTATATATATTGGTATATGTATACAATTTTTTGAATTAATGTGATGTGTGAATATAAAGGGTTGATGATGAACTTGAATATTGTCATGATGGGTTGAAAACAAAGTTGAAACTTTGTATGTAGTGGCGTCGGATTTGAGGTTGGATTTGAAATCAAACTCGTTTCAAGAGTTTAAAGTTTAGGTTTTGGTTAGTATTTGCATAATTGGTTTTAGAGTGTGAAAATTTACCAAGGTATGTTTCAATAATGAAGTAGTATGGTTTTAGTAAATTATTTTCTTAAAGGTGGGTTAGAGCAAACTGCACTTTGGACGATAGTCGCTATATGCAGTTCGGTAAAGGTTTGAATTTCTGTTTCAAATTTGTTTTATTTTGAAATTAGTTTACAAATTTTTTCAAATTTAATTAGTAGTATTAAATAGTAACAAAGTTGTAATTGAAATGACCCGACTTTCTACCACCAGAAAATCGCATCATTTTTAAGAAAGAAAGGGATAGAAAAGAGAATAGAAAGAAGAGAAGAAAGAAACAACATCAGAATCTACACAGCGGAACGAATAAATTATATTAATAACATAATACATTACATAGTTTACAACAAATATCAGAGTTACACAGATATACAACACATACTAGACAGTTATAGACACCTGTGTAGTTATTACAACTCAAAGACAACAACACAAAGAACACACAGCGGAAACTATATATCTATACGCAGAAGCCTCCTGCTCCATTACTCCTTCACCATTCGTCAAAGCAAACCCGACCTGAATTCCCTTGGCTACTCATAAAAATTTGAGTACCCAAGAGTTAAAGAAAAATAGAAATAACTTCGGGTCAGACATGGGTCTGGTGTGAGTAACAAGTTAAAGTTGCTTAACTTTTAAAAACCTTTTGAAAAGAAAGGTATCACGTAAGACTTCCCACACATAAACATGGAAAAAAATTTACCTTACGCTAACCAAAACTTTTGATAGGAAATCCGATGATATTATAATAGTGTCTAGGGTTTTCAAATAAATATGAAATAGCCGAAATTGTTACATGATTAAATTCCAGCTACTAGCCACAAAAGTGGGTAATACAATCAAAACCGTCGGCACTTATTGGATTTTGGATTCCATACAATGGCAGAGCTACAGGGGTACCGCCCGTCACAGTACGTGGCCTAGATCAACGTACCGAGGAGTACTCCCACTCCCCTGCAACACAAGGTCGGACCCATTCCTTACTGAATAGTTCCGAACAAGACAACCCCACAGTTGGTGCGCAATTCCAACTGCCTACTAAGCCGAATAAAAAGGTACCTCTAGACAGGGATCAATCTTGCTCTCCAGTAGGGGCTACCCACGAAGCCTTGTTGCACCTCCCTTGTTTTAGCCATTCCCGGTTGATGAGGCTTGAGGCTACGATTACCTTTAGAGGACACATCTCTTATAATGCTCATCGTCCACCTGACGATGTTCTGAAAGCATTCAATCCATACAAGTTCGTTCCGGGTTCGAACGAAACCGAAGGCATTATCTCGTTACACTCGTTTTGGAATCACCCTCAGAGTTAACGACGATAACCCTTGCACTCTGAACCACCATCTCGAATCTATAAGTACTATTCCGTCAAACTCATTACGGAATCACCCACAGAGTTATATTGACTCATAGCCCTTACACCTCGAGTCTTCACAAAACTCCACTTTGATACACGACCTAACGTTATTTGGAATCGATGTGGTTTTCGGATATCCAAATATGGAAACCCGATCCCGGTCTCATCGAAATCCAAAGCGTGTCTTTTAGGTCCAAGTTGTTTTAAAGTTTAAAATAATTTAATACAGTATCTATAAACACACAGATAGATAATTCATAAACCATAACTGATAATCAACATTATCACATAACAGGGAACCCACATTATCAATATCAAATAGATATTTCATATATCACCATCTCAAAAGATAACCTATGTTATCATCACAACACAGTCAAACATCCATACCACACAACAATACTTATCTCATTATTGAGATCACAAAGCATCCAAGACAATCAATGTCATCCATACATAAGCAAAGATTCATTCATACCATAATATAATTAATTTAAAATGAATTAAATTAATTATCTCTATCTCTAATTAATTTAAAATGAATTAAATTAATTCCTACATCTTTAATTAATTTAAAATAAATTAAATTAATTACTTTCTCAAATTATAACTTGCTTACCCAACTATTTAATTGATTACAATCAATTAATCAATCATAAATTACTTTAATTAATCACTCTTGATTAATTATACTTAATTACATTCACGTAATTATCCTTAATTAATTTACAAATTAATTAACCTCAAACAAAACAGTAATTAACCTTTATTTATTCAAGTAATTAATTAATCATAATTAATTACATTAATCCTTAATTAATTACATTAATTAAATACCTTTAATTATCTATTATTGATTAATTAATCATAATTAATCATCTTTAATTACATCATTAATTAAAATAATTAATGATCCTTAATTATTAATTACCTAAAGTAATTAACTTATAATTATTAATCATCACAGACTAATCACATTTAGTAATTAATTAGCTTAATTACCATATTAAAACAAATTAATTATCCTTAATTAATTTCTAAATTAATTCCTTGATTAATTGCTAAATAATTAATCCAAAATTATCTCATACTTAAACATCTCCACTAATTACAATCATGTAACTATTAATTAATTACTTAACTAAGTAAATTCCCAAATCATTAATTACATAAAGTAATTATTTATAAAACCCAAATGTTTAAAATTAATTAAACTTAATTAATTAAAAATAAAAAATCACATTAAATTAAATTAATTACATTAAGTAATTAATTCCTTAATTACTTTACTAAGTAATTACACTCAAACCATTCATAATTGATTATTATTAAATTAATTAATCTAATTAATTATAAAAATTAACCATATTAATTAATTGTTAAATAATCATGGTTAATGACCTTCATTAACCATCCTCAAATTATTTTATAAAGTAATCAACTTAAATTAATTACACTTTAAATTATCTTCAATCATTCATTAATTAAAGTTAATTATTAAATTAATTAACCTTAATTTAAAACTTAATTGCATAGTTATTACTATTCATTCATCATTAATAATTTAATTAATGATTTTAACTATAAATTGATTAATCATTAATCAGTTATTAATTCCAATTTAATTAATTAATCAAATTAATTAATTAATCTTAATTACCTATTAATTAATTCTAAAACATAAATCTTAATTTAATTTTCAAAAATAATAATAATAATAATAATAACTTAATTATGTTAAAACAATATTATTCAAAACAAGGTGCCTTTTTGAACTCCTTTTAAAATTTTCATTTTAAATAAAAGTTTAAATTAAAGTAATTTAAACTTATCAGGTTTGAAAAAAAAATTAAAACTTATTTAAATTTCAAATCAAACAAGTGCCATGAAAAATTTAAAGTTAAATTCATTTCAAAATTTTGATAACTTCAATTCATTCTTATTTTATAACTTTTAAATTTAAATCTTCTTTTAAATTTAAAACTAAAGTTCATTTTTAAACTTAAATTTCCAGATTTAAAATCAATCTTTAAATCTTACTCACATTTTTAAAAATCTCATTATTGAAAAGTTTAAACTATTTTATCAACAAGGTATAGTTAATTAAGTTAAATTTTTAAACTTTATTTCTATTTTTAAAACTGGAATTTACTTTTGAATCAAAATTTCAAACTTGAATTAAATTTAAACCTAAACCTTGCTTAAAACCTAAAACTACAGATTTTAAAAAGTTCAAAACCAGATTTTAAAGAAAACAGGTTTTGAAACCTGAACATTGCAGTGACCCGAGAAGAACAAATTTTACTTCGGGTTTCCTGCGTGCCTACTTCGAGTCTAAACTCCATCTTCTTCGAGAAACTCAACCTTCCCCTGAAACATTTCCAAAACCAACAGTTCATCAAAGAACTCATCGCCGTGCATATGCACGGCGATCCTCGCCCTTCCTAATCACCAGAGGTGATCAATCCTCGACCATAAACTCATCCATGCCCTCACATCATCACTAGATCGAACAATAAATCAAGCATACAAAATTTAGCTCTGCAACCCCAAATTCAAAAGACCTGGAAAAAGTATTACAGGTTTCTGCTCAATCCTGTCAACGGCGACAGTTCACCATCGCGACCATCTGACACCCGCCCCTTTTGGCCACGAACTCCCTCACACTTCCACTGTACAATCCCCAAAAATCAGTACACTCGATCCATCCTACCCTTCTCACCGATCCAATGTTCAAACCCAATTCAAAACTAGGGTTCATACTGAAAAGTCAAAACTGCAATCATCCAAATCAAATATATCCTCATCTCTGATTTTTCCAAGGATCTATGATCCTTACTCTATAACCCAGAAAGATTCTAAATTTTCTCAAAACACAGATTGCAAGAATTAGCTCAAATTCACATTTTTGTTCAATAACGAACTGTTACTGAAACAAACACCTGGAAATAATAATACTTGATTTAAAAATCAAGTTTCAATAAATGTTTTTAGTTTATGAACCTGGATTCCAATATTAATATGTTTGGATTAGATCAAGATTAACATATAATGTTATTATCTGTTTTTACAGAGATATCACCCTGTATTTTAACTCCACTAAAAAAATTTTAAAACTTAACTTGGGAAATTTAAACAACAATACTTTATAAATTTGCATTCTAATCTATGATAAGCAAAACCTTTTTTATTCTAGAACCCAGTTACTATCTTAAATCAGATCAATTGTAGGAATTCTTTAAATAGGATGTGAATCTGGAAACACAACATAGCAAAACCAACATGCATATACAATTATAATCACAACAGATTTTTTAATAAGCACACAACATATTTTTATCTCAAGCATGCATCAAGCAACCTAAATATAGTTCAAGATTTAAATGTTACTCACCTTTTAAAAATGCTGACCACTATTTTGATCCTTTGAATTTTGCAGAAAACAAATGCAGGCTTGACCCCTCTGTTTTAATATCTGAGTTGTAATCCTGATGAAATGCTCATGCTTATGATCCCATACACTAATTACTTGCATGCGGATGTAGATGCTAATTTTCCATATGCATGCTGATGCTTTCCCTACTCCCAGGTTTAAAAAGAATGCATAGAAAAGAAAATAGTGTAGGCTCAATTGATTTTTGCAGACTAATGTTTTGAATTTTAGGTGAAGGTGGATTTGATTTTGAAGAGGAGGAATATGCAGATGTTTGGATTTGAGGGAATGCAGATTTGAACTTGATGAATTAGTGGTATGGAGATTTGAAACTTGCAGGGTTTCTGAAATTTAGGAAATGCAGATTTATGGATTGTTAATATGAAAATGATTTAGATTTTAAAAGTTTGAAGATTTTCTTTTGATTAAGGAAGAATGAAAATGTAATATGAAATGAAGATGCAAACTTAACTAAATGTATTTTCAGATTTTAATAAAAGCAAAGAAAAATAAAAACTAAAATTTTACACTTGTCAATTTTTTTACAACACTTGTCAATTTGTAAATTAGTTTTTAAACACATGTCTCCTTAATATAATTAGCACTAATTACCTATTAATGTGTATGTTAGCTTAGTTTAAGTTGTTAGTTTATATTAAAATATGTGTATAAATTTACAAAAGAAATAAAAACAAACAATGTTTTACAAATTGAAACTTATACATATTAAAATTAAAACAATTAAAATTTTATACTTGGGAATTTAAATTCAAAATCAAACAATTTCAAATCAAGTTATAAATATAAATCCAAATTGAAGTAACAACTTTGCAAATTTTATTCAAAACTTATTTATAAAGACAATACAATATCAATATTACTTTTATAAATATCTTACTATTAAATTAAAAATCATTTTACAAGAAATTATATTTTTATTAAATAAATAATCCATTTTATTAAGTCATAAAATCATTTTGTTAAATTTATTCTAAATTTAAAACTAAATCCAATTAAATTTTAAAAAAAACATTCCAATGTTTTCCTTATTAATTTCAAAATCATATATTTATTTATGAAATAGATTTTAAAACTCAATACTAATTTAAAACAAAATTTCCAAATTAAAAATGTCTATATTAGAATTTTTAAACATGATTCATTTATTAAGTTTAAACAAAAATCATTTATTTAACTTTGAAAAGCTTAAATATTAAATAAAACAAATTTTCCAAAATTACTACAAATAATAAAACTAGAAAATATTCTTTATTTATTAAATTAATACAAAACCAATCTATTTAAAATATAAACCAAATATTTATATTGTAAATAGAAATTAATTTATTATTTTTAAAAGATAAAATAACCAATTTAAATATTTATTGAACAAAATTATTAAATTTATATGAATAATTATTAACAGAATATCAATATCAATTTAATTTTAACTACAGATTATTAAATTGATATTGTTAAAAATTCCGGGATATTACAATCCTTCCCCCTTAAAAGAATTTCGTCCTCGAAATTTAAAACAAAGGTAATTTAATAATCTCATTAAATTTTAAATTTAAAAACACAAGCATATATCAAACATATGCTAACAATCAAACAACCAATTCAACCAATCAAACAAATCTAATTATCTAGACAAATTCTGGATAGAATCTTATCGACTTTCCCTAGATATATATATATATATATATATATATATATATATAGGGATACTCGCTCTAGAGAATCCAAACAAACAATACTATGAAGCTACAAAGCTCCTATACAACTATATCTAAACACTAGACCATATATCAGACTACAAACAAGTCTGACTCAACAACCAAAACTCCAGAACTGCTGTGGAAATAGATCATACACGTACTCCCTCAGAAATACGTGAAACTCATCGAATCCCAGTTATCCAAACTGGCAATTCAATCCTGTAGATCAATCAATTATCTCCAAGATCACAGAAAAGATCCAAAACACTTCAGAGCAACTTACCCAATCTTATAGCTCACTTATGATCGGAGACAACTAATCCAAAATTAAATCTCCGACTTCAGAGTCCAAATCCTCCGACTCTAATCCACAAAATCTCTTCAGACAATCCTGGGCTGTCCACAGCCTTACTGATCAGCTCAACCTTCGCTGATGCTTCTAGAAACAAACTAGACCAATCAACTCAACAAAATGATCTCCTCAAGATCAACCAAAACCAAAAATCAACAACTCAAACTCAACTCCTCAATCATCAGAAGACAACAACTCACTTCTCCTGTCCGGGAAAGAAAAGCAGATGCACTTCCAAACTGCTTCCGCTGCTCAACTCTGATCCGACATAGAAGAGAATGCTGAAGAAGAACACGAGCACAACAGGACAACACACCCCAGAGATATGGTTCAACAATTCCATAAGAAAACATTCAGAGGTTCCTCCAAAACTCTGAGCTGCTACACCATCTCAATCTCCTTGAAACCATTCTACTATAAAGCTGAACCACCGGTACCACTCCTGGAATTCCAGTCAATAAGAAGACTCAATCTCCAGATGCGAACCAAACTCTGACTTCTCTGAAGACATCCAGAAAAACTCAGATAACCCAAGAGAACATCCAAACAATCGCAAGTCGCTTTTGCGATCCACCCAAACCAAATCCAAGGAAAACTGTCCTCCCTTAACCAAGCAGAACATCTTAAACTTCACTAGCCAACCAGTCAAAGAAACGGGTCCACTTAATTGCTTCAGAACTCTATTCCAGAAAAACTGCTAAGCCAGAAGATCTCTTGCCAACACCTAGAACACTCCAAACTACACTGCTGCTACAGATGCCAAAGAATTCCAAAACAAAGCACTCCGAGAAACTCGGACTTCAAAGCAAACAAAAACTCAAGCTGACCACAGTCACAACACTGAAGCAGACTCACTTTCTTAATTTGTTCCAAAGAAAACATCTTCAGGAACATCCATAGTCACTGCATCTCATCACGCAGCTACTATTTCCTGCGGTAACAAAATACCATTACTTACTTCTGCCAACCAATAGATCCAAACACTACTCATCCAATCTCAAAGAATTCACTCTAAACCTTCACAGGTTTTCTTCAGAGATTAATGAAATTCTTCATCACTACAGAATTCACTCGAGACGGTATTAGGCCTACAATCTCAACGGATACACTTCCAATCTCAAACATTCAAACTCCAACCAATGGTAGTCGTGTTACACACACTACTACCTCATCTACCTTTATAACTTATATTGGAAAACCTGAACAGGTAGCCCAACAGATAGGTAGAAATAATATATATATATATATATATATATTAAAAATTACAAATACGCTCTCTCAAGAAAGATACCACTATAGAGCCGAGGTATTCACTCAACCTAATGCTCTGATACCAAATGAAATGACCCGACTTTCTACCACCAGAAAATCGCATCATTTTTAAGAAAGAAAGGGATAGAAAAGAGAAAAGAAAGAAGAGAAGAAAGAAACATCATCAGAATCTACACAGTGGAACGAATAAATTATATTAATAACATAATACATTACATAGTTTACAACAAATATCAGAGTTACACAGATATACAACACATACTAGACAGTTATAGACACCTGTCTAGTTATTACAACTCAAAGACAACAACACAGAGAACACACAGCGGAAACTATATATCTACACGTAGAAGCCTCCTGCTCCATTACTCCTTCACAATTCGTCAAAGCAAACCCGAATCCTAACCTGAATTCCCTTGTCTACTCATAAAAATTTGAGTACCCAAGAGTTAAAGAAAAAAAGAAATAACTCCGGGTCAGACATGGGTCTGGTGGGTGTAACAGGTTAAAGTTGCTTAACTTTTAAAAACCTTTTGAAAAGGAAGGTATCACGTAAGACTTCCCACACATAAACATGGAAAAGTTTTTACCTTACGCTAACCAAAACTTTTGATAGGAAATCCGATGATATTATAATAGTGTCTAGGGTTTTCAAATAAATATGAAATAGCCGAAATTGTTACATGATTAAATTCCAGCTACTAGCCACAAAAGTGGGTAATACAATCAAAACCGTCGGCACTTATTGGATTTTGGATTCCATACAATGGCAGGGCTACTGGGGTACCGCCCATCATAGTACGTGGCCTAGATCAACGTACCGAGGAGTACTCCCACTCCCATGCAACACAAGGCCGGACCCATTCGTTACTGAATAGTTCCGAACAAGACAACCCCGCAGTTGGTGTGCAATTCCAACTTATTTCATTCTTTAAGGAAATCATTCTCTTAAACATATTTATTTGGGCCAAAACGAATGTCAATAGATATTGTGAAATGTAAATTCACTAAGGAATTTATAAAGGAAGTGGAATTTGTTTAAAAATAAATATTGATTTATTTTTGAAGTATTGAAATTATATATCTTGTAAAGATATTTTGTGAAATAAATAATTTGGATAATTATTTGAAAACTGGTGATGTGTGCATGTCCAGTGATAGTTCAATAACCGACTATCAATATTTCCCTTTGAATGGGTAATTGATGTGATTTGTTTGAATGTGAATGCTACACTTATTTTTGAATAAGCGCTCACTATTCGGGTTAACCGGGAAAGGACCATGGGGTCGTATAACCCATTCCGAATATGTGATACGTCGTTATAATTGCATTGAAGATCGGTGTTGAAGACCCGGTATTTGCGAGAGCGATAGGATGACCTGTCGATTTACTCTATATCGAAGCAACTCGGTGCAGAGTTGCCGAAAAACCGAATAGTTATGGGTTTTAAAAAGAATTTAAGAAAAGAAAAGGAAAGAAAAGAAGAGAGGAAGATGGAGAGGAAAGAAAATAGAAAATTTTAAAATAGAAAGAAAAGAGAATAGAAAGGAAACAGAACAGAAAACAACATCAGAATCTCACAATTCGCAGCGGAACAACATATAATAATAAATGAATAATCTTTAAACAAAGAACTATATCAGTTATTACATTTTATACATTACATTACATCATATCATCAGAGTGTGCAACAACAACAACAAACAGTGCAGCGGAAAAAGAAATACTATATAGTAGTCATACGCCATGCCATCCAGCTTGCCTCCAGCAATTCCTGAATATCCAGAATATCCTGATAAACCTTAACTCTTGACTGCCCGTGTGGAAATTGGTGGGCACCCAGAGTTTAGGAAGGAAAACAATAAACTCCAAGTCAGTCATGTGACTGGTGTGAGAACTCAAAACAGTTTATTTATCTTTAAAATCAAAATAGAGAGATATTTTTATTTCAATTCGCAATGCTTTTAAAAATGAGACTACCATAAGGCCTCCCGCACACACACACAATGCAAACGCAGAATCGGAGGAGATTTCTCCTTATGATAGTTAAAGATGCTTGATACGCATTTAAAAAGACATTTGATATTATTATTAGTGTATAGTGTAGGAAAAATTCATTTCGAAAGTAGAATATAAATCTTAGCCAACATAGACATTTCGAACTATGCCTACTATAGCTAACTATGTTCAATAGCAGGTTACCGCCACATTCCATAGCAGGTTATACAACTAAAACCGTACAAGTCACGTATTGTTTCTTTGGATTTCCAACAAATGGTCAGGCCAAGGAACTTCCCATTGCCACATGAGAATGCCTATGGAAAGACATCCCCGAGAACCAAACCGGAACTCTGCCAACACAAGGCCGGGTTACCCCTAACTGGGTAACTACTGACACGAGCACGCCATTCCCCGATCGTAAACGACCTTTCTCACGGGATCCCGATAGCCAACAACCACAAAGTAATAAATTCGCAGTAACCACATAGGTTAAATATCTGGGCTCCATACCATGATACCACCTCTATCCAGAAGGAAATGTACATACCCTAAAGGGAGCTACCCCTCATAACCTTGCCGCATCTTTCCTGTTTTGACCATTTCCGGGGTGTGAGGCTCGACGAAGTCACGTCCATAAAAACATACTTTATACAAAAGCCATGCTTTGGGTCAACAAATGATCAACACAATGATCACCAAGATAGACGATCAAATAAATGATCCTATCACAATAATCAACACAATGATCATTTACAGCAACACTCAGCATGTCACATTACCAAATTGGGAATATATCGCTGATAACTTCAACTATATAACCTCCGAGCTCGTACGTCTCAGAGAAGGGTGTTAAGCTAAAAGAATAAATTCTCCGCCACCAACAGAAATATATTTGAATGAAATCGGCTTTATATCTCAACTTGTAATGTCAGACATACAATCCATACAAGTCTGTTCCGGGCTCGAACAAAACCGAAGGCACTTACAAAGAAGTCCTTGCAATCCGGATATTCACAATCCTGATCGGATTTCACCATCACATATGGAGAACTCTATACCGGAGCAACTCGATGCAGAGTAAATCGACAGGTCATCCTATCGCTCTCGCAAATACCGGGTCTTCAACACCGATCTTCAATGCAATTCATAACGACGTATCACATATTCGGAATGGGTTATACGACCCCATGGTCCTTTCCCGGTTTACCCGAATAGTGAGCGCTTATTCAAAAATAAGTGTGGCATTCACATTCAAACAAATCACATCAATTACCCATTCAAAGGGAAATATTGATAGTCGGTTATTGAACTATCAATGGATATGCACACATCACCAGTTTCCAAATAATTTTCCAAATTATTTATTTTCCAAAATATCTTCACTAGATATATAATTTTCAACACTTCAAAAATAAATCAATATTTATTTTTAAACCAATTTCACTTTCTTTTATAAATTCCTTAGTGAATTTACATTTCATAATATCTATTGATATACGTTTTCAATTATCCATTTTCAATTTATCTTCAAAAAGATGAATTCTAAATATCACTTCATATTGGAAAACAATTCCATACTTATTTAATAAGTAATTCACAAATTTTATTTATTTTCAACACTTGGAAAATATTCAATATACTTAAATCGAAATTAAGTATATATTTCATTCTTTAAGGAAATCATTCTCTTAAACATATTTATTTAGGCCAAAACGAATGTTACGTAAAACATCGTTACGACAACCCAAATTCACTAGTATAGGGATTCGAAATTAAATAGATATATAAATCCCAATACTATACAAAACATTTCCTTTCGGAAATCATTTACTATAACAACAGTGTTATAGTCCATCATCTCCTTCTATTTCTCGAAAACGTATATTTCAACAATAAATGTTGAAATCTATGGTTTCGAATCTCAACACATTTAAAACATCGTTAGATCGTTTAAATTCTATTTCAAATATCACAATCAAAACAATTTCTTTAACATATTATTCACTATTCAAAAACGTGAATAAAATTCATTAACAATTTCATCCTTTTATTCATTTTAATTCAAAGGATTATTCACTATTCAAAGATGTGAATATAACTCCATTTATAGGTTTCAACAATTAACTTATCAAAATAAGTTGTTTGCGAATTTATAAAACAACGTTTATAAATTCCATTTCTATTTATTTATAAAAACTTCCTTTTTATAAATTCTTTTATTAACCTATTCCAGTTTATAACTCAATTATAAACTAAAAGTTCATATTATAAGTTAAATACTTATAAAACGATTATTTTACAAAATCGTTCCTCTAAAGACTTTCCAAACCATAAATCTTATAACTTATAAGATTCATTTATTTAACCAAATCTATTCCTTCAATATAAGTTCACAAATTTATAAATCTTACTATTTATAAATTTCATTTATAACTTCACCGTTTATAATTCTATAAATTTCATTCTTTAATGAAATTCATTTTCACTTCATTCAAACACTTATAAAAACTCGTTTTATAATTCAAATGTTTTAACTTATAAATATCAATTTATAAATCCTTTATAAAATCAATTTATACTATTATTTTAAAACATCTTTAATCTCCTTTATAATTTCATCATTCTCTTGATTTATAAAATAATCAAATTTTTATAAATCCTATTTTTAAACTTTTCACAATTATTTCAGAAATCCCAATTTAACTATTTTATAAAGTCATTAATTCCTTATTTTCAAAAAATCAGCTTTTAACTATATTTCTTAAAAATCATAATTTTTATAACTTTAAAAATTATAACGTTTATTTATTTATGATGGATCAATTCCAAAATATAGTATATTCTCAAAAAAATCACTTTAAAAATCATTTTAAAATCCCAAAATTTGGTCCAATGTTGCTACATATCAAATAGTCAATCACGACAACAACGATATCATATATCGATATGATAATCAATCAAATATCAAAATATCTGAAATTAAATAAATACTGTTGAGGAATCCAGTTGGATCCCTCTAACCTGTTTTCCTGCATCCACAAACATTAGCACAATACCAATTTCGCTCCAGTACGAAATTATCGCGGTATATGTTTTTAATAAATATTATCCGCTTAATAACGACGCAATAGGGTCTCATCCGCTAAACAAATAAATGCGGGAAATCAATAACTCCAATATATACATATGCCAATATATATATATATTGCTATTATATATATAATACCAATTTCACTGTTTATGAAATATTCGCGGTATATGTTTTAAATAAATAACATCCGCTTACTAACGGCGTATAATGTCTATTTTAACAATCAATAGATATTCATCAACATTCAAACATGCATTCAAATATTTTAAATCTAACTATTTAAAATAAAATCGAAACTGATTCGATTGAGTGAGAAGTTCTCACCTTGATTTTAAATTCCGTTTTAGCGATTTATTTCGAATAAAATTAAACAGACGTTTAATTTTTACCCAAAATTCTCACTAACTCCAAACGACTCCAATCCAACTCCATCGCGTAGTGCTCGTCCATCCGATTCCAACGCAACTGGTTTCGCGCGTTTTCGACCTCGTATGAAAAAGATATTGATTTTTGAACTTTTACACGATTTATATACACAAATTACAACATAAATTAAAATATTTAAACCTACATCTAACACAAGCCGTTGGATCTGGACATCCCACATCTTGACCGTGCGCGTGCATCTTCCCCAAACGCACTCGCGTATATGTCCAGGCCGAACAACAACCCATCATCGTATATTAGGGTTAAATTATACGACCAATCCATGCACCTAGAACTCGATCAGCAAGTGTCATTCTCAAGCTCCTCACGTATGCTATGCTCGGCCGAAACCTTATGAAGCTCGGTCATCTCTGTCGTCTCGAATTGCGTGATGGACGTATGGCCTTTGAGCTCAATTTTCCATCGATCCAAAGCACTAGAACGAAAACCCCCCGTTGGATGTATCAATCACACCGCCCTCTATAACTTTCATGTAGAAAGTTTTTCGAATTAATGAACGGATTTAAAGAAATTCGAGGGAGAAGGAAGGAGCATTTTCGGCCATAGGACCTAGGGCCGGCGGCTGTAGAATAGAATTAGGGTTTTATTTATTTTTTTCTAATTTTTTGAGAATTTTGGTCTATTTATAGAGTTTTCTCAAACACTATTCATTCCGGAAATTCCGAACTCCGATTTACGCGCCGTAACCAGCGTTTCTAGGGTTTACCCCGCGTTTCGGACACAATGGAACAGGTTTCGAAAGCTAATTCGGACATCTGTGCGAGTTATGGCTACAAACGTTCAATTTAAATTAAACCGATTTAAATCGATTTCTAGGCGTTTTAATTCGTACAGGACAAACGGTAAATCCAATTGACTTGAAATTTGAAACCTTACAATAATATCACATTACGGATCCGATGAAACTGGTTTCGTCGAAATCCGAGACTTTTTGAAAAATGGCTATTTTAACTCGCCAAATTAAAATTAAAAATAAATCGATGCGTTTCGAGCTGCCACGATCAAACGATAACTCCGATTGACACAAAAATTGAAATCCGATAATAACTAACTATTACGGATCCAATGGAACTGGTTTCGTTCAATTCTGAGACTGTTCAAAAATTGACTATTTTACAGTCGATTATTAAATATTAAAATATTCAATTTTCACAAATTAACTTTTAATTCGATTTGAAAAGTTCTAAAATATCTTCCTAACTTCAATATGATAAAATAAAATTTTACAAATCATTTTCAATCATATTTAACCCAATTTTCAATTATTTCCATAATTTCACATATTAAATTATCGATTTAATAATCCAATTAAATCCAAAATTCAAATAAAAATTTATTCGACTTATAAATTCACTCATTTATATTTAAAATTAATTAAATATTCAAATTTTAATCAATAAAAATTCTGGGTCGTTACAATCTTCCCCACTTCAAAGAATTTCGTCCTCGAAATTAACAAGTAAGAAAAATTACAGAAGCTATTAATTTTCCCAAAATTCATAGTCAAACTTCTTACAAATCTTTACTAAGTTTTCAAATCATACTTAGTTATCCTTTCAAAAACAACTACTATTGTTTAACTTTCAATTCCAAAATCAAAGTTAAAGTTTTCAAAATTTTCCAATTTTCTCAAAATTTTTCTAACGCCTTAAATTTCCGGAAAAATTCGCCATAGTCTCCTTTGCGCGGCTCGATCCGAAAAAAAAAATGACAGTATATATATCACAAATATACATCTCATCAAGTAATGAGGCATCCCGAAGGGAAAAAGTGTAAAAGTACGGTATGTAATCCGAGATATGTACCTTATATTTTATTAGCGAGCATATACGGCTAATATAGCGCAAAAGCGAGCTCCAAATGCGAAGCAAACGCGATCCGCACCTACTAAACACTCAACAAACAACATGAGAACATGCATATATGACAATAGTATCAATATACAACATATAGCAACATAATTACTATATATGCCAACATAGCAAATGCATTCAATAGCAATATATATTCAACCATCAACCAACTATCATCCATAACCAAATCAATATTCATTCATATTCTCATTAATATTTTAATGAATTGGTTTTCAATTTAATCACATTTGATTCATTCACAGTTGATGTTTTTATTAACATTTATTCTCAATTAGTTTATATTCACTAATTTATATTCAAGTTGGTTCACTTCCAAGTCAAATTCAATTCTATTTAAAATTCATTTAACTTCCAATTGGATTTCAATTACTTTAGCTTCCAATTTTCATTAATTCTTAATGAATTATATACAATCAACTAACAACCATATATCAACCAATGTTTATTAATTGCAACCAAATTCCTTTACTTATCAATTGGTTTAATTAAATTGATTTGCATTCAATTTTTCAACTTCCAATAACATTAGATTTTAAATGAATTAACACTTATATTCATTATTTCATATCAACTTAATTTACATTCAGTTGATTAACATTCAATCCATTAATTCAATTCAATTACAACAGTTGAATTTCATTTATATAACTTAAGTTCACATCTATCACTTGGTTTTACTTAACTTAAATTCCCATTTATAAATCAATTCAGCTTCCAATTCTAAGTAAATTTTCCATTTAACTTTAAATTCATTTTTATTTACTACTCATATTCATAAATATATTCATATAGTTTCACTTCTTATATATATAAGTTTATTTCACAATTGTAAATTACTTTAATTATAATTCAATTCTTATAATTCTTTTGCTTATACAGTTCTTCTTTTACTTAGATTATTCAAACAACTAAACAATCAACTTATGTACACTTTAATAATTCTGAAAAATTATTCCTTCATATATAAAAATATAATCAAGGTAAAAATTATTTCATTTACCCAATTTTAAAATCAATATTGTGTCGAATTGTTCTATTCAAGTGTTTAGAAACCCCTTCGGCATAGTCTTACGGACCACGCTGATGAAAGTTCATATGCCACTCAACAGACCAATCATCACAATATAAAACAATTTTATATTCACTAACAAATACGCTCTCATAGCTATTATTACACTCAAACTCATTCTAGAGTACTACTGACTCTATCTCTAATGAGTAATACCCAACAGAACCATGGTTGTCGCTTAACCATAAGCTCTGATACCAAATGTAACATGTCGATTTTTCGTTGCCGAAAAACCGAATAGTTATAGGTTTTAAAAAGAATTTAAGAAAAGAAAAGGAAAGAAAAGAAGAGAGGAAGATGGAGAGGAAAGAAAATAGAAAATTTTAAAATAGAAAGAAAAGAGAATAGAAAGGAAACAGAACAGAAAACAACATCAGAATCTCACAATTCGCAGCGGAACAACATATAATAATAAATGAATAATCTTTAAACAAAGAACTATATCAGTTATTACATTTTATACATTACATTACATCATATCATCAGAGTGTGCAACAACAACAACAAACAGTGCAGCGGAAAAAGAAATACTATATAGTAGTCACACGCCATGCCATCCAGCTTGCCTCCAGCAATTCCTGAATATCCAGAATATCCTAATAAATCTTAACTCTTGACTGCCCGTGTGGAAATTGGTGGGCACCCAGAGTTTAGGAAGAAAACAATAAACTCCAAGTCAGTCATGTGACTGGTGTGAGAACTCAAAACAGTTTATTTATCTTTAAAATCAAAATAGAGAGATATTTTTATTTCAATTCGCAATGCTTTTAAAAATGAGACTACCATAAGGCCTCCCGCACACACACACAATGCAAACGCAGAATCGGAGGAGATTTCTCCTTATGATAGTCAAAGATGCTTGATACGCATTTAAAAAGACATTTGATATTATTATTAGTGTATAGTGTAGAAAAAATTCATTTCGAAAGTAGAATATAAATCTTAGCCAACATAGACATTTCGAACTATGCCTACTATAGCTAACTATGTTCAATAGCAGGTTACCGCCACATTCCATAGCAGGTTATACAACTAAAACCATACAAGTCACGTATTGTTTCTTTGGATTTCCAACAAATGGTTAGGCCAAGGAACTTCCCATTGCCACATGAGAATGCCTCTGGAAAGACATCCCCGAGAACCAAACCGGAACTCTGCCAACACAAGGCCGGGTTACCCCTAACTGGGTAACTACTGACACGAGCACGCCATTCCCCGATCGTAAACGACCTTTCTCACGGGATCCCGATAGCCAACAACCACAAAGTAATAAATTCGCAGTAACCACATAGGTTAAATATCTAGGCTCCATACCATGATACCACCTCTATCCAGAAGGAAATGTACATACCCTAAAGGGAGCTACCCCTCATAACCTTGCCGCATCTTTCCTGTTTTGACCATTTCCGGGGTGTGAGGCTCGACGAAGTCACGTCCACAAAAACATACTTTATACAAAAGCCATGCTTTGGGTCAACAAATGATCAACACAATGATCACCAAGATAGACGATCAAATAAATGATCCTATCACAATAATCAACACAATGATCATTTACAGCAACACTCAGCATGTCACATTACCAAATTGGGAATATATCGCTGATAACTTCAACTATATAACCTCTGAGCTCGTACATCTCAGAGAAGGGTGTTAAGCTAAAAGAATAAATTCTCCGCCACCAACAGAAATATATTTGAATGAAATCGGCTTTATATCTCAACTTGTAATGTCAGTCATACAATCCATACAAGTCTGTTCCAGGCTCGAACAAAACCGAAGGCACTTACAAAGAAGTCCTTGCAATCCGGATATTCACAATCCTGATCGGATTTCACCATCACATATGGAGAACTCTATACCGGAGCAACTCGGTGCAGAGTAAATCGACAGGTCATCCTATCGCTCTCGCAAATAACGGGTCTTCAACACCGATCTTCAATGCAATTCATAACGACGTATCACATATTCGGAATGGGTTATACGACCCCATGGTCCTTTCCCGGTTAAACCGAATAGTGAGCGCTTATTCAAAAATAAGTGTGGCATTCACATTCAAACAAATCACATCAATTACCAATTCAAAGGGAAATATTGATAGTCGGTTATTGAACTATCACTGGATATGCACACATCACCAGTTTCCCAATAATTTTCCAAATTATTTATTTTCCAAAATATCTTCACTAGATATATAATTTTCAACACTTCAAAAATAAATCAATATTTATTTTTAAACCAATTTCACTTTCTTTTATAAATTCCTTAGTGAATTTACATTTCACAATATCTATTGATATACGTTTTCAATTATCCATTTTCAATTTATCTTCAAAATGATGAATTCTAAATATCACTTCATATTGGAAAACAATTCCATACTTATTTAATAAGTAATTCACAAATTTTATTTATTTTCAACACTTGGAAAATATTCAATATACTTAAATCGAAATTAAGTATATATTTCATTCTTTAAGGAAATCATTCTCTTAAACATATTTATTTGGGCCAAAACGAATGTTACGTAAAACATCGTTACGACAACCCAAATTCACTAGTATAGGGATTCGAAATTAAATAGATATATAAATCCCAATACTATACAAAACATTTCCTTTCGGAAATCATTTACTATAACAACAGTGTTATAGTCCATCATCTCCTTCTATTTCTCGAAAACGTATATTTCAACAATAAATGTTGAAATCTATGGTTTCGAATCTCAACACATTTAAAACATCGTTAGATCGTTTTAATTCTATTTCAAATATCACATTCAAAACAATTTCTTTAACATATTATTCACTATTCAAAAACGTGAATAAACTTCATTAACAATTTCATCCTTTTATTCATTTTAATTCAAAGGATTATTCACTATTCAAAGATGTGAATATAACTCCATTTATAGGTTTCAACAATTAACTTATCAAAATAAGTTGTTTGCGAATTTATAAAACAACGTTTATAAATTCCATTTCTATTTATTTATAAAAACTTCCTTTTTATAAATTCTTTTATTAACCTATTCCAGTTTATAACTCAATTATAAACTAAAAGTTCATATTATAAGTTAAATACTTATAAAACGATTATTTTACAAAATCGTTCCTCTAAAGACTTTCCAAACCATAAATCTTATAACTTATAAGATTCATTTATTTAACCAAATCTATTCCTTCAATATAAGTTCACAAATTTATAAATCTTACTATATATAAATTTCATTTATAACTTCACCGTTTATAATTCTATAAATTTCATTCTTTAATGAAATTCATTTTCACTTCATTCAAACACTTATAAAAACTCGTTTTATAATTCAAATGTTTTAACTTATAAATATCAATTTATAAATCCTTTATAAAATCAATTTATACTATTATTTTAAAACATCTTTAATCTCCTTTATAATTTCATCATTCTCTTGATTTATAAAATAATCAAATTTTTATAAATCCTATTTTTAAACTTTTCACAATTATTTCAGAAATCCCAATTTAACTATTTTATAAAGTCATTAATTCCTTATTTTCAAAAAATCAGCTTTTAACTATATTTCTTAAAAATCATAATTTTTATAACTTTAAAAATTATAACGTTTATTTATTTATGATGGATCAATTCCAAAATATAGTATATTCTCAAAAAAATCACTTTAAAAATCATTTTAAAATCCCAAAATTTGGTCCAATGATGCTACATACCAAATAGTCAATCACGACAACAACGATATCATATATCGATATGATAATCAATCAAATATCAAAATATCTGAAATTAAATAAATACTGTTGAGGAATCCAGTTGGATCCCTCCAACCTGTTTTCCTGCATCCACAAACATTAGCACAATACCAATTTCGCTCCAGTACGAAATTATCGCGGTATATGTTTTTAATAAATATTATCCGCTTAATAACGGCGCAATAGGGTCTCATCCGCTAAACAAATAAATGCGGGAAATCAATAACTCCAATATATACATATGCCAATATATATATATTGCTATTATATATATAATACCAATTTCACTGTTTATGAAATATTCGCGGTATATGTTTTTAATAAATAACATCCGCTTACTAACGGCGTATAATGTCTATTTTAACAATCAATAGATATTCATCAACATTCAAACATGCATTCAAATATTTTAAATCTAACTATTTAAAACAAAATCGAAACTGATTCGATTGAGTGAGAAGTTCTCACCTTGATTTTAAATTCCGTTTTAGCGATTTATTTCGAATAAAATTAAACGGACGTTTAATTTTACCCAAAATTCTCACTAACTCCAAACGACTCCAATCCAACTCCATCGCGTAGTGCTCGTCCATCCGATTCCAACGCAACTGGTTTCGCGCGTTTTCGACCTCGTATGAAAAAGATATTGATTTTTGAACTTTTACACGATTTATATACACAAATTACAACATAAATTAAAATATTTAAACCTACAGCTAACACAAGCCATTGGATCTGGACTTCCCACATCTGGACCGTGCGCGTGCATCTTCCCCAAACGCACTCGCGTATATGTCCAGGCCGAACAACAACCCATCATCGTATATTAGGGTTAAATTATACGACCAATCCATGCACCTAGAACTCGATCAGCAAGTGTCATTCTCAAGCTCCTCACGTATGCTATGCTCGGCCGAAACCTTATGAAGCTCGGTCATCTCTATCGTCTCGAATTGCGTGATGGACGTATGGCCTTTGAGCTCAATTTTCCATCGATCCAAAGCACTAGAACGAAAACCCACCGTTGGATGTATCAATCACACTGCCCTCTATAACTTTCATGTAGAAAGTTTTTCGAATTAATGAACGGATTTAAAGAAATTCGAGGGAGAAGGAAGGAGCATTTTCGGCCATAGGACCTAGGGCCGGCGGCTGTAGAATAGAATTAGGGTTTTATTTATTTTTTTCTAATTTTGTGAGAATTTTGGTCTATTTATAGAGTTTTCTCAAACACTATTAATTCCGGAAATTCCGAACTCCGATTTACGCGCCGTAACCACGTTTCTAGGGTTTACCCCGCGTTTCGGACACAATGGAACAGGTTTCGAAAGCTAATTCGGACATCTGTGCGAGTTATGGCTACAAACGTTCAATTTAAATTAAACCGATTTAAATCGATTTCTAGGCGTTTTAATTCGTACAGGACAAACGGTAAATCCAATTGACTTGAAATTTGAAACCTTACAATAATATCACATTACGGATCCGATGAAACTGGTTTCGTCGAAATCCGAGACTTTTTGAAAAATGGCTATTTTAACTCGCCAAATTAAAATTAAAAATAAATCGATGCGTTTCGAGCTGCCACGATCAAACGATAACTCCGATTGACACGAAAATTGAAATCCGGTAATAACTAACTATTACGGATCCAATGGAACTAGTTTCGTTCAATTCTGAGACTGTTCAAAAATTGACTATTTTACAGTCGATTATTAAATATTAAAATATTCAATTTTCACAAATTAACTTTTAATTCGATTTTAAAAGTTCTAAAATATCTTCCTAACTTCAATATGATAAAATAAAATTTTACAAATCATTTTCAATCATATTTAACCCAATTTTCAATTATTTCCATAATTTCACATATTAAATTATCTATTTAATAATCCAATTAAATCCAAAATTCAAATAAAAATTTATTCGACTTATAAATTCACTCATTTATATTTCAAATTAATTAAATATTCAAATTTTAATCAATAAAAATTCTGGGTCGTTACAGCCCACTAAGCCGAATAAAAAGGGACCTCTAGACAGGGATCAATCTTGTTCTCTAGTGGGGGCTACCCACGAAGCCTAGCTGCACCTCCCCTGTTTTAGCTATTCCCGGTTGATGAGGCTTGAGGCTACGATTACCTTTAGAAGACACATCTCTTAGAATGCTCATCGTCCACCTGACGATGTTCTGAAAGCATTCAATCCATACAAGTTCGTTCCGGGTTCGAACGAAACCGAAAGCATTATCTCGTTACACTCGTTTTGGAATCACCCTTAGAGTTAACGACGATAACCCTTGCACTCTGAACCACCATCTCGAATCTATAAGTACTATTCCGTCAAACTCATTACGGAATCACCCACAGAGTTATACTGACTCATAGTCCTTACACCTCGAGTCTTCACAAAACTCCACTTTGATACACGACCTAACGTTATTTGGAATCGATGTGGTTTTCGGATATCCAAATATGGAAACCCGATCCCGGTCTCATCGAAATCCAAAGCGTGTCTTTTAGGTCCAAGTTGTTTTAAAGTTTAAAACAATTTAATATAGTATCTATAAACACACAGATAGATAATTCATAAACCATAACTGATAATCAACATTATCAATATCAAATAGATATTTCATATATCACCATCTCAATAGATAACCTATGTTATCATCACAACACAGTCAAACATCCATACCACACAACAATACTTATCTCAGTATTGAGATCACAAAGCATCCAAGACAATCAATGTCTTCCATACATAAGCAAAGATTCATTCATACCATAATATAATTAATTTAAAATGAATTAAATTAATTATCTCTATCTCTAATTAATTTAAAATGAACTAAATTAATTCCTACATCTTCAATTAATTTAAAATAAATTAAATTAATTACTTTCTCAAATTATAACTTTCTTACCCAACTATTTAATTGATTACAATCAATCAATCATAAATTACTTTAATTAATCACTCTTGATTAATTATACTTAATTACATTCATGTAATTATCCTTAATTAATTTACAAATTAATTAACCTCAAACAAAACAGTAATTAACCTTTAATTACTCAATTAATTAATTAATCATAATTAATTACATTAATCCTTAATTAATTACATTAATTAATTACCTTTAATTATCTATTATTGATTAATTAATCATAATTAATCATCTTTAATTACATCATTAATTAAAATAATTAATGATCCTTAATTATTAATTACCTAAAGTAATTAACTTATAATTATTAATCATCACAGACTAATCACATTTAGCAATTAATTAGCTTAATTACCATATTAAAACAAATTAATTATCCTTAATTAATTTCTAAATTAATTCCTTGATTAATTACTAAATAATTAATCCAAAATTATCTCATACTTAAACATCTCCACTTAATTATAATCATGTAATTATTAATTAATTACTTAGCTAAGTAAATTCCCAAATCATTAATTACATAAAGTAATTATTTATAAAACCCGAATGTTTAAAATTAATTAAACTTAATTAATTAAAAATAAACAATCACATTAAATTAAATTAATTACATTGAGTAATTAATTCCTTAATTACTTTACTAAGTAATTACACTCAAACCATTCATAATTGATTATTATTAAATTAATTAATCTAATTAATTATAAAAATTAACCATATTAATTAATTGTTAAATAATCATGGTTAATGACCTTCATTAACCATCCTCAAATTATTTTATAAAGTAATCAAATTAAATTAATTACAATTTAAATTATCTTTAATCATTCATTAATTAAAGTTAATTATTAAATTAATTAACCTTAATTTAAAACTTAATTACATAATGATTACTATTCATTCATCATTAATAATTTAATTAATGATCTTAACTATAAATTGATTAATCATTAATCGGTTATTAATTCCAGTTTAATTAATTAATCAACTTAATTAATAAATCTTAATTACCTATTAATTAATTCTAAAACATAAATCTTAATTTAATTTTCAAAAAAATAATAATAATAACAATAACTTAATTATGTTAAAACAATATTATTCAAAACAAGGTGCCTTTTTGAACTCCTTTTAAAATTTTCATTTTAAATACAAGTTTAAATTAAAGTACTTTAAACTTATCAGGTTTGAAAAAAAAATTTAAACTTATTTAAATTTCAAATCAAACAAGTGCCATGAAAAATATAAAGTTAAATCCATTTCAAAATTTTGATAACTTCAATTCATTCTTATTTTATAACTTTTAAATTTAAATCCTCTTTTAAATTTAAAACAAAAGTTCATTTTTAAACTTAAATTTCCAGATTTAAAATCAATCTTTAAATCTTACTCACATTTTTAAAAATCTCATTATTGAAAAGTTTAAACTATTTTATCAACAAGGTATAGTTAATTAAGTTAAATTTTTAAACTTTATTTCTATTTTTAAAACTAGAATTTTAATTTTGAATCAAAAGTTCAAACTTGAATTAAATTTAAACCTAAACCTTGCTTAAAACCTAAAACTACAGATTTTAAAAAGTTCAAAACCAGATTTTAAAGAAAACAGGTTCTGAAACCTGAACATTGCAGTGACCCGAGAAGAACAAATTTTACTTCGGGTTTCCTGCGTGCCTACTTCGAGTCTAAACTCCATCTGCTTCGAGCAACTCAACCTTCCCCTGAAACATTTCCAAAACCAACAGTTCATCAAAGAACTCATCGCCGTGCATATGCACGGCGATCCTCGCCCTTCCTAATCACCAGAGGTGACCAATCCTCGACCATAAACTCATCCATGCCCTCACATCATCACTAGATCGAACAATAAATCAAGCATTCAAAATTTAGCTCTGCAACCCCAAATTCAAAAGACCTGGAAAAAGTATTACAGGTTTCTGCTCAATCCTGTCAACGGCGACAGTTCACCATCGCGACCATCTGACACCCGCCCCTTTTGGCCACGAACTCCCTCACACTTCCACTATACAATCCCCAAAAATCAGTACACTCGATCCATCCTACCCTTCTCGCTGATCCAATGTTCAAACCCAATTCAAAACTAGGGTTCATACTGAAAAGTCAAAACTGCAATCATCCTAATCAAATATATCCACATTTCTGATTTTTCCAAGGATCTATGATCCTTACTCTATAACCCAGAAAGATTCTAAATTTTCTCAAAACACAGATTGCAAGAATTAGCTCAAATTCACATTTTTGTTCAATAACGAACTATTACTGAAACAAACACCTGGAAATAATAATACTTGATTTAAAAATCAAGTTTCAATAAATGTTTTTAGTTTATGAACCTGGATTCCAATATTAATATGTTTGGATTAGATCAAGATTAACATATAATGTTATTATCTGTTTTTACAGAGATATCACCCTGTATTTTAACTCCTCTAAAAAAATTTTAAAACTTAACTTAAGAAATTTAAACAACAATACTTTATAAATTTGCATTCTAATCTATGATAAGCAAAACCTTTTTTATTCTAGAACCCAGTTACTATCTTAAATCAGATCAATTGTAGGAATTCTTTAAATAGGATGTGAATCTGGAAACACAACATAGCAAAACCAACATGCATATACAATTATAATCACAACAGATTTTTTAATAAGCACACAACATATTTTTATCTCAAGCATGCATCAAGCAACCTAAATATAGTTCAAGATTTAAATGTTACTCACCTTTTAAAAATGCTGACCACTATTTTGATCCTTTGAATTTTGCAGAAAACAAATGCAGGCTTGACCCCTCTGTTTTAATATCTGAGTTGTAATCCTGATGAAATGCTCATGCTTATGATCCTATACACTAATTACTTGCATGCGGATGTAGATGCTAATTTTCCATATGCATGCTGATGCTTTCCCTACTCCCAGGTTTAAACAGAATGCAGAGAAAAGAAAATAGTGCAGGCTCAATTGATTTTTGCAGACTAATGTTTTGAATTTTAGGTGAAGGTGGATTTGATTTTGAAGAGGAGGAATATGCAGATGTTTGGATTTGAGGGAATGCAGATTTGAACTTGATGAATTAGTGGTATGGAGATTTGAAACTTGCAGGGTTTCTGAAATTTAGGAAATGCAGATTTGTGGATTGTTAATATGAAAATGATTTAGATTTTAAAAGTTTGAAGATTTTCTTTTGATTAAGGAAGAATGAAAATGTAATATGAAATGAAGATGCAAACTTAACTAAATGTATTTTCAGATTTTAATAAAAGCAAAGAAAATAAAAACTAAAATTTTACACTTGTCAATTTTTTTACAACACTTGTCAATTTGTAAATTAGTTTTTAAACACATGTCTCCTTAACATAATTAGCACGAATTACCTATTAATGTGTATGTTAGCTTAGTTTAAGTTGTTAGTTTATATTAAAATATGTGTATAAATTTACAAAAGAAATAAAAACAAACAATGTTTTACAAATTGAAACTTATACATATTAAAATTAAAACAATTAAAATTTTATACTTGGGAATTTAAATTCAAAATAAATTCAAAATCAAACAATTTCAAATCAAGTTATAAATATAAATCCAAATTTAAGTAACAACTTTGCAAATTTTATTCAAAACTTATTTATAAAGACAATACAATATCAATATTGCTTTTATAAATATCTTACTATTAAATTAAAAATCATTTTACAAGAAATTATATTTTTATTAAATAAATAATCCATTTTATTAGGTCATGAAATCATTTTGTTAAATTTATTCTAAATTTAAAACTAAATCCAATTTAATTTAAAAAAAACATTCCAATGTTTTCTTTATCAATTTTAAAATCATAAATTTATTTATGAAATAGATTTTAAAACTCAATACTAATGTAAAACAAAATTTCCAAATTAAAAATGTCTATATTAGAATTTTTAAAACATGATTCATTTATTAAGTTTAAACCAAAATCATTTATTTAACTTTGAAAAGCTTAAATATTAAATAAAACAAATTTTCCAAAATTACTACAAATAATAAAACTAGAAAATATTCTTTATTTATTAAAATTAAAACAAAACCAATCTATTTAAAATATAAACCAAATATTTATATTGTAAATATAAATCAATTTATTATTTTTAAAAGATAAAATAACCAATTTAAATATTTATTGAAGAAAATTATTAAATTTATCTGAATAATTATTAACAGAATATCAATATCAATTTAATTTTAACTACAGATTATTAAATTGATATTGTTAAAAATTCCGGGATATTACAGCAATATAATTATTTATTTAATTAATTAGTTAATTAAAAGATAATTGGCATTTAATTGGTAATTAAGAAGGTGATCAAAGGTCGATCATGACTAAAATTAATTTAATAACAGTTAATTAATTAATATAGTTTTAATTAATGTTTTGTATGTTTAAGAAGTAACTAAGTGAGTAATAATTATTTAATTAAGATTAATGTTTAATTAATTATTAAGTAATTAATGGATTATTTAATTAATATTTAATTAATTAGGGTTTAACTTTTAAACAATTTGGTTTAACCTTAACCAAGTAGCATTAGTAAGTTAATTAGCACTTAATATAGTTCATTAAGCCTAATTAGAATTTTATTATGACTTAAGCTTGATTAATAAGGGTTAATTAAGATTTAATTAGGGTTTAAGCTGATTAAATCTATTTAAATCTTTTCAAAGGTGATTTTAAAACTGAACAGAATGTGTTTTAAATCAATCTCTTTTTTAAACTGAACTGATTCCAAACTGAACTAATTCCAATATTATTAGGAAGACTAAATGACATTTTTTAGCAAAACAAAACATCATTCTACTATAGTGTAAGTAATTTGATTTTGTAGACATGTGTTAACCGAATAAATCCCCGTTCTGCTATGAATTGATTGAATTTTTTGGACATCTATTTAGAAGGACAAATCCCCCTCCTACTATTATGTTATTTGGACATGTATATGATAGTTCATATTAACATGTTATTCCCTGATTTGGATATGAGTCGTATTTACATACACATTGCTTATGTAAATAATTGTTAAGTGAATTGGAATCGAAATTGAACAGTATCTTAAATTAGTACCATTAGGATTTCTAAGCCTCTTTTTTAATTTGTAAAGTATGTTTTTGAATTAATTTCTTAAATAAAATTAGATTATAAAGTTTATAAATGATTTCCAAGTTGTGTTATTATGTTGTAAAGTTATTTATAAGTAATAACTTGTTTATAATGGGATTTTACTAAAGGTTTTCTTAAAGTGTTTTGCAAAAGATAATTTTTAAATGATATTTTATAAAGGAAATTTTATAATGGTTTTATAAAGAAGTTTTAAAAATATTTCTAAATTAGAAAGAGATTTATAAATCATTTTATAGATTTCAAAGGAAGTTTAAATCTAGTTTGGAAATTTATAAAGAGGTCTGCAATGTGAAGTAAATTGGTTTAATTGTAAGTGATGTTTCTGAAAGCGAATTGTCGGCCATTTAATATGGAATTTTGAATATGGAATTTCCAAAATGTTTTTGGTGATTAATGTGAA
Organism: Allium cepa; assembly: GCA_030765085.1. Classification (NCBI taxonomy): domain Eukaryota; kingdom Viridiplantae; phylum Streptophyta; class Magnoliopsida; order Asparagales; family Amaryllidaceae; genus Allium; species Allium cepa. Next base: position 457,937,288 of record CM060932.1, read on the forward strand.
TTGTTTTTAAGTTAAAAGGGAATGTTATGGGTTTGGGAAAAGTGTTTTGAAAGATCTTTTAATTAGGTTTTATAAAGTGATTTTATTAGTTAAGGATTAATTGATAAAGTCTTAAAGGATTCCATATGGAATTGAAAAAATGTTTGATTGTTTTGTTTAACTTGAGAGTTAAATTACTATCTCTCGAATATGGACCAAAACATAACTTTGGAAATATCTAGGAGAAACATGAGAATTATATGGTGTAGTTACCGCCAAAGGTGCTATACTGTACGTATAAATTCGTTTGCTCTTCTAGGACCAATGATATGGAAATCTATGCATAAACAGTTAGGAGGTGAACTCCACTCTTGTCATTTGTCTGTTTATTTACTAAAGAACCGGGGCTGAGTTTATCGGAAAGTATCTAAAGTTATTTCGAAGAGATGAGTATCTAATATGTTATCCAAAAACCACTCCGATCCAACTCAAGCATTTCAGAAAGAAGAAATCTTGACGCATAGGATTGAAGATGGAGCCATTGAAGTATAAGTTTTTCTTGCTACTAATACTGAGGGTGATTCAAAAATGGATGTAGTAGAAGAAGTGCCTTTAGTTTGTCTTTGTCCTAAACAACTTGTATGGATGAACATTTGCACTACATTACTACCGGGAGGGCAGTATCAGCATTCCAAGAGGATTTCATTTTAGAAAGGTAAAAAATAGCCTCAAGCCTGATCAACCGGGAGTGACTAAACTAGGGGAGATGCAGCAAGGCTATGTGGGCCGCACCCATTAAGGTATGTTGTCACCCTTCTAGATACGATACATCTACATATTTATGGATTGATTGTGCATAAGATCTCGATGGAAAGGGTTGCAAAGAGACCGGGGTGATGACATCTTCGGTACTATCCAGTAAGGGGTAGGCCAGTCTAGTGTTGGCAAGGGTCGTTAGGTATGATCTCGGTACATTTTCTAGACGTGTACTGTGATGGGCGGTATCCCGGTAGCCCAGTCATTAGTTCGTATCCATTCTCCAATATGAGCTTTACAGTTTTAGTTGTATACTAAATATGTTGGAACATGAGATCCAAGCATTCCAACTTCTTTTATAATTTACTTTGAACCCTTAGACATTAGTTAATATCATTGAATTTCTATAAAAGTGCTTTGGTTATCGTAAGGTAAAAATCCATTCGTGTTTATGTGCAGCATGGTCTTACGAAATACCTTTGATTTCAAAAGAGTTTTTAACTTAATAATTCAGTTGTATTAAGTTTACTCCCACTAGATCCATGTTTGACTCGGATTTTTTATTTCTTTTCTTAAAACTATTAGGTGCTCAAATTTTTATGAGCAGCGAAGTAGTTCAGGTTTCTAAGGATGCATTTTAGAGGAGCTTGGAGCAGGAGGCTTCATCGATAGATAGTTATCATCTTTATTTCCGTTGTATATTGCGTACTCTATATCTGTGTAAGGACAGACTATTATAACTGTTCTAAGTTAGAAATTGTATTAGTATGACTCTGATGTATCATTTTGTAAATGATTTTGTTAATATTATGTCTATTAATATATGTTATTCCATTGCGTTGTGAGGTTTCGTGTTTGTTCCTAGTTCTTCTATCTTCTATCCTCTTTCTTTCCCCTAAGAATTTGACTTTTCAGCACTTAATTATTCGATAGGTTAATACCTTGGATGTATTAGTGTCGACTTCTGGTGTTCGAAAAGATGGGTCGTTACATGTTTTAATTAATGATATTTGAAACTAATAATCATTTTAATTAATGATGTTTAAAAATAATTAATCATTTTAAATAATGATATTTAAATTTAGTTAATCATTTTTATTAATTATGTTTGGAATTAATTAAATTTTTTGATTAATGATATTTGAATTTAAAATAGATCATTTTAATTAATGATACCGAACTTTAATTAATCATTTTAATTAATGATTGTTTAAATTAAATTAATTGTTTTAACTAATAGTGTTTTGAAATTTAGTTAATCGTCTTAATTAATAATGTTTGAATTTATCTAAATCATTTTAATCAATGATATTTTAAATATGATAAATCATTTAACTAATGATTGTTTGAATGTAATTAATTGTTTTGATTAGTAGTATTAGATTTTATTAATCAATTTATTTAATGATATTAGAAATTAACTATTCATTTTAATTAATGATTATTTGAGTTTAATAAATATTTTTAATTAATGCTATTTAAATTAAATTAATTAATTTAATAAAAGTTATTAAAGTAAATGAACTAATTTAATGAAAGTGTTTTAAAGTTAATAAACTGATATAATAATGGTTACATAGTTAATATACAGATTACATAAAAATGTTTGGAAATAATTAACTATTTTACTCAAAATAATTTATTTGCTTATTTAAAAGAGATTATAAATGTAATTAATTATATTTCAGAATAATTAATATTATTTCAAATTTATAAAGGTATTTAATTTTTTTTTATCTTCTTTAGGGATAATAAATATTGTTTTATATTTACAAATGGTGGTTTTGAATGAGGAAAACCTTTGAAAGGAATTATTTGTAAATAAAGCTAAGTGTTAATTATTTGGGTTCTAGTAAACAATATTTTAATGACAATTGTTTTTGACCCTTATTTTAGTACACTTAGTATTATAAATTTTATCTTATAAAAGAATTTTTCTAAAGAGTATTCCCAAGGTGTTTTTACTAATTTTGTAATATGGAAATCAATCACAAGTTCAGTTAAAAAAAGTAAAGTTCGATTCGGTTATGGAGAAGTAATTCTGGAAACGATATTGCTTATATGGAAAGGATCCAATCATATTTTTAACCCTAAGCATTGAGGTTTGGACTCGTTACTACCTTGAAAGTTAAAAATGTCATCAGGGCGATGCCTAGAGGTAACACTACCTCAACATGTCTGGCTTCGTTTTCAACTGGGAGGTAACACTTGTTTGGAATCGACGAGTAGTGTTAAATATATGATATTTAATTTCCATACGACCATTTTAGTTATCCCCGATAGTTGATTTATTAATTATCGGATTCATCTTTCTTCATGGTGTATTGTCACCTTAAAAATAATGTGCTGCTTTTTGTGCTTTGTTATCCTTTGTCAGAAATGACTAAACCCAAAGCACGAAAGGGGCCAAGCTATATGGGTTGCTCCCATTAGGATATTTTCACATCTCATCTAGATTTGATTCAAATTATGCATTTAGATGTGGAAATATTCAGCTTCTCGGTAAGGTTTGGCGGGGTCCGATATGATCGAGCTTAAAAGTATATTTCTATAGTTATAATTCAAGGAGGGTGTACCTTCCTAGTCATTTATTGGAAATTTTGCTTTTATTGTTTGATTTGAACCTTCAATTGTTTTTCTATAATTGTAACGGGAAGAGTCAATCACTCTTCGCACTATTTAATTATTAGTTTTAGTCCATTCTATCAAGTTTGGAATGTTATCTTGTTTTATCTATTATGTCCAATTTGGATTTTGCTCGGAATATTTCCATTCTTTCGTGTCTGGTTTTTAGTACTATTTATGTCCATTCTTTTTTGTATTTTCTTCGTGTTGTTTATATCTACTCTTTCCAATATGGATGTTATTCTTCTGAAGTAAAATCCCATTCCGCGCTAGCAGCATGGTCTCACAGAACTTTTATGTGTTCCTCGTTATTTGAATTTTCTCATGTTAGTATTTCCAGACTGACCTACGTGTTATTTTATTATAGTGCTCGGGTTAGACCGCATATTTTCCTATGTTGGCTTTGGTGTTATGAAGACCTTAGAGAGGAGCTGGAGGTTCACCTATTGTAGTATCATATTTTCCGCTGTACTATATAGTATTCCTTTTAGTACTTTTAAGCTTAGGATTTTATAACTGTCCAACTGATTGGGATTTTTTTAACTCTGATATACTCTATATTTTCGAGGTGATAGCTTTTACTATCCATGTTATATTTTATATTGTTGATTCCGCTATGAGATTCTGATTTTCTTTGTTTTTTTATTTACCCTAAAAATCCGCCCTTTTGTCAACTAGATGTTCGACATTTAAACAAATTGGAAGCATTCAATTCGACTTTCAATGGTGAAAGAGGTGGGTTGTTATAGCTTCATATCAGAGCTGAAGGTTATGCAAGAACCTTGGCTTTAGTAGGGAATGGCTCATTAGAGATAGGGTAAGCAACATCCTAGAATGAGTTGAGAGTACAACATATACGAGAGCGTATTTGTTAATGTTATAAAACAATATTGTGTTAATTGGTCTATTGAGCTGTTTATGAATTCTAGTCGAGACATGAGATGACACGATGTCAATAAAGGTTTCTAAACACTTGAACAAGGCCAATAGACATGATATTGAATTTTTAAAAATTTGGCAAATGGAATATTTCACCTAGGACTATATTGTATATATATGAAGGAATTATTATCAAACTTTATTTAGTTATAGAGTGTGTTTGTTTGAATGTGATAATATTTATTTATTATCACTATTTTTTGACCAGTCATACTCGATTAAACTAGGAGCGTTGATGGCCATTTGTTGATTGTTGACTATTTGTGTTTAGCTTATTTATAAGAATTTGTTATTTGAATTTATAAACGAACCCCTTATGAATTAATTTTCATAAGTTGGCTATAAAATGTTCGAAGAATATGTTAATTTAAAATTCATCTTTTAATAATAGTGAGTTAAAAATAAAGATTTAATAAAAGTTGTTAAATATAATCTACAACAACCCACTAATTTATCACTTTAATAAATTTATTTATTTAATTTAAATTGATATTTAATTATTTAATAATTATCATAATTATTTAAATAACAATTTTATAATGATGTCAATTCATTTTAAATAGTTATAGAGTGCTAATAAATTATTTAAAATAATTTAATAAAGATATATTATTGATTTGAAGATATAAGAAAATTTTGTATTGCTTTATCGATATAATAGCGATTTTTGTAAATATTTGTTAATATTAATTTATATGGTTTTATAAAGAAAATGTGATCATTTTAATTAGTTATAAATGATAACAAATTTATTTTCAAATTTTGTTTACATTTATATGTAATTTAAAATATAAGTGAAAATGTGACGAAGAATCAGTTTTTCGATTTTCAGTGGTTAAAAATCGAAAGTTATTTTAAATCATTGCAACCTTGTTTTTATGTCATGTGGACATATACAACATGCACATATATCCTAACATGCACATGAACACATGCATACATACATATATACTTATACACTTAATTATACATAACTAAAATATCTAAGATATTTTTAGTTTACTTACTACTTAAGTATGCAAAAGTGCACATATGCATTCCTTAAAGTGATGGAAGTGATGTGTGGGGGAGGGAGTTGTGGCCATGCATGGCGATGTAGGAGGGGAGAGAATGAATGATGCTACGGTGAGTTATTTGCAAATAAATATCGTGATGTTTTAACTCTTAACTTTTTTCTATAAATACCACCCTTCTTCTTATAAATTCCCAATATATTCTTCATCTTCTTCCTCCTTTTTCTTAAGCTTTCTAAGAGCCTCTCTAACGTCTTCTTCTTCATAGAAAAAATATAGAATAGTTAGGGAAAAATGTTAAGAATAAAAGAGAAAAATATATATAATAGTTTATAGTATCAATCCACTTCAAAACAAGTTCAAATCACCTCCCTACCACAGGTTAATCCCACGGCCATAACCCACCACCACCTTAGGCCATGATTTCCACTTCTTCCAAGCTTGGCTGTGCACATCTAGGGGTCTTAGGACCAGTTTCATAAGCTTCGGTAGCGGAGCTATAGTTGATTTAAAATTAGATCGATCAAATATAAGGTGTGAAACTCTTAAACTATAGTTATATATTTTATTGGATGACATATAACTTTGGAGATAATAGTTAATGATGGTTGTTTAATATGATTTTTGAATATATGTGCAAGTCATGTTAATACGTGTCGATAAGCACAACGGAAATCACTTTCCTTTATTGAATAAAATGGTGCATATGGAATGTTTAAACCCCTTAAATGGATTAATATGATATGGATATGTGTTATAAACATTTATAATTGTTTTGGCAAATTTTAAATGAATACTGAAAATTGAGTCAAAAATAGACGCGTCGCATAATGGCAGTTCGCGATTTCGTGCCGTAAAAATCAAATGAATATGTAGAATGGAATATAGCTTGAAATCCTTCGAGATAAGAATTTTCCAAAATTTTATATTCATAGATTTAAAATTAAAAAAAAATTGAAATTTAGTTAAGTAGAATTTGAAATATGAGTAAAATAAGTTTCTGAAAAATCACAATTTTGAAGTTCGGAATCCATAAAGGGATTTCTCTAAAAATGATATTTTCAAATTGTTTTAAAATATGAAATGAATTCTAAAAATCTTTTAAAAGTGATTTGAGTTATAAAAATGAATTTTTAAATTATAGAAAAGTTGTTTTGACCAATATAACTTAAAAGGCACTTTTTGCAATGCTTTTCGAAGAACTTTTCTATAACTTTTGAAATATGGTTTTAAATAATTCTTCTCCAAATCTATTATGAATATTTTCAAACAAATAAATACGGGTTTTAATGATGATTTAGAAGTTTTATAATTTATATAAAAATATTTAAATAATGATTTAAAGAAAAGCTATCATAAATCAAGTGATTTAATCTTGGCACTAAAAGCCGACGAGTAGATTAGATTTTTCTATTCGTGAGATCTTGGTATGGTATTTAAACTAAGGAGATTGCAAGAGAAACTGATGCCCTAGCTCATTTGGCTTCTCTTAGGTAAGGGATAGTTAAGGTCGAAATGTCGGAAACGAGTTAAGTATAAAATATTAAATTTTCCAGATTTAAACAACTTGGATTTTATAGAGATAATCTTCTTGTACTTGGTATAAAATCCCGAAGAGGGACTCATACTATTAGTGGAATTTAGAAGGTGATTTCGCCATTATTTTCCATAGTATTGGTTGAATGCGGGAATTGATATTCAGTAGAATTAGGTGATTTCTATAGATTTTGCTCGCTTAATATTTACTGATTTTGGATTAACATCTTAGATAACATGGTTTTAACTCAATCAAAATTTTGAGTTTTGAATTAAGAAATCTTTGTTAAAATTTAAATGAAATGGTTAGGAAATATTTTCCTAAGTGAAAAATGAAATGGTTTAGAATTATTCCTAGATGTAAAAAAGTTTTAAGTAATCAAAAAATTTGATAAGAATGGTTTAGTGATTTCGTATCTACAGGAAAGAATTTTAAAAAAATATATATCTCTAGAAGATATTTTGATAAAAGGAAATTAATCAATCGAAGAATAATTCCCTATTCACTTAACATCTTTTTATCGATGATTGGTTTCGAAGGAACCAGGGTCGAATTTAGGCGACTCCTATCGGAAGGCCACTTCGAACCACTTTACGTATTGGAAGTGAAGACATTGAAATGATTTGGAAGATAAAATGTAGGAATGTTTGTCACTGACCCTCGAGGAAATTTCCCATATCATATGATGTAGCAGTAGTTCTTTATTTGAGATCTTTGATGCAAGGACTTCACGGCAATAATCCTACGGATAATTCTCAATAGGATATGGTAGGAGAGTGCCTTCGGTTTGCTCTATTCCTGGACAACTTGTATGGATGAATGTCTAACGTTGCATTTCTAATCACATAAATTGATCTCTATGAACGTGTCATCTGTTTGGTGGTGGTGAAGGCAACTTCTCTTAGCTTAACACCCTTTTCTGAGATGTATAAGCTCGGGAGTTATACATTTGTAAACATCAATTGTGTGACCAAGGAATGGCAGTGTGGCATTCAAAGTGAAATGTGCGATGTGAAAGGTTATCGCTACCTCGGGCCTCATCACCCGGTAATGTCTTAAAAACGGTACGTGTAAGGCCTTGTGGTTCGCAACCATTAGGGTATGGTCATCACCTTTCAAGATTGCTCTCTACATGTCAACTATGTGGTGTATGCTATGAGATCCCAAATAGGCCGGTAACGACTAGGGTGAAGTCATATTCGATTTCTATTTAGACCATGTATGATTGACAAAGAGGGATATATTGATCTTGCCAGATACAGAGGATTGTTTGTGCATCCTCAGTGCATTCTCTAGAGATGTACTGTACGGATGGTAGTCCCTTACCTGCCATTATATGGAAATCCATTCTCCAATAAGTGCCTTTAGACTTGATTGTAAACCTATTATGCCGTCAAATTTAACCAATGTAACACTTTCAGCTAAGATCCATAAGTTTATTTGGAATGTATTTTCAAAAAGAATGTCATTAAAAATAATACAATTGATTTTACATAGAAAATTTTTTGGTCATCATAAGTTAAAAACCCATTCTATGTTTATGTGTGGCGTAGTCTTATAAGATATCATTGTTTTCGAATATATGTATTTTGAGTTTCTCACACCAGTACCATTACTAACTCAGAGTTTATTTTTTCTTTCCCTTAAACTCTAGGTGTCCTATTTTTCAGGCAGCCAAGTAGTTAGCTAATTTGGAGCATTTTGGAGCATGAAGCATGGTGCATAGAGCATTTTGGATCTTTTTGTTACTACCACCAATGTTCTCTATCTTTATTCTATGTATATACTAGCACCTGTAGGGATAGGCCGTTATAACTATCCTTGTTGGGTTAGCACTTACTATGACTCTGATATCTCATTTTCAAAGTGATTTTATATACTATCTAAATGATTGCAAGCTGTTAAGTACAATGTGAGATTCTATTATTGTTTTACCTTATATCTTTACTGTCTTTTACGCTATGATAATCTATCTCTCCGATACTTGGATTTGCGGCACATGAACACCGAGGATGTATTAGTGTCGATTTTTGAGGAACGAGGAGGTGGGTCATCTCATTTGGTATCAGAGCTTATGGTCGAGTGAATACCTAAGCTTGGACGTGATTAACTCATTAGAGATAGGGTTAGTAATGCCCTATAGTGAGTTTAGTCGGAGGAAGCTCACACTTGAAATTTTTATTTGAAAAAAGTATATTCAAATTTTATGCAAATTCTCGAAGATATCGTCCATATATTCTAAAAATATTTCCTTACTATATGTATATAGTAGGAGATGAGTGGAAGAAGGGGACGAGGTTGGGGAAGGGGAGGTAGCAGCACCACAAACACAAATGGTCAAAACTCCCACCACCTCAATAATCGAAGAAGTAACAATCCCAGTGCAACCCAAAATCAACTTTGTAATTTTGTCCAAGAACTATACCAATTTAGGATGTAAACCATTATTGGGAAACGGAATCCATTATAGAAGTTCAAGCTTGGATTCACTCTTGTGAAAGAATTTTTAAAGGGCTAAATATTGGAGAAAGAGATTATTGGCTTCTTGGCAACTACAAGATGGGGCTCTTGCCTGGTGGGAGTCATTACTATGAATGAATCGAAGGACAATTTTTCTTAGACATAATTCAAGGAGGTATTGAAAGAGCAATATAAGCCTGCATTTGGAAAATCACACCTTTACAGAAGCTTTATGGATCTAAAATAGGTGAAAATGTCCATAGAAGAGTATGCTAACAAATTCAATGATTTGTCGCGATTTGGACCCTGTCTAATTGATGTTCCTATGGAAAAGAATGAAAGCTTTATCTCTGGAATGAAGAAGCAACATCAAGAGAGAATGACAGTGTATGTAAAAGTGACTTTTGTAGAACTGGTGGATACAGGATTTTGATATGAAACCTTACACAAGAAAAATCCACCAATAATTCAAAGCAGTAGAAACAACAATTGAAAGAAAAGAAAATTTAACTGGCAAGAAAAGAAACCTGGGCAAAGCAAGCCAAAAGGAGATCGTTTAAAGGAAGTAATCTATTATAATTGCCAAAAGAAAGGTCACCTTTCCACCACCTGAAGAATCCTAAGACACAAAGGGGAACGTGCTATAGTAGCCACAAACCAAGGCATAGGATAATGGAATGTCCATTAATTATAAAAGGAAGAGCAAGTTAGAATTGTTTCCATTAAAGACGAATGTTCAACGTCAATGGATGCAAAGGGAAATCGAGTTATGGAAGGTAAAATTGATGTTAATAAAATATTATTTGAGTATTATTTAGTACTGGGGCTTCCTACAGTTTTATTTGCAAGAAAGTAGTTGATAGACTTGAAATAAAATGAAAAATATTATATATTCCCATATGGGTATCTTACAAGATAGGCAGTATGACTAATCTTGTAATAGTCCAATTTTTCGACGCGCGAAAGTCGACATCAATACGTCCACTGTACCAAATGCCGAACAATCGAATGCCGAAAAAGCTGAACGATTAGGGTTAAACAAGAAGAAGGTAGAAGAAGAAACAGAACAATAACATAATCTCAAATTTCGCAGCAGAACAAATATAATAGATAAATGAATAATTTTTAAAACAAAAGCACTATATCAGTTTGTGCATCACATTATCAGATTTTTATAACAACAAATAGCGGAAAAGAATATAACATATACAAGTGATACACCTTGCCATCCAGCTTGAACTCCAGATCTCCACAGCATCTTTTTAGACTTCTCTCCCGAGCAACTGATAACCTGAATCTAGGTTGCCCATGTGTAAAATTATGGGCACCTAGAGTTTATAAAGGAAACAATAAACTCCAGATCAGTCGTGGGACTAGTGTGAAATCTTAAAAACAGTTATTTTCACAAAGAAAATAAAAGGAAATCCTCTATGCTTTTGGAAAATGAAACTACCATAAGGCCTCCCGCCAAAGACACAATGCAAGCGCACAATTGGAGGATATTTCCACTTATGATAGTCAAACATGCTTGATACGCAAAATTCTTTTTAATATTATCATTAGTGCATAGTGGAAAATATTTGCAAGTATAATATTAATCTTAGCCGGCATACGTACCATTATAGTATACCTACTATAGCTACCACATTAATTGGCAGGTTCTACAACTAAAACCGTACAAGGTGCGTATTGGTGATTGGATTTCCAACAAATGGTCAGGCTAAGGAACTTCCTATTGCCATATGGGAACGCCTCTGGAGGGACGTTCGAGAACATAACCAGCTCTCTGCCAACACAAGGACGGTTACCTCTGTAACTAGGTAACTACTACATGAGTATGCCATCCCCCGGTCGTTAGCGACCTTTATCCGAGGATCCTCAATTATAAAGCAACAATAATAAAGTAATAAATTTGCAGCAACCACATAGGTTAAATATCTGAGTTCCATACCATGATACCACCCTTTTCCAAAAGGAAATGACATACCCTAAAGGGCACAACCTCGTAACCTTGCTGTATCCTTCCTATTTTGACCATTTCTAGGGTGTGAGGTCCGACAAAGTCTCGTCCACAAAGCTACGCATTTCACAAAGCCATGCTTCGATCAACAAATGATCAGCAGCACTTCGTATGCCACATTACCAAATTGGAAATGTATCACCAGTAACCATCAACTACATAACCTCTGTGACGCCCCACCTCTATACCCACACTAGCCAAGAACACTACGGTGTAGAGTTGCCAACTAGCAGGGAGAATAAGGCTGTTGAGGAGCGACCATCCACGTGATTTCTTATCACACGGTGGCTATAATAATCTTCGGAAACAAACATAGAAATAAGCATAACACAAATCAGTCACAGACATCCATATCACAAAGGCGGAAGAAGATATGAATATATAACTAACACTTGAAAGTGTACACCAGAGTAGTGGTCAAAAAGATCCACAATAATACAAAAGAATAGCAACACGTGCTATACAAAAGAATACATCTATGAGTCTATATCTCAAGTGTAAACGACAAAAACTGCTAATCTAAAAGGTCAGCCAAAAGTCAGAGTAGTAAATCCCTGGGGGGGAAGTCAAGCAGAAGCACCTGTAACATCTCGGTCTGACCCGAGTATTATTTATAAGAAAATAATAAACGAATCAGTCTAGCTATAAATATCAGATAACATGATATAAACAATAGATATGGCAAGAACATATAGTATCCATAAAGACATACTATGATAAGCATGTAAATGAAGATCATCAAGAGATCAAACAATATCAAAAGAATCTTCTAAAAGATCCAAATTCACCTAAACATAAAAGTTGGAAAATCATAACAAAGAAAGTCATGAAAATAGGTGAAGCACAAATTCCAGAAGACTACACAAGAAATCCAGAAATTACAATATAGGAGCATGAAAACTCACAAAATGGGAGCATAAAAACTCACCTACACGTGTAACACAAAGCGAGAAGCTATCTCATGGTTGCAAGCCATTAATTTTGACACACGAATGGCCCAAAGACCGTGGGGCGCTACCCCACATATGTGATGGCGAAACATCACACAAATGCGATGGCGAAACATCACAAGAGCGGGGTCTAGTCTCCCTCGCAGACAAAGAGACATCGCACAGTTGCTAGTCTAAAATACAAAAATGATCGTCATGATCATCAAGAAGTGTCAATTACACTAAGTTAGTAAATATAAAAGTTTAGCTTCATGTCCCATAGCCACTTGCTTAACTCAAATATTTACTAACAAACTGTAGATCTCCACTAGAAAATTGTCACAAGAGATTCAATCGAACAAGTCCGAGAATTAACCGACGAAGTAAACGCAAGCGTTTCATACCACTTGTTTTACTAAGTCGTTTAATTAGATTTCTCATACGAGTGAGGTAAAGGTTTGTATATACAAATAGATTGGAAAACGGGTTAAGAAAAGAGCATTGTTATTAAAAATAGAGTTGAAATCCTTTTATTGAAAGAGTTTTGATATTTACTACTAGTTTTGAAACCTTTATATTTAAAAGTGACCAATCACAGAAGCGATTGTAAAAACAATCAATCACAAAGATCATATTCGGAGATGTGATAAAAATCCAAGGAAATCAGCGCAGCAAGTTCTGTTGAATGTTTTTCATATAAGATCCCCTACGGAGGGGGGGTCCAGGGGGGTGGCAACCCCCCAAAGTGGGGGTGCGGGGGCAACGCCACCGCTACGGGGTTCGACCTAAATTGAGCAACCCTGTGGTCATGCGACCTAACTGAAATGGCCAAGCGACCTAATGGTTGCGACCTAGGGGTCTTCGCGAGTTAGCAGAGGCGAGCGACCTAACAGAGGCGAGCGACTTAAGGGACTCGCGACCTAACAAGGTAATAAGGTCGAGCGACCTACGACCTAACGAGGTAAAGGCCTAACGACCTAGTGAAACACGCGACCTAAAAAATGGAAGACAAGGCCGAGCGACCTATCGAAGTAAAGGGGCGAGCGACCTACTGGAGAATAAGGTCTAACAACCTAATGGTATATAGGTCACGCGACCTAACGGGATATAAGGACTTACGACCTATCGGTTTATAAGGTCATGCGACCTAACAGTGATGCGACCTAAGGGTCCTGCGACCTAAAGGAGCGCGAGCTAAGGGGGTTAAAATAAAACAGGTCGAGCGACCTAATAATATAAAGGCCAAACGACCTAACGACCTAGTGGTGTAACGACTTAAGGGTTCAACGACCTAACCACTAAATGCCGAGCGACTTAACGAAATAAGCATGGCCGAGCGACCTACGACCTAAAGCTCCACGACCTACGACCTACGACCTAGTGCCGAACGACCTAATTCCGAGGCGAACGACCTAATTCCGAGGCGAACGACCTAAGGAATACGAACGAGTTTAAGGCCAGAAACGAGCTATTCTCTGGGTGACTTTTCAACAGCGAACGACCTAGCATAGGCAGAACGACCTAAGTGCATAATTTCACCAAAAAGGCTAAAAATTAGAGTTTTTCGCCAATCCAATCCAAACCAAATGCAAATGTACATGCTAAAGTGATGGGGAATCATTCCCAACAGTCCAATATAGTTATAGGCTAGAATTGTGAGATAAAAATGTCACCTTTGCACTAAAATTTATGAAGATGAAGCTTGAAAGCAAGGAGAAGCAATCCAAAGCTTGAATCCAATATCTTCTACTTGAATTTGGAGTTGAATGTTGGAGTTGCAATTGAATTTGAGCTTGGAGTTTTAATTTCCCATTCTCTTCACCATTAATGCCAAAGCTTGATTAGTTAGGAAATTTATGAAGAGTGAGGAGAAGAGGGTTGGAACTTGGGCTTCATAGGCTAAACTAACCCAAAGTCCAAAGCGGGAAAAGTTAGTGAAATTTCACTAACTCCAAACCTATCGATGTTTATATTAAAAAAAGTTGTAAACGGCATTTCGAACTCAATGGAAGTGGTCTCGAGTCCTAATTTGACCGTTTGCAAAAAGTATCTTTTCGGACCAAAATCCGATTAACGATTTAATATTTAAATAAAATATTTAAATATAAACTTGATAAATATGCGGGTTGTTACAACCTCTGAGCTCTACGTCTCAGAGAAGGTTGTTAAGCTAAGAGAATAAATTCTCCGCCACCAACAGAAATGTATTTGATAGAAACCAGCTTTACATCTCAATGTGTAACGTCAAACACACATCCATACAAGTCCATTTCGGAATCGAACGGAACCGCAGGCACTTCAAAGAAGCCCTTGCAATCTAGATATTCACTAATCATGTCCGGACTTCCCATCATAAAGGGTGATATAATCTCTATACCGGAGCAACTTGGTGCAGAGACATTCCACAGGTAATCCTTTCGTTTTCGAAAAAACCCGGTCTTCAACACCATCTTCAAATGCTATCCCATTTCTTCGTATCATTATTCGGAATGAGTTTTTATTACACAAAGTCCTCTCCCGGCTAATCCGAATAACGAGCGCTTATTTTTAAAAATAAGTGTTCATTCAGATATCAAGTAAATCATAACAAATTTCCACTTTGATCTTTGAAATAAAAGATCCATCACAAAGATTTTGATGTGGTTTTGGAATATCCATTCGGCATTCGACTCCCGATAGCATCAAATATCAAATGTCATTTAAAGGCCAACATTGATGGTCGGTTATTTAACTATTAATCAATTATTCACAACAATCACCATATTTCAAACAATTTTTCCACAATTATTTATTTTAAAAAATTTCTTCGCAACATATATTTTCACACTTCAACCATTTGAAACCAAATTTCAAATCACTTTCCATACGCGGAATAAATTTCCAAATATTTGTTTATTTCCACTGAAAATCTACTAAGTGCAAATACTTTAAAATAATTTAAATTACTTATCCAAACATATATACTTGGAAACATTTAAAATAAAACTATTTTAAACAACTGCTTAAATATTAGTTATGAAAATATTATACTAATATCACATATAGACTTTAAGTCCAAAACTAATTTTAAAATAAAATTAATAGATGGAGTATAAATATTTAAATAACCAATTTCTAAATCAAATATCAATTAAATATTTAAAATAATCATTTCTATAATTAACCAAATAAATCTTTACTTTAAAGATTTAAAAACAATTTCCCAAAAATAATCTCTCCAACAATTTTCTTTCAAATCAATTTCTTGAACTTTTAATTTATACTTTAAAAGCAACTTCGAAAATATACTCTGCTATCCAAGGAAGAATTCTCTTTCCATTTCAAAATGGTCCCTATAAATCAATTAACAAATCTTTCTTTATTTATTTCAATTCACATTCCAAATCCGCAAATTTCTTTCCACACTTTAAAAATAAACCATTATTTTTTTATTTTTTAAAATTCCCTTTCTTTTCTAAATTCCCATTGTGAATTTAAATTTCCAAATATCCATTGATATACGATTTTCAAATCGATTTTCGAATATTAACTTTCAACAACAAATCAAATTCCAAATTGATTTTCCAAACATTTATTTCAAACAACAAATCGATTCCAAATTTATTTCCCAAATTTATTTCAAACACCAAATCAAATTTTCGAAAATTTGATTTCCCAAAGATTTAGTTTTAATCGCCAAATCAAATTTCCAATTGATTTCCCAAAGATTTATTTTTAATCCCCAAATCAAATTTCCAATTGATTCCTAAAGATTTATTTTTAAACACCAAATCAAATTTCCGATTGATTTCCTAAAGATTTATTTTTAAACACCAAATCAATTTCCAAATTGATTTCCAAATAATTTACTTCCTTTTAAAATAAATGAATTTATTTCTCCAAAATAATTTAAAATCAGAAATTTTAATTAATTTCTTCAACTATTAAACAATATTACTCAAAATCCCTTTTTTTAATTTCTTTCCCCATATTTTGGAATTAATTTGATATGATTTTCTAAACTCAATCTTTACCCATTTAAATTCCTTTTTTAAATTCACCCAATTCTTAAAAATAAATTTTTACTATAAACTTTTCTACTTAAATTTCAAAAATCAAAATTTATTTATTTCTGGTATTCTACGATGCCAAAAATATATTCGGCTAAACTATAGCCTTCAACGATTTCAATCACAAATATAATCACATGCAGATTATGATCAAATCAATAAAAAGCATATGAAACAAATTCAAATATTTGAGGAATCCAGTTGGATCCCTCCAACCTGTTTTCCTGCATCCACAGATATTAGCACAACAATTAAATACCAATTTCGCTTTGAGGTGGAATATCACGTTATATAGGATTTATGAAATATCATCCGCTATTATGCGGCGCACAGGGTCTCATCCGCTATATAATGCGGAAAATCAATCACTCCAAATATATATATATATATATATATATACACACACACACACACACACACATATATAGACACACACACACACACTACTATATACACTACCATATCTAATTAGTTAATCTATAACTGAAATTCCAATTTTAAAATTTGAGTGAGAAGATCCCACCTTTTCTTTTATTTTGCAATCCGTTTCCATTCCATGTTGTTTCTTTCACAGTTGTTGACCTTGTATAAACAATTATAAAATTCATTAATATTCGAAATAATCGAATAATCAAATTTTCGTTTGGTAATTTTAATTATCCAATGATTTTATTGCAAACCAATTTCTTTTAATAAATTTAATTAGCTAAAGATTAAATTAAAACTAAATTTCCATTTTAATAAACAAAATCAACTACTAATTTAGTTTAAACCAATTTTTCCTTTTAAAAATATCTTTTAATAACTAAAATAAATCTAATAAGTTAATTTAACTATTTATCCATCAAATCCATTATTTAAAATAAGCTAGGATATTTTAAATTGAAAAAGTCATGTATATTCTTCATATGGATACATTTACCTAAAAAAAAATATTTTCTGTTTCCCAAAAAAATCACAGCAATTTACTTTTATGACTATAGACAAATATTTAAATTTATTTCCAAATTTTAAATTGAATGAAATAAATTGTAAATACCTTACTACTCTCTACGAACGAAGGCCCACCACTCCTGCTTGCTAGAGTCGCCTTCGCGGCCTCGACAACGAACTCCATCGCTGCCCTAGCTTCAACCGAACATTGGCCCCAACGCATATGCCTCCTCCTGACGACCTCGATACCTTCACGCTCACCGCCAGAACGTCGCCGTTGCCTCTAACCCTAACTCGAGCGACCAAGCTTGATTATCACAAGCCCCATGACCTCTCGCCTCGACGTCGCTGCCTGAACTCGTCGACTTTGCGGCCCACGTCAATGCTTCGTCCCACTCGCGCTCAAACAGCCTCGCACGGCCACCCTTAGCTCGCGCACATTGGCCTTCCCCTCCCAGCCATCGTCGCCCATTCACGAGCCATCGCGACTTTTTTTTATTTGGGTTCGATCTGAAGAAAAAGAAAGAGGAGTGAATGTGCTCGATTTCGTTTTGATTTTATCTTCGGCCATTGATTTTTGATAAATGAACGAAGAAAACAATTTTTTTATCTGAGGACGACGAGAGTTTTGTTTTTAATTTGTTCGCATCTATCTTTCTTTTTATTATTTTTTTCTACGGAATGAATGTGTGGGTTGATTTATAAACGACACATGCCTTAACATCTATGCACTCATGATAAATGGAGGCAAGGTGTTTTGACTATATTATTTATATTTTTAAATTTAAATTCAAATTCATATCGCTTCAATAAACGCAACTCCAAATTTTGATTTCTAATCGAGGCATGCCGCCAAGCGTTTTTTTTGTTATACGCCTATTCCGAACGCAATGGAAAAGGTTTCGAGTCCAAATTCGATCGTATGGAGAAGATAACCTTTTTTGTACCAGTTATTAAATTAAATTTCGATATAATTTTTAGCGCGTTTTCTTATCGTACGGCCAAACGATCACTCCAAACACTATGAAAATTGAAATCCGATAATAATACAATATTATGGATTCAATGGGACTGGTTTCGTCGAATTCCGAGACTATGCCTCTGAAGGCTATTTTCAAATATCGATTTAAACGATATAATTTCAAAACTGAACAATTTGCTTTCAAATTCAATTCTGAAGCTTTCATTATCTTCAGTATTGCCAATATAAATTGTCTAAGCCACCAAATTATTTTTAACAGACTTAAAACTGAAGATTCAAACTTTTATCCAAGTTCAATAAATTAAATTCAATAATTTAATTGTCAAATTCATAGTTATGATTGAAATTCAAGTTAAAATAACTTCCAAATATTTAAAATCAATTAAATATTTCCAATTTCAAATATTCAAAATTCTGGATCGTCGCGTCCTTCCCCCTTTAAAATAATTTCGTCCGAAATTACTAGTTAAGAAGAATGATCCTTAACCCATTTGCTATCTTTCCAAAACCAAATAGTTTTATCAACTTGCCAAAACAAATCTTTTCATTAAAAAAACATTTTCACTTCAACCAACTTTCCAAAATCTTTCATAACTTCCAAACAACATTGTTTTCATAACAATTTAAATTTAAATTTAAATTTAAATTTAAATTTTAAATTTTTAAATTTTCTCAAAATTTTTCTAAATCTCTAAATTTTCGAAAATTTTCGCCAGCGTCTCCTTTGCAAGGCAAGCTCGATACAACTACTAAATGGCACCACGGGCCCCCAGATTCAAAAATAAAATGAAAAGCCAAGTGGCTAGACAAGAAAATCATTAAATTTCATACTGAAATTTAAATACATATCTTTTTGTTGAGCAATTAAAAATTTATCTTCGAAATCAAAATCCAATTCCTTTTCCCTTTATAACACCTGTATACTATTTAAAAACCATATCCAATTTCTATATTAGAAATTCATTTTGCACATTCCATTATAAAAGTTTCAATATATATTTCATTCAAATCCGTACGATATACTTATTACATTCGTATGTAATATCAATTTCGATCGCTCACTCGATTACACAATTTCACTTCTAAACTAGTATCGTCCACCCGACTTCCTACTACGGACTCAAATCTAGTTTATGATCAGAAACCGTCATTCTCCTTCCATAGTCATAAACTATGATTGAGAATTCCAAAATCAACCAAAAATCCATATTCAGGTTCGTCGTCGAAAATCGAGTGAAAAATACTAACTTGTATCGATATAATTATCTTGAAATTCTATGCTCGAATTCTGGATCAAATCGCTATGCGACTAAAATAATATACGTATATCCTATGTATTTATTTCCAATTGATTATTAACTTAATTAATTACTTTTCTTTTATTCACATTTGATTTTCATACTTATTCACAATCTCCATTTCACAATTTTCTAGTTTAATCTTCATTCACTTTTTAATTTATGATATTTTCTCAATTCCAAATTCTACTTAAGAACTTCACCATTTATTTCTTAAGTTCGGTAAAAGTATTTTTCATACTTCCTATATCTTTTTTTTTCAATTTACCACTTTGGTTAATATCTACTTATATTTAAACTGGATTTCAAATTCCATATGAATTCAATTTACCTTTTATTTATAAATATTGAATTCAATTCATTTCGAACCATATTAAATTTGTCATTCCTTCAATTAGTTTCACTTACTAATTTTATCCAATTCATTTGAATCCATATCATCGTTTTATTTGACTCAAATTTTCAATCTCAATTCTTTTATTCAATTTTCATTTTTAATTCCACTTATTAAATTTTCCTTCCAACTTATTTTGTTTCCACATTTACTTTTATATAACCTCTCTTTAAGTTAGATTTTATTTTAACAACTTTAAACACTAAAAGTTATCAAACTCAGTTAGATTCTATAAATATTTTATATAGGAATCAAGAGTCTTTCCAATATTTCAAAATAATTTTTGAA
Source organism: Allium cepa (assembly GCA_030765085.1). Classification (NCBI taxonomy): domain Eukaryota; kingdom Viridiplantae; phylum Streptophyta; class Magnoliopsida; order Asparagales; family Amaryllidaceae; genus Allium; species Allium cepa. The sequence goes on from CM060932.1 coordinate 457,957,490, forward strand.
ATCAATTCAAATTATCTTTCGAATTTCCAAAGCTAAACCCAGTTTTCCAAACAATTTCAAATTTTAAATAATTTTGGCAGCAATCCCTCGCTTGGAAACCCAAAAATGAACATCGATGATAATGCAGTCATCGTTGAAGTTATTTTCCAGCGACCGAAAAGAGTTTAGAGCTTTTTATCCCTTCAAAACATTTTTCCCCTTTTTTTAAAATCAAAATTCCCACCAGATTCCAAATCCAATTCAAAAATATTTCCTAAAATAATATCACTATTATTTTTCCAAAACTTTGAAAGTCATTTCCAAACTCAAGGGATTTTACACTTTTCACCAAAATTTCAATTTTCAAATCTTTTCAATCCACTCTCAAATATTTCTCTGGAATTCTATTCCAAATTATAAATCACATTTATAATTTATATTTACAAAATCCCATTTGTATATGGATTTTATTTATTAACTCTTTGTTATGACTTCAATTTCTTATTCAATAATCAATGATAATAATTTAGTGTTATCGCTTCCTAATAGCCAAGCAACCATATACTATAATAATTTACAAAAATTATTTCCTTTCTATACAAAAATAGTATGGGTAAGATTATTTCATTTACTTGATTTTAAAACAATATTGTGTCGGTTTATCTTGTTTAAGAGTTTAGCAACCCCTATCGATACAATTGCCAAACTTCACCGACTAGAATCTATAAACAATCAACCGATAATTCAACACAATATAAAACAATTTATATTCACTAACAAATACATGCTCATATCTATTATTACACTCAGACTTATTCTAGAGTACTACTGACTCTATCTCTAATGAGTAATCCCCACAAGAGCCAAGGTTGTTGCTTAACCAACTGCTCTGATACCACATTGTAACGGTCCAATTTTTCGACGCCCAAGAGTCGACATAAATACCTCCACTGTATCAAATTCCGAACAATCGAATGCAGAAAAAACCGAACCGTTAGGGTTAAAGAAGAAGAAGATAGAAGAAGAAACACAAATAATAACAGAATCTCACATTTCGCAGCGGAACAAATATAATACATAAATGAACAATCTTTAAAACAAAAGCACTATATCAGTTTATGCATCACATTATCAGAGTTTTACAACAACAAACAGTGGAAATGAATATAATATATACAAGTGATATGCCTCACCATCCACCTTGAACTCTAGATCTCCACAGCATCTTTTCAGACTTCTCTTCCAAGCAACTGATAATCTGACTCTAAGCTGCCCGTATGGAAAATTATGGGCATCCAGAGTTTAGAAATGGAACAATAAACTCCAGATCGGTCACGGGACTAGTGTTAGATCTTAAATATAGTTATTTTCGCAAATAAAATAAAAATAAATCCGCTATGCTTTTGGAAAATGAAACTAACATAAGGCATCCCGCCATACACACAATGCAAGCGCAAAATTGGAGGAGATTTCCCCTTATGATAGTATAACATGCTTGTTACACAAAATTATTTTTAATATTATCATTAGTGCATAGTGGAAAATGTTAACGTAAAAATCAGACGCTAACACCCCGGTGTAGATTGAAGTTGAGCGAAAGCACCACCCGTGAACATGGGAACTAAAAATAAGTAGAAAAATCACAGAGAAAGCAGAAAAGACAACAGTTTTTATAGTGGTTCGGCTTAAGGTAAGCCTACGTCCACTTTAATTCTCTTTATTGCTGAATCAATTACAACTTTACAACAATCTTCAATTACAATTCTAATGAGACAAACAACTAGAACTTTGATGGAGAAGAGTTCTTCGAATCCATGTAGATTGCGTTAGATTTTCCCTCGAAGTTAGTTGAGATGCCTTTCGAACTTGAAGTGTCGAGTGAGTCAAGAATTCAGCAGAGTATTGGCGCTTGAAGAGATTGGCCAAAAAGTCCCCCTCATGCTTGAGGTAGGTTGGTATTTATATGGGAAATCCCCCCTTAGGTCGTAAGTCGTGACCGGTCTAAGGTGGGTTGTGGCCGGTCTAAGGTAGGTCGTGGCCGGTTCATCTGGCCCCTCCATGGCTTCACAAGAGTTCATTTGTACAAGTCCTAAGTCGCCCACGAGTCATCCTCTAAGTCGCAAATGAGTCAACTGGTCTTCTTTATGCGGCATTAAACCTTCACCCAGTAGCTTTAGGTCGTGGACGACTCGAGCTAGGTCGTGAGCCGTGTATGAGTTAAGAGACCACTGCGTCAAGTAGATGCATTGAACCTGTCTTCCTTTGCTTGGGCTGTGAATGACTTAACATAGGTTATAGGTCGGCGGCGACTTAGGTCGGTAGCTATCTTAGGTCGGTGGCAACTGTTCAGCCTTAAGTCGGTATCCCTTCCAGGCCTTAGGTCAGCATCCTTTTAAGGCAGTTAGGTCGGTAACCTTATTAAAGCGGTTAGGTCGGTATGCCTCTTAAGTAACTAAGGTCGGAAACTTTGTCAAGGCATTGAGTCGGCACCTCCCTTAAGTCGGTATCCCTTTTTGGCCTTAAGTCGGCATACTCGTTGAAGTATTAGGTCGGCATATCCCTTAGACCTTAGGTCGGCATACTTGTTGAAGTATTAGGTCGGCATATCCCTTAGACCTTAGGTCGGCATACCTTTGAGTCACTGAGTTAAAACCGGGGCGGAGTTAACAATTGCCCCTCGAAGTATACGCCTACTGGTTAGGTAGTATGCTTCGACATTCTCTAACCCGTCCACTCTCTAGGTCGGTAGGTCGGTAGGTCGGTAGGTCGTGTATGACTTAACAGTTAGGTCACACACGCCGCTCCAGGTCTCTCTGCTACAAGTCATATATCCTCTCCTTTCTTCTCATTACCTACCTCTTCACTTGTTTTTGCTGTTAACTCTTTTCCGAGCTTCCAAAGGCGATTTCGATTCAATCAACCACCGACCAATCTTGAAATTACATTATGTAAGTGATTTCGTTTTCTTCTCCTAATTCTTACTCACCTTTCCACGCAATGCGTCGTCGTGAACTTTCCATAGTTGGCGAACTCTAGCTGGCTGGATTTAGGTTTAAGCGTTTGATTGGTGGGCTTCGATGCTTCAAGCTAATCGATTTTCGAATTGCGTTGGAGTGACAGGCATTGAATTTGCGGTGATTTAGTTTTTGGTTGATTCGTCATCAGGTGAAAATTAGGGCTTGTGCTGGTGGAGAGGCTAACGGGTTAGCGGGCTAAGAAGGTGAAGGGTTTCTGATTAGATGGGGGGTTTGTCGATGAAGTGGAATGCCGACTTGGACACGACTCAGTAGTTTTGGGCGACCCATAACCCTTCACGACTTAACAAGATACGGCATAAGCTATGAGTCGCGGCCGAGCTAAGATCTATCTCTTCAATACGCTTTGCGGCCTATACGACCAACGATTTAAGGGGCCAACCACTTAACCGAGTCAACCATTTAACCTTCAGGAGATCTTTTAAGTCGTGTACGACTTAATTTCTAGGTCTTAAACGACTCAACCTTTAGATCGCGGACGACTCATTACTTGAACAATATTTTACTTGCCGAATTGTTTCCTCTAGCCTAAGCCAATTGCATCCCACCCTGCTAGGTCATGAACGGCTCATCACTTTGAGAGCTTTTGGATTATGACTCAATGGCCTGAGCAGAATTTGAAAATTTAGAGATGTTGATAGAACTTGATTGTATTTCCAATTTGAATTGCTAGGATAAACTGCTTGAACTCTGTTGCATTTCCTTACAGATTACACCAGTTTTATTGCCATCGACCTGTTAAACACAACACTTTGCAGAAAAATGGGACAAATATACTTGTCACTGATCGCCCACATCAAATGACAAATTAGTCGACATAAAACATAGTTAACTTAAATATAATGTATGAAATGCTGTGAACCAATCAACTAAAGTGAAGTATTAATGCAAAGCATCGCTAACTTGAACTGATTTGTTTACATCAACATTACACTTGCATGTTAAAACAATGAACCCTGGACTTTATAACTGAAAAATATTTTGCTAGTTTTTATTCCAGTTGCATTTGCTTATTGTTTGATTGATTTTACACAACACTTCACACACTTTAGGAAACGTGCACCTTCATGTTTGAATATCCAGTTGTTTGTGTAGAATGACTTCCAATCAAGAAGAAGAAGGGGTAGCTAAAGCTGAAGAGACCTTTCCGATAGCTGTTCCCATAGAGAACCCTCCAGAGAGAACTTCGACTATCCTAACTCCGAGAGCGTTTATTCAGCTACGTACTCAATTTGGTTTTGCTGAAAATGATGTCATACTTCCCGGGCCAAATGATACTGCCGACAGTCCTCCCCACGGTTTCGTCCCAATCAATCGTCAAATGTGTTTAAGCGGGGCGATTCCTCCCTTTAACGACTTCCTTCGAACCCTTCTCCTTCGGTTGACAATCTCTCCATTCCAACTTCATCCTAATGGCCATGCCATTTTGATGGGATTGTGTGTCTTGTTCAGGAGGACTCTTGATCGCTTGCCAAGTTTTGAAGAAATTCGCTACTTATGCTCGTTCGCAAAGAGTAAAGACCATCCTTCCCTTATTATCATGAGGAGTGCTAGAAACCGCAAGCTTATTTCCGATCTTACTGAAAGTGTTCATGGATTTTTGAACCAGTTTTTCTTCGCTCGCTGCCCCCCAGGGTTTTATGCCATCTGGAGGGTAGGAAGTAAGATTACCCGCTTCTATTTTCTCCATTTCCAAACTTTTCCGAGATCCGAATTATCAATTGCTAATCTCATTCTTTGCTCTTTTCATCACTTCCTCTCCCTTCTAGAGATCCAATCCATAAGCAAGTTTTCGAAAGACTGAGTGCCGTGGCCGCAGAAGGGAGAAGCGCAAAGTTTTTGTTGGGGGATGAATTTTTACATCAGTACGGGCTTTTACACATCTCTCGCTCTACACATCCACATGAGATCCCAGACTCCCCGGCTAGAGCATCAGATGCCCCGGTTTCTTCTGACGCACCCGTACCAAAAGATCCCGCTTCCGAAGCTTCTCTAGTGAAATGCTCTACTACTGTCGATGTTGCGGGGTCCTCTGGCAAACTCACACTTGCCCCAGTTATTAAGGAAGAGGAGCCTCAGGGATCTCCCCAACGTTCACAGAAGTCTGGCGAAGAAGCCAGGAAAACAAGCCCTGTTAGGCAGAGCGGGGACGACACTTTCGAAGGGTTGAGCGACCTCTTTGCCACCTCACATGAGATCTTTAAAGACGACCCTGTCACTACTAGGGTTTCTTCTTCAGTAGTGGAAGCGACTTCTTCTTTGCAACAAGCTCCGTCGACCCAAGAGTTGACGTTAACTACTCCCCCACGATTATTCCGCAATCAAAGAGTGGTTCGTTGTTTGATGCGCGTAGCTTGCACATCACACACACTTAGAATCCTTCGGCGCTTTTATACTCCTAACTCTTTGTACTTTGAAGATTCTAAACTTATGCTACTTTTCTCTGAAGACTTTTAAGACTTGTCTCTCTTTTTTATTTCAGATTCTCCGATAGGACGCAGCGGCTCTTACTATGACGACTTCCAGCGCTACCGGAGGCGTAGTCAATATGATTATAGGCGCTACCTTCCCGTTCACAGAGAAATCGATGAAGAGAGAGCCGCCCGAAAGGCTCAGGAGAGGAGGGCTCAAGAAGAGTGTTATGAGAGAAAAGAAAGGGAGGAGCACCATGATTCTTCCCAGAGAGGTGACGATTCTCACAAGAGAAAATCGTATGATGATCGGGGAAAAAGCCATATAGTTGAGGACCCAAGCAAGCGTGCCGGCATGGTGAAAAGCATGCTTCTACAACTCCTGAAAAGGTCACTTCCCCTGTCTCACTTGACATTCCTTCTGGCTCTCCCGCTCTCGGGAAGACAGACATTCAGACGATAATCAGCAGGCCTAAATTTCAAGTTGGATCAGGCCCGGCTACTCTGCAAAGCCGGTTCTCGCATTGGTGCCTGAAGGGAGTGAGGTTCGATCTTGACTTGATCCCTATTGACAAGCCTGCCATGCTGTGAAATCTCGACGCCGTCAGGCTTGATATTGAAAGGATGTCGAACTGGCAAAGGCTTGTTGACGAGCTTCAAAGGGTCAACCGTGCGAATATAGAGGCCATGCTTACTATGGAGAATGATAAGGCCGAATGGCAGAAGGTTCTTGAGCAGCATGATACCGAAATGAGGAGCATCACTACTTACAATGAAGAGCTTGAAGCGAAAGTTGAGGAACTTAAACAAGAGCTTGCTACTTCTTCTACCTCATACACTCAAAAAGAAGAAGTACTTCAAAATCAAGTTCGCGATGCTCACCCCGCTCAGCGACATGCCGAGGCACAACTTGAAGCTGAGCAGAAAAGAGCGGGAAGGTATTGTGCAGAGGTTACAGAGTTACGGGAGAAAGTCAACTCTCAGGAGGCGGAAATTCAAATGCTAAAGCTTCAACTTTCCAAGACTGAAAGAGAGCGTGATGAGGCCGTTGCCGGTAAAATTGCAGCTGAAGAATCTCATGAGGCAACGAAGACCAACATCAGTTTGACACTGTTTGACTTCTACCTGCATAGCGTCTTGGGGCGCGGTAGTCTCGCCTTTCTAGGTCCCATGTATGAAATTACTTTAGCTGAAGTGTGGGAGGCCGCACTTGATATGCTTGGTGCTACAGGTGCTGGCTATGTCGAATTAGCTCTTGAGGAGCATTACTTGGATGAAGATGCTCGCGCTGCTCTCGCCAAGGAAAAAGAACAACTTGCAAAATTAAGAGCTGAAATGGCAGAAGGGGAACAGTTAGGAAAAACTACTTCAACTATTCCATTCCAGCCTTCCCCTTCGGCCGAAATCGACATTATCGGCTCCGGTTCTCATTCTCCATCCCCTACTAAAGTTACCACTGAGATCACAAGTATACAGGTTGAATATGAAGGCGACGAGAGTGCTGAAGCACAGGCTTACGAGGTTGATATCAGGAAGCCGAATTTTCTAGGTAGCTCTACTGTCAATCTTGCTCAAGTAGGCTGCTCATTTGCTTCTTATGGGTTTGATGAGCTTCTTGACTATTTCCTGAATCTCAACGAGCCTTTATTTCCTCTTTTTACTGACTTTAACCTCTTTTCTTCTGTAGAGAAAGTGTCGAGCATCATTCAGACTTCCCCTCCTCCAATTATTCCTCCTTCGGTTCTCCAAGTCACTCCTCCGTCCGCCTCTCAACCCGAGTCGCAAGAGGAACAAATAGAAGCTCTTTATGGCTTAGATGATCCTATTGCTTCCCAAGAACACGAGGGAGAAGGGCTTGGAGAAGGCAATGAGTCTCCGGAACGAACCACTTCTGATAACATAAAATTATCTGCTCTTGTTACTCCGGGAAGTGAGTCTTCTTCAAGGAGGAGGAGGAAGCGTGTCACTTCCAAGAAGAGAAGGAAAGACATTCTTGTTTCTGAAGAGGAAGCAAAAGTTGATCCGGTAGTAACCCACTCTCCTTCATCCCCGACTCTCCCAAGCCGTCCTGAAAAGCTGCCTATTAGGTCAGGTGAAGGCTCTAAGGGTGGCGGCAAGAAGAAGTAAGGGGTCCTGCTTCGACTTATTTTTACTTTTTGCTTTTTGCATGTACTGGCCGGAGATTGTGCGGGTACCGGCCCCCGCTTTTCTTTATTTTGAAACCTGTGCCTGTACAAAATTTTGATAGTGTTGAATAAAATGATTCTTTTTGTTTGTACAAACTTCTGTCTGTATTTGAGAATGCATTTACTATTCATTTTTGTACAAGTTTCTTTATATGATATTGCAGTGAGCTTGTGGTATGTTGTTCGAGCGTAATTTTACCAATGTAGTTATACCATGTTGTATGTAGCTACACCATGTTGCCCCTATACCATAAGCTCGTTGCAATATTTTATACTTTGAGGGGACTTGCACTCTTATTTTCTGGAGAATAATTATTCCATACTTGGAGGAATATTATCTTGTTAAAATAGAGTACAGCTCCCTCCATATGAGTTTTTTACGCTTTATCCTTCGAAGATATCACTTTTCTTTTGTGCATACACACATTTTACCAAGTGAATTCTTCTATGTAGTAAAGCGGGCCTCTGAAGGGCACTTTAACTTCTTTTTGAGGAAGAGTATTTTCCAGAATAGGTGAATCATTCTTCCTTTGAAAGTTAAAGTGTGCCTTCAAAGAGGGCTTCTCTTTCTTTTTTCTTTTTTTTTATTACGCCTCAGTAAGGGGCTTTCTGATCTTTGCTTTGCATTTCTGACGAAATGCTTCTTTGAAAAGTTGTACCTCTGAGGAGGGCTTTTTCACGTTTCAACACTTGGAAGTTTTATTTCAATCTCGGTGAAACGTGTGCCTCCAAAGAGTTGTGCCTCCGAGGAGGGCTTTCCACGTTTCAACACCTGGAAGTTTTATTTCAATCTCGGTGAAACGTGTGCCTCCGAAGAGGTCTTTCTGTTCGATTGTGCCTCTGGGAGGAGGTCTTTTTGTTTCTGCCTCTGGGAGGAGGTCTTTTTGTTTCTGCCTCTGGAAAGAGGTCTTTTTTGTTTGATTGTGCCTTTGGAAAGAGGTCTTTTTGTTTCTGCCCCTTGGGAGAGGCTTTTATTTTTCCCTGTTCGCTGGGAAGCGGGCCTCCGAAGAGGGCTTTTCACTTTTCGTCTCACGGGAGTGTATCACCGATCATGGTGAAATGTGTGCCTCTGAGTAGGGTTACTGCCTGGAAGTTTGGAGTTTCTTTCTCCCGGTTGGACGGATTCACGGGAGTGTATCGACCGATCAGTCCGCAACTTTGTATCGAGAAAGATCTCTCTTTTTTTGGTTTGGCCCGCTCGAGGTCTTTTAGCATTTCAACTGTGGTGAAATGGGCCTCCGAAGAGGGCTTTTCACGTTTCAACACTTGGAAGTTTTATTTCAATCTCGGTGAAATGTGTGCCTCTGAGTAGGGCTTTCGCCTGGAAGTTTGGAGTTTCTTTCTCTCGGTTGGACAGATTCACGGGAGTATATCGACCGATCATTCCGCAACTTTGTATCGAGAAAGATCTCTCTTTTTCTGGCTAGGCTCGCTCGAGGTCTTTATCCTCCGAAGAGTTGTGCCTCCGAAGAGGGCTTGTGCCTCTGAAGAGGTCTTTTGCTGATTGATGCTTGCTCGCCCATGTCTCTTTGCCATCGATTCATGTTGGCGATCCCCGTTGTCTTTTGCAAGTGTTATCACTTTTTAGTTGCCAATAATTTCCCTTATCCAAAGAAATATACTTCATAGTTAAGCGAGTTGGTGGTGGTAGACACAGGCTATTTAACTGGTTGTTTGTTTGTTCAAACATTTGCAGTTAGTTAGAAATGGTCCACTTCCATCTGCATTGCTAACTTTTGTTCGAAGCACTTCTTGTGTAGGATTTGAGTATGGAAATTCTGAATGGTTTAGTGTTTGCTTGCTGAGTGATGTCGGGGATCGCTTGGTCTTGCGATGGGTAAGCTTTGCTTTTATGGCCTGCATTATTAAATCGACATTTTAGTGACACAATTAACGTATTTTATATGTCGAAATAAAACAAAGCAGTTTATAATAGTAGAGAACACAAGATTTATAGTGGTTCGGCCAAAAGCTGGGCCTACATCCACTTTATAGCTTTTCATTATTCACTTGCTTTACAATTGCTTTCAATACAAGAATCATATATTTGTAATTCTTTTACAACATTTCAGCAAAGCTTTCAAGTAAAATAGGGACGCAAATGATTGCTGTTCCAGGCTCTTGGGATTGGCTCTCCTTCGACAGTTGTGAGTTTGAATGTGCCATCAAGAAGTTTCGTGCCTATAACATATGGCCCTTCCCAGTTTGGCCCAAACACACCTACGGCTGTCATAATTCTCTTCAGGACTAAATCCCCAACTTCAAAGTTGCGCTGACGAACTTTGGAATTGAAGTGCCTGGCTATTTTTTGCTGGTGAGCTGCAATTCTAAGGCTAGTCTCTTCCCTTCTTTCATCGAGGAGGTCAAGCGCTTCCAATTGCAATTTTTCATTCTCATTTTGATCAAAATGGATCCTTCTGTGTGAGGGGACTTCAGTTTCCACTGGAATCATCGCTTCTGATCCGTATGCCAATGAAAATGGAGTATGCCCAGTCGCAGTTTTGTGGGTGGTTCTGTATGCCCATAGTGCAAGCGGTAACTTATCGACCCAACCACCTTTTTCTTTTTCCAGCTGCTTTTTGATGGTTGATTTGATGATTTTGTTTACTGCTTCCACTTGCCCGTTTTCCTACGGATGAGCCACTGCTGAGAAGCTTTTTCGAATCTTGAATCGTTTGTAGAAATTTTGGAACTCCTCACTTTCGAACTGAGTACCATTGTCTGTGATTATCTTCTGAGGCACACCATACCTGCAAATGATATTTTTAGTCACAAAACTTATCATTTTCTTGGAGTTAATAGTAGCCAATGGTTCAGCTTCAGCCCATTTAGTGAAGTAATCAACAGCAATGATAGCATATTTAATCCCCGATTTGGCAGTCGGTAAAGGCCCAATGAGATCTATTCCCCAGATGGCAAACGGCCACGGACTAACCATTTGTGTTAGCTCGGTGGAAGGTGCCCTAGGAATTTTAGCGAATCTCTAGCATTTATCACACTTTCGGGAATAGTCAGCAGCATCCTGATTAATTTATGGCCAAAAGTATCCATAACGGAGGATTTTCTTTGCTAAAGTTTGACCACCTGTATGATCCCCACATTCCCCTCCGTTTACTTCAGTTAGAATTGTCTTAGCTTCTTCCTTTGTCACACATCGGAGTAATGGCATTGAAAATCCTCGTCTGTACAAACGACCATCTTGAACTATATATCTGGAGGCTTTTCTCATCAGCTTCTGTCGCTCTTTTGAATTTTCTGGCAAAGAACCATTGAGTAGATATCCAAGTATCAGAGTCATCCACGATTCTTGTTCTTGGGATACATTCATAATCCAATCAACATCCATTTCATCTGTGCTTGGAGCTGTCAAGACTTCGACGGGAATTAACCCCAACAGTTGAGCTTCACCAGTACTTGAATACTTTGCGAGAGCATCCGCCTTCATGTTCTCCTCTTGGGGTATATGGTTTATTGAATAACGGTCAAAATCTTGAAGGAGCTCCCAGGCTTTTGATAAATAGGCGGGTAGATTCCCTCCTTTAGCTTGAAATTCCTTCCTGACTTGGCAAACAATAAGTTGAGAATCACTGAAGATTTGCAATGCCTTGATGTTTTGTTCTTTAGCGATCCACAAACCAGCGATGGGAGCTTCATATTCAGCTTCATTGTTTGTCGAAGGGAACTCTAGTCTCAGCGCATAACATAGCGATCGCCCTTCTGGGGTTTAAAGGACAACCCCTGCTCCAGAACAGTAATCATTCCTTGCGCCATCGACATACAATTTCCATTGGATTGGGACGCTATCAGTGACTTCTTCCTCACCATCACCCTTATCCGTACATTCTGCGATGAAATCCGCCAAAGCTTGTCCATTGATTGCTTTCTGGGGATGGTAAGTGATGTCATATTGGCTGAGTTCAATATTCCATTTCAAAAGACGGCCCGAAGTCTCAGGACGGAATAGGACTTGCTTTAGGGGTTGATCAGTGAGGACTTTGATGGGATGAGCTTGGAAATACGGCCTCAATTTTCTTGATGTGATCAATAGACAATAGGCGAGATTTTCTAATTGTGAATAGTTCATCTCTTCCCCAGTGAATCTTTTGCTGATATAATAGACTGGGCGTTGAATCCTTGTGTCCCGTACCAACACTACACTGAGAGCATGAGACAAAATTGCCAAATATATGAAAAGATCTTCACCACTGTCAGGCTTTGAAAGTATCGGAGGCACTTCCATATGACGAACAAACTCATCAAATGCTTTCTGACATTCAGGAGTCCACTCAAAGTTTTTCCTTCCTTTCTTCAGAGCATCAAAGAATGGAATGCATTTGTCAGTAGCTTTGGAAATGAACCGACTCAAAGCAGCAACCTTTCCATTGAGACTTTGCAATTCCTTCTTCGTTTTAGGAGCCTTGACCTCTCTCAAGGCAGTGATCTGAGCTGGATTGGCTTCAATGCCCCTAGCGCTCACAATGAAACCCAAAAACTTTCCGGACTCCACTCCAAATGAACATTTCAGGGGATTAAGCTTCATTCTGTACTTGCGGAGTACTGCAAACATCTCTGCCAAGTGATCCATATGGTCCACTGCTTTCTTAGACTTTACTAGCATATCATCAACATACCCTACCATTGTCTTGCCAATCTGTGGTTTAAACATGGCATTGACAAGCCTTTGGTAAGTTGCCCCTGCATTCTTGAGTCCGAAAGGCATGACCTTGTAGGAGTAGAGCCCAACATCTGTGATGAAACTAGTATCCTCTTGATCTGGCTCATGCATCATAATCTGGTTATATCCGGAGTATGCATCCATAAAAGATAACAATTCATGTCCTGCCGTCCCATCCACCAACTGATCGATCCTGGGCAGCGGAAAACAGTCTTTGGGGCAGGCTTTGTTCAGATCTGAAAAATCAATGCATACTCTCCACTTTCCATTAGCCTTTTTCACCAGCACTGGATTTGATACCCAATTTGGATAAGTAGATTCTCTGATGAAACCGTTCTCCATGAGCCGATCTACTTCTTCTTTTAACGCAGCCGTTCTCTCAGGACCCTGGGTTCTTCTCTTCTGTTTCACAGGTGTAAACTTTGGATCAATATTTAGAGTGTGTACTGCAATCTCTGGGGATATTCCACACATGTCAGCGTGAGTCCAAGCGAATACATCCAAATTAGCCTTCAAAAATGAAATCAGAACATTCTGAACCGTTGCGTTGAGTTGTGAACCCACATTAAGCACTTTGTTTGGGTCCTTTGGGTCAACGGGCACCGGCACTGTTACCTCTACCGATACTACCCTATTCTCCCCTACACTGGCTTTCCATGGATCCATCTCTCTTCGTGCCCCACTACATTCGCCAGTGCAGGGCCCACCCTGTAATTGCTACAAGGTTGGTTCTTTGATGCGGACTGGAGCCACCGCATCTTTTCCCATTTCTCTTTTCCTTGATTCACGCAGCTCTGTAAGATAACATTCTCGCCCCGCGTCCTGGTCTCCCTTAATCACACCAACTCCGTTATCTGGGGGGAATTTTAGAGTCAGACACCATGGAGCAAGAACAGCTTTGAATGCAGCAAGAGTTGGTCGGCCTAAAAAGGCATTGTAGGCAGAGAATTTTTCAACAATTATAAAGGTTTGCTTTCAAGCCACCTTCCTCAGTCCCTTTCCAAGTTCTAAAAACAAATCTATGGTCCCAATCGGCTGTTTGGGTTCTCCAGCAAACCCAGCGATCTTAAGTGATGAAGCTTGAACGTCAGCCATTGGGATTTTCATTTGATCGAAGGTCTTCTTGAAGAGGATGTTACATGAAGCTCCACAATCAACTAGAACTCTTCTCAAAGTTGTTGGCCCAATACCAGCGGATATGACCAAAGGATCTATGGTCGGAGCCTCGATACCCAAAGAATCCCTGGCGCTGAACACAATATCATTTGTGGAAGTCTTTTGTTGCTTTAAAGGTGCATCATTCTCTAAAACAAAAACATTCTCTTCAGCTGGTTCATGTCTCAAGGCCCGGGCATACCTTTCCATCTCGCCCCAGCTTCTGCCTGTTGGGTGAGGTCCTCCAGTTATTATATTGATGACAGGCCTTTCCGATTCATGTTCCACGGCCTTCTCACTTGAGCCAGGACGGTGAGCGAGAACTTGCTGTCCTTGATTTGACGAAGCTGGGGCATTTCTGTTCCTTTTCACATACTGTTGGAGTTTGTTTTCCTTCAAGAGTTGTTCAATTACCTCTTTCAACTGACGGCATTCGTTGGTGTCATGGCCGGGCTGGTTGTGGAACCGGCAGAACCTTCCACTTTTTTCCATCTTAATTGCAACTCTCATTTTAGGTGGTGTCGGATAATTGACATCATCTTTGGTTGCAAAGTAGATGTTTTCAGGGGTATCGGTCAAGGGTGTGAAATTGAAAGAACGGCCTTTCTTAGCGTCTCCCTGTTTCTTTCCACCATCGTTTCCCCTTTTCTGAGTGTTAGGTTCTTTCTTGTTCGAAGGAGCATCATTGTTCCCGGGTTGCGCTGATACCACCTTAGCCAGCGTTTGGAGGCTCTCCAAGCGCATGAATTCATCCGCTTTCTTGTAGAATTTGTCAAGTGAGTTTGGTTCTTTCATTTTCAACCATTTTCCAAATTCACTCGATTTGTCAATCGCCCTCATCAAGTATGTCAGGACCATGCGTGGCTCAGCATTATCTACCTCAGCCAATGCTATGTTAAAGCGATTCAAAAACGGCCTGATAGATTCTCCTGGATTTTTCTCTAGACATGACAGCGACATTATGTCATTTGCTTTAGAAGCATACAATCGAAATTGCTCCTTGAATTTCCTGGTCAAATCGGAGAACTGATCGATGGACCTGACCGGCAGCTTTGTAAACCACAATAGAGCTACACCTTCTAGATATACCGGGAAGTATCGGCATTTAATTTCATCAGACGCCCTGGCACCTGTCATATGCCAGTCGTATTTATACAGAAACTCGTTAGGATCACTCGTCCCCTTGTAAGCCGGAATAGTAGGGGGAACAAATTTCCTTGGGAACTCCGCCTTTAAGATCCTTTCAGTAAATGGAGTTTTGCTTGGAGCAAAACCCCACTCTTTCTCGTCTTCATCTCTTCGCATACTTTCTTTCATGATTTGACGAACCATACCCGAAAAATACTCTTCATCATTTAGAGGCTCTGGAGGGCACACATCAGCCACTCTCTTTGAATTCTGCCTCGACAGTCGTTCACGGAGGGTCGGCTGCGGTCCTGATCCTCCAGCTTGAGGAGGAGTCCTTTCTACAGGGTCTGCGGCTCTTTGAGAAACGTTCCATTCGACATCCTGAACTCCCACAGTAGGGTTCCCATCATTATTACCGGTTGACGATTTGCCCCTAGTAGATCATTCAATTTACTCAAGATCAGGGCATTCTGGGCATTCTGGGCTTCCAACTGTGCATTCTGAGCATTCAATTGTTGATTTAGCCCCAAAACTATGGCGTCCAACTCTGTTCGAGTAACTCCAACAGTTGGAGCTGCTTGACTTGAAGGAGGAGAGGTAGCAGTATTCTCTTGAACATTGTCGGATCTTACAGAACTTTGTTTTCTCCCAGGAGCCATTATTTCCAATAAACTTCGGGTTTTAAAAGAAATCCTTTCAACAATCCTTCGTGGAGCAATAGTGGAAGTTTCCTGAGTTCAATTCTCAGTGAAAGCACCAAAAATGTTAACGTAAAAATCAGACACTAACACCCCGGTGTAGATTGAAGTTGAGCGAAAGCACCACCCGTGAACACGGGAACTAAAAACAAGTAGAAAAATCACAGAGAAAGCAGAAAAGACAATAGTTTTTATAGTGGTTCGGCTTAAGGTAAGCCTATGTCCACTTTAATTCTCTTTATTGCTGAATCAATTACAACTTTACAACAATCTTCAATTACAATTCTGATGAGACAAACAACTAGAACTTTGATGGAGAAGAGTTCTTCGAATCCATGTAGATTGCGTTAGATTTTCCCTCGAAGTTAGTTGAGATGCCTTTCGAACTTGAAGTGCCGAGTGAGTCAAGAATTCAGCAGAGTATTGGCGCTTGAAGAGATTGGCCAAAAAGTCCCCCTCATGCTTGAGGTAGGTTGGTATTTATAGGGGAAATCCCCCCCTTAGGTCGTAAGTCATGACCGGTCTAAGGTGGGTTGTGGCCGGTCTAAGTTAGGACGTGGCCGGTTCATCTGGCCCCTCCATGGCTTCACAAGAGTTCATTTGTACAAGTCCTAAGTCGCCCACGAGTCATCCTCTAAGTCGCAAATGAGTCAACTGGTCTTCTTTATGCGGCATTAAACCTTCACCCAGTAGCTTTAGGTCGTGGACGACTCGAGCTAGGTCGTGAGCCGTGTACGAGTTAAGAGACCACTGTGCCAAGTAGATGCATTGAACATGTCTTCCTTTGCTTGGGCTGTGAATGACTTAACATAGGTTATAGGTCGGCGGCGACTTAGGTCGGTAGCTATCTTAGGTCGGTGGCAACTGTTTAGCCTTAAGTCGGTATCCCTTCCAGGCCTTAGGTCGGCATCCTTTTAAGGCAGTTAGGTCGGTAACCTTATTAAGGCGGTTAGGTCGGTATGCCTCTCAAGTAACTTAGGTCGAAAACTTTGTCAAGGCATTGAGTCGGCACCTCCCTTAAGTCGGTATCCCTTTTTGGCCTTAAGTCGGCATACTCGTTGAAGTATTAGGTCGGCATATCCCTTAGACCTTAGGTCGGCATACTTGTTGAAGTATTAGGTCGGCATATCCCTTAGACCTTAGGTCGGCATACTTGTTGAAGTATTAGGTCGGCATATCCCTTAGACCTTAGGTCGACATACCTTTGAGTCGCTGAGTTAAAACCGGGGCGGAGTTAACAGAAAATATTGGAAAGTATAATATTAATCTTAGCCAGCATACGTACCATTATAGTATGCCTACTATAGCTACCATATTAAATGGCAGGTTCTACAACTAAAACCGTACAAGGCACGTATTGGTGATTGGATTTCCAATAGATGGTCAGGTTAACGAACTTCCTATTGCCACATCGGAACGCCTCTGGAGGGACATCCTATGAACTTAACCAGCTCTCTGCCAACACAAGGCCGGGTTACCTCTACAACTAGGTAACTACTACATAAGTATGCCATCCCCGGTCGTTAGCGATCTTTATCCGAGGATCCTCAACCACAAAGCAACAACCACAAAGTAATAAATTTGCAGCAACCACATAGGTTAAATATTTGGGCTCCATACCATGGTGCCACCCTTTTCCAGAAGGAAATGACATACCTTAAAGGGCGCAACCCTCATAACTTTGCTGCATCCTTCCTGTTTTAACCATTTCTGGGGTGTGAGGTCCGATGAAATCTCGTCCACAAAGCTAAGCTTTTCATAAAGCCATGCTTCGATCAAAAAATGATCAGCAGCACTTCGTATGCCACATTACCAAATTGGGAATGTTTCACAAGTAACCATCAACTAGATAACCTCTGAGCTCGTACGTCTTGTAGAAGGGTGTTATGCTAAGAGAATAAATTCTTCACCACCAACAGAAATGTATTTGTTAGAAACCAACTTTATATCTCAAAGTGTAACATCAGACACACATCCATACAAGTCCGTTCCGGGATCGAACGGAACCGAAAGCACTTCAAAGAAGCCTTTGCAATCTGGATATTCACTAATAATGTCCAGACTTCCCATCACAAAGGGTGATATAATCTCTATACCGGAGCAACTAGATGCAGACACATTCGACAGGTCCTTTCGTTTTCGAAAATACCCGGTCTTCAACACAACCTTAAAATGCAATCCCATTTTGTTGTATCATTATTCGGAATGGGTTTTTGTGACATAAAGTCCTCTCCCGACTAATCCGAATAACGAGCGCTTATTTTTAAAAATAAGTGTTCATTCAGATTTCAAGTAAATCACAACAAATTTCCACTTTGATTTTTTAAATAAAAGATCGATCACAAAGATTCGATGTGGTTTTCGAATAACCATTCAGCATTCGACCGCCGGTCGCATCGAATTTCAAATGCCATTTAAAGGTTAATATTGATAGTCGGTTATTTAACTATCAATCAATTATTCACAACAATCACCAGATTTCAAACAATTTTTTCCTCATTATTTATTTTCAAAAATATCTTCGCAAGATATATTTTCACACTTCAACCATTTGAAAATAAATTTCAAATCACTTTCCTTACACGGAATAAATTTCCAAATATTTTTTTATTTCCACTTAAAATCTACCGAGTGCAAATACTTTAAAATAATTTAAATTACTTATCCAAACATATACACTTGGAAACTATTAAAATAAAACTACTTTAAACACTTACTTGAATATTAGTTATGAAAATATTATACTAATATCACATATAAACTTTAAGTCCAAAACTAATTTTAAAATAAAATTAATAGATAGAGTATAAATATTTAAATAACTAATTTCTAAATCAAATATCAATTAAATCGTTAGAATAATCATTTCTATAATTAACTAAATAAATCTTTAATTTAAATATTTTAAAAAAAATTCCCAAAAACAATTTCTCCAACAATATTCTTTCAAATCAATTTCTAAAACTTTTAATTTATACTTCAAAACCTACTTCAAAAATATACTCGGCTTTCCACGGGAGAATTCTCTTTCCATTTCGAAATAGTCCCTCTAAATCAATTAACAAATCTTTCTTGATTTAATTCAATTCACATTCCAAATCCACAAATTTCTTTTCACACTTTAAAAATAAACCAATATTTATTTTTAAAACAAATTTCCCTTTCCTTTATAAATTCCTATTATGAATTTAAATTTCCAAACATCTATTGATATACGATTTTCAAATCGATTTTCGAATATTCACTTTCAACACCAAATCAAATTCCAAATTGATTTTCCAAACATTTATTTTAAAAAACAAATCGATTCCAAATTTATTTCAAACACCAAATCAAATTTCCAATTGATTTCCCAAAGATTTATTTTTAAACACCAAATCAAATTTCCAATTGATTTCCCAAAGATTTATTTTTAAACACCAAATCAAATTTCCAATTGATTTCCTAAAGATTTATTTTTAAACACCAAAACAGATTTCCAACTAATTTTCCAAAGATTTATTTTTAAACATCAAATCAAATTTCCAATTGATTTCCCAAAGATTTATTTTTAAACACCAAATAAAATTTCCAATTGATTTCCCAAAGATTTATTTTTAAACACCAAATCAAATTTCCAAGTTATTTCCCAAAGATTTATTTTTAAACACCAAATCAAATTTCTAATTGATTTCCCAAAGATTTATTTTTAAACCGAATCAATTTCCAAATTGTTTTCCAAATAATTTGCTTCCTTTTAAAATAAATTAATTTATTTCTCCAAAATAATTTAAAATCCAAAAATTTAAATAATTTCTTCAACTATTAAACAATATTACTCAAAATCCCTTTATTAATTTTTTCCCTTATTTTGGAATTAATTTGATGAGATTTTCAAAATTCAATCTTTACCCATTTAAATTCCTTCTTTTAAATTCACCCAATTCTTAAAAATAATTTTTTACTATAAACTTTTCTGTTTAAATTTCAAAAATCAAACTTCATTTATTTCGGATATCCTACGGTACCAAAAATATATTCGGCTAAACTATAGCCTTCAACGATTTTAATCACAAATATAATCAAACACAGATTATAATCAAATCAACACAGAGCATATGAAACAAATTCAAATATTTGAGGAATCCAGTTGGATCCCTCCAACCTTTTTTCCTGCATCCACCGATATTAGTGCAATAATTAAATACCAATTCCACTTCGAGGTGGAATATCATTGTATATGGGATTTATAAAATATCATCCGCTATGATGTGGCGCATAGGGTCTCATCCGCTATGTAATGCGGGAAATCAATCACTCCAAATATATATATACTACTATATACACTTCCATATCTAATCAGTCAATCATTAACTGAAATTCCAATTTTAAAATTTGAGTGAGAAGATCTCACCATTGCTTTTATTTTGTAATCCATTTCCATTCCATTTTATTTCCTTCACAGTTCATGACCTTGTATAAACAATTATAAAATTCATTAATATTTGAAATAATCGAATAATCAAACTTTCGTTTGGTAATTTTAATTATCCAATGATTTTATTGCAAACCAATTTCTTTTAATAAATTTATTTAACTAAAAATTAAATTAAAACTAATTTTCCTTTTTAATAAATAAATCAACTAATAATTTAGTTTAAACCAATTTTTCCTTTTAAAAATATCTTTTAATAACTAAAATAAATTTAATAAGTTAATTTAACTATTTATCCATCAAATCCATTATTTAAAATAACCTAGTATATTTTAAATTGAAATATTCATGTATATTCTTCATATGGATACATTTATCTAAAAAAATATTTTCTGTTTCCAAAAAAAAATCATAGTTATTTACTCTACTGACTATAGACAAATATTTAAATTTATTTTCAAATTTTAAATTGAATGAAATAAATTGTAAATACCTTACTATTCTCTACAAAGCAAGGCCCACCAACGTTGTTTGCTAGAGTCGCCTTCGCGGCCTTGACCACGAACTCCATCGCTGCCCTAGTTTCAACTGAACCTCGGCCCCAACGCATGCGCCTCCACCTGACGACCTCGAGACTTTCACGCTCGCCGCAAGAACGTCGTCGCCGCCTCTAACCCTAACTCGAGTGGCCGAGCTTGATTATCGCGAGCCCCACGGCCTCTCGCCTCGATGTCGCTACCAGAACTCGATGACTATGCAGCCCATGTCAATGCTTTGTCCTCCTCGCGCTCAAAACAACCTTGCACAGCCAGCCTTAGCCCGTGCACATTTGCCTCCCACTCTCAACAATCATCGCCCATTCACGAGCCATCGCGACTTTTTTTTATTTGGGTTCGATTTGAAGAAAAAAGAAGAGTGGTGAATGCACACGATTTCGTTTTGATTTTATCTTTGGCCATTGATCGTTGATAAACGAATGAAGAAAACAATTTTTTTTAATATGAGGAAGACGAGAGTTTTGTTTTTAATTTGGTCGCGTCTATCTTTCTTTTTATTATTTTTTCGAAGGAACAAACGCGTGTTGATTTATAAATGACACATGCCTTAACTTCTATGCACTCATGACAAATCGAGACAAGGTGTTTTGACTGTATTATTTATATTTTTTAAATTTAAATTCAAATTGAAATCGCTTTAATAAACACAACTCCAAATTTCAATTTCTAATCGAGGCTTACCGCCAGGCATTTATAATGTTATATGCCTATTCCGAATGCAATGGAAATGGTTCCAAGTCCAAATTCGATCATATGGAGAAGATAACTTTTTTTTGGCCCAGTTATTAAATTAAATTTCGATATAATTTTCAGCGCGTTTGGTTATCGTACGGTCAAACGATCTCTCCAAACACTATGAAAATTGAAATCTGATAATAATACAATATTACGGATTCAATGGAACTGGTTTCATCGAATTCTGAGACTGTGCCTCGAAAGGCTATTTTTAAATATCGATTTAAATGATATATTTTCGAAACTGAACAATTTGCTTTCAAATTCAATTCTAAAGCTTTCGTTGTCTTTAGTATTGCCAATATAAATTTTCTAAGCCACCAAATTATTTTTAACAGGCGTAAAACTGAAGATTCAAATTTTTACCCAATTTCAATAAATTAAATTCAATAATTTAATTGTCAAATTCATAGTTATGATTGAAATTCAAGTTAAAATAACTTCCAAATATTTAAAATCAATTAAATATTTCCAATTTCAAATATTCATAATTCTGGGTCGTCACAAATCTCATTATGATTTGCAAAAGAATCAAAATTACCTACCTATCCCTAATTTTTTCCATGTGGTCTAATGGTCCCCAACTTTGATGGATTTGAAATTTTACTCGGCATGGATTGGTTGTCTAAATATAAAGCTATTCTAGATTGTTATAAAAGGACGGTCCTACTACAAAATAGAAGAAGTGGACATTTAAAATAAATATGAAAACCCTTGTGCAGTAAATGAAAGTTATCTATATGCACTCAATTTATTCCAAAAACATCTAAAAGAAATACCCATAGTAAGGGAATTTTCTAATGTTTTTGAAGAAGTAAAAATTCTACTGCCCATGGGCAAATTGAGTTCTGCATAGATGTACTTCACAATACAAGTCCAGTTGTGCACCCAATTCGAAAGATGGCTCCAAAAGAGGAAGAAGATTTAAGAAAACAAACTAAAGAGTTATTAAACAAAGGACTTACTAAACCAAGTCGCTCGAGTTAGGGGGCAGCAGTGGTCTTTGTGGCAAAGTCGGATGGCTCGCCAAGTTTGTGCATGGGCTATAGAGATATAAACAAACAAACGATAAAAAAACAAATATCCTCTACCCCACATAGATGATATGTTTGACCAACTACATGGGGCTAGAGTATTGTCAAAAGTGGACCTAGCCATAGGATTCCATCAGCTAAGGATAGCAGAAGATTGCATTCCTCTAACTGCATTCAGAGGTATAAATGAATCCTATGAATGGCTGGTTATGCCCTTTGGGCTAACAAATGCTCCCGCCTATTTTGTAGACCTTATGAAAGGGGTATTTAGAGAAGTACTTAACAAATTCGTATTTGTCTTTGTTGATGATATTTTGATATATTCAAAGATTAAGGAAGAACATGAAGGGACCCTTGAAATTGTATTAGAAATATTGATTAGAAATGTGCTGAAAGCTAAATTCTCCAAATGGCACTTCTTGAAAAAAGAGAAGATTCCCTGAACATATTGTGTCAGGGACAGGAATTGCAGTTGATCCTGCAAAGATTGCAGCTATTCTAGATTGGAAACAACAACTGACTCCCAAGGACGTTCGTAGTTTCTTGGAATTGGCAGGATATTATTAGAGATTCAGTCAAGACTTCTCTAAGATTTCCCCTCAGTTAACAATGCTGACCGTGAAAGAAGTGAAGTTTAAATGGACACAGGAATGTAAAGAAGCCTTTCAATAGCTCCAGAAAAGATTAACTACTGCTCCTGTATTAGTAATAGCGAATGAAAGCGGTAGATTTACCATATATAGATGCTTGTAAGGGGGGAGCTAGTGTTGTTTTAATGTAGCATGGAAAGGTCATTGCTTATGAAAGTAGATAATTGAAGATCCATGAAAGGAATTATGCAACACATGAGTTGGAGCTATTAACCTTTGTGTCCGCATTAAAAATGTGAAGACATTATCTACTAGGTAAGAATACATGATAGTTTATTTTAAATAAACTTTGATTGCCCTAGTAAATAACATTCCTTCCTTAAATAAGTGAAAAGTTTGAGCTCTTCACAAAACACAAATATTTGAAATATCTTTTCACTCGAAAGGACTTAAATATTAGGCAGCAACGTTGGTTGGAATTCCTTGCATTATATGATTTAGATATTCTATATGCACCAGGAAAATGCATTATTATGGCAGACGCTCTAAGTAGAAAGCGGACCATTATATCACATTTAGTGGTACATCCAGCATTGATTTATGAATAAAGAAGACTGAACTCAAGGACGCGATCATTGCAAAAATAGCGAGGGAATTTGGAAAGAATGTCATACCTGGAGTATGGGAAGGTTCCAAAGTGGATGAGCAGGGAATATTAAGAATGAATGTAAGAATATGTGTCCCCAATGTTTATGGGGTTAGACAGGATGTTTTAACTGAATATCACAACTCTTCACTCACAGTACATCCCGGAGTTAGAAAGATGAACAAAGACATGAAAAAGAATTTTTGGTAGTGTGGTATTAAAAGAGACATTTCCATCTACGTGAGTAAATGAGTAAATTGTCAACAGATTAAGAGTGATCAACAAAAGATTGCTGGGCTACTCCAACCTCTTGAAATTCCTACTTGTAAATGGGACCAAATATCAATGGATTTCATAGATGGTTTTCCTTGATGGAGAAAGGAGAATGAAGGTATTTGGATCATCATAGATCGGCTAACGAAAAGCGTGCATTTCATCCCAGTAAAACCAGCATGAATCACGACACGACTTGTTGAAGTATATATGAGGGAAGTTGTTCAATTTCATAGTGTCCCTAGTAGCATGGTCACTGGTCGAGACTCACTCTTTACCAGTAAATTCTAGGAGGCATTGTAGACCGCCTTGGGAACAAAGCTAAACATAAGCATTGCATATCACCACCATAGCGATAGACAAACTGAAAGGGTAACTCGAATGTTGGACGATCGTTTAAGATCTTATATTATAGATTTTGGAGCTTCGTGGGAAACCTACCTTCGTTTGATAGAATTCTCTTATAACAATAGTTATTAGGCTAATATTGGCATGGCTCCATAAGAAGAT
The DNA here is from genome assembly GCA_030765085.1 of Allium cepa. NCBI lineage: Eukaryota > Viridiplantae > Streptophyta > Magnoliopsida > Asparagales > Amaryllidaceae > Allium > Allium cepa. Next base: position 457,981,516 of record CM060932.1, read on the forward strand.
TTATATAGTCGTCTGTGTAAATCTCCAGTATATTAGATCGAGATCAGAGATCGATTCGTACTAGGTCCTGACATGATTAGAGATGCCTCAAAAAAGGTCGATATGCTTAGAAGGAAGAAGAGAGAAGCCCAAAGCGGACAAAGATTTACACGAATAGGGGATGTAGAATTTTGGAATTCTCAATTAAAGATTTTGTATTCCTAAAATTTTCTCCAATGAGAGGGGTGGTAAGATTTAGTCGAGCAAGAAAGTTAACACCTCGATTTGTTGGACCTTTTCCAATTCTTGAGCGGATTGGTCTATTAGCTTATTGTGCGTTATTTCCTGATAGGTTGTCGGGTGTGCACAATGTCTTTCACATATCTTAACTATGAAAATTGATGCATGATACCGAGCAGATTATAGAACTAGCTGCCCAAGAAGATTTAGAAGTAGTACCTAATTTGGCAGTTACCATGTAACCTATGCGAATCGTGGACCGCGATGAGAAACGATTAAGGAGGAAAGTTATAAGATTGATTGAAGTCCAATGGAGTGGTGATGCAGTGGACTTTACATGGGAGATAGAAGATAGAATGCGGAAAGCCTATCCTGAGTTTAGAATGGATACATAATTGTATGTTGTATCGGAGTAGTGTACTCACCAACCTGTGGTGATGTCGCTTGCCACATCATATATATACGTATCATCTTGTTATATATATATATATGTATGTATGTATGTATGTATGTATGTATGTATATTTTAGTTATCTTCTTTTTATCCTAAATTTCGAGGATGAAATTCTTTTAAGGGGGAAGTTTGTAACAACCCACAAATTTATCGCTTTAACAAATTTATTTAGTTAAATTAAATTGAGATTTAATAATTTAGTAATTATTATAATTATTTTATAATGATGATAATTCATTTTAAATATTTATATAGTGTTAATAAATCATTTATAATAATTTTACAAAAATATATACTTGATTTGAAGATATAAGAATAATTTGTATCGCTTTATTGATATAATAGCGATTTTTGAAAATATTTGTTAGCATTAATTTATATGGTTTTATAAATAAAATGTGATCATTTTAATTAGTTAAAAATGATATGAAATTCATTTTCAAATTATGTTTACGTTTATATGAAATTTAAAATAAAAGTGAAAATGTGACCGGGAATCCGTTTCCCGATTTTAAATAGTTTAACGAACTAAAGTTTTTTTTAAATCATTGCAACCTTATTTTTGTGTCATGTGCATATACATAATTTCACATATATATCCCAACATGCACCTGAACATTGTATGCATACATATATACTTACACACTTAAATATGAATACATAGTTAATATATCTAAGATATTTTTAGTTTTCTTACTACTTAGGTATGTAAAAGTCAATATACGCATACATTAAAGTGATGGAAGTGATGTGCACATGGGGGAGGGGATTGTGTCCATGCATGGTGATGTAGGAGGGTAGGCAATGGATAATGTTATGGTGCGGTATTTACAAATAAATATCATTGTTTTTTTAATTCTAACTTTTTCCTATAAATACCACCCCACTTCTCATAGATTCCTAACACAATCTTCATCTTCTTTCTCCTTCTTCTTAAGATTTCTATGATCTTGTCTGATGGCTTCTTATTCATAGAAAAATATAGAAAAGTTAGGCGAAAATGTTGAGAATAAAAGAGAAAAATATATACAATAGTTTATAATATCAATCCACTTCAAAACTAGTTTAAATCACCTCCTTATCACCATCTAAACCCATGGCCACAACCCACAACCATCTAAGGCCATGAGCTCCACCTCTTCCAAGCTTAGTTGTGCACATCTAGGGGTCTTAGGCCGGTTTCATAAGCTCCGGTGCGACGGTAGCGGGCGATAGCCGATTTAAAATTAGATCTATCATAAATAAGGTGAGAAACTCCAAAACTATAGTTATATATGTTAATGGATGATGTATGTATGTATATATATATATATATATGGATATGATTGTTAATGATGGTTGTTTAATATCGTTGTTGAACATATATGCAAGTCACATTAATACACGTCAATAAATGCAAATGAAATCACTTTCTTTTATTGAATAAAATGGTATATATGGACTGTTTAAACCACTTAAAAATGATTTAATATTATTTAGACATATTTCATAAACATTTAAAAGTGTTTTAAAAAAGTATAAATGAATATTAAAAATTTAGTCAAAAATAGAAGCGCCGTGTAATGGTAATTCGCGATTTTGTGGCGTAAAAGGCAAATGAATATATAGAATGGAACATAGCTCAGAATTCTTCAAGATAATAATTTTTGAAACTATCCAATCCATAGCTTTTGGAAAAAGAAAGAAAATCGAGATTTTGATAAGTAGAATTTGAAATATGAGTAAAACAAGTTTTTGAAAAAAATTGCGGTTTTGCAATTCGGAGTCCCTAAAGGGATTTCTTTAAAAATGTTATTTTAAAATTGTTGCAAATATGAAATTAATTCTAAAATCTTTTAAAATGTTTTAGATGTGATTTGAGTTATAAAAATGAATTTCCAAATGAAAGAAAAGTTGTTTTGATCAATATAGCTTAAAAAGCACTTTTCGAAGCACTTTTCACAACACTTTTCTATAAATTTTGAAATATGGTTTTAAACTTAACGATTATTTTTCAAATATTATATAAATGTTTTGAAATAAATAATAAAGTGTCCTATGATGATTTGTAAGTTTTAGAATTTATTTAAAAATGTTTAAATAAATGATTTAAAGAAAAGCTGTCAAAAATCAAGTGATTTAACCTTGGCTCTAAAAGCCGACGAGTAGGTTAGATTTTTCTATCCATGAGATCATGGTGAGGTGATTAAACTAAAGATATGTTTAGGAGCAACTAGTGCCCTGGATCACCTGGCCTCTCCAGGGTAAGGGATAGATAAGGTCGAAATGTCAAAACGAGTTAAGTATAAAAGATTAAAATTTCCAAATTTAAACAACTAGAATTTTATGGAGATAACCATCTTATACTTGGTGTTAAAGCCCAAAAGGGGAACTCGTACTATTCATGGAATTAAAAGGTAATTTCTCTGTTATTCCATCCATAGTACTTATTGAATACGAGAATTGATATTAAGTAGAATTAGGTGATTTCTATAGGTTCTGCTTGCTTAATATTTACTGGTTTTGGATTAACATCCTAGATCACATATTTTTAGCTCAATCAACATTTTGAGTTTTGAATTAAGAAATCTTTGTTAAGATTTAAATCAATTGGTTGGAAAATATTTTCCTAAGTGAAAAATGAAATGGTTTAGAATTATTCCAAGATTTAAAAAGAATTTAAGTAATCAAAGGATTTGATAAGGGAGGTTTAATCGTATATACCGAAAATAATGTTTAAAAAATATATATCTCCCGAAGATATTTTGATAAAAAAAAAATTAATCAATCAAATAATAATTCCCTATTCACTTAACATCTTTTTATTGATGATTGATTTGAAGGAAACGAGTTTCGATTGGGCAGATTCCTATTTGAAGACCACTTTGAACTAATTTACGTATTCGAAGCAAAGACATTGAAATGATTTGGAAGATGAATATAGGGCTGCTTGTCACTGACCCTTGGGGGAAATTTTCCATTTCATATTATGTGGCAGCAGTTCTTCATTTGACTTATTCGATGCAAGAACTTCTCGCTACTAATCCTAGGGATAATTCGCGAAGGGATATGATAGGAGAGTGCGTTCGGTTTGTCCAGCTCCTGGACAACTTGTATGGACAAATATTTGACGTTTCATTTCTAATTACATAAATTGATCTCTATGGACATATCATCTGTTTAGTGATGCAGAAGGCAACATCTCTTAGCTTAACACCGTTTCTTGAGACGTACGAGCTCAGGAGTTATACGCTTGCTGAAATAAGTTGTGTGACTAAAGAACGGCGGTGTGACATTCAAAGTGCAATGTGCTATGTGGGTAATTGCTACCTTGGGCTTCATCACCCCGTAATGGCTTAAACAGTGTACGTCGTAAGGCTATGTTGTTTGCAACCATCATGGTATGGTCATCACCTTTCTAGATTACTCTCTATATATTGAGTACGTGGTGTATACTATGGGATCCCGGATAAGTAGGAAACGACCAAGGTGATGTCATATTCGGTTTCTATCTAGGCCGTGTATGAGTGCCAAATAGGGATTGACCGCTCTTGCCAGATGTAGAGGATTGTTTTGTAGAATACAATAGCCTATGATTTTTGTTTGATGATAATATATATATATATATATATATATATATATATATATTCGTTAAACTGTATTTGTTATTATAAAATTTTATTTTTCCACATAATTAAATGAATATTTATTGAAAAAATAAATAACTCGGAATTCATATTTAAACAAATATTTTATTCAAATAAATATTTTATTTCAAATTCAAATAGTACAAATTTGAGTTCTCACTACATTTACACATTTTCAATTACAATACAACTTCAATCACAACACAATTTTCACTTTACTGTTTTACATACATATTTCACCTCACTACATATTCACTCATCACTCGTATTTAATCTTTAACTCTATTCTAGCCAGTATCCAGCATCTGAACTATCTACAAAATAAACATTGACATAGTAAAATTGGAAAAGAAATATTTTACAGTGCACAATTATTTGAAAATATTGTTTGCCTCGATTATTTGTGTTGGTCGTCATCATTTTTTTTAATTCATCTTACACGAACAACTTGTGACACACACAGTGTATCATTGTACATACCATAAGATCGTGCACACCGATATACACTTGCTTGTTAAAATAGAAGGGACAGGTGAGCACAAGGTCAAACCCTAGCCTAGACTGGATTCAACACTAGTGCAATGCAAAAAAACATGTGGAACCAAACCAGAGTTCAATGGAACCAGAATGCAATAACAAAGGCATTCAGCAAACATAATCACATGTACAAATAGAATCCAATCAAGCATGAACACAAGGGCTGCAACTAGACCGGATCAATGAAATGACTCGAACAAAACAGCTTAGAAAGTGCACAAGACATGGTCAGGAGCAAAAAAGGCAAAACTACTACAAAATTATGAAAACAATGCAACACAGATCCGGCTCCAATCAACATGCAACAATCCAATTTAGTTTCAATGTAGCAAGGATCAGTGCACTCATATATACACATGTATGCATATATGCATATATATATATATATATATACATACAGATATCAGTTCAATTCAAAAATGTACAAATGAAGATCCACATGAAAATATATAACTAGACTTCAAGTGGAACGGACTACAACAACAAAGGCAAGCTACATGCAGGCATTCAGACATGAAAACCATAGTACAAAGCAAATTGCTCAAGCAAAATGTTCATGATGAACATTTAGGGCCAAGTTTATATGAAACCAAAGTATAGGGCCAAGAATAAAGCAACAAAGTGTCAGAAATGTCAGGTTCACATGAAATAGGTAAATGGACATATGCAAACATTTCAAGATGTAGAAGTTCATATGCAAGTTAAGTTTCAACATGTACAAAGTGGTGAACCAGATGTAGACATGAAACAGATAAGACATCAATGCATTAAGCTACAACAATCACACGCACATGAACACACATGAATGCAAGGACTTGGGTGGACAGAGCATAGCAACACCAATCACACACATATATACATACATATAAGCATCTATGTATATAAATGGAGATATCATATTAAACTCGAGCAACTAACATCCAAGACTCCAAGTCGAGATCAAAGAAATGGACAAAAGAAAAATACTGTTTAAGTGTTCAAAAATCGGTAACTATCAGTAGTAGTTCGATCAAAGTCAAGGAGTAGAAAAGGTCACAGATGAACAATTCAGACTTTAGGAAGTTAAAATTATCTCAAATTCAAATGTCAAACTATAAGCAACCGATGAAAAAGTCGAAGGAGCAAAGAACGAAACGAACTCAAACATATTCGAATATATCAACTAATGAACAAGTCAGAATCATCACAATCGTTCAAGTAAGAATCAATTGGCCGACCAAAGTAATTGAAGAATTTAACCCAAAATATACGAAACAAAATTATAGGGTTTCAATCCCTATAAATGCCCAATTCATCATCGGCAAAAAATCATAATGAAGGCATTCAAGAGACAAAAACATACCGAACTGAACTCAAATCTAGAGTAATCGAATAACACAGATCGAAGAAGCAGCGAAGCTAATTGAGGAACAAAAGCATACAATAAATGATTCGAAGTGCTATTTCCAAGTAGGGGCTCCAGATCAACAAAACCCCAAATCAAAGACAGCAAAAGTGAAAGAGGATATCGGCTTGGATATTCAAAAAGAATAAGAACCAAATTTTTATGGACCACACTATTTTTTTAGTTGGGTCGATAGTGCTTTGTTTTGGGCTAAATTATAATTTAGGGTTCTAAATTAAATTTGTATTGTTCTTTTCTTAACTTTGTATAAACTCTATTTTTAACTACGTTACGAACTACATGGTGTAGTTCAAAGAATTTACAGCTCAGTGGCTGAATAATGCCAGAGTTTTGAGTTTAGAGTTAGGTTAATCAAGTTAGCGAGTATCGCAAGTTTACGTGTTTGTCTAAGCCTTTGATTACTAAATTTCTAGTAGAAACCAAGGGGGCAGCACGTAGGCAGGTTTTTGCCGAAGCTGGGTAAAACTGTTTGTGATCTATAATGCATTAATTTCTGTGTTTATTTTTAATTCCGCATTAATATTCAATAGGTCCTATTCGTGCGTCCCCCTTCTAGGGTGAAAACGATCAAGTGGTATTAGAGCTAGGAACTAAAACCATTTTCTATTAAAAAAATTGATTTTTTCTTTAAATGGCTTCTTTTATTAACGCTTTTGCTGAAGGTCAGTCCATAGCTGACCACCCATGTTCAATGGTGAACATGCATATTGGAAAACTAGAATGAAAAGTTTTCTGAGAACCATAGATGCATGGAATATTGTTGAAATGGGATATAGCACACCAACAGTAATAGTAGATAATCAAGAAGTTAAAAACCTATGGATCAATGGACAGATCTTGAGCATAAACTACAAACTGCCAATGCTAAAGCCATGGGTTCTACTATTGTTCATTAGATCAAATTGAATTTAATTGTGTCTCACATTGTCTAACTACAAAGGAAATTTGGCACACTCTTGAAGTGGCTCATGAAGGGACCACCCAAGTTAAAAAATCTCGCATTTCCATGCTAGTAGCGAGTAAGAGAATTTCATAATGGTAAAGGATGAAAGTGTCAAAGAAATGTATGGACGACTTTCTAATCTTGTATACAAATCAAAATCCCTAGGAAGACCATACACTGAACTAGAAATAGTCCAAAAGATCCTCAAAATTATCCCACAAAATTTGGAAGCAAATATGACTGCCATTCAAGAATCAAAGGGTCTGAAACAAGTTAAAGTTGAAGAACTCATCGGAAACCTCACCACTTATGATCTAGAAATCAAATTCAAGGAAGAACGTAAAGAAGGAGATACGCGAAAGAAATCAATAGCTCTAAAAGGAACGATGGAAAATGAAGATGATGATGGTTATGATGAAGGAGCATTTGAACTGGCACTAATAGTAAAGAGATTCAAAATATGGAACCGCAAATATGGAAACCCTGCCCTAAATCAAAAACTGAAGAGCAGAATCATCAAAGTTCTAGACCACTCAAAAAAGCGGGAGATCATTTGTGACAAGCGCAATAAACTTGGTCATATCAAGCTAAATTGTCCTCAAAATCAATTCAGCAAAGGAAAGAAACTGAAAAGGAGAAGTTTTGCAGCAACTTGGGATGAAAGTAATAAAGATAATGATGAAAGCACTAGCAATGAGAGTGAAAGAGATAGTCCGTGTCTTTTAAGAGAAACAAGTGACAGCGATGAGGACGAGCCAAGCGAGGTATCAAAATTACTCAATCGTAATTACTTATATATTTTCATGAAGTAAATGGATGTTTTGAAAGACTTGGGGAGAAGTATGCTAAAATTGAATCATAAAAAGATATTTTGATAGAACTAAATATGCAGATTGATCAATTAATTCAAAAACTATAGAAATTAGAACCCTAAGTGTAATAAGTGTCCATAATTAAAAGAAGAAATAAAAAAATTTCAAAAACTAAGATTAAATCGCTTGAAAATAAAATTCTAATTTTGAAGGAAAGTGAAAAATACTATGAGAGAAAATTCTATTAAAAAGTGAACTTTGTTATTTAATGAAAATGAATCTCTCAAGTCACGATTCCAATAATTGTCTACTACTTTAAGAAAATTCTCTAAAGGAAAAAAGATCACTAAATATGATATTAAGAAAACAAACTATTAATAATATGAGACAAGGAATTAGGTATACTCAATCTGATAAAGGTAGAAGTAAAACTAATCATATCAACTTCAAGTGCACGATTTGTGAAAAATTGGACACAATCAAAACAATTGCTGGTACAAACCTAAACATACGAAAACCATACCAACTTGGGTTCCTAAAGGTATGAATGTAAAATCCCTTAAAACCAAACAAATATAGGTGCCATATGGAAAAAACATAGACTGTCTTAGTTCTATGTAAACTTGTTTTTCAAAAAAAATTGTCACTAACAATAATGGACATATGAAAACAATTAGGTTACAAAACTCTTTCCTTATGTATGTCTGTTGGTAGGTTAAGGAACAACAAGAGCGGTACCAAGATTTCGGCTATTCCAAGCACATGACGGACGAGAAATCCAAGTGCCTTAGCCTAGAGAAGTACAAAGTGGTAGAGTCACAAAGGGCAACAACAATAAATGTAAAATTATCGGTAAAGGTAAAGTAAGTAATGGCACATTTACTTAAACGTTGTATTATATGTTGAAAATCTACACCATAATTTGATTTCAATTATCCAGTTATGTGATAAGGGAATGAATGTTATTTTTGATTCTGATTTGTGAAAAACTGTTGACCTATCATCAAAAGAAACGTTATGTTTAAGTAAGAGGAAAGGTAATATATACTATCCATATTTTGATGATCTCACTCTTTCAAAATGTTTGATAGCTAAGGATGTAGAAGAAAACTTATGGCATAGAAGATTAGGACATGCTAGCATGAATCTGTTAAACAAATTAAAAAGAAAAGATTTAGTAAGAGGTTTACCATCTCATGATTTCAAAACAGAAACTCTATGTAAAGCATGTACTATGGGAAAACTTAAAAAATCATCTTTTCATGCCAAGAACACTTTAAATACTTATAGAGTCCTTGAAGTAGTTCATAAAAATCTTTTTGGACATAACAATATTGCAAGTTTAGGTGGTAATAAATATTGTTTTGTATTGGTTAATGATTACTCTAGATACACGTGGGTATACTTCTTAGCTAAAAAATCATAAACTTTCTCATACTTCACTAAATTCACAAAATTAGTTCAAAATGAAAATGGAGTTTCTATTATTTTGCTAAGAAGTGATCATGGTGGAGAATTTGAAAATTATGAATTTGAATTTTTTTTGATGAAAATGGATTAAAACTTGAATTCTCTGCCCCACGTACTCCGCAATAAAATGGAGCAGTAGAGAGACAAAATTGAACCTTACATGAGTTGGCTAGATCTATGATAAATGATATGAACTACCCTTGTCCTTTTGGGAAAAGGCGATATATATAGCTTGTTATGTAATGAACAGAGTCATCATTAGGCCGATTCTTAAAAAAACAACATATGAACTATGGTTCAACAAAAAGCCAAACATTGCATATTTTAAAATTTTTAGTTGTCCATGTTTTATTCTCAATACAGGTTATCAAATGGGAAAATTTGAGCCAAAAGCTGATGAAGGCATGTTCATGGGTCATTCTTCTAGAAGCAAAGCTTATAAATTATACAACAGAAGGAAGAGAACAATCGTGGAGTCAATCAATGTGAAATTTGATGAAGGCATTGATGATCGAAGCAGGAAATAAAAAAACAATGTCGAAGAGGAGAACAAAAAAAAAGTGAATATCCAAAAGAAACTGAAACCGTGAAAGAAGTCCAAAGAAATCTTGAACCAGAGAGATTGAAATTCAAAGCCGATCATCCTATAGAATTGGTAATAGGTAATCCTACCACAGGTATTCTATCTCATTCCTCTTTCAGAAATTTACATGATTTGTGTTTATATAGTGGATTTTTTCAAAAAAATGAACCAAAAGACATAGATACTGCTCTCAATGATGAGAGTTGGTTTATGGATATGCAAGAAGAGCTAAATCAGTTTGAACGAATCAATGTTTTTGTTCAACCACCTAGACCTAATGATTATCCAGTTGTAGGAACCAAATGATTTTTTAAAATAAATTTGATGAATCTAGAAATGTGTTTAGGAACAAATCTAGGTTAGTTGCTAAAGGTTTTAATCAAATTGAAGGAATTGATTTTGATGAAACTTTTTCACTAGTAGCAAGACTAGAATCCATTAGAATCTTGTTAGCTTTCGCTTGTTATAAAGGATTTAAACTAAGAAAAATGGATATTAAAAGTACATTTCTTAATGAAATTTTGAAAGAGGATGTATTCGTTGAACAACCTAAAGGTTTTGAAAGTCAAGAATACCCTAACCATGTATATAAACTTAAGAAAACACTATATGGATTAAAACCAGCCTCTAGGGCTTGGTATAAATGTCTTAGCACTTATCTCCTTGAAAATGTGTTCAAAAAGGGTTGCGTAGACACCATATTATTTCTATTGCACGAAAATGATGACCTTTCGATTGCTCAAGTATATGTTGAAGACATTATTCATGGTGCCACCAACAACTTTTTGTATGAGAAATTTGATAGTCATGCAGGAAAAGTATGAAATGAACTTGGTAGGAGAGTTGAAATTCTTTTTGGGATATCGAATCAAACTAAGCAAAAAGGAACGTTTATATCTCAAACAAAATATATCTGAGAGCTTGTCAACAAATTCGGACTGAAAGATGCAAAACCAACAAAAACTCCTATGAGGACAATAATTAAACTTGACAAGGATAAGAAAGGTATGGTAGTTGATCAAAAGAAATGTTGACGTATGATTGGATCACTTCTTTGTCTTACTGCTTCTAGACCAGACATTATGTTCTATGTTTGTTTATGTGCATGGTTTCAATCAAATCCAAAAGATTCACATTTAAAAGCTGTAAAAAGGATTATAAGGTATCTGCTGCACACACCATGGTTTAGTCTATGGTATCCAACTAATGATAACTTTGAGTTAAAAGGGTATTCAGATGAAGACTGTGCTGGTGGTCTCATTGATAGAAAAAGTACAAGTGGAACGTGTTTTATGTTGGGACATTCGTTAGTTGCATGGTCAAATTAAAAACAAAATTTTATTGCATTGTCTACTACTAAGGCATAGTATATTGCTCAAACCGGTTGCTTTGCTCAGATTTTATAGATGATACAAGCTTTGCAAGACTGTGGTCTAAATTTTAAACGAGTTCCACTTATGTGTGATAGTAAAAGTGTAATTGATTTCAGAAATAATCCTGCACATCATTCTCACACCAAGCATACAGATGTCAGACATCATTTCATTAGAAATCGTAGTTCCAAAGAAAATATCTGCATAAACTTCATTTCAACTGATTCTCAATTGCCAGACATTTTTACAAAAGCCCTTCTAGAAAATGACTTCATCTCAGTTTATTAGAAATGTGATTTTATAAAAAAAATTCTATTTATTTGATCTTATATGCATAAGTTAGCTAATCTGACTCCCTCTTGATTATCAAAAAGATAAATAGTGACTGAAAAAAGTGATGAGTGTTGAGCTTGATCATACATTATGGCTTGAGAGAGTATATTTGGTAAATTTCTTTAAAAATTTAAACAAAATTAACATTAGTTGGTCAAAATTCCATGACCATCTCTATTTCTATCAAATTTCTGTGACAATCACTTATCAAAATCCAATATGGTATGTCAAAATATGGTATTTAAACAAGAAATTATTCATTTTTAGCAATAAAATCATCTAAAAGTACCCACTCTAATTTAAAAGTCCTCACCGTTATGCATGGGTGAACTACTTAGAATCTTTGATTATGTGCTTTCATGCTCATTTAAAGGTCCTCACGATTATGAATATATGGAACATATATCAAAATTGGATAAATAGGTGAGTTGATTATAACCGCATTTAAAAGTCCTCACAGTTATGCGTGGTTAGAAGATGCTTGGACTTCATTTTTAACAAAAATAGAGAATAATACTAATCTCATTTAAAAGTCCTAATGGTTATGCATGGTTAGTAAGTATTTAAAAAATTCCTGTCATAAATATACCACAAATGGACACAACTATATGGTTTTCTATGCCGACATTACCCTATCACTCTAAAATGGAATATGCGCCTAATAGAGTATTTTTTATTTTTGTTTGATTTTTTCTTGAAATTTAATATGTATACTCGATTAGGTGTAAATGTTGTACTAAAGTCTATCACTTTATAACTCTTATCTAAAAATATTACTCTTTTGTTGATAACAAATGGGGAGAGAAGTTAAGATTTTTGCAAATAAGTCAAATTTTTTATTAGCATGTTCTCTCATCTAGGTTCGTTGCATTTCTTTTATTTGCAAATCTTTTATTTTCATGCATACTAGTGTGTAACCCGTGCGTTGCACACGATGATGTTAACAAAAAATAATATTTATATTTTAATTATTTCTGAAATTAGAAATCTATTATGTAATTTATGATAAATTTATTGTGATATATTAATCATAAATTAAAATGATATGTGATGCTATGATGTGACATTGAAGTTTCAATCCTCGCTAACTATATACATTTGTAGAAATTAATGTCCTGCTAAAAAAATTAAATTTTTAATACAATAGATGTAAATAACTTATGTCATGTGATATATTTTTTTTATATGTATGCGTGAATAAATAACTTTACCATTTTTGTTTTAATTGTTGTGTATATATTGAATTGTTATTTTTCAATGATTTATAAATTGATTTACGAATGTTAATTTAATTTAATATATTTAAATAATTTGAATTAATAATCAACATAACTATCAACTATAAGAAGTTGAATGTGAAAAGTTATAGAAAATTAGGAAGAGCTTTGTACGTATTTGTACTTGAGAAGAGCATCTTATACCCGTTTATCTACATGTGAACTTTGATCCATTATTTAGTTTTCATTTTTAAACAATTTCATTGTTAACCATAGATTTTATGTTGTTATAGGAGAGTCACACTTATAATTTTGATAAACGCAAATAATGTTATGTAGCATTTAGTTGAGTTATGGGCTTGACATGGCTTGATAACATGTTGAAAGTAAATATTTATGTAATCTAATTTTTATCGACGTAATTTGTGCGTTTACATGATAATGTTGTAAAATATAAATTTATCTTTTAAAGGTTAAAAATAAAATTATATTATGTAATGTAACATAATGTACAATAAAAATTTAAAGATAACTAAATTAGAAATTAAAAGAATTATTGTTATTTATGTACAGTTTTTATGTTATGCAATTTATATATCATTATGTCTGAATAAAGAAATAACTTTATCATTTTTTCCACATATAAATGAATATTTTATATATTGAAATTCTTATAATTTTAGTATTTATTGGATTGATTAATGAATATCAGTTAATCAAATTTATTTAAATAGTTTAACTTTAAGATTACACAATTAGTTAAATATGTGAACTTGAGTGTAAAATATTAGAAAAGAATTGAGAATGGTTTCTAAGTAATTGTAAACAAAAATTTAAATTTTTGTGCTTGAAGTTAATAGAATTATATAATGTATTGTATGATAAATTCATTTAGTAAATAAATTATAAAATAAATTTGTTATTATCGCTAATGTATATAAATTATGTTATGTGATTTATAAGCGCACACAAACACACACATATCTAAATAAAAAAGATCTTTTTTATACCAATTTATTGATACGCCTGTAACATATATATTGAAACTTTAGTTTTTTAGAATTTATTAATAAATATTAGTTGACTAAGGTTGTCCATTAATTTAAATTTTGGATTATGTATTTAATTTAAATACGTGGGCTTTGATGTAAAATATTGGAAGAGAATCGAGAAAGATTTATAAATAACTGTAGACTTATTAAAAGAGTAGGTATTTGAATATAAAATACTATGAGAAGTTTAGTATAATAATTGTAAAGTGATAAATTATAAGATATTAAAAATAAAATATCTATAATTGGAGAGAATTAAGGGGAATGAAGATAGTTCCTAGAATTAATCATAGAGCTTAAAATTCTTCTGCTATACTATTATTTAATAGATGTGAAGAGGGAGCTTTGTTGTAGGGGGTATTCAAATAGGGGGAGCTAATAGAATTTATCAACAACAAATACATTTAATAGAGTCAAAAATCTTAACATATGTTTGTTATCACCAAAAGGGGGAGATTGTAGAATACAATAGCCTATGATTTTTGTTTGATAATAAACATATATATATTCGTTTAAATATATTTTTTATTGTTCTATTTTATATTTCCATATAAGTAAATAAATGTTTGTTGAGTAAAGTAAAGAACTCGAATTCATATCTAATCAAATATTTTATTCAAACAAATATTTTATTACAAATTAAAATAGTATATATTTGAGCTCTCACTACATTTACACATTTTCAATTATAATAAAACTTCAATTACAATACAATTTTCACTTTACTGTTTTACATACATATTTCACCTCACTGCATATTCACTCATCACTCGTATTTGTTCTTCAACTCTGTTCCACCCTGTATCTAGCATCTGAACTATTTGCAAAATAAACACTGACACAGTAAAATTAAAAAAAAAAATTGCAGCGCACAATGAAGTGTTTGTTTTGAAAATATTGTTTGCCTCGGTTATTTGGGTTGTTCGTCGTCAATTTTTTTAACTCATCTAACATGAACAACTTGTGACATGCATAGTGTATCACTGTACATGCCACAAGGTCGTGCACACCGATATACACTTGCTAGTTAAAATAGCACGAACAGGTAAGCACAAGGTCAAACCCAAGCCTAGACTGGATTCAAATCAAGAACAATGTAAAAACAACATGTGGAACCAAACCAGAGTTCAGTGGAACCAGAATGCAATAACAAAGGCATTTGGTAAACATACTCATGTGTACAACCAGAATTCAATCAAGCATGAACACAAGGGCTGCAACTAGACCAGATCGATGAAGTGACTCGATAAAAACAGTTCAAAATGTGCACAAGACATGATCAGGAGAAACAAAGGCAAAACTACAACAACATGATGAAAACAATGCAACACAAATCAGACTCCAATCAACATGCAACAATCAAGTTTAGTTTCAACGCAGCAATGATCAGTACACTCACATATACACATGTATGCATATATGCATATGTATATGCATACACATATTAGTTCAGTTCAAAAACATATACCTGAAGATCCACATGAAAACATACAACCAAACTTCAGGTGGAAAAGACTACAGCAACAAAGGCAAGCAACATGCAGGAATTCATGCATTAAAACTAGAGTACAGAGCAAAATATTCATGATGAACATTTAGGGCCAAATTCTTATGCAACTAGAGTACAGGGACAAGTACAAAGAAACAAGGTGTCAGATATGTCAAGTTTATATGAAACAGAGAAATAACATATGCAAACATTTCAACATGTATAAAGTGGTGAACTAGATATAGACATGAAACAGAGAAGGCATCATTGCATTGGAGCTGTAGCAATCACACGCACATGAATGCAAGCTCTTGGGTGGATAGAGCATAGAAACACCAATCATACACATATATACATACATACATGTATGTATATACATGGAGACATCAGATTAAGCTCGAGGAACTTACATCCAACTCTGCAAGTCGAGATCAAAGAAATGGCCAACAAAAAATACCGTTGAATTGTTCAAAAGTTGGTAACTATCAACAGTAGTTCGATAAAAATCAGGAAGTAGAAAATGTCGCAGATGAACAAGTCAGACTTCAGGAAGTCAAGATTATCTCAAATTCAAATGATAAACTGTAAGCAACCGATGAACAAGTCATAGGAGCAAAGAACGGAACAAATTCAAACATATTCGAATATATCAACTGATGAACAAGTCAGAGTCATCAAAATCATTCAAGCAAGATTCGAATGGCCAAGCAAAGTAATTGAAGAATTCAAACCAAAATATACGAAACAAAATTATAGAGTTTCGATCCCTATAAATGCCCAAAGTCAAAAAATCACGAGTTTGAAAAAAATCAACGAAAGCATTCAAGAGACAAAAACATAACGAAGTTGAACTCAAATCTGCAGCAATCGAATAACGCTGATTGAAGAAGTAGCGAAGCTAATGAGGAGCAAAAGCGTATAGAAAACGATTCGAAGTGCTATTTCCAAGTGGTGGCTCCTGATCAACAAAACCGTAAACCGAAGACAACAAAAGTGAAAGAGGATATTGGCCTAGATATTGAAAAGAATAAGAATCACATTTTTTTATAGACCGCACTATTTTTTTATTAATTAAGACGATAGTTTTTTTATTTGAGCTAAATTATAATTTAGGGTTTTAAATGAAATTTTTATTGTTCTTTTCTTAACTATTTATAAACTCTAGTTTTAACTAGGTTATGAAATATGTGGCGTAGGTCGAAGAATTCGCAACTCAATGGCTGAGTTGTGGTTGGCTTTTGATCTTAGAGTTAGTTTAATCAAGTTAGCGAGTATCGCAAGTTTACGTGTTTTTGTAAGCGTCTGATTACTTATTTTCTAATAGAAACCTTGGAGGCGGCACATAGGCAGGTTTTTACCGAAGTTGGGTAAAACTATGTGTGATCTTTACTGCATTAATTTCTGTGTTTATTTTTGATTCCGCATTAATATTCAGTAGAACCTATTCACCCCTTCCCCTATAGGGTGAAAACGATCCTACATGTTTGTGCATCATCGGTACATTCCTCTAGAGATGTGCTGTACAGAAGGTAGTCCCTTACCTTCCATTGTATGGAAATCCATTCTCTTATAAGTGCCTTCAAACTTGATTGTAAACTTATTATGCCATCAAATTTAACCAATGTAACAATATCGGCTAAGATTCATAAGATTATTTGGAGCGTATTTTCAAAAAGAATGTCATTAAATATAATATCAAATGATTTTGCATACCAAATGTTTTGGTTATCATAAGGTAAAAATTCGTTCCGTGTTTATGTGTGGCGTGGTCTTATGAGATAACTTTGTTTTCAAATATCCATATTTTGAGTGTCTCACCCAGTCCCATAGCTGACTCGGAGTTTATTTTTCTATTCCTTTAAACTTCTGGATGCCCAATTCTTTCGGACAGCTAAGTAGTTTACTAATTTGGAGCATTTTGGAGCATGAAGTATGGATCATGGAGCACTTTTATCTTTTTGTAACTACCACCACTTTTTGCTATGTTTATACTATGTATATGTATCTACGACAACTATAGGGATATGCCATTATAACTATCATAGCTGGGTTAGCACTTACTATGACTCTGATATCTCATTTTGAGAGGGATTATATGTACTATCTAAATGATTGTAAGTTGTTAAATGGAATGTGAAATTCCATTATTGTTTTAACTTCTATCTTTATTATCTTTTACCCCATGATAATCCACCTCTCCGGTACTTGGATTTGCGGCATGTTAATACCGAGGATGTATTAATGTTGATTTCTAGGGATCGAGGAGGTGGGTCGTCTTATATTTTAAATGGCAGGATAAGACATTTAGAAAGTTAATTTTTGAGAAATTCTATTATAATAAAGAAGAATTATTATAGTATAAGATGATTTTATATAAAGGAAATTTTATATAAGTTAAGTTTACAAAATGTGTTTAAAAGGATTTCTGAATCTATATCCCATAATTTTTGGAAATAATTTAAAAAGGAGTTTGAGGAATGAAATAGTTGTACTTTTGGAAGTATTTTAAAGAAAAAAATATTTTGAGAAGTGAATTTTTAAATGGAGTGCATTTTCTTTAGGATAACTCAAAGGAAAACATCTCGATTAGTTTTGTGATAATCTGAATAATATTCTAAGTGACGATCGGATGTTTGCTTAGGAAAATATTATGGAGTACTTAGTAAATTGTTCACTTTATCATTGTGCGATTGAAATGAGTTCAAATTCAAACCAACCAAATGTGAGTTTTAATAAATAAATCTTTGGAAGTTATTACGTGTAAAAATATATGTAGTATGATTTCAAAGATGAGTTTTTGAAATGAAAAACCGAGTATTTAATTTTTAAGTTCTCTTAAAGGGAATTGGTTGCAAAATAAAAAGTATTTCTAATAAGAGATAGTTTTGATAAATGAGATTTTACCCTTAGATAAGGTGGGGGTAACTTAAAAACAAGTAAATTGGGTTAAATTGAATAGGGAGGTTTTGATAACATTGTTTTATCATAAAACATAGATTGTATTTAAAACATCTAAGCAGTGTAACTAATTGGTATTATTAGACTAGTCACAAAACACCTTAACGTAAATTGGATAGGAAGGTTTTGACAAACATTGCTTTATTAAAACCATATGATTGTTTAAAACATAAGTAGAGTAACTATTTGTTGATTGGGTCAACGCATTAATATGTTTCATTTTAACACTCTAAGTTAAAGAGGTCGAGAAGTTGACTCACTTTTAAAAGACCCAAATTTTGATTAGATCTTAACCTAAATTGTTAAAAGTTAAATAAAATTTGTGTATATTCTTAGTATGTAGAAGAGTATTATGCAAGTAAATAAAGTAGAATAAGTTATTATTTGATGTTTTATAAAGAAATGACTTTATAAAATATTTTTAAACCTAGGTGAAAATTTATGAAACAATTTATAGGAAATTTTAGTATTGAATAAAATACTAAGTGGAAATATAAGTGACTTAAAAATAATTAACGTAGTTAAGAAACTAATAAATTTAGAGTATAATTTCCCATTTTGTAGTGAGTTTGGATAATTTTCTAAGCGATAACCAAAAGCTAATGAGCGAAATAGTACGCTTGGATAATTATCTATATTTTCGGACAATAAAAAAGTATTGAATCTAAGCTAATATTTGTTAGAAAATCGTTTGGCATTTTAAATAATGTTAAGTGTTATATTTTCCCTTATGGAATTTGATCGATTGACTGATAGTGTTGGTTTATTCCTATAAGGAATTTGATTTTATTTGACTAAATTTGATTGATTAATTGCATTATTTTATATATACTATTCTTTATAAAGTTTAAATTTATAGACAATGGATTTTGAATTTTTTTTATTAGGACCTAAGTCTTGGTGATTTTAAAAATAATAGATTTTGAAGATTTTGGAAAAGAAATAATATTTATTCACTCTAGTTGATATTTCTAGAGGAACCGAAATACCACTGGATGTTCCATTTTGTTTTGATTCTAGAGTCTCACCATAGTTTATTACAAGGAATCCCCTCCTTGTCATTTTGATTTTTGATCTTTGATTTAATTCCCGTTTGAGAAATTTGAAAAATAAATTTTATAATTTAAAACCTGGGCATTTAGATTTGATTATCATTTGAAATTATTGGATCTTGTTAACCTGCCTTTTGGCAAGGCATTACATAAGCGGATTTAACCCAACAGGCTTCAAAATTATCAACGCCGATGAGTGAAGAGAGATGGTTGTATGACCCGAAGGTAAAGTACAAATGGTTATACAAAGCCAGAATTGGATGGAGGTTGTAGATAAACGCTGCAGGATGATTGAAATATGAATATTGGCTTGGATAAGTTAAGGATCGACATGACTTGGTGGAAGCCCAGGGATCGGCATAGCTTGAATCGGCATGACATGTGGAACACCGCGGATCTACATGGCATGGTAAGGCTCAATGTGTCGGCACTAGTGTATGGATAAGCATAGTCAGTTAGAAGAAGGATAGACATACCTCGGCCTCTGAAGGAGGGGTTGGCATAGAATGGATTGGCAGGCTATGTCATGAAGGAATCGACAAGCTTTAGTTGAATGTCGTGGCTCGGTGTGCTACAGTGGAAAACAGAGGGATCGACACTGTAGGCCAAAAGGGATAGGCACACTTCAGTTCTCAGATAAGGGATCAGTATAGATGGATGGACAAGGGGTCGACATAGCCTATGAAAGATGGATTAGTGTAGCATATGAAGGAAAGGATCGGCATAGCATATAGATAGATGGATCGGCATATGTGAGTCCACTAAGGAAGGATCAAAATACATCAAAAACCAAGTGTATTTTTTCATTCAAAAATCAATAACTCCAGCTCTGTTGATCTAAATGACATGAAACTTGGAAGTTAAAAATATTTTAATATGTAAAATCTACCATAGGGATCGCTGCCGAAAATTAACCAATGAAGGGATCGGTACCGATCCCTCCTCATTGGGATTTGGGCGAGCGATCCCTATGGTGGTCATATATGGATAAGAAGGTCCTATAACCGAAGTTTCAGAGGGATCGATGCACATCTTCCCCTATAAATACAACGGGCATGACACTGGAAAAGGGATCTTGATTCTGCTCTTCTTCATCTTCTACCTTGTCCTTACTCTGCCATTTTTGTTCTTGAATTTCATGGATTTGTAGCTATAATCAGCAGTATAAACTAACAAAAGGAAAATCTTTGGCGTAGACATAAGTTGGAGTTAGCCGAATCACTATAAATATGTGTCTCTATTTACATTCTTTCTAATTGATTTAATTTTGTTCTTCATCTATTTCTCTTCATATTTCTATGACTTGATTGGACATTGGTGCTTTCACATAATTGAGTGTTGGTAGCAAATTTTTATGCCAACATTTTGGTGCTTTCACTAAGAAGACTTGCACCTGTGGATTTGGAAGCTAGGACCTTATATTTGGAAGCTTGAACATTTGGATCTAGAAAGCAATGACTAGGCAATCAACAAGGAGAGTGCTACCATAATGGAGACACCATGGAGCAAGTGAGGAGGCTTCCTGAGGAGCTGGAACAAATTAAGCATCTTTTTACATCACAATGGATGAAATGGAAATAGTGATAGATGTTATGTAGGAGAGGATGCTGAAAAGATAGGTGGCGATGATGCAGAATTTACTCCAACAGATTAGATAAGTTGGAGCACAAAATCAAGGAGTTGAAGCGGTAGGGATCGTTGGAAATTAGAACTAGGAACATGAAAATGGAGCCAATTGATAAAAGAATAGAACAGATCAGCCAGGGGCAGTTCGCTGCCAACCTTGATTGATCGGCATTGGTCCACCTAGAGGGATCGATACCAATCCCCAAAGGCTGGGGGGATACCCCAGGGTCTAGTTGATCATGATGGTGGAGGACCTACGATTGATCCCACGGAGCTTGGCGTGAATCGAAATTTGGATGCTTGTTTGAGGGAGTACGTTCCGGAATTCCCTCATAAGCATAGGGAGCAGCTTGGGCATGATGATAGGAGACTACCATTGGAAGACAATGATAGGTTTAAGGAGATGATAAGGCGAGCTATGAATAGAGGGTTAGTGAATAGGGATTTGGAGGATGTAAATAGAAGTATTTTCGCTCTAAATATCAAGCAAGCTTGAAATCCATCGGAGTTCAAATAACCAACACTTGAGACATATGATTGAAACGGATCCTGCTGTGCATTTGATTAGGTCATGAGACACATGGAAGTACTAGTGTGTATCGGAGGAAATCATGGCACAGTGTTTCCCCTTATACCTAACGGATATAGCTACACCATGGTTCATACAATTAGAAAGTGGCTCTTTTAGCACATGGATGAAAATGACTGAAAGGTTTACGAGGCAGTTTAGGATTCACATCTCGAGACCCAAAAATGTGATGAGTTTGGAAATACTGAAATAGAGGACTGGAGAGTCCTTGAGGAGTTTCCTAACATAGTTTAATGCCCCGGTGGCATCGGTGGATCGTCTAGATCCATCCATTGTTTTAATGGAAGCTATGTTTGGAATTGTAGATGGCACGGTGTACAAAGATTCACTAGCGTGGGATCCACCTATGGATCTTGGGGAGTTTTATCATAAAGAAGAAATGTTCATGTGGTAGGATGATGCACGAGCAAACAAACTGGAGCGAATATTATGCAAAGTGGAGGATCATCAATAGATGTAAAAAAAATGATAAAGGCAAACGGTAAATGAATGATGGCATTAATGTGTCGAAGAGGCAATGGGGAGAACTAAAATTATCTTCTTATATAGATTTGACCGAATCTTTGGAAGGATTTATTTAGATACTCGAGGATGTCTTTAGTATCAAAGGCCAGCAAGTAAGGAAACCTTCGAACATGAGCGGTCGTCAGGAAAGCATTGCCTATTCCATGAGCCGGATTGGCATAATACAAATGAATACAGGCATTTGAACGATATGATTAAGAAACACGTTAGGAATGGTCAATTTCAACAATACACAAGGACTCAGGTTACGACAGTAGAACATGAGCATCCATCTTCCACCTCGAATGAAAATAACACTAGATCAAGGCACCATCATCAATTTGTCATCAATTGATCGGGATGGCATGGAATAAGTGCAAACTCCATAGTAGGACGGCTAGTCACTTACACATGTACGGGATCGATGACCATCTCTAGGCATGTTCTAAGATGATGATAAACCGCAGTGCTTAGGTTTGTGAAATTAGTTTTTCATTTTTATTATCTTTTCTTCTGTTTTGCTTCAAACTGTAGTTTATTGGTTATATGGACTCTTATTTTATGGACTTAGGTAAGCTTAAGTATTAATTAATGTAATAAATAATGTAGGTCACGGTTATAGCCCCAACCGAAGAGATTAGGCAATAACTTCGTGTTAGGAGTCCCTTCGTCGGAAAGTGATAGGATGGATTCAAACATGGATTAAGTCTTCGATTGGGAATCAAGGCTAGGGAAGGATACCCTATGGATTAAGCCTCGATTAGGAACCGAGGCCGAAGAAGGATACCTCATGGATTAAGCACTCGATCGGAGAGTCGAGGCCAGAGAATAAAATTCAACAAGTGATCAGCAAGGATCTGGAGAGATTAAGGTCGTCGTGTATGGACTGTGCTTGGCAAAGGGTAGGTCGCTTCGTCGGAGAGCGATAGGTTCCACCTACTCAAATCGTCGAGCATGGATTATGCTTGGAAAGGATCTGGTGAGATTATGGATTTGGATTACGCGAACAACCCGATGAGGTCTATGGATTTGGATATGGACCCGAAGCGGTCTCGGATTTAGATAAACTGACCCGGAGAGGCTTTGACTTGCATATGGACTTGAAGCAGTCGTGGATTTGGATAAAATGACCCGAAGAGGTCAATGGGTTTGGATATGGACCTGGATTGGATAAAACAATCTGGAGAGATCATGTATATGGTTAGTGAATTTGGAATGGAGCCAAAATTAGATATCGACTAAGAACAGTCAAAGATTTTGCTAACGATCCAAAGAGATCAAGAAATTGGAATAGCAACAGATTGGATTTTGGACTGGGTAATATGGCA
Organism: Allium cepa; assembly: GCA_030765085.1. Taxonomy (NCBI): domain Eukaryota; kingdom Viridiplantae; phylum Streptophyta; class Magnoliopsida; order Asparagales; family Amaryllidaceae; genus Allium; species Allium cepa. The sequence goes on from CM060932.1 coordinate 458,005,086, forward strand.
ATCAAGGGATTATCGACATTATATTTTGGATTTATTGTAATTCAAAACGCGCCTTCCTATCACAAGGCATGTTTTGGGGGGCAAAGTATTAATCCGCATTTTGGCAAGGCAGCACACATGCGGATTTAACCCAAAAAACTTCATAATTATCAACGCCGATGAGTGCAGAGTGACTGTTTTAGGACCCGAAGGTAAATTACAAATGGTTATACGAAGCCAGTGTTGGATGGAGTTGTTAGATAAATGATGCAAGATGCTTGAAATATGAATATTGGGTTGGATAAGTTAGGGATCGACATGACTTGGTGGAAGCCCAGGGGTCGACATAGCTTGGATCGACATGGCATGGTAAGACTCAATAGGTCAGCACGAGTGCATGGATTGGCATGGTCAGTTAGATGAGGGATTGACATACTTCGACCTATGAAGGAGGTGTCGGTATAGAATGGATCGGTAGGCTATGTCATGAAGGGATCGGTAGGCTTTAGTTGAATGGCATGGATCAGTGTACTTCAATGGAAAACGGAGGGATCAGCACGATAGGCTAGATGGGATCGGCAAATTTTAGTTTTTAAATAAGGGATCGATATGGATGAATGGATAAGGGTTCGGCATAGCTTATGAAAGAAGGATCGGTGTAGCATATGAAGGAAAGGATCGGCATAGCATATGGATGGATGGATCGGGATAAGTGAGTCCACCAAGGAAGGAAGGGCATATGTGAAAAACAAGTGTATACTTGCATTCAACAATCAATTAATCGATCTCTATTGATCCAAATGACATGAAACTTGGAGGTTAAAAATATTTTGGTGTGTAGAATCCACCAAATGAGTCACTGCATAAAAATCAACTATTGAAGGATTGGTACCGATCCTTCCACATTGGGATTTGGGCCTAGCGACCCCTATGGTGGGCCCATATGGATAAGAAGGTCCTTTAACTGAAGTTTCAAAGAGATTTTTTTAAGTCTTTCCCTATAAATATAGCGGTCGTGGCATCAGAAAAGGGATCTTGATTCTACTCCTCTTCATCTTCTACCTAGGTCTTACTCTGCCGTTTTTACCCTTGAATTTCACTGATTTGTAACTATAATCAGCAGTATAACCTAATGAAAGGAAATTTTTTGAAGCAAACGTAGGTCGAAGTTAGCCGAACAAATATAGTATGTGTTCTATTTACTTTCTTTCTAATTATTTTAGATTTTTTCTTCATTTGTTTCTCTTTATATTACCGTGACTAGATTGGATATTGGTGCTTTCACATAATTGAGTGTTGGTGGCCAATTTTGACACCAATAGATGCATAGCAATTATTACAGAATATTCTCTGCATTCTATCACCTATAACTGTGATATTGTTGTTGGTACAGTTGCATATAGATTTATATCATGCCTATTTTTGCATGTAGAGTTACATCCTATTGATGACATTTGAAATTTTAAATAAAATGGTTATTGTTTATGTTATTATATTTTATCCTTCTACTATGAGTTCAGGATGAGTAGATAAATAGATCTTTATTATTCTTTATACCAACCAATCGCCAGCTTTGGAATGGGTCTAAGGTTTCGATGGGTCTTTCTCGGTGAATATTGGCTTGTTTTGAGGTGGATTGTTACAGTATTAGAGTCAAAATGGTCTATGGTCGAATTAGCAAATTTTGGACCAATAATTTAAGCTTACCCATCAGAAGGGTGTCAAGAAAAGTAGTATCTAGGTTTGGGGTTGAATAATTAAGTATCTTACCTCCTTGGCAACCTACTTAACCCAATGGGTAAAATAAGTCCAAAAGGTTGGTTAAAATTTAAAGGTTTAAACTGGTTTAGGCCTTAGGCTATTTTCAAAATTAAGTTTGAAATTTAAATGATACTTTAAACTCAAATTTTAAGTTTAAAATATAAAAGGATATTTCACAAATTTTATAAAATAGAAACAAAAATTTTCAAAATTGTTTAAATACTAATTTAATATTTTTCATAATGTTTAAATATGTTACTGCTTTAATTAATTAAATAAGTAATTAATTAAAATTTAATTAATTGATATATGTGTACATGTAACTATTAAGTTTATAGTTGAAAATTCATCTTAAATTGTTTAAGGTAAATTAATTTTTATTAAATTTATTTAATTATTTAGTTAAAAATTTTAATTAAATAAATTTTTTATTTTATAAATGATCGATTAAATGTGAATTAGTTAAATTATATATGTTGATGTATATGTAAATAAAACTATAAAGTTTATAGTTCAATAACATAAAATGTTTTCAATTTCTTAAAATTATTTTAAGAAATTATATGGAATATAGTTTTGAAATTTATTAGATATCTAATTAAAATGTTTATTTGCATTATTAATTAACTAATGGTTAATTAATGGACATATAAATAATATGTTTCATATATATATATATATATATATATATATATATTTGAAATTATAATGGTTATAGTTGATTATTTTTCTTAGATAGTTTAAGATGAATAAAATATAATTTCTAAAATTTTAAATAAAATGCAGTTTAATTATTTAATTAAATTAAAGAGCTAAAAGTAATGAAATATAACTTAAATAATATGGTTAAAGTTAATTAAACAGATTTTAATCAATAATGGACATATAAATATTATATAAATTAATTGAATGATGGTTATAAATAAATTGAAACTCAAATAAACGTGTATGTATAAACATAAGTGGAACTATAAAAAATCCAACATCGAATTAAGGAACAACTGCATGCGTATTGTACATATACCATTATTTCAAATGTGTCTGATACTTGAATTACAGTGGTATTTTAAAAGAAATACATTGTTCCCTATCGCAATACCACTCAAATATATATATTAAAGATTATGGATCCTTAATATTTAAGTTATCCTCTTCCATTTTACTGCATTAATAGATTATTTTCATACACTGTAATTGTTGATATTCCTCAAGCTAGATTTGTTATATGTAGTACTATTAATATATTGACTGCAAGGTAAGATAAATACATGTATTTATTGATAGGTATATGCATTATACTTAAGCCGTCCTACAATGGTGGGCTTCAATTTATTGATACTCCTCATGGTCAAGGGGAAATTAAGACAAATACCATGGATTTTTTGTTGTATATGATACAAATGATAAAGTGTTATCCATTGCTTGTAGGTTTATGACTGTTTGAAATTCCTCATGGTCAGTATCCCATGGAAGTGGGTCCTAACGCTCACTAGAGAAATCGAAAGGTTTATATGTATTTTTAAGATTTTGAGAAAATATAAAAATCTGGTGGGAGCCTTATTAGAAATGAAAATGCATAGGGTTGACCTTTTTGATATCGTAAGAATATATGTAATTAAGTTAAAATAATCTACTTTGATAAATTTGTGAAACTAATATAATTGATAAAATATTTATCCGTTAAACTAAAAATGAATTGAATTATGATTGACATAGAAAAATAAAATATAATTATCGATAATCTTGGGCATATGGTTACTTCAAGTCCCTATGCAAATGACAAAACACATGTCTAATAAAACATTTATGGCTTGATCACTTATGCATTTATTTGCCCGAGACTATGTATTGTCATTAATGAGTTTTGGACTCTAAAAGCAATATAAGAATGTAGATATTTGATCCATAGTCGGTCATATGTAAATATTATATGTTGAATAGTCACTATTCATTGTGCACGAAACATCGATGAAATTAGTTCATTCGAAATAAGTTAGTAAAACATAGTGCGAGATCGTGTATTCCATAGGATTGAATATGATAAGGATCTTGTTGTGTTAAAAATAGCAATAAACCAAGAGCTACAAGATTACCTAGGAATTCGATCATTTATATGACAGTTTTATCAGTTTACATAAAGTGAAAATGATTTGATATCCTTAAATGTTAACGATGATTGAATGCATTTTTGTAAAGTGTTATTTGTGGTCTTGTAGTGAGGGTTACCTTTTGAATGGTTTAACTATGTGAAAAGGAAATCAAATGTACTGGAGTGGATGTAACTAAGGCATAGTTGGAACAAGAGAGTTGTAATGACCTAAAATTTTAGACACTTCGTATTTGTATATTTGAATCTTGGATTAAATGTTATTAACCTCCATTAGTAATAATTAATGATGGTAAACTTGGAAAAATGTTTAAAAAAATATATACTTTGAAGAGATATCGATAATATGAATGAAAATCACTTTATCGTAAACAGCTACTCATCAGAAGTGGTTCAAAATTTATTATATACTTATTTGCTTCGCATAGCATTAACTAAAACAAAAATGATTTTTTCATTTATGGAAATAATTTTTTTGATGATGTCATTAGTGTTGTCATAAGATATTTTTGTGTGTAAGGGTGTAAGGGTAATTCACTATGGGAAAATGAGGTGTAAAGTAAAAGAAGATGCAAGGCACCTGGGAGGGATTCTTGGCCATGTAAAGGAGGGCTTTGGCTTGCATAGTCCATTCATTACTTTCTAATGCTTGAAAATATCGAAAAGAACAAAAATGGTAAAATTGATTAGCACTAGTCCACTTCTATCTTCATGAATCTTTCTCTAGTTAGTTCAAAACTTCTCCAAATTCAACCAGTCTTTTACTAACACCTTATAACACCTTCAGAAGCAGGGATCTAAAATAACAAGAGGAAAAATATGGAAGAAAAAGGGGAGCTTTGTTAGGGCTGTGAGCTTTGAAGATATAGGGGAAGTGTTGCCTTTGTTTGTATGTGCTAAAGGTTAGATCCTGAGAATTTTGGTAATGGTAGGAAGTGGTTCCTTGATTCTTGTAAGGCTTTCACATGGGTGAGTTATCTCTTTGTCTTATATGTATATATTGTGCCTATTTTCTGTTTTCTTGAAATATAAAGTTAAAGTGACATCAACTAAGTTATAAACTTTGGATGCCTCTTACTTTTGAAAGAAAATGACAACTTTATATTGCATAACATCACTTATAATACCATCTATAATATCTGTAGTGGCCTATACTTTATGTTTACGTGTTTGGTTGGCGTGTATGTTGAGTTGAAGTAGGTTTGGAAGTGTTTGAAGCGAGAATAATCGCTATAAGTGCACTTCGATATCCCTTAACTTTAACTTGTGTAAATGGAAGATTTACGAACTTAAATTAGGATAATTTGATTTTTTTATTCTCTATACATATTGTTGTGTACGAATGAGTAAAGGTTTGGTTTGGAAAGTTATAAAACCACATTGTGAAAGTTAGAAACGAAAAGGTGGCTATAGATGCACTTTGAAAATGCCTTGTGTTCGGTGATTTTCAATGTTAACTTTAGGAGACATCCTAATGGCTTCTTTGCATTTTCAATAATTAATATGTTAAGTTATTACTTAAAAAATATGAAAGTTTAAATCATTCATTTGTTGAATTTGTAGTATATGATTTTTGTTTGATGATAATAAACATATATATATATATATATTCATTTAAATGTATTTGTTAATGTACTATTTTATTTCATGGAATTAAATAAATATTTGCTGAATAAAATAAATAACACAGAGTTTAAATTCAAACAGATATTTTATTCAAACAAATATTTATTACAATTTTGAATAGTACAAATTTGAGCTCTCATTATATATACAAATTAAATGACAATACAATTTTGATCACATCACAATTTCTAATTTACAAATGCCCTCACTACATGTCGCTCATTCACTAGTATTTAAGCTTCAACTCCATTTCAGATTGAATCCAACATCTGAGCAATCTGCAAAAATACACACTAACGTAGTAAAATTGAAAATAAAATATTTTTGCAGTATAAAATAAAATGTAATTTTTGAAACTATTATTTACCTCAGTTATTTGGGTTGTTCGTCATCATTTAAATTTGAATTAATCATGCACGAACAGCTTGTGACATGCACAGTGTATCACTGTACATGCCACAAGGCCGTGCACAGCGATATATACACTTGATAAAATTACAGGGACAGGTGAGCACATGTCAAACCCAAATGGAAAGCCGTGTTCAACTCAAGTGCAATACAAATAAAGTCACGACACGAGCACAAGGACAAACCCGAGCCTTAACCTGGATTCAACACAGGTGCAACTCCAATGTACACATGAATGTTATTATAAACACATGTACTCAAGCATTAGGTCGAGTATGTTACAGCATGTACACATGAAACCAGTCATGAAATCAACTCAAGATCAGTGTACATGAAGCAACCAGACCTGACTGGTAGACATGAACCATAAATCAATATCAAACCAAACTGCACAAGAGCTCAATGCACATGACTTAAATGAACTGGTCATAGAAATCCAAAATACACATGATGAAGGGATAAGCACGTGCACCAGTGAAACAAAGACCAGACTCCACGCAGACCTGATTGCAAGTGCAAAGCAACATTGAAGCAACTCGAGCTCCAGATAGTACACAAGTGAATGAATGACAACATGTACATAATGTCAACTGGTGACAGTGATAAAGTGCAAGTGAAACACAAGAGTACAAGTCCAAATGCAACAACACAAAATAAATCAGTTCAAGATTCAGGCAAGTTCAGCTGTGGTGCAGCATATACATGTGTAGTGAAAACAACTACAAGTATCAAGTCGAGCCAAAGGCAGAGCTACCGAACATACATATAGTTTGATATTTCAAGGCTAAAATTGAACAAAGACAGAGAGGAATAATTCAAGTTAAAATGCACAAGTACAGGAAGAAACAAAACCAAGTAGGAAGGTTCAAAAATGACTGAAGTCAATTTGCAGCATCAAGTCAAAGCGATGATGACCAAGGCAACAAGTTCAGAGTCAAGCCCGAAATTCATGACGTTAATTTACAGTTATAAAAATCAAAATAGTAGCAAGTTCAAACCAAAGTTAGAGCCGTGGTGACCAAGGAGCAAGCCGTGTAAATCAAGTAATCAAATATACGAAATTGAAAAGGTCAGAAATCATCATCAACGTCCAAGAAAAATCATACAGCTGAGAAAAAATCAATTGACGATTTCGTGCAAAATATACGAACAAAAATCAAGGGGTTCGAACCCTATATAAATAAGTAACATCATCGGCAGTTGATCATCGAGTTCAAGAAAGCTAAAACAGTAAAGCAAAAGCAACAAATCACATATCAGATTGTTGAATCGAACTCGATCATCGAAGCAGCCAAAACTGAGAAACGAAGAAACGATCGATCAACAAAGCTACACGCAAATATCCACCTGATTGATCAACAATGTCGGCAGCTTCGAAAATAATCACGAAGCCCTAAATCGGAACAAACGAGAATGAGCAATAGGAAGCCCCCATATTTCACAGGAAAGAGATACCAGACCGAAGAAATAAAAGGAGTAGAGGGACGATTTTTTTAACACTTAATTTATTTTAGGTCCGACCTCACTATATACATTTAGGATTTAATAATTTAGGGCTTTGTTTTTATTTTATTTTTAATTTGTATTTTCTTTTTAAACTTCCGTATAATTTCTAGCCGTGTGACTAAGGGACAAACTGCTTGACGAAGTTTAAGAATTCACAACTCAGTGGCGGAATTGTGGCATGGTTTTGAGCATAGAGTTAGGTTTAGTCAGTAGCGGGTGTCACGAGTTTACGTGTGTAAGCATCTGACTACTTAATTTCTAGTAGAAACTTTGGGGGCAGCACGTAGGCAGCGTTTTGCCGAAGCTTGGTAAATTTGTGTGTTCTTCTTTTTATATTCTGCTATTATCTGCGCTGCTATTATTCTGCTGTGATCTGTGTTGAAAATATTTTATATAAACTTCCGCAGTAAAATTTTATAATTAATAGTATCACCCTATTCACCCCCCTCTAGGGTGAAATCGATCCTACATGTGGTATCGGAGCTAGGAACAAAAGCCGGTTTTTTTAAAAAAATTTGAATTTTTAAAATGGCTTCTTTTAATAATGCTTTTGCTGAGGGTCAGTCCATAGTTAGACCACCAATGTTCAATGGTGAATATGCTTAATGGAAAAATAGAATGTAACTTTTTTTTAAAACCATTGATGCTTGGAATATTGTTGAGACGGGCTATAGAGCACCAACTATAATCGTAGATAATCTCAAAATAAATAAACTGAAGAATCAATGGACAGAGCTAGAAAATAAATTACAAAATGCTAACGCTAAAGCTATGAATTCTATTATCTGTTCATTGGATCAATTTGAATTTAATCGTGTCTCACATTGTCTAACTGCACAGGAAATATGGCACACACACGAAGTAACTCACAAAGGAATGTCACAAGTCAAAGAATCTCTCTTTGCCATGCTAAGCAGCGAATACGAGAACTTCATAATGGAGAAGGAATAAAATTTCAAAGAGATGTACGGACGACTTTTCAATATTGTATACAAATCAAAAGCTCTTGGAAAATCATACACAGAGTTGGAGATAGTCCGAAAAATCCTCAGAATTCTTCCACAAAGTTTTGAAGCCAAAGTGACCGTCATTCAAGAATCGAAAGATTTGGAACAGATGAAAGTTGAAGAACTCATCGGAAATCTCACCACTTACGAGCTAGAGATGAAATTAAAGGAAGAGCGTGAAAGAGGAGACACTTGAAGGAAATCAATAGCTATTAAAGGGACAACTGAAAGTGAAGAGGATGATGATGGTGGTGGTGAAGCAGATTAGAACTATTAATAAGAAGATTCAAAAAGTGGAATCGCAAATATGGCAAACGTGCCAAAAATCATCAAGTAAAGATCAAAATAAACAAAGTTCTAGATAATTCAGAAAAATAAGAGATCATCTGCCATAATTGTAATAAACCAGGCTATATCAAGCCAGATTGCCTGCAAAATTGACCTAGCCAAGGAAAGAAACTGAAAAGGAGAAGTTTTGCAGCTACTTGGGATGAAGGTGATGAAGATGGAAGCGATTGTACTGGCAGTGAGAGTGAAAAAGCAAATTTGTGTCTTCATGGTGAAATAACTCACAGTGACGATGATGAGCCAAGTAAGGTATCAAAACTTACTTATTCAGAATTACTTATATATTTTCACGAGGTAAATGGGTGCTTTGAACGTGTAACGACCCGTAAATTTTCGATAATTAAAACAGCTAATTTAATAAGATTTCGTGATTTAGTGTTAGAAAAAAATTTGTGATTCGTTTGGTATAATAATAACTGAAAGGAATTGCAATAATAATTATCCAAGTAATGAAAAATAAATGCGACTTAGTAAATTCTTTTGCAGTCAATAGTCGAATAGGGTGATAAATGTTGAATTCATTTGGTATAAGAGAGTAGTTGATTGATGAGTAAAATCTATTTAAAATCAAATATTGAATATTGAACACGTAAATTGTTTAAATTAAATATTTAAAAACTTATTGAATAAGTGAATAACTGTAAAATGAAAATAGTGTTCTAAATTTTGAAATGGTTTTAAAAGTTGAATCTTATAAGTTCAATTTCAATATTTCAAAAGATAATGAATTATTGGATAATCGAAATTGTTTAAATTAAATATTTGGAAATTATTGAATAATTTAATAACGGGAATTGAATAACTGTTTTAATGAAAATGGTTGTTCTATAATTTGAATTTGTTAAATTTCATAAGTTCGTTTGAATATTTCAAAAGATGGTGATTTAAGAATAATCAAATTTGTCAAACTTAATATTATAAATGTTTGAATAATTAAATTCCAAATTTGATATGATTAAGTTGATATTGAAATTTAATATATGAAAGTAGAGTGAATAATTGAAATTTGATTTAATATGATTCAAATTGGTTTCCAAAGTGAATGTAAGTTATAGCGGGATTATAATAGAGTTAATAAGATTTTAAAATTGAAAATTATTGGATAATTGAATAACGGGTTGGATATGATTGAAAATGATTTGTAAAATTTTATTTTATCATATTGGAGTTATAGTGATGTTATAGAACTTTTAAAACTGAATTTAAAATAAATTTGTGAAAATTGAATATTTTAATATTTAATTATCGACTGGAAAATAGCCAAATTTTGAACAGTCTCGGAATTGGACGAAACTAGTTCCATTGGATCCGTAATAGTTAGTTATTATCGGATTTCAATTTTCGTAGCAATCGGAGTTGTCGTTTGACCGTGGCAGCTCGAAACGCGTTGAAATTATTTTAATATTAATTTGGCATGTTAAAATAGTCATTTTTCAAACAGTCTCGGATTTCGACGAAACCAGTTTCATCGGATCCGTAATGTGATATTATTGTAATATTTCAAATTTCGTGTCAATTGGATTTACCGTTTGTCCGGGGTGAGCCAAAACGCATAGAAATCGGTTTAATCGATTTAATTTTAAATTGATCGTTTATTGCCGTAACTCGCGCATACGATCGAATTAGCTTCCGAGACCTGTTCCATTGTGTCCGGAACGTGGGGTAAACCCTAGAAACGCCGGTCACCGCGCGTGCATCGGAGCTCGAAAATTTAAAGTGTATAGTGTTCGTTGAAACTTCTATAAAGGGACCCCTTAATCTTCATTTTTGCAAAAGAAAAACTGCCTAGGGTTTTCAAAACCTTCAGCCGCCATCACCTTTATGAATGGCCAGAAATTAATACCTTTCTCTCCTCAATTACTCTCAATCCATCGACAATTGCGCGAAGTGTTCAACACAAAAGTCGAAGAGCTAAGCAAGAGCTTCGATTGCATACGGAGATGATCGAGTTTCGAGCAACGTGGGGGAGTAGGGGAGGCCGCGACCTGCTGCTGTTTGCACGCGTCTCTAGGCCGAAGGGGGTGGCCGAGTTCGCCACGGGTTCAGGCGAAGGTGGAGGGAGCAATGGCCTTCGACGCGGTAGTCCCTGATCGCCTTCAAGTGGATCGGTGGAGGAGCTATTTGGAACCCTAGTTCATTGGTGGTGGGTTTGGTTTCACGTGAATAGCCTGGAGCTTGCGTGCGTTTCAACGTGATGGGGAAGAGAGTCTCGTGCGGCCTGGATCTATAGCCTTGAAATCTACGGTCCTGATTGCTTGGTAAAAAAAAAAAAAAAAAAAAAAAAAAAGGCAAATGTAAATTGAGTTATATTATAATTCGTGTAACTTTAAAACCATATAACTTTTTCATACGAGGTCGAAAACGTACGAAACCAGTTGCGTTGGAATCGTATGGACGAATACTACGCAATGAAGCTGGATTGGAATCATTTGGAGCTAGAGAAAATTTTGAGTCAAATCGAACGTCGTTCGATTTGATTTAAAATCGTAGAATCAAGGTGAGTGTTTTATAACGCTCACACCGTACTAAATATTTTTATGCTAGTTAAATTGACATTATAAAGTGATATGAATTTTATTGTCATTGTTTGATATAAATTTAATTATCATATTGCTTGTTATTTGAATTAACCGTTGAAAACTCAAATTGACAGTTAAATTGAAATCGAAATTGAATTGCGATTTACTTACCTGACATCGATAACTATGAAATTGCCATGAATTGTATTGCTTATTGGACGATGTATTTCGATGGATGTTATTGGTTGATATTTGAGTGTTTGGATGTTTATTTGCTTATATATATCCTGTTATGCATACATATGATACTGTGATTTAATTTAAGTAATATATATTCATCCCTGACATTTAATTGAAATAAATAATTACTTGGCCATAGGATAGAAAATTATATACGGACACCGAATTGGCTAAATGAATAATTTTAAAAAAATCGTCGATTTGAAGTTTATTTAAATGTTTTGATTTAAAGGTTATAAATAGAAATCAATTTATAGAAATCGAATTTATTGAAAAATTGAGTTTTGAAATGATGAAATAAATCTTGGTTATAAGAAATTGTTAAGTAATATGATTCGAGACTTTGAAATTTAAAAATTAGAATTTGATTGAATTTCGAAAATTGATTTGTTTAAAGATTTAACCTTAATTCGAGCTTTGAAGATTTCCAAGTAAATGTGATATAAAAATGACATTTTGACATCGAGTTTGGAATTGAATCATATTTGAAATTGGAATTTAGACTTGAATATTGATGGAAAATTTGTTAAGTGTTATAAATGGATATTTTGAAATCAAGCTCCAAATCGAAAAAAAAATTGAAATTGAATAAATTGAAGGTGAATGTAGAATTGAATTGATTTGAAGTTAAAGTTGACATTGTTTTGAATTGAAATCGAAATTGAATCGGTAAAATGGAAATTGAAATTGATTGGAATTGGGAAGTTGTAATTGAAATGGATTGGTTTTGAAGCTGTTTTAAATTGTTTTCCAAATTACTCTGTTATATAAACCATTTTGAATACTTAAACTATTTTAATCTATTTTTAATCTACTTAACCCAATTTAAATTATTTTAAACTAATTTATCTATTTTAAATCCATTGCAAGATTTTAATTATTTTTAACTATTTTAATTATTTGAACTACTTTTAAACTACTTAAAACTATTTTCTAAAAATTTCAAGCTGGTTAATAAGGTGGAATGTTTATGTTTAAATCTTGAATTTAAATACGAATTGGGTTAAATGAAGTTGCAACATAAAATTTAAATTCGGGATGATTTTGAAACCGAAATAAGATATTGAGACGCAAAATGATTTTTGAAAAGGAACCTTATACTTTGAATGGCTATGTCGATATTTGAAATGGATTTGATTTTGAAGTGAATATGACATTTGATATCAATCATGAATCGATTCGAAATGTAAAGGAGCCAACGGTGTAATAATACGTAGTTATTAAAGAGACCGGGATCGGATATGGACATACTCTCTGTCGATACCGAAAACCACTTTAATAACTATTATACGCGGAGTGTTGATCCAGAATGAAGTGGATGGTTTGGTGAACGCGTTGACTGAAGAAAGAGAACGATTTTTGGATGACCCCTGACATGACTAAAACAGGAGCCGCGCCGGGCCATTGAGGTTCGCCACCTCTAGCGGACACACTTCTTCGATACCATTTCTATTACATTTGTGATGCGATTTGGGTGCACCCCTTGATTTGGGAGTGTTGTTTCGCGGTGTTGGGGTAGCTGCTGGCTATGCCCAACATCAGTCCGGATCACGCAACTACTAGTATCCTAGTTGGTATTGCCTCATGTACCTTGTCATACTGATTATCCTATTCGCGACCACTACGTTTTTGATTTGTACCTTGAGTATATGGATTGCCCTCTGGTGACTTCCGGTTTTGGGGAAACTACGGTCTTGTATATGCTTTTGGGAATATAAAAATGTGTTAAGGGGGATTATGGTAACGCCTTAACGCTATTTTGATACTCTATATTACTGATAGGCATTATCTACTTAGCGTATATTACTACATAGTATATAGTTTCACGGATCCTTGAGAGATGGAAAATCCCGTAACATCTCTTGAGTTATTGCACGCACGTTGACACTGGATAGGAGATGTCAAACCCCGTAAACATCTCTGACGCCGTTACACTCATATTTATTTACGATTGACTTAACTTACATGAGGATATTTAGTCCTGACTCGAGTGTTTGTCTTTTCATTACGCTCGGGTCAGTCCTGAGTTTTCAGATTTTTGAGGATCTATTGCTGGAGGATGAAGACGAAGATTTGGTATATTATGTACTACTATTATATTCATTCCATTCCGCTGCATTGTTGTATGATATTTGCTGTGTATGTAACTCTGATAAATGTTGTATAATAATAATCAAATGTATTCATTTCAAATGTATTCATTTAATTAACAGCTTCATGAACTGTTATTTTATTATTATACTTTAGCCTTCCGCTGTGAGATTCTGTGTTGTTTCATTTCCTTTTTTTCCCTTCCTTTTCTTTTCTTAATTACCCCAATAACTATCTGCCCTTTTAATGGTTTGGAATCGACATGGGTATTTGATCGTCGGTTTAAACTGTCCAAAAAGGCGGGTCGTTACAGTTGGTATCAGAGCTTTGGTTTAGCGATAAACCTTGGCTCTAGTGGGGAATAACTCATTGAAATAGAGATAAACTATATGAATGAGTTGAGTGTATATGAGAGAGCGTACTTGTTATTTGATATAAAATGGTTTTATATTGTGTTAATTTGTTCCGTTGAGTATTTATGAATTCTGGTCGATACTTGGGACGCCAAGGCGTCGATAGGAATTTCTAAATACTCGAATAGGACAAACCAACACAATATCGTTTTGGAATATATCTTTATATAAAAGAATTTTTCGAATATTTATTTATTTTGATTGAATTGATTGTTAGGAGGTGATAATATTAGATTATTATCGTTATTGTTTGATTAGTCAATATTTACAACAATTGATTAAATAACAATGGATTTAGGAAAATGAAATCTTGTAAACACAATTGATAATGAATATAAATGAATTTTAACTTGGATTTGGGAATTTAAATTCCGGTGTTTGAAATTGACTTACAAGAACTTGAAAATATAATATGAGTATTATATGATAGTATATTTGAGTTGAAATTGTTTTCGAAGGATTTTTTTTTTTATGATAAGTGTTATATTCCCTTCTCTTGACGCTAGAAAATGATTTCGGTGATGAGTGCACGCATCATCGGCGTTTATTTTCGAGAGTCCGAGTGGGGGAGACCACTTACTAGCTTGTCTAAACCTTGTTTGATTCAAATTGAATTTTATTTTGTGTTCTCTATAGTATGATTTGATATATAAATTATATAAGTATATATTATTTCAAAACTTGATTTGAAATGAAACCGGGATTGGAATTCTTAAGTTCTTTAATAATTAATGATTTTTTTTTTTTTTTAATTTATAATTGTAATGAATTAATACTTAAATCATTAAGGAACTTCTGAATTGTGAAATGAGAAATAAACCTAAGAGCTAAGTGAAATATCAATTGAAGTAGAAATCCTCAAAATTAGGAAACTATGAAGTTAAAAATAAATTGAAACTGTAAAACTCACATAGTATTAAATTTCATTCTATAGCATAGATATAACTTACCAAAATATTTAAGAAGTTCAAAAATGTTATATGAATTGTTAATTGGATAATATACACGAATAAGTTTGAATAATGAAATATGCATTTAATTAATGGTTTGCAAATATAAATAAAATTGTTAGTAAATAATTGGAATTTAAATGACATTAAAGGTGATTCAAAATTATGATGAATATAAAATGGAAATACTATATGTGAATGTAAATGTAAAATTAAATTATAGTGAAATTTAAGTAATGGCTTAAGAATTAATTATTTGAAAATTCAACTTTAAATGAAAAGAAGTTGTATGTTGTTTAACTACATTCTATTTGCATAACTATAACTTACCAAATACTTAAAAGGTTTAAAATGCTAATAAGGATAGTAGAGAAATAATATACCAGTGAGAGAGTGAAAAATAAAATGTGAAGATCTATTTGATAGTTGTAAATATAAAAGAAATTTAAGCGGTAAAATTAATGATATATATAAGCGAATGAATAAAATTTAAACTTAATGAAATACAGAATTGGTAAATGGAAACTAATTAAATTTGAATATAACTGAATGTCTATAAGCTTGGAAGTGTATGAAATTAAAATTGACATGGAAATGTATAATTGATTTAGTGTAGATTTTGGATGAATGTTAATGTTTGATATGCATTGGTTGTTAGATGGATGAAAATTGATTAAGTAGAATTCATTAGTGTTAATGGAATTAAATAAATGAAATAAAATTTTAAAATAATTAAATTCAAATTTGAAGCAAAGTGAAATAGATATGATTGAATTCAATTTAAATTGAAGCAAATTGACTTGAATTTAAAAATGTGAATGAAACAAACTAGAATAAATCGGGAAAAAAAAAATTGAATGTAAACATATTGCATGAATGAATAAGAAAATAAATGACTTTGTGGTTAAGATTGTTCTTTAGAAAATTTGAAGTTTTGATGGTTTGTACTTTGAAATAATAAAAGAAAATTTGAAAAAAAAAAAAAACCAAAATTGTCCAGTATATGCTGAAACGAAAACAACCATAACTTTTAAATGGCTGAACGGAATTCGACGCTTTTGGACTTTTCGAAAAGCTTAGAAACTGTAGCACAACTTTTATTTAGAGTGTCTTGAGAAATTCCTTCGTCTACTAGGTTAAAAACTTGAATGTTACTCGCTGTCCTGTGTAAAAAAATAAGTAAAATCTGAACCATACAACCTTAGTATTTTCGCCATATCTTTTGACTGGTTTATCGGATTTGGATGATCTTGCACTTTCTGGAAAGCTAAGAACTTAAGCTAAAACTTTTGTTTTAAGTGTTTTGTGTTTTGATGTCGTTTATAAGGTCAAAAATGTGGGTGAACGTCGCTGACCTGCGCAATTCATTGCCCAGGCTGAGGCGTATCCTCTAAGTAAAACGGCCATAACTTTTGAACGGATGATCCGAATTCGATGATTTTGGACATTCCGGAAAGCCTGAAATGAATGCAACAACTTTTGTTTAGATTCTATTGTCAAATTTTACCGTTTAGGTGACCTAAAGCTAAGATTTATTTGCTGTCCAGAAATTGAAATCTCAGTTTTGAAGCTAAATATGTTATATATATGTTGTGTAGGCTAAGTATAGCGATCTATCTTTATATGCATGGTTCTAACTTAGTTATTGAGCATTTTAGTAGGTAGCAAAGGGGTTGCGCTTCGTTGTGGAGCTCGCTTCTACGCTAATCGCATAATGTAAGTAAAATGCTAATAAATGCTAAATAAAAGGTACGCTTACGGTTTTATATGATATTGGTGATATTTATATGTTGTTTTCCCACATATGGGATGCCTCATCATTGAGATGAGATGTATATTTGTGATATATATGCTATTATATTTTTTCCGATCGAGCCGCGCAAAGGAGACTCTGCCGAAATTTTCCGTAAATCCAAGTGTTAGAAAATTTTTCGAGTTTTAAAATTTTATAACTTGTTTTGATAACTAACTTTTAAATTTAGAAAGCCGTTCGGAGTAACATTGTGGAATCATAGTTATGACTTTATAAATGGAATTTCATTGTTTTATAAGTTGGTAACTTTGATAAAATATATCTGATGTTGAATTCTATACTTAGTTTCTTTTCCCTTCTTTTTCCTTTTCGGGGACGAAAAGTTTTGAGTGGGGGAGAGTGTAACGACCCGTAAATTTTCGATAATTAAAACAGCTAATTTAATAAGATTTCGTGATTTAGTGTTAGAAAAAAATTTGTGATTCGTTTGGTATAATAATAACTGAAAGGAATTGCAATAATAATTATCCAAGTAATGAAAAATAAATGCGACTTAGTAAATTCTTTTGCAGTCAATAGTCGAATAGGGTGATAAATGTTGAATTCATTTGGTATAAGAGAGTAGTTGATTGATGAGTAAAATCTATTTAAAATCAAATATTGAATATTGAACACGTAAATTGTTTAAATTAAATATTTAAAAACTTATTGAATAAGTGAATAACTGTAAAATGAAAATAGTGTTCTAAATTTTGAAATGGTTTTAAAAGTTGAATCTTATAAGTTCAATTTCAATATTTCAAAAGATAATGAATTATTGGATAATCGAAATTGTTTAAATTAAATATTTGGAAATTATTGAATAATTTAATAACGGGAATTGAATAACTGTTTTAATGAAAATGGTTGTTCTATAATTTGAATTTGTTAAATTTCATAAGTTCGTTTGAATATTTCAAAAGATGGTGATTTAAGAATAATCAAATTTGTCAAACTTAATATTATAAATGTTTGAATAATTAAATTCCAAATTTGATATGAT
Organism: Allium cepa; assembly: GCA_030765085.1. NCBI lineage: Eukaryota > Viridiplantae > Streptophyta > Magnoliopsida > Asparagales > Amaryllidaceae > Allium > Allium cepa. The sequence goes on from CM060932.1 coordinate 458,022,836, forward strand.
TAAGTTGATATTGAAATTTAATATATGAAAGTAGAGTGAATAATTGAAATTTGATTTAATATGATTCAAATTGGTTTCCAAAGTGAATGTAAGTTATAGCGGGATTATAATAGAGTTAATAAGATTTTAAAATTGAAAATTATTGGATAATTGAATAACGGGTTGGATATGATTGAAAATGATTTGTAAAATTTTATTTTATCATATTGGAGTTATAGTGATGTTATAGAACTTTTAAAACTGAATTTAAAATAAATTTGTGAAAATTGAATATTTTAATATTTAATTATCGACTGGAAAATAGCCAAATTTTGAACAGTCTCGGAATTGGACGAAACTAGTTCCATTGGATCCGTAATAGTTAGTTATTATCGGATTTCAATTTTCGTAGCAATCGGAGTTGTCGTTTGACCGTGGCAGCTCGAAACGCGTTGAAATTATTTTAATATTAATTTGGCATGTTAAAATAGTCATTTTTCAAACAGTCTCGGATTTCGACGAAACCAGTTTCATCGGATCCGTAATGTGATATTATTGTAATATTTCAAATTTCGTGTCAATTGGATTTACCGTTTGTCCGGGGTGAGCCAAAACGCATAGAAATCGGTTTAATCGATTTAATTTTAAATTGATCGTTTATTGCCGTAACTCGCGCATACGATCGAATTAGCTTCCGAGACCTGTTCCATTGTGTCCGGAACGTGGGGTAAACCCTAGAAACGCCGGTCACCGCGCGTGCATCGGAGCTCGAAAATTTAAAGTGTATAGTGTTCGTTGAAACTTCTATAAAGGGACCCCTTAATCTTCATTTTTGCAAAAGAAAAACTGCCTAGGGTTTTCAAAACCTTCAGCCGCCATCACCTTTATGAATGGCCAGAAATTAATACCTTTCTCTCCTCAATTACTCTCAATCCATCGACAATTGCGCGAAGTGTTCAACACAAAAGTCGAAGAGCTAAGCAAGAGCTTCGATTGCATACGGAGATGATCGAGTTTCGAGCAACGTGGGGGAGTAGGGGAGGCCGCGACCTGCTGCTGTTTGCACGCGTCTCTAGGCCGAAGGGGGTGGCCGAGTTCGCCACGGGTTCAGGCGAAGGTGGAGGGAGCAATGGCCTTCGACGCGGTAGTCCCTGATCGCCTTCAAGTGGATCGGTGGAGGAGCTATTTGGAACCCTAGTTCATTGGTGGTGGGTTTGGTTTCACGTGAATAGCCTGGAGCTTGCGTGCGTTTCAACGTGATGGGGAAGAGAGTCTCGTGCGGCCTGGATCTATAGCCTTGAAATCTACGGTCCTGATTGCTTGGTAAAAAAAAAAAAAAAAAAAAAAAAAAAAAAGGAAATGTAAATTGAGTTATATTATAATTCGTGTAACTTTAAAACCATATAACTTTTTCATACGAGGTCGAAAACGTACGAAACCAGTTGCGTTGGAATCGTATGGACGAATACTACGCAATGAAGCTGGATTGGAATCATTTGGAGCTAGAGAAAATTTTGAGTCAAATCGAACGTCGTTCGATTTGATTTAAAATCGTAGAATCAAGGTGAGTGTTTTATAACGCTCACACCGTACTAAATATTTTTATGCTAGTTAAATTGACATTATAAAGTGATATGAATTTTATTGTCATTGTTTGATATAAATTTAATTATCATATTGCTTGTTATTTGAATTAACCGTTGAAAACTCAAATTGACAGTTAAATTGAAATCGAAATTGAATTGCGATTTACTTACCTGACATCGATAACTATGAAATTGCCATGAATTGTATTGCTTATTGGACGATGTATTTCGATGGATGTTATTGGTTGATATTTGAGTGTTTGGATGTTTATTTGCTTATATATATCCTGTTATGCATACATATGATACTGTGATTTAATTTAAGTAATATATATTCATCCCTGACATTTAATTGAAATAAATAATTACTTGGCCATAGGATAGAAAATTATATACGGACACCGAATTGGCTAAATGAATAATTTTAAAAAAATCGTCGATTTGAAGTTTATTTAAATGTTTTGATTTAAAGGTTATAAATAGAAATCAATTTATAGAAATCGAATTTATTGAAAAATTGAGTTTTGAAATGATGAAATAAATCTTGGTTATAAGAAATTGTTAAGTAATATGATTCGAGACTTTGAAATTTAAAAATTAGAATTTGATTGAATTTCGAAAATTGATTTGTTTAAAGATTTAACCTTAATTCGAGCTTTGAAGATTTCCAAGTAAATGTGATATAAAAATGACATTTTGACATCGAGTTTGGAATTGAATCATATTTGAAATTGGAATTTAGACTTGAATATTGATGGAAAATTTGTTAAGTGTTATAAATGGATATTTTGAAATCAAGCTCCAAATCGAAAAAAAAATTGAAATTGAATAAATTGAAGGTGAATGTAGAATTGAATTGATTTGAAGTTAAAGTTGACATTGTTTTGAATTGAAATCGAAATTGAATCGGTAAAATGGAAATTGAAATTGATTGGAATTGGGAAGTTGTAATTGAAATGGATTGGTTTTGAAGCTGTTTTAAATTGTTTTCCAAATTACTCTGTTATATAAACCATTTTGAATACTTAAACTATTTTAATCTATTTTTAATCTACTTAACCCAATTTAAATTATTTTAAACTAATTTATCTATTTTAAATCCATTGCAAGATTTTAATTATTTTTAACTATTTTAATTATTTGAACTACTTTTAAACTACTTAAAACTATTTTCTAAAAATTTCAAGCTGGTTAATAAGGTGGAATGTTTATGTTTAAATCTTGAATTTAAATACGAATTGGGTTAAATGAAGTTGCAACATAAAATTTAAATTCGGGATGATTTTGAAACCGAAATAAGATATTGAGACGCAAAATGATTTTTGAAAAGGAACCTTATACTTTGAATGGCTATGTCGATATTTGAAATGGATTTGATTTTGAAGTGAATATGACATTTGATATCAATCATGAATCGATTCGAAATGTAAAGGAGCCAACGGTGTAATAATACGTAGTTATTAAAGAGACCGGGATCGGATATGGACATACTCTCTGTCGATACCGAAAACCACTTTAATAACTATTATACGCGGAGTGTTGATCCAGAATGAAGTGGATGGTTTGGTGAACGCGTTGACTGAAGAAAGAGAACGATTTTTGGATGACCCCTGACATGACTAAAACAGGAGCCGCGCCGGGCCATTGAGGTTCGCCACCTCTAGCGGACACACTTCTTCGATACCATTTCTATTACATTTGTGATGCGATTTGGGTGCACCCCTTGATTTGGGAGTGTTGTTTCGCGGTGTTGGGGTAGCTGCTGGCTATGCCCAACATCAGTCCGGATCACGCAACTACTAGTATCCTAGTTGGTATTGCCTCATGTACCTTGTCATACTGATTATCCTATTCGCGACCACTACGTTTTTGATTTGTACCTTGAGTATATGGATTGCCCTCTGGTGACTTCCGGTTTTGGGGAAACTACGGTCTTGTATATGCTTTTGGGAATATAAAAATGTGTTAAGGGGGATTATGGTAACGCCTTAACGCTATTTTGATACTCTATATTACTGATAGGCATTATCTACTTAGCGTATATTACTACATAGTATATAGTTTCACGGATCCTTGAGAGATGGAAAATCCCGTAACATCTCTTGAGTTATTGCACGCACGTTGACACTGGATAGGAGATGTCAAACCCCGTAAACATCTCTGACGCCGTTACACTCATATTTATTTACGATTGACTTAACTTACATGAGGATATTTAGTCCTGACTCGAGTGTTTGTCTTTTCATTACGCTCGGGTCAGTCCTGAGTTTTCAGATTTTTGAGGATCTATTGCTGGAGGATGAAGACGAAGATTTGGTATATTATGTACTACTATTATATTCATTCCATTCCGCTGCATTGTTGTATGATATTTGCTGTGTATGTAACTCTGATAAATGTTGTATAATAATAATCAAATGTATTCATTTCAAATGTATTCATTTAATTAACAGCTTCATGAACTGTTATTTTATTATTATACTTTAGCCTTCCGCTGTGAGATTCTGTGTTGTTTCATTTCCTTTTTTTCCCTTCCTTTTCTTTTCTTAATTACCCCAATAACTATCTGCCCTTTTAATGGTTTGGAATCGACATGGGTATTTGATCGTCGGTTTAAACTGTCCAAAAAGGCGGGTCGTTACAGAACGTCTTAGGGAGAAATATGCTAAAATTGAATCATAAAGAGATAGTTTGATAGAAATTGATGAACAGCTTGAATAATTGGTTAAAAACTATCAAAGTAGGATCCCTAAGTGTGATAAGTGTCCATCATTTGAACAAGAAATTAAAAAATCAAAAATAAAAATTAAATCGCTTGAAAACGAAATTCTGATTTTGATAAAAAGTGAAAACAAAAGGAGAGAAAATTCTATCAAAAAATGCACTCAATTATTGAACGAAAACGAATCACTCAAAGCACAAGTCCAACAACTATCAACGATTTTAGAAAAGTTTTCCAAAAGTGAAAGATCGTTGAATATGTTATTAGGGAAACAAAGTGTTAATACAATTAGACAAGGACTTGAATATAATCAAACGAAACTTGTTAGGAGTGAATTTAATCAAGTCAAATTCAAGTGCACAATTTGTGGAAAATCTGGACACAGTCACAATATTTGTTGGTACAGACCCAAACACGTGAAAACTATACCAATTTGGGTTCAAAAATTCACAAATATAAAATCACTCAAAGTCAAACAAATTTTGGTGCCAAAAGGAACATATATTAATAGTTTTGGGTCTCCACAAACGTATTTTTCGAAATCTACTACCACTAACAACCATGGACCTATAAAACAAATAGGTCACAAAAATCTTTTAACGTGTAGGTGTGGTGGCAGGCTAAGGAACAATAACAGTGTTATTTGGATTCTGGTTGTTCCAGAAACACAACGGGCGACAAATCAAAGTTCCTTAGCCTAGTACAAAGGTGGCAGAATCACAATGGGCAACAACGAAAAATATCGTAAAGGTAACACAGGTAATGGTATATTTATGTCGAACGATATATTAAATGTGATAATTTGCACTGTAATCTGAATTAATTCAGCCAATTATGTGATGAAATAAATAAATAAATAAATAAATGTTGATTTTAATTCTGACTTATTCTTAACTAATATGATTTTTGACTTGTTCTTATTTATGACTTTGATTTGTGCTTAAATGTTGACCAATCATATTTTCATCTTTGAACTAATCCATATAAAATTGTTCGGTCAAATGATGGTGTTTTATTGATCTCTTATTGCTGATGTTACACGTGGATATATTTGTTTTGACATTATGGTCACTGTTTGTAAATTTGCACGATTTCAATTCAAATTTTAGACAATTTCACGTGAAAGCTGTTAAAAATGATTTTAAGAAATTTGTTGCCACTTTACGGTCTGGTTTATGACTTTAACCAAATGATCGTTTTGAGTGAAAGAAAAATTCAGATGCAGATTACACTGATAATCTAGTTGATAGAAAAATTACTAGTGGAACGTGATTTACGTTGAGACATTTAGTAACTGCATCGTTTTTCAATGAAAACATCCGCCTATTTTTCATTTCAAATAATTTTCAAAAAACAGATATTTTTCTTATAAAACCCCTTCTAGAAAATCATTTTTTTCAGATTAGTCATTTTGAAAATTTGATTTGTTAATTATTTTTGAATTTGATCTTAAATGACTATATGGACTAATCTGACTCCCTACTAATTATCAAAAAGATAAATAGTGATTGAAAAAGTGATGAGTGTTGATATTTATCATATATTATAACTCAAGACGGTATAATTAGTAAATTTCTTTATAAATTTAAACCAGAGTTATAAAACTTTTTGTTGGTAAAAATTCCATGACCATTTCTATTTCTATCATATTTCTATCAACCATCACTCATCAAATCCATTATAGTATGTCAATATGTGGTGATTTAAAGAGGAATCATTCGTTTTTCATTTTTTTTAAAAAAACCAAAGTATTCACTCTCATTTAAAAGTCCTCACGGTTATGTATGTATGGGATGCATATCAAAATTGATTATTAAATAAAAAAGTTGATTCTAATCTCATTTAAAAGTCCTTACGGTTATGCGTGGTTAGAAGATACTTAAATTCATTTTTAAAAATAAATTTGGAACACTACTAATCTCATTGAAAAGTCCTAACGGTTATGCATGGTTAGTAGATATTCAAATTCCTGATATAAATATACCACAAATAGACACAACTATACGGTTTTATATGTTGACATCATTCCTATCATTCTAAAAGTGTAATATGTGCCTAACAGAATATTTATGATTTTTGTTTGATTTTTTATTGAAATTTAATATTTATATTCGATTGAGTTTTAATGTTGTATTAATGTCTATCACTTTATCACTATTTTTCTAACACTATTACTCTTTTGCTGATAACAAAAGGGGGAGAGAAAAGTTATGATTTTGACAAATAAGGGCCAAATATTTTCTATTTGCATCTAGGCTTATTTGCTATTTTTATTTACATGCATATATGAAAGGGGAGCTTTGTGTAGAGAGAGAGCATTCAAATAGGGGGAGCAAATTGAATGATCAAATATATTTAACAAATTCAAAATCTTAAATATATGTTTGTTATCATCAAAAGGGGGAGATTGTTGAATATGCGAGTATATGATTTTTGTTTGATGATAATAAACATATATATATATATATATTCATTTAAATGTATTTGTTAATGTACTATTTTATTTTCACGGAATTAAATAAATATTTGCTGAATGAAATAAATAACACAGAGTTTAAATTCAAACACATATTTTATTCAAACTAATATTAATTATAATTTTGAATAGCACATATTTGAGCTCTCACTATATATATATAAATTAAATGACAATACAATTTCGATTGCATCACAATTTCTAATTTACAAATGTGCTCACTACATATCGCTCATTCACTCGTATTTAATCTTCAACTCCATTTCAGATTGAATCCAGCATCTGAGCAATCTGTAAAAATACACACTAATGTAGTAAAATGGAAAATAAAATATTTTTGCAGTATAAAATAAAATGTAATTTTAAAAAATATTATTTCCTCGGTTATTTGGGTTGTTCGTCATCATTCAAATTTGAATTCATTATACACGAACTACTTATGACATGCATAGTATATCACTGTACACGCGACAAGGCCGTGCACAACGATATATACACTTGATAAAATTACAGGGACAGGTGAGCACAAGTCAAACCTAAATGAAAAGCCGGGTTCAAGTCAAGTGCAATACAAATAAAGTCACGACACGAGCACAAGGTCAAACCTAAGCTTTAAGATGGATTCAACACAGGTGCAACTCCAATGTACACATGAATGTTATGATAAACACATGTACTCAAGCATCAGGTCGAGTAAGTTACAACATGTACACATGAAACCAGTCATGAAATCAACTCAAGATCAATGCACATGAAGCAACCAGACCTAACTGGTAGACATGAACCATAAATCAATATCAAACCAAACTTCACAAGTGCTCAATGCACATGACATAAATGAACTGGTCAGAGCAATCCAAAATACACGTGATGAAGGGATAAGCGCGTGCACCAGTGAAACAAAGACCAGACTCCATGCAGACCTGATTGCAAGTGTAAAGCAACATTTAAGCAACTCGAGCTCCAGATTATACACAAGTGAATGAATCACAACATGTACATAATGTCAACTAGTCACAGTGATCAAGTGCAAGTGAAACACAAGAGTACAAATTCAAATACAACAACACACAATAAATCAGTTCAAGGTTCAGACAAGTTCAACTGTGGTGCAACATATGCATGTGTAGTGAAAACAACTACAAGTATCAAGTCGAGCCAAAGGCAGAGCTAACGAACATACAAATAGTTTGATATGTCAATGCTGAAATTGAACAAAGACAGAGAGGAATAATTCAAGTTCAAATGCACAAGTACTGGAAGAAACAAAACCAAGCAGGAAGGTTAAAAAATGACCGAAGTTAATTTGCAGCATCAAGTCAGAGCCGCGATGACCAAGGCAACAAGTTCAGAGTCAAGCCCAAAATTCACGACGTCAATTTACAGTTATAAAAATCAAAACAGTAGCAAGTTCAAACCAAAGTCAGAGCCGTGATGACCAAGAAGCAATCCATGTAAATCAAGTAATCTAATATATGAAATTGAAATGGTCAGAAATCATCATCAACGTCCAAGAAAAATCGTACAGCTGAGAAAAAAATCAATTGACGAATTTGAATAAAATATACGAACGAAAATCAAGGGGTTCGAACCCTATATAAACAAGTAACATCATCGGTAGTTGATCATCGAGTTCAAACAAGCTAAAACAGTAAAGCAAAAGTAACAAATCACATACCGAATTGTTGAATTGAACTCGATCATCGAAGCAACCAAAACTAAGCAACGAAGAAATGATCGATTAACAAAGCTACACGCAAATATCCACTTGATTGATCAACAAAGTCGGCAGCTTCAAAAATAATCACGAAGCCCTAAATCGGAACGTACGAGAACGAGCAACAGGAAGCCACCATTTTTCACAAGAAAGAGATACCAGGCCGAAGAAATAAAAGGATTAGAGGGATGATTTTTTTAACGCTTAATTTATTTTAGGGTCGGCCTCACTATATACATTTGGGCTTTAATAATTTAAGGCTTCGTTTTTAGTTTTTCTTTTTAATTTTTATTTTCTTTTTAAACTTCCGTGTAATTTCTAGTCGTGTGACTATGGGACAAACTACGTGGCGTAGTTTTAGAATTCGCAACTCAGTGGCTGAGTTGTGGCAGAGTTTTAAGCATAGAGTTAGGTTTAGTCTAGCGGTTGTTGCGAGTTTACGTGTGTAAGCGTCTGACTACTTAATTTCTAGTAGAAACCTTGGGGGCAGAACGTAGGTAGGGTTTTGCCGAAGCTGGGTAAATCTGTGTGTTCTGCTTTTTATATTCTGCTATTATCTGTGCTTCTATTATTATGCTGTGATCTGTGTTGAAAATATTTTATATGAACTTCCACATTAAATTTTTATAATTAATAGTATCACCTTATTCACCCCACCTCTATGGTGAAATCGATCCCACATCATTAACTTGTGAAACAAAATTGCAAAATGTTATTGTAAGAAGAAGGTTGGCATATGAGCACTTTGAAATACATAAGTGCTGGGAATTTTTTAAATTAATTTGAAAGACATCCTTAGGTATTTCTTTACATTTTTAATAAATATCGTATATTTACTTATTATTGTAAAAAAAATAAAGTTCAAACGATTATAGAACTGGTGAAATAAAGTGGCTAAAGTTAGAACAGAAAGGTGTGTATATAAATGCTCTTTGTAAATATTGTTTGTTTTCGGTATTTTTTAAAATAAATTGATAGATTTCCTTAGGGGTTTCTTTTCATGGTTTTTAAATACCGTAAGAATGGTACTTACTATGAAATATTCAAGTCTTTGGTAATTTATTAAAGTGCTTAAACTCGTCTCACAAATCATGCTTTTCTTTGTTGTTCTTTATCAAGAACTTCTAAATGTTGTAATAAGTTGCTTATGGTTTTAATATTTAAAAATGATATTTAAATTTGATATTTTTATCTAATCTTTTAGAATTTTTTCTAACATATTTTTTAGTATTTCAAAGTTGGTTTGAAGTTTAAATATATTTAATATTTATTTATGACTTTTTAAAGTAAAGAGGTTTTATAATATATAACATGTTTTTATTTATTTTCATCAAGTTATAAATTAGTTATTTTCAAGTAATATTTTACATATACTGTAACGACTCAGATTTTTTAATGATTTATATTGTGTATTGAAATGGTTTTAAATATTGGATTTGGAGTTATAATTTGGTTGATAAGTTTTTAAAATTGAAATTTCAAGAGATTTCGCAAAAAATTTAAATCGTCGATTTAATAGACACATTAAAATAGCAATCCAGTGCACACTCTTGTAATTTGACGAAACCGGTTCCCTTGTATCCGTAATAGTGTATTATTATAGAATTTCAAATTTCATTGCATTTGGACCGTTTGGTCGCGTGATTTAAAAACGCTTGGAAATAATTTAATTTAAATAGTCGATTTAAAAACTATCTTCCACATACGATCGAATTAGGCCTCGAAACATGTTCAATTGGATTCCGAAAAGGGATATAACATTAGGAACGCCAGGCGGCATGCCTTAATATGGATTCGAAATTTAAAGATATGTAATACGAGATATTTTGAATAAATTAAAATGAAATTTTCAAATCATAGCCAACCTACTGTATATCTCAGCCGCCCTACTCACTGATATGATCCGCCCTCTTTTCTTTTCAAATCGCGTATTCCTTTTCATTTCCTCTAGTCAAAATCAAATTGACACAGAAATATAAAATAATCGATGTGAGAGGCGAGCACGGGAACGAGTGCAACACTTGGAAGCTCGAGGCGACGTGGCGTAACTCGCAATGCGATGGTCGAGAAATTAGGGATGGGGGTTGCGTTTTCCTCGATCGCGTTGTTCGTTGCATGGCCGTGCATGCTTGTGGGCGCTGGAGAATGGCACGGCCATTGGTGGAGGTACGATAGACGATGTCGAGCTACGACAGTAAGGTCGGCATTGGTCAGGAGGTCGCGTACGTGTCTTCACGTAGCGTGAGCGAGGGTTAGAGGAGGAGCGACGATCATAGGGAGTTGGATCAGGTGTGGTAATAAATCCAATTACTGAAATTTAGGTCAGTTAGTTATATTTTAAAAATTGAATGCATAAAAATGAGATTTTAAAAACAGAAATTTTAAATGTTTTGAACTGGAAAGTTTATTTAAATTTAGAATTTAGGAATTTACATAGATGAGGATTTATCATTTATATGATTTCAAAACAAGAAAGTATACTATGTTACTATATGAATTTTAAAAATAGGGAAATTATTTAAAAGGCCAATGTGTTTGTTTGTATATGTGATAAGTCAACTTAGGTACTTCTTTTGATAATTTTTTAAAAGGCCAAAGTCAATTCGATTTAATCTAAAATGAGCGTTCGACAATCTAGAAAAGATCAAGGTGAGTAAACCTCACTCATGTTATAACGCCCGACCCCTATACCCATCCAAGAGCAATACTAAGTATTACTGTCAGAAAGCACGGAGAATGGGACCCAATAGGGCTAGATGTTGTACTCATTACCTTGAATTAACACTAGCACCAGAAATTTTATGACTTTTTTTTTATTCTACTTACCAATCGTGCTCAGTCTCGGTTCAAAGCAATGGTACGAGATAAAAAAATTCCAGGTTACATAGTATATAATATAATAGAACATATAGTTCAGCACAATAACAACAGAATACATAATACATATCATAATAGTAATGTCCACAATGCATAGTCCACAGTACATATCACTTCCAAAATACATAATAAAGTACATACCTAAAATATATATTAACTACTCCTAATTCCAAGTTGTAAAGTCCAAAACCCCAAAAAGTGGAAAATGATAAGAATGCTACTACAGTCCACGCAACCTAACCTGCACCCATAATCCTCAAACTGACCCGAGGATTATAAAACAAATCTTACGGGTCAGACTAATTCTAGTGTGAGTGAAGTAAGATCTATGAACAATGATCATCTTATTCAACAAAAAGGAAAGAAAGCGTCGCATGTATGAGCCAAAATGAGGCATATATGTGTGTGCGAATGAACATGTAGATTTAGTTTCATAAACAATTCATTTAATCAAACAATGGTTTTAGACCAAAAATATCGTATGTAATCCAATATGATACCAACCCAATTATCATATGTAAAGCAATATTATAATGAATAAGTTCATACACACATTCTCTAAAGATACTGGGTTTTAAAATCATCCTTAATATTTTCCATAAAAAAATCACAAGATAAAGAAAATTGCATTATGAGAATTATGGGATAAATATTACATGACTCGTAAAATATACCAAATAAACAGACGTTAGTATTGTAAGATCACAGTGGTAGAGCTCGAGTGCGCGGGGAGACATTAGCACCGTAACCTACTCATGACGCCATAATACACCTGGCGATCAACCCAGGATAACCAAGACGGTCTAAGGCAAAGGCAATATCTACACGTTCATAGATCTACACGTGGGACCCCATGCCTCCATCCATCATAGTCCGTGACCCGCCGATCGGAGATCCCGATCAAAAATAAGATTAGCCCTTTGTAGCAAACCATTGACCTTTGGTGGTAAAAGCGCAAGTGATATACCACTGATTCAGGTAGCGATCCTGAATACGGTCAGCCAAGATGAAGTTTTGGCACATTGGTACAACATAGTCCAATCTATCCCGACCCAAAAATCAAAAGTGTTTGTAACTTCAAAACACTTCTACAAAAATAAAATAAGTGATCACAACGTCTTTCAAAAAAATCTTTTGATAAACCCAATATAATTCAAAAAGCAAATAAAATTTAGCAAACCAATTATCCATATAAAAGAAAATAATTAAATCTCAGTTTCGCATTAATACACAAGTACCCCATAATACTTATGTATTAATGCGAAACACAGAAACCTAATTTATTAGATTAAAATTGTTAAAAATTCGTTAAGTTAGATAAAAGTTCATAAAAATTTATTTAATTTAAAAATCGAAACAACGCATGTTTTAGTATGCAAAAACGCCATCAAAATTCTAAATAAAATTTTCTTCTTCTTTTTTTCAAAACACATATTGATCGATAATAAAAAAAAAATTCTTTAACCAGAATAATTTAATTTAAAATCGGAATTTTTTTTAAACCGTGAGCTGCTCACAGTGCAGCATAGGGCTGCATGCGGCACTGCGCTGCACAACAGTGCAGCGCCCGGCTGCACAACGGTGCAGCCGGAGCTGCACTACGGTGTAGCTCCAGGCTGCACACCAGCGCAGCAGAGCTGCACGGTACAGTACAGTCGTGCGCTGCACTACAGTGCAGCTCCAAGCTACAGACCAGTGCGGCCGGAGCTGCACTACAGTGCAGCCCCACCGGCTGCACTACAGTGCAGCTTAGGGTTGCACTACAGTGCAGCTTAGGGTTGCACTACAATGCAGTCGTATGCTGTACAGTGCAGCAAAGGGCTGCTTTACAGTGCGGTACTTACACAGTGCTTTCTGCACAGTGGAACCAGTAAGATTTTTTTTCTCAAAGTTTTTTTCTTCTTCTTCCCTCTGCAGCAATTAAACAAGCAACATGTACGCATTTTAATTTTATGCATCAATCCTCATTTTTTCTTCAATTGAATAATCTCATCAACAACACATAATTGGGGAAATGATGAAGCAATCATTTTATTCAAAAAAATTACACTTTTATTTGCATGCATACATGAAAAATGAAAAATAAAATAGGATTATAACTTCACTCACCTAAAACTCCAAATAGAAATCTTCAAGCTTCAAATCGGCTAGCCCTTGGATTGCTTGACTTTCACCTTCCTATTGCTAACAAAATCAGAAAACCCTAAATAGCTATATATAAAAAAAAGATGGAATAGAATTGATTTGGGGATACTTACTCTTAAAATTAGGAATCTTTTCTGTTAACATTTTGATTGCAAAGAGGGATTTGTGTTTGAGTGGGAGGATTTGAAGTTAGGTTTTAGGTTTTCTCCTTTCTTCTTCTTTTTTTTCTTTCTATTTCTCAACTACTGTACGTACAGTAAGGAGGAGATTGAGGGGAGGGAATGGTGTTTTTATTATAAAGCCCCTCCTCTATAATGTTCTTCCAACTAACCCCTTAGTTTATTTTTTTCTTTTTAATACAATTTATTCATTTTATTTTTGTCCTTATTCTAGATTTTTCTTTTGCTTAACATTATTTTATTCACTTTCTAGATCTTTCCTACATGACATTATAAAAATGATATTATTTGTTGTCATTATTATTATTCGCGTTTCCATCTTCTTCTTTTTCTTTTATACCTAATTGTAAATCAACAAAAAAAATTCATCTAAACTTTTCATACATAAAACGCATTTTATCTCATGTAATTAGTTATCGTACTTTCATAAAAAACATATCATTCTGAATTTTTAACTTTTCAAATAATTTGGGTCAATAAAATGGTTCATTTATTAAAATAAATTTCATTACCACTAAAAAGACATAATTTTTAACGACGGATAAAAGTCAATGAATTCGTTACCATTCACTTTCCTCTCAACCCTTTTAACATTAAATTTTCATTTTATTTTATTTTGTTTTCATTTATTCATTATTTCTTTCTTCTTTTTTTCTTAAATATTTAATTAATTTTTTTGTTATTATTAAAAGACTAATTATCAATTTATTAGTTGATTCCACTTTAGTATCCCTAAAAATCGGGGTGTTACAAACTTCCCCCTTACAAAAATTGCGTCCTCGCAATTTCTACGTAAGAGCGTTATCTGTAAATTTATTAGTTGATTTAAATTCTAAAAGAATAAGACATAACTTACTCGAGCGCCAAACAATTCAGGATAATTCCTCTGCATCGACTCTTGTGTTTCCTGGGTGTAGTCCTTCAGATTGCTCGACCATTGCACCTTGACTAGAGGAACCACCTTACTACGCAGCTTCTTCGTATCAGAGGCAATGATACGAATAGGCTCTCGAGTATATGTCATATTAGGAGTGATCTCAAGTGCTGCAACTTCTTTGGCTCTATCACCTCCCCGAAATCCCTCAAACGCTTTATCAAGTGTGACACATGAAAAACGTTGTGCACACTCGATAAGTGTTCAGGTAGAGCAACTCTATAGGCAAGTTTTCCAATCCGCTCCATAATAGGATAAGGCCCAATAAACATAGGAGCAAGCTTACCAGTCTTGCTGAACCTCATTACCCTCTTTAAAGGAGTAACCTTCACGAATACAAGATCGTCGATGCTAAACTCCAAGTCCTTTCTCCTTTTATTTTCATAGGACTTTTGTCTATCTTGTGCTTCTTTCATCCTCGTCCTAATTAACTCTACCTTCTCTGAAGCATCTCGTACAGTGTTGAGACCAAAAACTAACTTATCTCCAATCTCAAGTCAGCATGCAGGAGAGCTACATGGCCTTCCATATAGTGCTTCGAAAGGAGCCATGCCTATATTGGACTGAAAGCTGTTATTATATGAAAACTTTACCATGTACATGTGGTCCTCCCAAGACCCTCCAAAATCTAGAATATAAGAGCACAACAAATCTTCCAATATCTTGTTGACTCGCACAGTTTGTCCATCGACTGAGGATGATAGGCTGAGCTAATATTCACTTCGTCCCCAAAGATGCTTGTAAGCTCTTCCAAAATCTGCTAGTAAATAATGGATCTCTATCACAAACTATAGCGCTAGGTACACCATGGAGATGAACAACTTACTTCACATATAACTTCGGCAAATAAGGTGCAGTCCTCTTTGACTTGACAGGGATAAAATGGGCAGATTTCATCAAACGGTCCACTACTACCCATATGCTATCATGCCCTTGCTTCGATCGAGTCAAGCCATCAATGAAATCCATTGATACCTAAATAAAGTATTAATGGATCACTAATTGGATCACATTAAAGGGTTTATACTCTTATACCTGATCCCATTTCCATAATGGAATCTCCAAGGCTGAAGAAGACCGCTAGGCTTCTGGTGCTCGCATTTCACCAGTTGGCAAGTAATACAATTCTTAACATATTCACATATATCACGATTCATTCCTTCCCAGTAATATAGGCGTTTCATGTCCATGTACATCTTGTTGCCACCTGGGTGAATAGTGTATGGCGAACAATGACAGTCGTTCATTACCTTTTGTCTAAGCCCTGCAACATTTGGTACAAAGATCCTACCCTTCTTCCTCAAACAACCCAGAGCATCCATCTCAAAACCTTTCTAATCGTCAGCCTCCTCTCCATTCTTTAGCCGATGAATACGGCCTAATGCAACCGAATCTTCCTTCTAAGCGAGAGAAATCCTGTCCATAAGACTTGGCCTCACAACCAAGCTAGCCAACATCCTCCCTGAGCTATGAGTGGGCATACTGTAACAGATCCCACTAGAAGCTAACACCTCTAGGTCATGCCATTCAGCCACCATCATCGATACAACTTCCTGGTGTTTACGGCTGAGGGCGTCCGCAAAATGGTTTCCTTTCCCAGGAGTATACTAAATATCAAAATCATAGGCTGCCAAAAACTCCAACCACCTTTGTTAGCGCATGTTTAGTTCCTTCTAGTAAAATAGGTATTTCAAGGACTTTTGGTCTTTATAGAGAATAAACCGCTCACCCATAAGATAGTGCCGCCACATCTTCAAAGCAAAAAACCATGGCTGCTAGCTCCAAATCATAAACAACATACAGAATCTCATTAGGCCTCAGTTGCCTGAATGCATAAGCTATAACCCGTACTTTCTACAACAGTACTACTCCAAGGCCAGACCCACTAGCATCAGTATAGACCACAAGATCCTGATTACCCTCTGGAATCACCAAAACTGGAGCGTTAGTGTGCATCTCTTTCAACTTTGAGAAAGCTTCTTCACACTTATCTGTCCACTCATACTTGTCTCCTTTCCTCGTCAGCCTCGTCAATGGAGTCACGGTCTTGGAGAAATCTTTAATAAAATTCCGGTAGTAACCCGCTAGTCCCAAGAAGCTCTGTGTCTCGGTAACAGATTCAAGTCTCTTCCAATTCTGTATGGCCTCAATCTTAGAAGGATCTACGGCCAGACCGGCTTCGGGGACTATATGGCCCAAAAACTTTACCACCTTCTGACAAAAGTGGCACTTGGAGAACTTAGCTTTTAACTTGTTTTCCCCTAAGGTCTCCAAAACCATCCTCAAATTCCCTTCATGCTTTTGCTCAGACTTGGAATACACTAGGATATCATTAATAAAGACCAGGACAAATTGGTCAAGATAGCTTCTGAATATTCTATCATTAGGTCTACAAAGTATGCAGGAGCATTCGTAAGCGCAAACGGCATAACAAGCCATTCATATGAACCATAACGAGTGCGGAAAGCAGAAAGAGGAATGCTATCTTCAGCTACTCTCAACTGATGAAATCCGGTGGCTAAGTCCAGTTGTGAAAAGACCTTTGCTCCGCTCAACTGATCAAGAAGATCATCAATACGAGGTAATGGATACTTATTCATTATAGTCAGCTCATTAAGATTCATGTAGTCAATGCACAAACGAAGAGAGACATCAGGCTTCTTTACAAATACTGCAGCAGCTCCCCAAGGAGAGCTACTAGATCGGATAAACTTCTTCCCTTCCAATTCAGTCAACTGCTTACGAAGTTCCACCATCTCAACTTGAGGCATACGAGTAGGTGGTTGATTGACTAGTTGGGCTCCAGGGATTAGATCTATGCGGAACTCCACGGCTCTCTTTGGTGGCATGCCCGTAACAGGTTCAAATATATTACCAAAATCTCTAATAATTGGTACTCTGGCTATCTCATCTTCCTCTCATGACTCCATGGAAAACAAAGAAACATAAACATTAGAGCTCGGTATATCCAGAGTCATATAAACAAATCCTTTATAGGATGGATGCTTCAAAGTAATGACCCTGTCTGAGCAGGAAAGCTGTGCATCATAATGATCCAATCTGTCCATCCCCAAGATAATATCAAAGCCAAGGCACTCAAATACATGCAAATCATAGAGAAAAGAGAGTCCGCAAATGAAAAGCTCAAAGCCTTTACACAACATTCTAAGTGTTGCGGACCCACCAATGGGATTCGCAACCCTTAGAGATGTCACAAGTATACAACTTCTAAATCATATCTGTCAACTAATTCCTTATATATGAAAGAATGGGAGGCGCCGGTGTCAAAGAGTACACAAATGAAAGTATCTCTAAAAGGAATCGTACCTTCCATGACCGCCACCTACTTTCCCTTCCTCTGGCTCGGGCCTAGATCTCCTTCCATCACATTCAGCTTAGCTGCTTGCTTCTTCTTCATAAGTTGTGGACAGTTGTTCTTCAAATGACCAATCTGGTGACACTCATAGCACAACCTCTAGGGGAAATTATGAGCAAAATGCCCCATCACTCCACACTTGTAGCATTTCACTCCACTTTTATCCTGCTTCTGGGAACTTGAAGTCTGACCCTTCTTTTGCTTCTTCTGAGGATTTTGATTCTTCTTAAAGAAGAATGGAGCTTTCCTCTTAGGCATAAAGCTCTGTCGGTTCGGTGGTGCATCATCATCTCTTTCCCGATACAAGTCTTCATTCCTCATGGCCAAATCAACTATCTCATCAAAAGTGGAGCGAAGCTGAGTCAAAAGTTCTTCCTTCAGCTTCCTACGTAGACCATCCACAAATTTTTGGTTCTTTTTGAAAGGAATAGTTAATCAAATTGGGGCCATACTTAGAGAGGGAGTTGAAGGTATTGACATACTTTTGAACTGTCATATCTCTCTGCTTCAGCTCAATAAATCTACGAGTTAGGATGGCCTTCTGTGCCTCAGGAATGAACCTTAACTTGAATCATTCCCTAAATCTTTCATATGTTAGCTCCTCCTCGCCTATCACAGCACTAACCACATCAAACCAGTCAGAGGCACCATCTTAGAGGAAGCTGGAAGCAATCTAGACCTTCTGGCGGTCCGTCACACCTATGTGCCCAATGACTCGTTCACAAGTCTTCAACCAAGCCTGCACTCCAACCACACCTTCATTTCCATGAAAGGGCTTCCTTTCGATGCTCAAAAAGTCCTTACACATACGAACGAAATCAACTCTAGGAGCAGCATTAGGAGCAGGTGCGGCCTGTGGCATGTTCCGCATCAACTCTAACCACTGCTCCATCGTCAAACGGGGAGGTCTTCCAGCCAACTTTCTCACTACTCTGCATAGTGAGAAATGTTTTTAAGCTGGAATTAAAATGATTCTCACACTAAAAAGTTTAAAGATTTGGGGTTTTTCTTTAGGTATGTACAACTATTATTATATTATGAAGTGATACTTATGGTATATAGTCATGTACAATGCTTCTACTGCTTTGTGCTAACTTATATTCTGAATATATTCTATACTATTGTTAACCTGGTCTCTGCTACCAAAAATGTAAGGACCGGCCCCTACACCCATGCCATCCAAGAGCAATACTAAGTATTACTATCAAAAAGCACGGAGAATGGGACTCGATAGGGCTAAATGTTACTCATTCCCTTGAACTAACATTGGCACGAGAAAATTTATGACTTTTTTTATTCTACTTACCATTCGTGTTTAGTCTCGGTTCAAAGTAATGGTATAAGATAAAAAAAATTCCAGGTTACATAGTATATAATATAATAGAACATATAGTTCGGCACAATAACAGCATAATAGATAATACATATCATAAGAGTAATGTCCACAATACATAGTCCATAGTACATATCACTCCCAGAATACATAATAACGTACATACCATAATACATATATTAACTAGTCCTATGTCCAAGATGTAAAGTCCAAAATCCCAAAACGTGGAAAAAGATAAAAATGCTGCTACAGTCCACGCAACCTAACCTGCAACCATAATCCTCAGACTGACCCGAGGATTATAAAACAAATAACAAGGGTCATACTACTTCTAGCGTGAGTGAAGTAAGATCTATGAACAATGATCATCTTAATCAACAAAATGGAAAGAAAGCATCGCATGTATAAGCCAACATGAGGCATATATGTGTGTGTGAACCAACATGTAGATTTAGTTTCATAAACAATTCATTTAATCAAACAATGGTTCTAGACCAAGAATATCGTATGTAATCCAATATGATACCAACCCAATTATCATATATAAAGCAATATTATAATGAATAAGTTCATACACACATTCTCTAAAGATATTGGGTTTTAAAATCAATTTTAATATTTTCCATAAAAAAATCACAAGGTAAAGAAAATTGCATTATGGGAATTATGGGATAAATATAACATGACTCATAAAATATTCCAAATAAACAGAAGCCAGTATTGTAAAATCACAGTGGTAGAGCTCGAGCGCGCACGGAGGCATCAGCACTGTAACCTAGTCATAACGCCATAATACATGTGACGATCAACCCAAGATAACCAAGACGGTCTAAGGAAAATGTTGTATGCTAACCGTTCACTGATCTACAGGTGGGACCCCACGCCTCCATCCATCATAGTCCATGATCCAACGATCGGACATCCCAATCAAAAATAAGATTAGCCCTGTGTAGCAGACTGTTGACCTGTGGTGGTAAAAGGGCAAGTGATATACCACCGATTCAGGTAGCGATCCTGAATCAGGTCGGCCAAGATGGAGTGTTGGCCCATTGGTACAACAGAGTTCAATCTATCCCGATCCAAAAATCAAAAGTGTTTATAACTTCAAAACACTTCTAAAAAATAAAATCAGTGATGACAACATCTTCCAAAAAAATCTATTGATAAAGCCAGTATAATTCAAAAGGCAAATAAAATTTAGCAAACCAATTATCCATATAAAAGAAAATAATTACATCCCCGTTTCACATTAATACACAAGTATCCCATAATACTTACGTATCAAGGCGAAACACAGAAACCTAATTTATTGGATTAAAATTATCAAAAATTCATTAAGTTAGATAAAAGTTCATAACAATTTATTTAATTTAAAAAATAAAACAACACATGTTTTAGTATGCAAAAACGTTATCAAAATTCTAAATTTTTTTTTCAAAACACGTATTGATCGATAATATAATTTTTTCATTTACCAGAATAATTTAATTTAAAATCAAAATTAATTTTTAACCCGTGAGCTGCTCACAGTGCAGCGGCGTTGCACTACAGTGCAGCATAGCGTTGCGTGCAGCACTGCGCTGCACTACATTGCAGCCGGAGCTGCACACCAGTGCAGTAGTGCTGCACTGTACAGCGCAGCCGGAACTGCAACACGATGCAGCTCCAAGCTGCACACCAGTGCAGAAGCGCTGTATTGTACAGTGCAGCCATAGCTGCACCACAGTGCAGCCCCACCGGCTGCACTACAGTGCAGCTTAGGGTTGCACCACAGTGCAGACCCACCGGTTGCACTACAGTGTAGCTTAGGGTTGCACTGTGGTGCAGCCCCACCGGCTGCACTACATTGCAGCTGCACTGCAATGCAGGCGTCTGTTGCATAGTGCAGCATAGGGCTGCTCTACAGTGCGGCACTTGCACAGTGCTTTCGGCACAGTGCAACCAGCAAGTTTTTTCCCCAAAATTTTCTTCTTCTTCTTCCCTCTACAGCAATTAAGCAAGTAACATGCATGCATTTTAATTTTATGCATCAATCCTCATTTCTTCTTCAATTCAATAATCTCATTAACAACACATAATTAGATAAATGAGGAAGCAATCATTTTATTCAAAAATTTCACACTTTTATTTGCATGCATACATAAAAAATTAAAAATAAAATAGGGTTATAACTTCACTCACCTAAAACTCCAAATAGCAATCTTCAAGCTCTAAATTAGTCAGTCCTTGGATTTCTTGACTTTCACCTTCTTATTGCTAACAAAATCAGAAAACACTAATAGCTATTTATAAAAAAAAGATGGAATAGAATTGATTTAGAGATACTTACTCTTAGAATTGGGAATCTTTTTTTTTAACCTTTGATTGCAAAGAGAGATTAGCGTTTGACTGGGTGGATTTGAAATTAGGTTTTTGATTTTCTCCTTTCTTCTTCTTTTTATCTTTCTGTTTCTCAACTACTGTAGTACATAAAGAGGAGATTGAGGAGAGGCAATGGTATTTTTATTATAAAGCCCCTCCTCTAGAATGTTCTTCCAATTAACCCCTTAGTTTATATTTTTTTCTTTTTAATACAATTTATTCATTTTATTTTTGTCCTTATTCTAGATTTTTCTTTTGCTTAACATTATTTTATTCACTTTCTAGATCCTTCCTACATGACATTATAAAAATGATATTATTATTATTTATTATTATTATTACTATTGTTGTTATTATTATTATTATTATTATTTACTTTTCCATCTACGTTTTTTTCCTTTATACCTAATTGAAAATCAACAAAAAAATCTCATCTAAACTTTTCATACATAAAGCGCATTTTATCTCATGTAATTAGTTACCATACTTTCATAAGAAAAACATATCATTCTCAATTTTTAACTTTTCAAATAATTTTGGTCAATAAAATGGTTCATTTATTAAAATAAATTTCATTACCACTAAAAAGACATCATTTTAACGCCAAACAAAAGTAAATGAATTCGTTACCATTCACTTTCCTCTCAACCCTATTAACATTAAATTTTCATTTTCTTTTCTTTTGTTTTTATTTATTCATTATCTCTTTCTTCTTTTTTTTCTTAAATATTTAATTATTTTTTATTATTATTAAAAGATTAATTATCATTTTTTTAGTTGATTCCCAATTTAGTATCCCTAAAAATCGGGTTGTTACACATGTTGGATTACTACTTTAATTTAAATTGTGGAAAATTAATTATTGAATGATTGGATGGATTTATAATTTTTTATCAGTTGGATGTTATTGTAACGACCCGCAGACCCGTACCCCTTAAGTCGACACTATTCTCCATCATATCAACTCAAAGTGAATGAAAATACGAACCATTAGGGTTAAAGAAGAAGGAGGTAGAAGAAGAAAATAGAAAACAATATCAGAATCTCACAAACGCAGTGGAACAATATATAATAGATAAACGACAAATCTTTATACAGAAAGAACTATATCCGTTTTACACATTACATCATCAAAGTACAACACAATCAATAGCATATACTGGACAATTATATTAACTTGTCCTCACAAAGCTGACTATACAGCTTACACTGCATAGCGGATTTATATATCAAGTACGTGTGATACGTCTCGCAATCCAGCTCGTCTACTGAGTTCGACATCATCCTATCCTGTATTCTATAATACTCGGTCTGACCCGAGCATTATAGCAAAATAACACCCAAGTCAGTCTGGAAAACCCAAGTGAGAAAACACACCCTATTGGAACATTAAACTTTCCAAAATCCTTTTAAATCAAAGGTATCTCGTAAGACCACGCCATAAATAAACATGCTAGGTTTTTACCTTACGATAACCAAAACATTTTTATCAAATTCGCCTAATATTATAATAGTGTCTATAGAAAGTAAAATAGAACCTAACTGAAATGCTTGCATCTCACATTCCAACAATAGTTGGGCACAATCAAAACCGTACGTGCGCGTATTGGAGTTAGGATTCCATACAATGGCAAGGCTACTAGGGTACTGTCCGTCACAGTACGCGGTCTAGATCACCGTACTGAACATCCACCCTGATCCTCTGCTACACAAGATCGGAGCTATCCCTTACTGGATAGTCCGAATAAGATCACTCCACGGTTGAGATCAGCAACCGCCCAAACAGCCGAATAAAAGAGACATCTAGATAGGGATGATCTTACCCTAATTGATTGCTAGCCACTTAGCCTTGTGTGCACCTCCCATGTTTTAGCCATTCCCGGTTGATGAGGCTCGAGGCTATGCATTACCATTTTAGCACACATTCAATTAGAATGTTCATCGTCCTCATGACGATGTTCTGAATGCACTACTCCTACTACATCCATTTTGGAATCACCCTCAGGATTAGTAGCGATTAGCCCTTGCACTTCACTGCTCCATCTTCGACTCCTAGCTCTTGTCTTCCTCATGAAAACGTTCAAACCAGATCGAAGTGGTTTTCGAAAAACTAAACCCGATCTCGGTCTCTTCGAAACGATCAGCGAATTAGCCAATATTGATAGTCGGTTATTTAACTATCAATTAACATCCACAAACAACCATCAGCCTTGATAATTTCCAAATTATTTATTTATTTCAAAATATTTCCACACATCAACCCTTCGAAAATAATTTTCAAATCACTTTCTCTTGCGGAATAAATTTCCACCAATTGTTTTATTTTCACTCAAAATTCCCAAATCTTAATACTTTAGATTTTAAAATAATTTAAATCACTTATCCAAAATATATACTTTAAAACTCTTAAAATAAAAACTACTTAAAACACTTTATTTAAAATATTAGTTATGTAATTTTACTGATTTCTCATGTAAAACTTAAGCTAAAACAAATTTAAAATAAAAGTTATTCTCTAAGGTATAAATATTAAACAGTTATCCTTTGAATCATAAAACTATTAAACCTTTAAAATAATTATTACCATAACTAAATCAATAAATATTTACTTTAAAATTCTAAACAATCAAAAAATAATAAAATTTCTCAAAAACATTCTTTTAAAACCCCTTTAAAACCTCTAACTTATGCTTGGAAATCTTTCTTTGAAAATATACTCGGCTTTTCAGGGAAATACACTTTACTTTCCACATCTTTAAAAATAAACCGCTATTTATCTTTAATAAATCACCCTTTCCTTGTAAATTCACATCTGAATTTATACCAAATTATCCTCTGATATCTTATTTCACTTTATAAACCCAGTTCACAAATTCCATTGTCTCATTCTCCTTTTAAAACACAGTTTCAAACACAAGATCAATTTCCAAATTTGATTTCCAAAATCTACTCTATTTTGAAAATAAATTCCTTTACTTACTCAATTTATTACAAACCTGTTAATTTCAGATTTACTCCTTTATTTGATTTTTTATCTTATTTAAACTTAAAATACCAATTTCATACTTTATTTCAAAAAAATTCCATTTATTTTCCCAACTCATTCAAATCTTAAATTTTAAAAATATATTTCTTCGTACGTACAAAACAATATTGATTAAGTCCTTATTTTAAATGAAATCCCTTTTCCCATTTATTTAAAATTTCAATTTTTCCCATCCTTGAATTTAATATATAGGATTTAAAATCAATCTTTTGTCCCTTTTCCAAATTCGTTCCTTTAATTTATTTGACTTCGCTACAATTATTTTACTTAAAAATTTCCCTTTTCATTCCCTTTAAAAATCCAATAGATTTCATTTTTCTCAAATACCAATATATATTTAACCAAGCCATAGCATTCAATAAATTCAATTTCTAATATAATCAATATAATTCATCACAGATTATCACATAAATCACACTACTGAATATAAAATAAATTCGACATTTTTAGGAATTCTGTTGGATCCCTCCAACCTGTTTCCCTACATCCACAGATGTTAGCACAATATAAAATACCAATCCCACTTCGAGGTGGGATATCGCGGTATATGGGTCATCTGCTATTATGTGGGGTGCATAGGGTCTCATCGGCTATATAATGAGGGAATATCAATCACTCCAATATATATATACTATTATATATAATATCACATCCAGTCAGTTCGATCATTCAACCAGTAATTTAAATTTAACTATTTAAATTTAAATGGTATTCCAAATGAGTGAGAATAACTCACCTTTGATTTTTTGCTTCGCAATCCGATCCATCCCGACTAGTTTCCTCACGACTCAGACCTTGTATAAACATTTTATGGTTTATTAATATTTAAACTAATCAAATGACCAATTTCCATTTATTGAATTTAATTAATTTAGTTAACCTTCCTAATACACTATATTTGAAATAACCAAAATAATTATATAAGTTAACTAAATAATTTAATCGCCTTAATATACTTTAAAAATTAAGCAATAGGTTTATGATCTATATTTAAAATTAAAGATCTAAATTTTTGTACAACTCTTCAACATTTAAAATTCCTGTACTTTCCCAAAATATTACACGTATATATATATATATATATATATATATATATATATATATATATTAAATTTTAATAAAATAAAATTTCCTTTCAACCCTATATATTAAATAAAACGGAATCGTTTCCAATATCTTACTATACAATATTTATTTTATTTCCTTCATTTGCTTTAACATATTCATCTACATAAGTCATTAAATCTAAGCAGAAACATATACCTTGCTGCCCTATATATATAGCTGATTCAAAAATATTATTTATTTAGAAAACAGAACCGGTTTGTGTTCTTCTACAAATACAAAACCTCATCTATCTATAATTTCTTTCTGTTTAAACCATATACTTTTAATTTCTTATATATATATATATATATATATTAAATCAAAATTGACTAAAGAAAAAAGACTTGAACCTCAGTGCCGTACGGAACAATCCCCAAATCGCGATGCCCAAACCCATGCACGACTTCTCCGCTTCGCGAATCCCTTCCCTCAACCTTTGATCTCACCATTTACCGTTGTCGTTGCCTCTCATGCGCGTGAGCACCTACACTTCTCGACTCCAGAAAGCAACATAGATCTACTGACGTACGAGACAGCTCCACCTTCTTCCTGACTTTGCTCGTCGCTCCTCATGCTCACGACGCCACCATCAATTTCGCGACCCAGCCCACTAGAAGCTCCACCTCGCGACGGTGCACCTGCCTGTAGCCTCAAGCTTGAGCTTGAGCACGATAACATCGATAGAGAAAATATCGAAGGGTTTGAGGAGCCGGCCATGCTGATTTAATTTTCGGTAGCCTGAAGAATGAAATTGAGAGGGGAAGAGATTTAGTTTTATTTGTCCTTTTCATTTCGATTTTTTTTCTTTTAAAAATGCTCGACTATGATTTTAAAAGGAAGAAGAAGACGCATATAAAATTGAGGAGAACACATGTTTACAATTTCTTTACATGTTTAATTTGTCTATTGATTGTGCATATATATATAATTTAAATTCAAATCCAAATCGTCTCGATTTTCACAATTCACAATCTTGATCAACTATCGAGGCATGCTGCTAGGCACACGTAATGTTATACGCCTATTCCGAACATGATGGAAAAGGTTTCGAGTCCTAATTCGATCATATGGAGAAGATAGCTTTTTGAACCCATAAATTATTAATTTTCCGATATAGATTTCAATGCGTTAATACATCGTACGACCACATGACCACTCTAAACACTACGAAATTTGAAATCCGATAATAATACACTATTATAGATCCAATGGAACTGGTTTCGTCGAAATCCGAGACTGTGCCTTCGAAGGCTATTTTTAAATATCAAATTTAAACAATATATTTTCAAAACTAGACAAAAACAATTCCAAATTCAATTCTAAAGCTTTCATTATCTTCAGTACTATTAATATAAATTTTATAAGCCTTTGAAATATTTTTAACAGGCATAAAATGAGATTAAATATTTTACCCAACTTCAAAAATTAAATTTATTGCCAAATTCGTAGTGATATTTGAAATTCAAGTTAAACTAAATTTCAAATATTTAAAATCAATTAAATATTCTAATATCAAATGTCCAGAAATTTCGGATCGTCACAGTTATATTATATATATAGTAGTATATATATTAGTAGTTATTTATATTTTCTGTTTATTGGAGCAGATGAGACACTATGCGCCCCGCATAATAGTTGATGACCCTATATTACCGCAATATTCCACCTCAAAGTGGGATTAGTATTTTATGTTATCTAACATTTTTGAAAGTAGGGAAATAGGTTGGAGGGATCCCACTGGATTCCTTAAATATATTTACTATGTTTCATATATAGTGATATATAATGAAATTGAATAATCTATTATGGATTGTTGTGTGATTTGATTGTTTGGATGCTATAGTAGAACTAGCCTTAATTTTGGTATTATAAATACCGTAAGTAAAATTTTTGATTCTAAAAATGGATTTCAAAAGCGATTTTAGAAATGAAAATATTTATATTGAATTTTGGATTTAATTTAAAGAGGATACAGGTTGGAAAAAATAAATGATTTGATTTTAGGACTATCTATTTTGAAAAATATTTTAAATAGAGATTTTAAAAACGATTTATATAATGGATTTTTGAACCATGGATTTTAAAATGATATTTATGAAAAATATGGAAAAGAAGTTAAAATCGATATTTAAAATAGATTTTATAAAATAAATAGAATTAAAAAGAAATGGATATTAGAAAGTGGAACTTTATAAATGAGATAAATTTTTATAATCAAGTAATACTCCAAAGGGGTTTATAAATTCATATACGATGTTTATAAATAAGGGAAGGTGATATCAGTTGATAAATTATGAATATAATTTCAATGTATGAATTTACATTGAGATATGAAAATAGGTTTTTGGGAAAAATAGTGGATTATATTTTGAAATGTGAGAATGGTTGGGGAATTGGAAAGAAATCAATGTGTTGTGAATCAAGAGAAATTTATAAATTGAATTGGTTATGGGGATTTTAAAAATATATATTTATAAAGAAGTTAAGCTTTGTTTTAAAAAAAAGAAAATTTTATTTATTAAACTATGTAATTTAAAGCTAGTTTGTATTAACATACTTCAAAAGTTAATTTTTCAAATATGTAATATTAATTGAAATAAAATTCTAATTTTTATAATAGTCTTTGTGAATCGATTTGTTTTATTTAAAAATGACTTGGAAATTAGTTATCGATGTTTATTTTAAGTTTTTAGTTATTTTAAATAACTACTTAAACGTGTTTTAAAAATAAGATACTATTATTTAAAAATACTAATTATATATATATGGAGTTTTGGAATTAATTGAGAATTAATTATAAATTCTCTTGAGATTTGTAAATAGAGTTTATTTAACGGATAGAATTTTTGTTAGAGAAATCTTATAACAATTTTGGAACTTACGGAATTTTCGAAACAGTTAGATAAGCGAACTTCGAAAAATGAATCTAAATTCATTAAAGTAGTTATAAATTGGTGAATGAGATTTTAAATAAGAGATTTATAAAAAAATTATAGAAGGGATTGCGAAAAGTCCAGAGATTTATGAAATGAATTATAATGAGTTGTGACTTTAAAAAAGGGTTGTAAATGTTTTATGAAGTTGGAAATAAAGGGAAGATTTCCTTATTTGCGAATAAACCAAAAAAATGGGTAAGATATAAATATCCCTAAGTGTTAAGAAGTAAGTGATTTTGGAAATATATTTATAAATATTTTTCTAAACATTGAAATAAATAATTTGGGAATGCTTTGACTATGGGAAGGTTATAATGAAATATTTCTTAGTGTTAATTTGGCTTGAAAATATCCCTTTAAGGATATAAGGATTTGAAGTTGTTTTGAAACATTAAAATATTAAAGAGATTTGAATATATATATATATATATATATATATATATATATAAATGTATGTATGTATGTATGTAAAGACTTTTGAAATAAATGTTTTTAAAAGATTTAAAAAATAAGGCTTAGTGACTGCGTATGGATGTTATTTGATATTAAATAACCGACTAAAAATCTAACCGGATTCGTTGATCATTACGAAGAGACCGGGATCAGATTTAATTATCCGAAAACCACTTCGATCTGATTTGTAGCATTACATATTGTGATATCTCAAAGATAATGGAGATGGTTATTTGGAAGGCGATTCGGTTTGTTCAGACTCAGAACAACTTGTATTAATGAATGCTATCATTGTATCATCGCTTGAAAGGCAGTGACAACATTCAAAGTATGAATGCCATTCTAAAGGTAAACATAGCATCAAGCCCCATTAATCGGGAAATGACTAAAACATGGCATGCAGTAAGGCTAAGTGGGTTGCACCCAAGTTGGGTATGTTATCACCTTTCTAGATACCCTCGGATATATTTTAACTATGGAAATGGTTGTGCATGGGAAAGAGAGGGCTCGATTAGGGTGGGAACACCCAGCGTGGTAACATATTCGGTACTAGTAATCAAGTGCTAGGCCGGTCCTATGTGGCAGTGTACAAGATGTTCTTGTCAGACCCGAGTGCATTGATCTGGAGATGCACTTATCGGAAGTAGTTCCTTACGTGGTTGTAGTATGGAACCAATATCCACTACGAGCCTATATAGTTTTCATTGTGCCCAACTATGCTGAAACATGAGATGCAATCATTTCAGCTATTTTCTAATTTACTTTCTACAGACCTATTATAATAAAAGATGATTTCGATATAAAATGTTTTGGTTATCGTAAGGTAGAAACCCATGGTGTTTATGTATGGCGTGGTCTTACGAGATACCTTTGTTTTTCAAAGGATTTTTGAAAATAGTAATAATTCATTTTGAGTTTTTTTTCACTCGCTAGTTTTCCAGACTAACTCGGGTATTATTTTATTATAATGCTCGGGTTAGACCGAGTATTACAGATTCAGATTCGGATGCTATGGAGCTCAAAAGATGAGCTGATGACAGATACGTATTACACGTACTTGATTATGTTCCACTGTGTGTGTAGGCTATATATTCAGCATTTCAAAGGACAAGTTATTGTAACTGCCCACTATTGATTTGTTGATTGTTGTACTCTGATGATGGAATGTATAATAACAGTTATGGTTCTTTCGTATAAAGATATGTTATTATCTATTATATATTGTTCCATTATGATTATGAGATTCTATATTATTGTTTCCATTTTCTTCTATCTTTTCCTTCTTCACACCTAATGATCCGGTTTTTTCGGCACTTGAATATTCGGCATGTTATACAGTGAACATATTGATGTTGATTTTCAAGGGCCAAAATTCCTGGTTTGCTACATATATATTTATTTATAAGTATTTAAAATGTATGTATATATACATAAGTTTTGAAAATTTTATTAACTGTGCTTAGCACTAAAAGCCGACAAAGTAGGCTTATATATTTGTGAGAGTTAAAAGTGATGCTGAACTAGAGATTGAAGCAATTGAGCTCTAACCTACCGGCTTCACACTTGACGAGGAATAGTTAAGTTGAAAAGGTCAGAAATGTGTTAATCATATTGGTTTCTTACTCGTTTAAGAAAGTCATTAATACTATACTTACACCAAAAGCTGACGAGGTAGACTTATCTATCTATAGGAGCCAAGATTAAAGTTCCTAGGCATTGCTTTGACCTGCAACTAGTGCTCTAACTTACCTAGCTTTAGTCTTGAATAAGGGATAGTATAAGCTGGAATGTCAAAAACGAGTTAAGTATACGAACTGTGACGCCCCACCTCTATACCCACGCTAGCCAAGAACATTACAGTGAATGCTGTCGACTAGCATGGAGAATAAGGCTGTTGAGGAGCGACCATCCGTGTAATTTCTTTGCGCGAGCACCGATATGTCAGATAATATAACATGCATTCTATTTCAAGAGGAAATCCGACATACCAACACAAACTCAAAGCTACTACACGGTGGCTATATAAATCCTTCGGAAACAAGTATAGAAATAAACATAACACAAATCAGTCACAGACAATTCATATCACAAAGGCGGAAATAGATATGAATATTACACTAGAAAGTATACATCAGAGTAGTGGTCTAAAAAGATCCACAATATCACAAAAGAATAGTTACACGAACTACACAAAAGAATAAGTATACATTAAGGAGTCTATATCTCAAATGTATACAACAAAATAACTACCAATCTAAGTAGTTAACCCAAAAGTCAAGGAGTTAATCCCGGATGAGAAGTCAAGCAGAAGCACCTGTAACATCTCGGTCTGACCCGAGTATTATTTAATAAGAAAATAATAAACGGATCAGTCTAACTATAAATATCAGATGAAACGATATAGAATAAGAGATATGACTAAACACGTAATAATCACAATGCCAAGCTGTGATATATATATATATATATATATATATATATATATATATATACTTAGTTGATAATCATCAAGAGATTAATCAATGT
The DNA here is from genome assembly GCA_030765085.1 of Allium cepa. Taxonomy (NCBI): domain Eukaryota; kingdom Viridiplantae; phylum Streptophyta; class Magnoliopsida; order Asparagales; family Amaryllidaceae; genus Allium; species Allium cepa. Next base: position 458,054,589 of record CM060932.1, read on the forward strand.
CACCAAATCTACACAAGAATCAAAGAAGTGTCATACTCTTTATTTCGTTCATCAAACCACAAATATTGACGATAATATCAATGTCGATCACCAAAATCAATGACGCACAAATTCCAGAAGACTACGCAAGAAATCCAGAAATCACAAAAGTCAATGACACACAAATTCACCAATGCACAAATATTGATAAAACTTATCAATGGAAATCACGAAAATTGGTGAAACACAAATTCTAGAAATCTACACAAGAAATCCAGAAATCACAAAAGGGGGGGAGGCCTATCACAAACGGGAGCATAAAGCTCACCAACACGTGTATCACAAACGGAACGCTAATTCCATGGTCGCTAACCATCACAAATTGAGCCGAAGCTCCACAAACGGCCCGAAGACCATGGGTTGCTACCCCATCACAAATTGAGTCGAAACTCCACAAAACAGGGTTTAGTCTCCCTCGCAGACAAAGAGACATCGCACATTGCTAGTCTAAATCACAAAGATGATCGTCATGATCAACGAGAAGTGTCGATTACACTAAGCTGGTAAATATATGAGTTTAGCTTCATGTCCCATAACCACTTGCTTAACTTAAATATTTACGAACAAACTGTAAGTCTCCATTAGAAAATTGTCACAAGAGGTTCAATCGAACAAGTCCAAGAATTAACCGACAAAGTAAACGCAAGCGTTTCATACCACTTGTTTTACTAAGCCGTTTAATTAGATTTCTCATACGAGTGAGGTAAAGGTTTGTATATACTAATAGATTGGAAAACGGTTTTATAAACGAATTTGGTATTAAAATAGTATTGAAATCGTTTGAGGAAAGAGTTTTGATATTTACTACTAGTATAGAAAACCTTTATATTTTTAAAGTGACAAATCACGAAGAAGATTGTAAGAACAATCAATCACAAAAATTCAATTACGAAGACGTGAATAAAATCCAAAGAAATCGATAAAGAATCCATCAAAATGGATATTCAAAAATCCCTAAAAAGAGTCATCAAAATCATAATAGATGATAACAACAAATAGGATTATCACGAATCGATTTAAATTGGAATTCCAATCCAAAAAGGCAAATTGGACTCAAACAGCAGGTTCAGTCGACTGAATAGAGTTTTTCAGTCGACTGACCCAGTACATGGAAATTTTCCAGGTTCAGGAAACTTTCTGTTTCCAGTTTCAGTCGACTGTGCAGAGTTTTTCAGTCGACTGAATCATGCCTGGAAACTCTCGGGTTTCAGGTTCAGTCGACTGAACAGAGATTTCAGTCGACTGAATCATGCCTGGGCTGTTTTTCAGCCTTATGCAAATGAAGAGCAAACTCTTCCAAAATGCAATCGGACGAACATTGGCTCTAAGGGTTTATGCCAAACGGCAACCCGACCCTATATGCTCCTCGATGCATCACCAAAAGCATGATCAAACATCCATAAAAGGATTTTACACAAATTTGACTTAAAAACCCAAAATTGGAATATTTACAAAACCAATCCAAATCAAGAGCAAATTCTCATGAAGAAGTGTTAGGAATTCATACCTAACAACCAAAGATAATTATAGTCATAGATGTGAGATAAAAATCTCACCTTTTCACAAAATCGAACAAGAAGAAGCTTGAAAGCAATTGGAGAATCAACCTCTCTTCAACACAACCCAAATGAGCTTGAATCTAAGCTCAAAAACAAGAACATTCCCAAGATTAGGTTTAGGAATTTCTGAAATTGGGAAGAGAATAAGTTGGAGAAGAAGAAGAGAAGCTTACCAATGGGTTCTTCTTGAGTTTGGAGCAAGGAATTTGATTTGCAAGAGAAACTAGGGTTTTGGAATTTTAATTTCCAATCTCTCCCACCATTAACACTCTAAAAACTGAAATGAGAAGAGAATGAGGGTGAGTGGGGAAGAGTGGCTCAGATTTGAGCATAAGTTAACATAGGGTTGAGCCCAAAAACCAAACCCAAAGTAAAAAGTAGCAGAAATCAACTTTCTCCAAACATATCGAAGCTTATACTCAAAAAGGTCGCAAACGGCATTTTAAACTCAATGGGAGTGGTCCCGAGCCCTAATTCGACCATATACAAAAAGAGCTTTTCGGACTAAAATCCGACTAACGATAAAATATTTAAATAAAATATTTAAATATAAAATCGACAAATATGCGGGTTGTAACACGAACCATGATTTCCATAAAAGATCGTCTTTAGAACTAGGTAGTTGATTTGTCATAGGCCGAACTTAACCAAATATTAACTTAGATCTTTTAAAGAATGTTTTTAAAGAAAATATAAGTGCGAAGTGGTTTTTGGTTTATTATGACTTACGAATATAAATAGATCTTCAAAAAAATGTTTTAAAGATAAACATAAGTGAAATGATTTTGGGTTTGTAGTGACAATGTTTCTGTAACATTAGTTTAAACCTTTTTGAATGGATTTATGAAATTACTTAGATCCTTAAAATGGATATTTTGAGGGAAATTATAAGTATGGGATTTTTGGAAAAAGATAGAAAACATAAAGGTATAAAGTAAGAAATCTTGTTGATGATTTGTGAATATACTTGTAACATTTGAGATAAGTGTATGAATACTTTTTGAAGTATTGAAAGAATACAAATAAATAGTAGGGATTGGTAAATGAAGTTTTATTTGATAAGAGAAGTTTTACTAATAAAAGAGGTTTTAATTATTAAAATATTAATTAAATAGAAAGCGGATTAGAAGTCGCATATGTTACCTAATCGTGCTTTGTATGACTTGATCATGATTTGTGTGTTTACCCGTTTATGGAAAGTATTTAGTCATGTACTTTGCACAAAATGTTTGAAAATGTGATAACTATACGAGATTTAGTTTCCATATGCGATCGTTCTTGTTATTGTTGAATATGACCACATTTGTCAATTAGGTATTAAAAAGACTTGGATCGGTAAGTGTTTTACTTATCAAAAACCACTTTAAGACTGAGATATGTGTTCTTTCTCTTGGAAGTGGATCTATTCATGATGTTGGAATCCATTTGTAGATTCATGATTAGTTCCAGATATGGGTATCCATTTTGGGCTTTATGTTCTATTCAAGAGATGAACACTCGGGTGAGAGATGCTGAACATGACCTTGATATTGAAAATGGCAGAAAATAAATAAGAACATAGCTTGGGGTTTTTCTAACCTATGATAGGATATTATCACTCCAGGTCTAGAGTATTCTTATTGATGTTGCATGCGGAAGTGCATATAGAAGTTTATGGTATTTGGGATCATGTGTTTTAGATATGGAACGACTATGTTTACCTTATTGTATATTATATCTAGAGATATACAATGCTCGGAGGTAGGTTCTGACCCTTTTATATGAGATTGGATTTTAGCTTGCCCAAAGGGATCCCCATGGAAAAATCCATTATGCGGAAGTACCTTAGCGGTTTTGACTGTACCCTTAATATGTTATGGTGAGATCAATGTAAGCATCACAGCTATTTTCTTATTTATATTCTTCACCTAGACATTATCTACTATATCACATTATGTACTTATTAAATGATGGTTCTTTTGAGAGGATAACCATTACGGCATTCCGTGTGGTCTTAAAAGTACGTTATATGTTGATCGCATATTTCTTGAGTTTTATCATACCAGGGTTATGTCTCACATATGGTTTTTGCTTTACCTTATATCCTCGTGTTCACTTTCGGGTAGTCTAAGAAAGTCAGGTCTTCGTTGATGTTCACTGGAGCTCGAGGAGACGAGCTAAAAGTTTCACCTACTGTAGGATTCTTATTCCCTCTGCATTTCTATTGTATATGTATCAGCATTTGTGAGGACGGATTGTTATAACTATCTAGGCTGATGAGAGTATCTAGAATTATAACTCTAAAGGCTTTGTATCTTAGAGTGGTAGTTTTGTACTATCTTTTGACAATATATGTTATCATTCCTTTTGAGATTCTGATTTTGTGTTCCTTCTTTCTTCTTCTATTTCTTTTTCTTTATATTATACCCGAACAATCTGTCTTTTCGACACTTGGATGCTTTGCACACAAATAACATGAATGTATTAGTTTCAAGATTTGAGGGTCAAAAATGTGTATCGCTATTGCTTGGTATCAGAGCTGAAGGTTAAGCGAGAACCTTGACTTTGTTTGGGTTTGACTCGTTAGGAGATAGAGTAATGGAATGTCATAGCATGAGTTGAATTTATTATACATGTGAGAGCGTATTTGTATCCATTATAAATTTATGCCTTAAAGTTATTATAACTACGAAAATTAAGGATCTTATATAAGGTAACATATATTACTATGAATTGTTAAAGTAGTTCAACTAATGTAGGGATTAATGATGTTCATTCATTACCTCTCATTAATTAGTTTAGCCATGTCCGACCTATTTATAAGCATTGCTATCCTTGTAAAATGATTTGACTTCTCGACCAGTTTGTCTGCATTATTATCATCTGTAGAATAATTAGATTAATATTTCTTAGCCAATTTACAAGCAATGTTATAAATTTTTGATCGATTAGTCATGCTTAGACAATTAGCGAGCATTAAATATTGTTTATTTATTATTGATTTGTGCTTAACCTGTTTATGAGCAGTTTTACCTTCTACTACATGGGTTGGGTAGACAGTATTTGTAGACGCGTTACAATAAATACCATATGAATTTAGTTTCACAGTTTGATTATAAGGCGTTCGAAAACAAAATTAGGTTAAAATTAAAATTTAGTAAAAGAGGTTGGTTATAATCTGAAGCAAAGTAAGACATTTTGGAATAAATACTTATGAAAAGATTTTATACAAGAAAGTGATTTTATATAAGTATGGCTTATAAAATATGTTTTATAAACGAATAAGATTTAAATTGATACTTTGAGAACTTAAATCTTAGAGATTTTAAAATGTTTTTCAAAATTTTAGAAGAATAATAATATTATTTTTGGAAAGAAAATATTTGGAAATTTGATTTATGAGATTGAGGTCATGGTACTTAATAATATTTTCGAAGTATGCGATACCTCTTTGAAAGTGATTTGGGTTAAGTCTGGAAGGCATGATATGGATGTGCTAAACTCACTTCTGTCACTTGAAAATAATTCTGGTAAGATTGAAGCGCCATAATCATTCATCCATTTGAGTTTGTGAGTGAGGGATGCTACTATAGTAGTTTGCTACAAAGTAATTTTGGTAAAATAGATTTTGATTTAATCCCGTAAGTATGATTTGGTATACAAAAGATATACATATGTATTATTATTTCAAAAATGAGTCGAAAAAACCCTATGTTTTGTTCTAATGTTTTTTTAAAAAGAAATTTGATAAGAACTTTTTGTGTAAAAAAGTTTTGTATGTATACTATGTTGAGTACCCAAGTGCTAGTGGCATAACCTAAAAAATTAAGAAACCTTTCCATGTTTTCCCTTTTTGGGTAAAGTGTGTTTAATAAATAAGTGAATTTTTGTTAAGTAAATTTATGAACACGGGTATGCTATGCATTAGGATTATATAATATGTGCATCATGTAATGATATGTTGTTGGAGTTTTCATTTATTAAAATGAAGTGGGATTTCGACGATTTTGAACAATAAAAAACATCTGAATCATTATAGGACTTGAAGCTAATTGTTTTAATGAAAGATAAAAGTTGTTTTTCATAAATCTTAACTTGAGAAGATAGTAGAATTTTAAAAAAGTTTAAATTGCTGAACATATTTGTTGAGTAAGACAAATTTGATATTGTTTGTATACTCTTAGGATGTAGTAGACTATTATCCGAGTATGAAATTAAGTTATAAATGTTTATAAACTTAAAGTTATGTTTTTATGAAATGCCTCACAAATTGTTTTAATATTAAATGAGATATACTATATGGAATTGAGTGTGAAAAATAAAGTAATTGTTGTAGCTAATAAACCAATAGAATAAATAAGTAAGTTATACGTAGATCGTTTTATGCATATGACTATTCTTAATCCACTATAGTACATCGTTTTGAGGTGATTTTCTCGTGTTCGACTAAGGTTTTTTCACTCTATTCTTTATGGCGAACACTTGGTACAGATTCTTAAGATGATCCTAATGTTTTCTATCATAGTATATGGCTATGTAAGAAGAATGGAGGTTTCTAATCAAGGAACCAGATCGAAGTTCACACTAGAGAGTTCAAATTATCTATACTAATTTGGAAGTGAAATTTATGAGATCGAGCATGTGATCAGATTTGATATGGCATATAGATGATCCATGTAAATCATACGGGCTTTATTATAGATACTATGTTTTGTTGGCTTATGAGGAGTTTAGGTGATGAATGTTTGATTTTTTTATGAGGTAGCATGAATAGTCGTCTAATAATAACCTAAGGCTGTTGAGAGTAAGGTAAGCATAGTAAATTGTTTATTTTCTTTGTGTGATAAGTAGATTTTCGAACTTGAGTAAACCGTGGGCTATATTTGCTAGTGCTTTTGAATAATATTAAGTACTGCTACGTGATTGTTTCCATTTGTTTCTCGTTTTAATTTTGAGGGAAAAATATTCTAGTAGGGGAGAAAGTAACAATCTAGAATTTTGGACACTTCGTATTTAAATATATGAATTATTTAAATATTTAAATCTTGGATTAAATGCTATTAAATCAATTAATAATCTTGTTAACCTCTTTTAAGTAATAACTAATGATGGTAAACTTGTTTTGGAAAAATGTTGACAAAAATAAATACCTTGAAGAAATACCGATAATGTGACGGAAAATCCTTTTATTGACAAACATCCTTTTACCTGTTAGAAGTTTTTCAAACCTTTTGACATGTACTTGTTTGCTTAGGAGAAAATTAATGTAAAGTATTTTTTTTCCATTTATGGAAAATAATTTCGTTGGTGATGTCATGGTTGGTGTCATAGAAAATATTGTGTCTAAGGGTAACAGGATAATTCACCAAGGGACATGAGGTGTAAATTGAAAGAAGAATGCAAGGCACATAGGAGAGATTCTTGGCTATATAAAGGTATGCTTTCTTAGTTCATTCATTACTTTTCTAATCTTGAACATAACAGAAAGAACAAAAACGGTAGAAGTAGTTAGCATAAATCCACATCTATATTCACCAGTCTCTCTCTAATTAGTTCAAAACTTCTCCATACTCCACCAAACTTTCACCAACTTTTTAAAACACCTTAGAAAGTAAGGATATAAAGTAAAAAGTGGAAAAATATGGAAGAAATAAGAGAGATTTATGACGAAGATGAATTTCGACCCTTGAAAATCAACACTAATACGTCCACTATATTGCACGCCGAATTACAAGTGCCTGAAAACCGAAACATTAAGAGTAAAAGGAAAATAGATGTAGAACAGAATCTTATAAGAATCGAATAACATATATCATTTCAGTATATAAAATCTTTATAGCGAAAATTTTAAACACATTTGTCATAGTCAAACATGGACAGTTATAAATCTCTGTCCATGCAAATGTGGAGTAAAATTGTACGTAGTGTGGTGGAAAAAGAGGTAATAGTCCACTGAAGAATCTTCTAACTCCATGCTCCAAGCTCTCCTAGATTTCTTCTAACTAAACATGACTACTACGTTGCCTTAAAAAACAGGGCACCTAGAGTTAAGGAAAAGGAAATAAACTCCGAGTCAGTCATGTGACTGGTGTGAGAAATCAAAATATGGGTTTTGAAAACAAATGAGTATATCTTTTGACCACAATGCACATAAACAGAGAATGGGTTTTTACCTTATGATAACCAAAATCTTTATTATGAAAATTTAGGGATATTATTTTTAGTGACATTATTTTTTGGAAATATTTACAAATAAACTTATGAATCTTAGTTGAAATGCTTGCATCTAATATTTCGGTACTTTACGCAACTAAGTCTATAGGGCACTTATTTGATATTGGATTTTCAACTGAATAGCGAGGTAAGGGACTACCTCCCGTATAGTGCATTTCTAGAGGAATGCAACCGAGTTCCCTATGTTTGTCCTTATGCGAAGTAAGGCCGGCATATTTGAAAATATAATATACAAATAGACATGGAGTATTACATCGCTCAGCCGTTACCGACCTATCGGAGACGTCTCTCACCATAGACCACTCAATTTAAACCCTACGTTATAGCGGGTAGAAATTTTATAGATCTAGAAGGTGATTTCATACCCGGATTGGTTGTGAGCCACTTAGCCTTAAAGCATCCCCTATTCCACCATTCATCGATGTGAGGCTTGAGGCAACGATTACATTTTTTACATAGCGCATCTTCCTCTTTGAGTGCCACTTTTCCTTCACAATCACATAAATGATTTCTATAAACTATAACTTATAAGCTTGTACGTCTCAGGAAAGGGTGTTAAGTTAAGAGAAGTTGTCTTCTTTGCCAGCAAACAGAAGATACGTTCATAGAGATCAATCAATAAGATCTAGAAATGCAACATCAAACATTCGTCCATACAAGTTGTCCAGGAACAGGGACAAACCAAAGGTACTTTCCTACCACATCCTATCGAGAATTGCCACGAGGATTAGTAGTGAATAGTCCTAGTGTTTCGAAGATTTTTAGAATAAGGAGACTACTGCTATTTGTTTATCTCGAGCGCTACCTAGAATTGTCAACAAGTAGTTCTTTCAAAATGAAGGTCCTCTATCTTTTAAAATTACGGTCTTCAATATATATTTTCATTTTTCGAACGCGTAAATTGGTTCAAAGTGGTTTTCGGATAAGGATTACCAAAACCGATTCTGATTTCGATGAATCAATCATCGATAAAAAAAAATTTATAAATAGGTGACTAATATTTCATTGACTAATATCTTTTTATCCTAAATATCCTTTAGAAATATTTATCTTTTGAAAACTGTTCCTTTTTAGTATATATGGAATTCATTAAAACTCTCTTTGTTAAATTCTTTGGTTTAATTACACTTTTTATAACTAGGAATAATTCTAAATAATTTTACTTAAATTTTAATAGAGATTTCTCAATCTCAAAAGGTAACTTTTTAATAAGTTGAAACCATGTTATCTAAGTTGGTACATCTAACTTAGTTAATATTTGAATTTAACAGATCCATATAAATCATTCAAATTATACTTGAGGTTAATTTCCATATTCATCAAGTACTATCAATCGAATAACGGTGAAATTTCCTTTTAAATTCATATTAGTAGTATGAGTTCCCTTCTCGGAATTTAATATCAATTATAAGAAGATTATCTCTTACAACCCAAGTTGTTTAAATTTGAGAAAATCTAATCTTTTATACTTAACTTGTTTTCAATATTTCAACCTTATCAATTCCTCGCCTAGGTGAGGCCAGGTGAGCCGGGGTATTGGTTGTTCCTGAACGTATCCTTTTTTTAAGCACCTCAACTACATCTCACAGTTAAAAAAATCAGGTGTGCTCATCAGCTTATTAGAGACAAGATTATATCATTTTCTTATAAAAGCTTTAGTTCAAATTTATTTATTTGAACTTTTTTAAATAAATTTTAAAACCATTAAATCATTTTAAAACACTTATTTATTAGAAAACATTTATAAAAGTTCGGAAAAGAATTATGAAGTTTGAAATCATATTTTTAAAAGCTATTGAAAATGCTGCAAAAAGTGCTGCAAATAGTGTTGTGAAAAATGTTTTAAAAGCTATATTGATTAAAACGACTATTATATCATTTAGAAATTTATATATATGATGACCCACCTTTTTTGATGACTTGAGTCATCAATAAACCACACATGTCTAACTCAAACCTTTCAAAAGGGTAGATTATCAATGGGGTTTATAAGAAAATAAGATAAAAGAAGGAAAATAAAACATAGAATCTCGCAGAGGAATGAAAAAGTATAATAATGAAATAAACAGTTTATGAAGCTATTTTACAATATACATTTGATTACACAATTTTTACTACATAATAAGAGTACAATCAACCAACAAACCAAAATAATAGAGCAGAATAATAATAGTAAATACGGTCTAGCAAAGTCCATCTTCATCTTTAAGGAATAGTGTCTTCAAACATTGAAATACTCAAGCTGACTCGAGCGTAATGGAAAGATAAAACACTCAAGTCAGAACTAAAAGTTCTTATGTAAGTTTAGTCAATAACAAGTGTACAACATGAGTGCAATAACTTAAGATATGTTACGGGATTTTCCATCTCCTAAGGATCCATCAAACTATCTATATGTAGTAAGATACGTTGTATATGTAGTGTATATTAGTAAAGTAAAGTATTAAAATAGCATTAAGGCTATACATTAATCCCCCTCAACACATTTTTCAGCAGGTAGTTTATGCAGGTCCTGTAACATGACCATTAACGTCAGTAACCAGTGAGTCCCCAATAGGTACCATACTAAAACAAAATCATAGTTGGCCCATATAAGGATAAAAGTATGAGAAGGCATGTGAGGCAATACCCAAGGTAGGACACTACCAATTCGAGTCGCCTGACTGGTGGTAAACCCTAACGGCCCACCATGAACATCCATCCCATAATCAAATCAAGATGCACCAATAGATTCAAAATCAATATTGTAATTGAAGAACAGATGTCGCTAGAGGTACTAGCCTCAATGGTCAGGACAAATCATCCTGTTTTAGTCATTTCCGATTGACACAAGTGTCGCGGTCTATCCATCATTGTTCTCTTTCTTCAAATCCAGCAAACATATGCCAAATCCAACAACTAAATTCTAGACTCTCCTCCACGTACAAAGTTGTTAAAGCAGTTCCACTATTGACTGAGTGTATGCCAATAAGAGACCCCGGTCTCCTTAATAACCACACGTCATTTTACACACCGGTTGATACTTACAATTCTACAACGATTCATACTTGATATCAAAATATAATATCACTTTAAAATTATCATTTCATTTCAGAATACCATATTTACTCAAAATACGTCAATTTCACTTGAAATCATTTTGCTCCAAAATTTAAATTTCACTTCCAAAATCATTTTGAATTTCCATTTAGGTTATAACTTCATTTTTACCCAATTCGCATTTATGTTCATGATTTAAATATATACATTCCAAACTTGGTTAGTTTGAATTTTTAGAAAATAGTTTGAATTTTTTTAAATAGTTTAAAAAGTTAAAATAGTTTGATATAAAATAGTTTGAGTATTGAAAGTGGCTTATGTAGTAAAATAGCTTGGAAAATCAAAATAATTTGAATATTTAAAAAAGATAGATTTTAAACAGTTTACATTAAAGCAATTTATTTTGAAAATAATTTCAAATCAAACAATCACTTTCCATTTCAACAAACCTAGACCCAAGTCCAAATGCCAAGCAAACTGATTCAATTTCAAATCTTCCTATTCAAATCATCTTAAATCTCAAATTAATTCAAATCAGCTCAATTTTGATTTCAATTTAAATCGATTACACTTTAAATTCAAATTTATTTCAATTTCAATTCGAATCAATGATTCGATTTAATGGTTTAAATTTCAATTCAATTCTTACTTTTAAACTATAACAAATTGTATCAATTTCGAGCTCGATTTCGAAATACCGATTTAAATCGCTTAAATCAATTTAAATTTCAATATTCAATTTAAGGTTCAAATCTTTTAAAATAATTCGATTCCGAGCTCAAATTTGAAATATCCATTCAAATTACTTTTACTTGGCATTATTTCAAAGTTTGAATAAAACTTTAAATCATTTAAACAAATTAATTTACATCATGCAAATGATTACTTAATTATAACCTTAAAATTTTAAATTCGATTCTTTAAACAATTCCTGTTAACAAATTTCAATTTCCACATTTAAAAGCTCGAACTTAGAAAATAATTCAATTCATATAAAACCAATTTTTAATTTCTTTAAAACAATGTCATTTAAACAAATTTAAATTTAGGATCTTGAAATCATTTAATTTAACCAATCCAGTGTCCGTATATAGTTTTCTATCCTATGGCCAAGTGATCAGGTAATTCAATTTTAATCACATGGATGGATATGTATCATTTCAACCCAAAATTAAATGACATAGATATATCATTTCAATCGATTTCTTAGTTTATTCGAATAATTCAGATGACAATTTATAGGTTGTTAAATAATAAATGGTGTGATAATAGGAATATATCAAAACAACCATACATCTAAAATCAATCAATAAACATCCAATTGCAATCAACATCCATATCAACCAACATCACAGCAGGTACTAATTATCCATTATCGATGTTTAACTAGCAATTAATTTTCAATATTAATTAAAGTTTCAATTTAATTCAATATAAAATGTAGATTAATTTAAATGATAATTTAATACCAAACAACAATCAGTAACGTTTTATCACTTTGTAATTTTAATTCAACTAACATAAGAAATTTTAGTATTGCGTGAGTGCGTTAAATCACTCATCTTTTATTTATAGCCTATTAAAAATCCAATAAAAGCCCAAAATTTCAACAGTTTCGAAATCCAACCAAACTAGTTTCATGTTGTTTGGAATTCCAATACGAATCCAATGGCAGAAACCGTGCGTCAATCGGAGCTCGTATGAAAATTTATGAAGGTTAGAATGCTGAAATTTAAATTTAATTAAATAAAACAATGGAAAAAATAGTAACTAGTTTATCTTCTCTGAACCCTACCCTTACACAGCATGATCAAACCCATCAAGCCATCACCTTTATTGTCGTCGCCGCCTACTAGCCATTGATCTCTGATCTGAAAATCCCACTAGAACCGCCTTGCCAACCACCACCTTCGCCCAAAATATCAACACCTCCGACGCCCAACTCCGCCCATAAATGCCGCTACCTACATGGCCAGATTCTAACGAATCCAGACGCAATTAGCTTGATCTAATCATTCAGATTGTAGTGGAGGCCGAGCTCTACATCTTTCGTTTATACTTCGCTACGAATCGAAGAGAGATGAGGGAGATCAAATAGGAAGATTGAGGATTATCGGCCTTTCAAATTGGTTAGGGCGGCGGCCATGGAAAAAATAAGGTTTCTGTAATATTATGATAATACTTTTGCGTGCCTATTTATAGCGTGAGGTCCAAAACCGCTGGTACTCCAATCGAGGCATGCTTATAGGCAATTTATATGTAAAAAGTCCTTCCAAACACAATGAAACTAATTTCAAGGCCTAATTCCATCGTATATGAAAGTTAATGTTTTATCATTTGTTAAAATTAAATTAAACTATATTCAAATAATTTACAAATTTACAGTTATGGACAAATACGTTATTACAAACCACAATGTTCGTTAATAATTCGATTTTATTATTATTATTATTATTATTATTATTACACATTTGAATCAAATTTGAATAGTTAGATTTCAAAATAACATTTTACATTTGAATATAAATCGATTGGGTTAAAGCGATAACCAAGGTCCGAAAAGCCCGTTTCGTTCCCGAAACAAACATAGATCATCCTATATATCAAAATATAGTTTGCAATATTTTTTAACTCAATGAATCTAATTTCAAACTATAATTCTATTGTAATAGAAGTTAGCTTTAAAAACCAAATTATATTCATTTTTGCATGTTAATTAAACGAATTATTATTAAATTGATTTAATCACTTTAAATTCTAAATTAAAAGTTCCTACCATCATTCTTGATTAAACAGGAATTAATAATCTTTTTAAAATTAAAATTTTCATGCTAAATCTAAAATTTAAATATTAAATTTATTTTAATGTTTAATTATAATTGTAATACAATTCATTCACTATATTTCAGATCACAAAAATTCTTTTATTTTGATTTATATTCTTATTATTAAATCAACGAATACCTTATGTGTTAATTAAACATAAGTTTCCACTTTATTACACTCATATCCTACAGTTAACGTCATTTCTTATATCAACTTTAATATTTCAATTACATTAAATTGCATTAATTCCCAAATTAAAAAAAATTCTATTAAATAATATACAATTTCACGGTTAATACATCATTTATTTTATTCCTTATTAAACTTTTACTATTATATCCAAATTAAACATTATAATTACGTTCAAAATTAAACTTTACAATTATAATTTATTGAAATTACATTAAAAAAGTTGTCAATTACATTCAATCAATATTATTAAATTATATTATAATAATTTTTTCATTAATAAATCATAAATTTTAATTTCTAACAATATTGAATTCCAAAGCTTTATTAAATTTAATGATTTTAATTGTCAACAATACAGATCGTTATAATATATATAACTAAAATCTCTTTTAAAACATTTTGAAAGATTTATAAAGATTTCCATATTTTTAAAACATTTAAAAATATTAAATTTTAAGAAATCCCTTTTGGATTCTGAAATGCGAAATCGCGATTATTTCGAAATTTTTTATACTTGTATTTAATCTACAAGATAAAATATTATTTTGTTCCATTGTTTGAAAACTTGGATATAATAGTTTGGAAAATCATTATTACAAAAAATTCCAAGCTACATTCCATCTTATATACTCATTTAACTTTTGCGGTACGGAATCGCGAACTACCATTAGGCAACGCGCCTAGTCTTGACTCATTTATCATTTCTTATTCAGACTTCACCAAATTTATATTTTAGTGCTTATAAAACATGTTTAAATCATTTTAAAATCATTTCAAAGAGTTTTAATGATTCCATACTACTTTTATATTTTGATTCGTGTTGATCCAAAAAAGGACGAATACCCTGGTTTGAATTTAAAAGCATCAGCACTGTTTTGACAGTGCAATATTACAGATAATAGATATAGAAAAAGAATAGTAAAAGAAATAACATAGAGAATTTTTTATAGTTGTTCGGCTATTAACGAAGCCTACATGCACTTTATAATTTTACTATAGATTGATTGATGTTACAAGAGATGTTTGATCACAAGGCTTTGATTATCTTTAGCTAGATTGAATCCCCAGAGTTGGAATCCATTTGGGAATCACAATGAATTCGTTTGGAGATTGTTGTGTGGGAGGTAGAGAGTGAAGAATGATTCCCGGAGAGCTTCAGTAATCATTCCGGAGAAGATCCAGTTTATGTTGCAGGTAGGATGGTATTTATATGGATCAGTGAGCTTCTGGGCCAGGCCACTTCATAATAATCTCGCAGGTAAGTAAGAAACGACCCAGAGAGTGTTTGGATTGAAAAACAAGACAATAACATGGGTCGCTGGTGACCCATGGTCTATGGGTCGCTGGCGATCCATGGTCTTGGCTCGTTTGCAAGCCAATGTCTTGGCCTTTTTTTGTAGTACTCCTTAGCTAGCTCGTTTGGAGGTTTGAGGAGAGGCATGGGTCGTTGATGATCCAAGAATTTAGGATTTTTCTGGAGTTTGAAATTGGAGATGTTTCTGTAATCTTCTATCGTATTCGTTTCATTTCGATAGCAGTTCATAAGCTGTTTGCACTCAACTACTAATTGGGCCATAAGAAGGCTAGTCCCTTGGTTTAATCAATCTCGGTTGTTGTCTTAGTAATATAGCTTGGCTATTGTTCACTCATTGCCTTAGTCTTTCTAGTTAGGTTCTAAGCCATCACGAGGTAATGAGATTGTTCTGCTTTCTAGTGGGTCCTGTTGGGTTAAACACCAGGATAACATTTGCCCCAAAAGTATGTATTCGTTGGAAACAAGGCATGCTTTGGAAGTTATCGATTATAGTATCTGTTTACTGGGTACCAAATAATCGCATTCGAGTCTCGTGGACACATAGTAGGTTACACTGTTGGTCACCTAATTTTTGTCTCGATTGCTACTGCTTGTCGCAACAAACAAAATTTCTCTCCATAGCTTCTTGGCGTACTTTGAAGTAATGGGTAAGTGTCGAGGCTACCATGCAAATTTGGCTTTGGTTTTTAGCAATCTTTTGAATTTTCAGTGTGAATCATCGGAGTCCACCTCAAGATGTTGTTTTCAGCTGACTGACAGAGCCATTTATTTTTTATTTCTCCCTGAATTGCAATTCCTAGTATTGACGATGCAATCTTTGCTTCATAGTTTATGCAAAGGTTTAGGTCGATAAGTGAGTGTATGACGTAGGTCTGGATTTGCCTCCATATAGTTTATTTTGGACCAGCGATGAAGTTATGTTTTGGCTTGAACGATTGTACGTCATTCTAAAGCGAAGTCTTTCTCTTTGGCTTTAGCTTTTTATTCTCGAGAATTTGGTTAAGTTCCCATCAATCTTTTTGAATTCCAATGTGAAAATTCATTCCAAAATCTGATATAATGGACGATTCAATCATACTGCTCTTCCTATTTTTGTATTCCAATGATCCTGAAAAGAAAAGCTTGCCGCATCGCTTAGAACAGCGGCTCCGTTATCGATTGTTTGTTCACAGTAGTCAGGATAGTGGAATCTTCTTATGTAGATAACATGGTGCATCTGCCCGGGTCAATGCTCAGGACCCGATTGGTCAACATACGTTGACTTTCCTTTTGATATCAAGCATTGGTTATAGGAGGATATTATTTAAAGTAAAACATATCTGATAGGGTTCAATGCCAGGTATTGTTGTTGAAAATGACTTTTCGGTCATCCAATCTTTAGTCTGGCGGAGGTACTCCCACTCCTCCAAAAGCTAGGTCCTTCACAACTTAGGCTTCACTTATTATCCTATCATAATGGGATTATTGATTACGGTTAAATTACTAGGAACAGTTGCTCTTCTAGAGTTGTAGTTGAAGTTCGATCAGGCACAGCTTCAGTCTTCAAAAACTAGAGCATGAGTAATTTGATCGCGAATATCTTTCTTTTGTGGTTTTTGGAATTCGATCTGCACACTAGCTTCTTTCGAAGGGGACTGCTAGCTTACTTCCTCAGCTTTAAGAATTGATTATTATTGACCTATGAGGTAGCTTGGTCGAGCCATTTCTATATCTAATTCCTACTTATTCTCAATTGAGTTCATTTCAACAAAATGTTGGTGTAAATGCCTTAGTCCATAGGGTTGATTACTTTGACTATCGAACCAACATGTTTTGGGAGACTAGTTCACCTAAGCAATAAGTTTGATTGCCCTAGTTTGATTGACATGGTAGCTTCTATCTTCAGGAATTAGTAACTTTGTTGCTTGATCCCAGATCTAAGTTTTGTAATGATGTCGGTATGTATTAGAAAGATGGGTTTCTGGCATCTTTTGCTATAGCAAATTCTTTTGAGTCTGACGTTGAGATCCTAATCATGTGTTGATTTTTATTATCGAAAACTCATATACGAATGACTCAACTTTGTGGATTTTTCATTGATGTTGTGAATCTTCAAATAGCATGACCAAACTTTGAGTAACGGCATTATCTTGCAAGTTGGAACCAAATGATCTAGTTAGACCGTAAGCAGGTCATCGATCCTTCTTGTCATCGCCAGACTATGAGCGATGGTGGATTTATGAATGATAAATCCTTCATTTCCTTTGCTGGTGATTTTGTTTCCAGAATGCTCCATTTTATAATACAAAACCGTTATCTAACCAACCTCGCGGTTATTCGCGTTTGGACTTTTGAAACATTTCTTTCGATCAACTATCTATCCTTTCTCGAGGGACTGCTATTTCAAATGCCTGTATTTGGGTGATTGTGAGAGATGAAAATCTATAGGGAAAATTGCTCAATTTCCCTCGGTTTGGCTCTCAATCCCATTCTGGAATTGAGGACATTCGAGGATTTTATTTTCAACCTTCCATAATTACTCCTGCTTGGTCTTGGCCATGCATGCTCTTCTTGATTGCTCACATTGTCATGGAAATCTTGTTCATATGTCGACTCCTGTCTTTGAGAATTGATAACCTAACTGTTTGGTTCGATGCAACATTACCTCGAGGCTGCTTGTCTTTCGGTTGTGTATAATTCTTTCTAAGTTGAATTTATGAAATTCTGCTGTGCGCTAACTTTCATCCCTAGAAATTGGCACATAGGTAATTCAATCCTGGGATTTCCTTTTGACGCTACTATATTACTATGTAGTGGCCAATTCCTGTAATGAAAGGTCTACCAATCCGGCTGACCTTTGTAAGGATTTGTCTTTCGTTCGCTGCCTGTTATTGGGCAATAGTAGTTTTATGATGAGGAGGTAGAAACTTAGTTGATGATAGGATATGTCTTCTAGTTGTTGCCTATCATTGGGCAATAGTAGTTTTCTGAAGAGAAGGTAGAAACTCAGTTGAGGACCAACTTCTATCTCCAAAAGCTAGTGCATCGATGGTTCACAACGATGAGTGTTTATCAACAGCCCTGTAGATTAAAATTTTCCTGGCATTGCTGGGGAAACACTGGTAATTAGTGAATAGAATGTTTCCAAGAGTTGTCGGAGCCACACTGGTACTTATGAAATAAATAATTTCCTAGCATTGCCAGGGCAACACTGGTACATAGGAAATAGAAAAGTTTCCCGACGTTGCCAGGCCAACACCAGTACTTAAAAGATAAAAGAAGGCCTTGGCGTTGGCGAGGCAATACCGACACTCAGGAATTTGGCTTTGATTTTCCCCGTTGATTCAGTGGTGCACTTAATCCGCTTGGGTACTAGTTTCGGCCTTCGAAAACTAGCACTTCGATGGTTGGATTGTAGAAGTATTTTCTTAGTGCTGCTTGTCTTCTTGGCAGTGTTAATGTCATGTTGGTGAAGGTCATTAACGGTTTGCACTTCTCTTACCTATTTTAGCTTGGAATTAATGGAATAGGGGGCATTTGAAACCTACTCATCGATTCATGGTGTTTGCATCCTAGTTTGCATTCTGGGAACTTAGAGTCATTCTATGAGCGGTCCACTCATGCTCGATTTGTGTTCATACTTCGATCCGCACTCTGGGGATTAGAGATCTCTAGTCCGCGCTCCTAGGACTTGGAGATTTTTGTAAATCATTTATACTCTAGTCCATGCCATGTTGACTTAGAGTAATCTAATTCATGCTCGAGAGACTTAGAGATTTTTGTGAATTGTTTATATTGTGCTCCTGGGACTTAGAGTATTCTAATCCACGCTCCGAGGACTTAGAGATTTTTGTTAATCGTTTGTACTCTAGTCCTCGCTCCGGGGACTTAGAGTACCCTAGTCTGCTCTCTAGGGACTTAGAGATTTCTGTAAATCGTTTGTACTCTAGTCCGCTCTCCGGGTACTTAGAGTACTCTAGTCTGCGCTTTGGGGACTTAGAGATGTTTACTAATCACTTATACTCTAGTCGGCACTCCGGGGCCTTAGAGTACTCTAGTCCGTGCTCTAGGGAATTGGAGAATTTTGTCAATCGTTTGCACTCAAATCCACATTCTGAGGACTTAGATTAATCTAGTACATGCTACAGGGACTTAGAGATTTTTGTAAATCGTTTATACTCTGGTCCGCGCTACGAAGACTTAGAATACTCTAGTCCTTACTCTGGGAACTTAGAGATTTTTACAATTCATTTATACTCTTGTCTACACTCCGAGGACTTAGAGACTCTAGTCTGTGCTTCGGGAATTTAGAAATTTTTGTCAGTCATTTATACTCTAGTCCGTGCTTCGAGGATTTAGAGTACTCTAGTCTACGCTTCGAGGACTTAGAGATTTTGGTGATGGTTGAATCATTCATCCAATCCTGTAGAGTCGAGTAGATTCCCTTTAACCCAATGTAGTGGTTTTCTTAACGTTGTTTAACTTTGGGATGCACCATATTCTTCTATGATAAGAGTCATAGGCGTTTCCATTGCCTAACTTTGTTTATAGCCGTCAAGTATTACCCTTGGAGATGCAAGGCATTGCTTAACCAATTCCATAGTTATGCTTGTTGAATATGCGATTATATGATTTTTGTTTGATGATAATAAACATATATATATATATATATGTATTCATTTAAATGTATTTGGTAATGTATTATTATTTTTCATAGATTAAATAAATATTTGCTAAATAAAATTAAATAACACAAAATTTGAATTCAAACAGAAATTTTATTCAAACAAATATTTATTATAATTTTGAATAGTACAAATTCAAGCTCTCACTATACATATACAATTTTGATTACAATACATCACAATTTCATATTTACATTTAACCTCACTACACATCACTCATTCACTCAATTCGTATTTTATCTTCAACTTCATTCCAGATAGAATTCAGCATCTGAGCAATCTGCAAAAATATACACTAACAGAGTAAAATTGAAAAAGAAATATTTTTGCAATATAAATAAAATATGGATTTTGAAAATATTATTTGCCTCAGTTATTTGGGTTGTTCGTCATCATTTACATTAGAATTCATCACACACGAACAATGTGACATGCACAATGTATCACTGTACATGCCACAAGGCCGTGCACACCGATACACTTGATAATGTTACAGGGACAGGTGAGCACAAGGTCAAACCCAAAATAAAAGGACGGGTTCAACTCAGGTGCAATATAAGTAAAATCCCGACACGAGCACAAGGTCAAACCCGAGCATTTAAGCTGGATTCAACTCAATGTACAAATCATAATACTACAGTACCAACAGACCAGAGAAGAAAATGAAATGGCACATGTATATACAGTTCATAGTCGCATTCAAGTCATAGAAACAAATGACACAATGCAATATGCATCAGCTTAGAGCATACGAGCAGCAGCCTTAACAAGCAAAGACCACAAGCCAAAGCTAACAGCAACTAATAGAGCAAATCCAAATGACTCGAGTACATCAGTGACACCAATAAAGTCAAGATAAAGAAATGCTAATGCAAAGTAGAGCAACATCACAAGAAGGATAAATGAAGACATCCAGATATGCTACAGAGAACAGTGCAGTGCAAATCAATTACAACGAGTATAAGCAGTGTCAACAAGATCAGAGGTGGCAACTAGAAACATTAACAAGAAATGAACTCAAATCAAGTGCACCAGCACAAAGCTTGACCAGAGATGCAACTCCAAGCAAATAGAAAGTGATAGTGAAGTACATCTATGCAGTGTTCGAGACTGAAGCCACAAATGCACATATGTGCAACATAAATTATGAATGACCAGAATAACATAAAGCATATACACAGTTCAACATGACTGAAAGTACAGTGGATAGAAGTCGATGCAAACATATATGAAGACCACAAAGTCAGTGCACATAATCAATGTGAACACATGAACTACAAGTTAACAGATGCAAACTTCAAAAAGTATCAAGTTCGAGACAATACCAGACTAGATACAGCAGTGATGAAAATGCAGTGATGGAACAAAGAATCCAAGTTTATATAAATAGTATGCATATTGAAACCAAGTGCATGTAGACAACAGGATGATGTTTCTATTGTTAATCATTGGCTTGTGAATGGGATGCATTACTCAAACACAAGAGAACAATCAACCCAAAGCAAACTGCCTCAAGTTGTCAAGAGACTACTACACAACACAGCAGCAACCAAGAGTGATATTATTGTGAAGAATCAAGGTCGAAGCCTACCAGAAATTCAATGCTACAAGCCCAAGTACACAACCAAGTAAATAAACACAGCAGTATGTTGAAGAAACTCGAAGTACAAGCTAATGCAAACTAAAGAGAATGAATCTTTAGTTTAACAAAGTAAAATTCGAGTCAGAGCCAAGGTGGTCAAGGAAGTTCGAAACAGAGAATACGAAGTCAACTAAAAACCATATCATTAGTTAAAGCCGTGTTTCAAATCAAAGTCAACAACGTGATTACCAAGTCAGAAATCACGTATGTATAAAAATGGAAAAAGTAAAAAATTAAATCCAAATAAAATAGGAAAGTAGCTACCGTAACGATCAAGGAACGATCGAACGGTTTTAAGCTAAAACCGTGACAGTAAAGTAAGGGAAAGATTCGAATTGAACAAGTCAGTGAAATCTCGAACGTTCAAGCATTATCAAGCGGCAGTGAAAAGGTTTTGACAAATTCAAAAATCATTAGACGAATATATACGAACGAATATTTAGGTATTCGAATCATATAAAAGGATAACATCATCGGCATTCGAAGATCATCGATCGAGTTCAAGCATTAAAACACCAAAAGTCATCATCGGCAGAATATAGAAATTCAATCAAGCATAACAGAATAGCATAAACGAAAAGCACATACCGAAATCATAGATGAACTCGATCCAAATTGAAGAGCCGTGAGCTAATCGGAGAAACATGCGATCGACAAGGAAAACTACAAGCAATCAAAAGCGGCGACTTCAATTGAAAAACCCTAGTTTGGACCGAAGGACGAAGCCCTAATTTAGTTGCAAAAAGGAATGGCCGCCATCTTCACATAAACGAACGGAGCAAATAAAAGTGGAACGGGCTAAAGAATAAAAGGGGCCGGCTTTTCTTCTTTTTTAATAAGGGCTTTTTAATTTTTAATTAGGGTTTTTTGTCTATTGTTTTTAAATTTCTTTTTAAATTTCTTTTTAAATATTAAACCGTTGTATTTTCTAGTCGTGTGACTAGGGCACAAACTACGTAGCGTAGTTTGAGAATTCGCAACTCAGTGGCTGAGTTGTGGCAGGGTTTTGAGCATAGAGTTTCGTTTAGTCGATAGCGGGTGTCGCGAGTTTACGTGTGTAAGCGTCTGACTATCTAATTTCTAGTAGAAACCTTGGGGGCAGCACGTAGGCAGGGTTTTGCCGAAGCTGGGTAAATTCTATGTCGTTCTATTTCTGCATTTTATTATTCTGCTATTTTTCTATGCTTCTATTATTCTGTGTTTTGTGTTGAAATCATTTTATAAGCTTCCGCAATTAATTTTTATAATTAATACCATCACCCTATTCAACCCCCCCTCTAGGGTGAAATCGATCCTACAAGTGGTATCAGAGCTAGGAATAGAGGTTGCTTTTTGGTTTTAAAAATTTGATTTTTCCAAAAATCTATTTTTGTTTTAAAAAGTTGAATTTTTAAAATGGCTTCTTTTAATAATGCTTTTGCTGAGGGATAGTCCATAGTTAGACCACCGAAGTTCAATGGTGAATACGCCTACTGGAAAAATAGAATGAAAATTTTTCTGAAAACCATTGACGCTTGGAACATTGTTGAGACAGGTTATAGAGCACCAACTATAATTGTAGATAATCAGGAAATAGATAAACCAATGGATCAATGGACAGAACTAGAAAATAAATTACAAAATGCTAATGCTAGAGCTATGAATTCTATTATCTGTTCATTGGATCAGTTTGAATTTAATCGTGTCTCACATTGTCTAACTGCCCAGGAAATATGGCACACACTAGAAGTGACTCACGAAGGAACATCTCAAGTCAAAGAATCTCACCTTGCCATGCTAAGCAGCGAATACGAGAATTTTACAATGGCAAAATAAGAAAATGTCAAAGAGATGCATGGACGACTTTCCAATATCGTATACAAATCAAAAGCTCTTGGAAAATCATATACAAAGTTGGAGATAGTCCGAAAAATCCTCAAAGTCCTTCCACGAAGTTTTGAAGCCAAAGTAACTACCATTCAAGAATCAAAAGATTTGAAACAAATGAAGGTGGAAGAGCTCATTGGAAATCTCACCGCTTATGAGCTAGAAATGAAATTCAAGGAAGAACGTGAAGGAGGAGATACTCGAAAGAAATCTATGGCTCTCAAAGGAACAACAGAAAGTGATGGTGATGATGATGATGACGGAGCAGCAGAATTGGAGCTGATAATAAAGAAAGTCAAAAGGTGGAATTACAAATACGGAAATCCAGCTCTAAATCGAAAATTGAAAAGCAGAATAAATAAAATATTAGACAATCCAGAAGAACCAAAGATCATCTGTCATAAGTGCAACCAACCCGGACACATCAAGCCCAATTGTCCTTAAAATCGACGCGACTTTGAAAAGAAATCAAAAAGGAGAAGTTTTGCAGCCACGTGAAATACAAGTGATGAAGATAATCAAAGTACTAAAAGTGAGAATGAAAAAGCAGACATGTGTCTTCATGGTGAAATAACTGACAGTGATGATGACGAGCCAAGTGAGGTATCAAAACATTCTCATTCAGAATTACTTATATATTTCCACGAAGTGAATGGCTGTTTTGAACGACTTAGGGAGAAGTATTCCAAACTTGAATCACAAAAAGATACTTTGATAGATTTAAATAAACAACTTGACCAATTAGTTAAAACCTATCAAAGTAGGATCCCTAAGTGTGATAATTGTCCAACATTCGAAGAAGAAATCAAAAGATCGGAGATTAATATACAATCACTTGAAAATGAAATTCTGATTTTGAAAGAGAATGAAAATACTAAGAGAGAGAATTCTATTAAAAAGTGCACACAATTGTTAAACGAAAATGAATCTCTCAATATACAAGTCCAACAATTGTCAGCAACTTTAGATAAATTTTCAAAAAGTGAAAACATCGTTGAATCTGCTATTAGGGAAGCAAACTGTTAATACAACTAGACAAGGACTTGGATATAATCAAAGACTTGGATATAATCAATCTAAAAATGTTGAAACCGATATTAATAAAGAAAATTCTATGTGCACAATTTGTAGAAAATATGGACACAATCACAATAATTGTTGCTATAGACCCAACATGTGAAAACTATACCAATTTGGGTTCCAAAAGGCACAAATATAAAATCACTCAAAGTTAAACAAATTTGGGTGCCAAAGGGAACAATTATAAATAGTTTTGGGTCTCCACAAAATTATTTTTCTAAATATTCTGCCACTAACAACCATGGACCTATAAAAATAAATAAATCACATAAATCTTTTCCCGTGTAGGTGTGGTGGCAGGCTAAGGAACAACAATAGTGCTACTTGGATTCTGGATGTTCCGAGAGCACATCGAGCGACAAAGCAAAGTTCCTTAGCCTAGTATAAAGGTGACAGAAGCACATTGGACAACAACGAAAAATATTGTAAAGGTAAAACAGGTAATGGTATATCTGTTTGAAACGACATATTAAATGTGATATTCTGCACAGTAATCTAAATAAAATCAGCCAATATTGAGAAGATGAAAAGATGATGATTTTGATTTTGACTTGTTTAAAACTGTTGGCCAATTATATGTTTATGCCAAAAAACACTATAAAAATCTCGAGAGCATTTGAATTACTTCATATATCTTAGTTTGGATTAATAATAGTGTTTTTGTTGGATGATGATACATTTGGTTATAATATGGCTAACTCTATATTCACGGTTTTTGATTATTTACACGGCTTCATTTCAAATTCAAGGGAATGTTATTTGAAAAGCTGTTAAAATTGATTTTGAGATATTTTGTTGCATGCTTCATGGTCTGGTCTATCAAATTCAATTAATGATAATTTTGAGTGAAAGAGAAATTCAGATGCAGATTACACTAGTTACCTAGTTAATAGAAAAATTACTAGTTGAACGTGATTTTTTGTTGAGACATTTAGTAACTGCATCGTTTTTTTTAAAGCAAAGATATGCATATTTTTCATTTCAAATAATTTTCAAATAGCAGAAATTTTTCTCATAGAACCCCCTCAAGAAAATCATTTTTAGATTAGCCATTTTGTAAAATTTATTTCATAATTATTTTGAATTTGATTTTAAATGACAATTTTGACTAGTCAAACTCCCTAATAATTATCGAAAAGATAAATAGTGATTGAAAAAGTGACGAGTGTTGATATTTATCATACATTACTCAAGATAGTATATTTAGAAAAATTTCTTTATAGATTCAAACAAGAGTTATAAAACTTTTTGTTGGGTAAAGATTCCACGACCATTTCTATGTCTATCATATTTCTATCGACCATCGCTCATCAAAAAGTCAATATAGTTTGTCGATATATGGTACTTTAAACAGGAATCATTCGTTTTTCATTTTATAAAACAAAATAAAATCCAAAGTATTCAATCTCATTTAAAAGTCCTCACGGTTATGCATGGGTGAATTACTTGGAATTTGTTATGTGCTTCCATGCTCATTTAAAAGTCCTCACGGTTATGCATGTATGGAACGCATATCAAAATTGATTTATTAAGTAAACCTGTTGATTCTAATCCTATTTAAAAGTCCTCACGGTTATGCGTGATTAGAAGATACTTGAATTTTTTTTTAAATTAAATTGGAATACTACTAATCTCATTTAAAAGTCCTAACGGTTATGCATGATTAGTAGATATTCAAATTCCAGATATAAATGTACCACAAACAGATACAACTATATGGTTTTATATGATGACATCATTTCCATTATTTCTAAAAGTGGAATATGCGCCTAACAAGGGTAGTTATGATTTTTGTTTGATTTTTTATTGAAATTTAATATTTATATTCAATTGAGTTTTTAATGTGGAATTAATATCGATCACTTTATCTCTATTTTCTCTAACACTTTTATTCTTTTGCTGATAACAAAAGGGGGAGAGAAAAGTTAAGATTTTGTCAAATAAAATCAAGCAAAGGTCAAATATTTTCTATTTGCATCTAGGTTCATTTGCATATTTTTATTTGTATGCATTCAAATAGTGGAGCAATTAGAGTATATCTATGGTCAAATACATTTAACATATTCAAAATCTTAAATATATGTTTGTTATCATCAAAAGGGGGAGATTGTTGAATATGCGATTATATGAATTTTGTTTGATGATAATAAACATATATATTCATTTAAATGTATTTGGTAATGTACTATTTTTTTTCACAGATTAAATAAATATTTGCTGAATAAAATTAAATAACGCAGAATTTGAATTCAAACAGAAATTTTATTCAAACAAATATTTATTACAATTTTGAATAGTACAAATTCAAGCTCTCACTATACATATACAATTTTGATTACAATACATCACAATTTCATATTTACATTTAACCTCACTACACATCACTCATGCACTCAATTCGTATTTTATCTTCAACTTCATTCCAGATAGAATCCAACATCTGAGATATCTGCAAAAATATACACTAACGCAGTAAAATTGAAAAAGAAATATTTTTGCAATATAAAATAAATATGGATTTTGAAAATATTATTTGCCTCGGTTATTTGGGTTGTTCGTCATCATTTACATTTGAATTCATCACACACGAACAATGTGACATGCAGAGTGTATCACTATACATGCCACAAGGACGTGCACACTGATATACACTTGATAATGTTACAAAGACAGGTGAGCACAAGGTCAAACCCAAAAAAAGGACGGGTTCAACTCATGTGCAATATAAATAAAATCTCGACGCGAGCACAAGGTCAAACCCGAGCGTTTAAGTTGGATTCAACTCAATGTACAAATCATAATACAACAGTGCCAACAGACCAGAGAAGAAAATGAAATGGCACATGTATATACAGTGCATAGTCGCATTCAAGTCATAGAAACAAATGACACAATGCAATATGCATCAGGTTAGAGCATACGAGCAGCAGCCTTAACAAGCAAAGACCACAAGCCAAAGCTAACAGCAACTAGTAGAGAAAATCCAAACGACTCAAGTACACCAGTGACACCAATAAAGTCAAGACAAAGCAATGCTAACACAAAGTAGAGCAACATCACAAGAAGGCTAAATGAAGACATCTAGATATGATATAGAGAACAGTGCAGTGCAAATCAATTACAACAAGTATAAGCAGTGTCAACAAGATCAGAGGTGGCAACTTGAAACATTAACAAGAAATGAACTCAAATCAAGTGCACCAGTACAAAGCTTGACCAGAGATGTAACTCCAATCAAAGAGAAAGTGATAGTGAAGTGCATCTATGCAGTGTTCGAGACTGAAGCCACAAATGCACATATGTGCAACATAAAGTATGAATGACCAGAATAACATAAAGCATATACACAGTTCAACATGACTGAAAGTACAGTGGATAGAAGTCGATGCAAACATATATGAAGACCACAAAGTCAATGCACATAATCAATGTGAACACATGAACTACAAGCTAACAGATGCAAACTTCAAAAAGTATCAAGTTCGAGACAATACCAGACCAGATACAGCAGTGATGAAAATGCAGTGATGGAACAAAGAATCCAAGTTTATATAAACAGTGTGCATATTGAAACTAAGTGCATGTAGACAACATGATGATGTTTATGTTGTTAATCATTGGCTTGCGAATGGGATGCATTACTCAAACACAAAAGAACAATCGACCCAAAGCAAACTTCCTCAAGTTGTCAAGAGACTACTACACAACACAGCAGCAACCAAGAGTGATATTACAATGAAGAATCAAGGTCGAAGCCGACCAGAAATTCAATTCTGCAAGCCCAAGTACACAACCAAGTAAATAAAAACAGTAGTATGTTGAAGAAACTCGAAGTACAAGCTAATGCAGACTAAGGAGAATGAATCTTCAGTTTAACAAAATAAAATTCGAGTCAGAGCCAAGGTGGTCAAGAAAGTTCGAAACGGAGAATACGAAGTCAACTAAAAATCAACATAGTTAGTTAAAGTCGTGTTTCAAATAAAAGCCAACAACGTGATTACCAAGTCAGAAATCAAGTATGTATAAAAATGGAAAAATTCAAAAATCAAATCTAAATAAAATAGGAAAGTAGCTGCCGTAATGATCAAGGAACGATCGAACGGTTTCAAGCTAAAACCGTGACAGTAAAGTAAGGGAAAGATTCGAATTGAACAAGTCAGTGAAATCTCAAACGTTCAAGCATTATCAAGCGGCAGAGAAAAAGTTTGACGAATATAACGAACGAATATTTAGGTATTCGAATCATATAAAAGGATAACATCATCGGCATTCAAAGCGATCGAGTTCAAGCATTAAAAAACCAAAAGTCATCATCGGCAGAATATAGAAATTCAATCAAGCATAACAGAATAGCATAAACGAAAAGCACATACCGAAATAATAGACGAACTCGATCCAAATTGAAGAGCCATGAGCTAATTAGAGAAACAAGCGATCGACAAGGCAAACTACGAGAAATCAAAAGGGCGACTTCAATTGAAAAACCCTAGTTTGGATCGAAGGACAAAGCCCTAATTTAGTTGCAAAGAGGAACGGCCGCCATCTTCACATAAACGAACGGAGAAAATAAAAGTGGAACGGGCTAAAGAATAAAAGGGGCTGGCTTTTCTTCTTTTTTAATAAGGGCTTTTTAATTTTTAATTAGGGTCTTTTGTCTTTTGTTTTTAAATTGCTTTTTAAATTTATTTTTAAATATTAAACCGTTGTATTTTCTAGTCGTGTGACTAGGGCACAAAATACGTGGCGTAGTTTGAGAATTCGCAACTCTGTGGCTAAGTTGTGGCAGGGTTTTGAGCGTAGAGTTAGGTTTAGTCGATAGCGGGTGTCGCGAGTTTACGTTTGTAAGCGTCCGACTATCTAATTTCTAGTAGAAACCTTGGGGGCAGCACATAGGCAGGGTTTTGCCGAAGCTGGGTAAATTCTGTGTCGTTCTATTTTTGCATTTTATTATTCTGCTATTTTTCTGTGCTACTATTATTCTGTGTTCTGTGTTGAAATCATTTTATAAGCTTCCGCAATTAATTTTTATAATTAATACCATCACTCTATTAACCCCCCTTCTCTTCTAGGGTGAAATCGATCCTACAATTCTTATTCTTGAAAAATCAAGTCTCCTCCAACCAGTTTTTGTTATGTTCTGATGACTACCTGCAGAACCCTTCATTTGCACGTGCCAAATTCATGTTCTTATAGAAAATCTAAAACCGAGGAACAAGTTATCACATTGCCCTCGGTATGACCGTGTTCATTCTTATACTGATCATGGATTAGAAGAGTTTAATAGTGTTTGTCTTGAATTTGTGGCACTTAACCTTGCTTTTTTCAGGCTATATGCATTATACCAGGCTAATAGCATTATTGCAGACATCAACCTTATTCGCTGGTTCTAATCTTTGGGAATTAATAGTCTAGCTACTCAATTTCAAGCGTTCTTTCCTTGCCATGGTATGTCTTCGGATAATAGCTGGTTTTCTGCAAGTTAGGGTTTGAGACCTCAATCGAGCACCTTCTTATCTTCTTTGGAAACTGGTGCGTTGATGATTTGATTTTAAAATAGCACTCTATCGTCATCTATCTCTGGACGACGGTAAGTTCCTCCTACTATTGCACGTAGGAGTGATCTTTTATCCTAACAAAGTTTTAATGTGCTCTGTGCCCCTTTGTCCATAAGGCTGATTATTCTGAGCAATTGATGGTAAGTTCCTCCTTTCATTGCAAGTTTGAGCGATCTTTTATCCTGACCAAGTGTTAATGTGTTATGTGCCCTTTAGTCCATAGGACTGATTATTCTGAATAATTAATGTGAGACTTGACGTTTTGGGTGGCTCTCTAGATGCCCCTAGTCAAAGGTACGTCGTAACTCCTATCTCTGGGAACTCATGACTCTGATGCCTTGAATTTTTACATTTTGTACATTGACTTTGGCCAAAAATCGGAATTCTTTTGCAACTTCTTGGTTTGTGAGCCATGCGGTACTATCTTAGCAATATCAGTTCTTTCAGGTAGTTGGAGTTGATCCCTATT
Source organism: Allium cepa (assembly GCA_030765085.1). NCBI lineage: Eukaryota > Viridiplantae > Streptophyta > Magnoliopsida > Asparagales > Amaryllidaceae > Allium > Allium cepa. Next base: position 458,085,048 of record CM060932.1, read on the forward strand.
AATCGAAGTGCCCGGCTTCGTGGCTTATGAAATTCTTCTGTGTTGCCTATCTTAGGGCAACATGAGGGGTTTTTGTTTTAAAATTTAGTGCATGGCTTATTGGATGTGCGGCTTTTATTTTTTTTCTTTGGTGTTGCCTATCTTCGGGCAATGTGAACAGTTTATGCTCTTTAAGAGTTAGGGCATGGCTTTTGAAAAGCGTGGCTTTCCGTGCTCCTCGGCGTTGTCTATCTTCGGGCAATGTGAGGAGCGTACATTTTAGGAGTTAGTTCACGGCTTATGAAATGTGCATCTTTTGGTGCTCCTCGGCGTTACCTATCTCCGGGCAACATGGGGAGCGTATATTTTGGCACGGCTTGTGGAATGCGCGGCTTTTGGTGCTCCTTAGAATTGCTTATCTTCGAGCAATGCAAGGATCGTAAGTTTTGATGCATGGCTTATGAGATCCGTGGCTCTTGATGCTCCTCGGCGTTGCCTATCTCCGGGCAACGCGAGGAGTGAGTTTTTTGTTGGTACTCGGCATTGCCTATCTCTGGGCAACGCGAGGAGTGAGCTTTTGATGCTCCTCAGTGTTTCCTATATTCGGGCGATGCGAGGAATTAGTTTTTTCATGCTCCCTAGCATTGCCTATCTCCAGGCAATGCGGGGAGTTAATTTATTTATGCTCCTCAACATTGCCTATCTCCGAAAAACTCATAAAGTTAGTTTTTAATGCTCCTTGGTGTTGCCTATCTCCAGAAAATGTGGGGAGTTAGTTTTTTAATGTTCCTCGGCATTTCCTATCTTCGGGCAATGCAAGGAGTTAGTTTTTGAGCTTCTCGACGTTGCATATCTCCGGACAGTAAGAAGAGTTAGTTTTTTATGCTTCTCGGCGTTGCCTATCTCCGGGCAATGCGGAGAGTTAGTTTTTTTGATGCCCCTCGTTGTTGCCTATCTCTGGGTATTAAGAGGAATTAGTTTTTTAAGCTATTGGCGTTGCTTATCCCCGGGCAACATGGGGAGCTAGTTTTTTTGATGCTCCTCGGTGTTGCCTATCTTCGGGCAACACGATGAGATAGTTTTTTATGCTCCTTGACGTTGCCTATCTTCGGGCAATGCGGGAATTAGTTTTTTGTGTTCCATAGTGTTGCCTATCTTCAGGCAATGCGAGGAGTTAGTTTTTGATGCTCCTCAGCGTTTTCTATTGCCTATCTCAAGGCAATGAGGGTAGTTAGTTTTTGATGCTTCTCGGTGTTGTCTATCTCCGGGCAACGTGAGGAGTTAGTTTTTGATGCTCCTCGGCATTTCCTATCTTCGGGCAATGCGAGGAGTTGGTGTTTTTTGTGTTTTCGATGTTGCCAAGGCAACATCGGTTTTTAGAAAGCAAGGATCGGGTTCTGCCGATCCATCGGTTTGAACCGATTTGCTTTCGTCGACCTGGAGGGTGGTTATTGTGAACACAGTTTTGTCAATTCAAATAGATAATATGTTTTTAGATTGGGTAACTGTGGCTTGGGTGATCCTTCCATAATTTGGGAAGATTTGTACGGCCAAATAGATAAGGTTGCCATGGTGGAGAGATCTACAGCCGATCGCATGGAGATGGTTATAAAGAAAGAGCTTATGGGAGTTTAGGGCACGACTCTTAGCTCTTGGTCCAAACTTCCTTTAGAGAATGGGTCTTTGATTGGCATATTGTTTATGAGGAAGATGAGTTGGTCACCAAGAGTGGTAAAATAGTAGTTTCAAAGAAATGTAAGTATTATGATGGTATTCGTTTGTTGAACTAGCTAGTCATTAAGTCCACGGTTGTCAGAATGCTGAAATTTTGATCGGGCATAACATAACTGTGGTATGATTAGTCTCGGGCTTTCTTATGGCTATTCAAGTGTGTATGGTTCCCTCCATGCCTGAGGCTTTCGACACACTTAAATTTATCTATGGTCTCTCCATAACTTGTTTGGTTGCCTCTAGTCCAATGGGAGTGGTTCTTCCTAGTTCAAAGTCTCGGATTAACTCGAGTCAGCCCTTGATTAACCACATGATCAATTCAATTTTGGCTTAGTTCTTTTGAGCGACTTTGGAGCCGTAGGGTTTAGCACTGTTTATTTCATCAGTCATTTAATTATGCTGAGTGACTGATATGATTGTCGATTTGTGGTCCTGGAGCATGGCTTCGTTGACTCTAAGGGGCTTTAGATTAGATGGCTACTGATCTTCCAGCTCACCTTCATGGATATCAATTGTACCTAAATGTCGCTGATCTACCGGTTCGTACTCACAATGCTTTAGTTCATGAAAGACCTTCATGTTCGCAAAGGTTTTTTTAGGATCAGATGACCGCTAGTCAAACGGTTTACCTTCATGTTGCTTTAGTTTATGAAAGACCTTCACATTCACGAAAGGGTTTGAGTGGTCGGATGTCCAACGACCAGAAGGCCTTGGCATGATAATTTATCGATTCTGAGTGGAGTTTTAGGTTGTGTGTCGACGGCCCGACAGTCTTAAAGCAATGATTCATCAACTTCGAAAGGAATTTTTCAGATTCAGCTTGAGGGAACACAATTTTATCGATTCTTATAGGCTAAGGTGTTAGATCTGTTTGTTTGACGACGCTTTGGATAAGACTTCTCGACACCACCAGCAATGCCGGTTCTCAGAAGGAGGATTGACATGACTTGTCAAGGGCATGGAAGCATTTCTTTTTCCATGTTGTCTGCAATACCCTAGTGTCCCGGTATGGCTCATTTGGAAAAGGAGGAGACAAGGATGGATGAGAAAGCATCGCTTTAGGTTGCTTTCCCATTCCTTAGTTGCTAGCTAGCTAGAGTGTTATTTGATAATCATCCTTCTGTCCGATTTCGTCAGTTAGTTAGGGCGCTTTTCTGCTGGGTCTTAGTCGCCTTACTTGGGCACAAGTTCCCTATGGGCTTATAGAGCCTTTGCCATTTTGTATGTTCTTTGGCACACTGCCGGGTTTGCCTTCTTCTAATTGCACTACTTCTAGCCTTTAGATCCGGTTGCCTTCCCATAGAATTCTTCTAGGGTTGCAGGTTGTTTCATCCTTTAATGATTACTAAGGGACATGTAGTAGACTGCATCCATCGCCCTCGCTTTGTCCACATGCTAGTCATACCTGCAAAAGTAGCAATTTCGAATCAGTGGTACAGTTGTATAAAAGGTATAAATGGCCTGATAAACTTCTTTGGATATCTTGCATGTTGAAAGGCTTCGTGAATGGGTTTCGATTAGGGAAGGTGCTCTAATCGTTGTCAGATCAGTCTTTTTTTAAGTTATGGTTATTTATAATGTTGAGAATGATACATGCATGATTGTCTATGCTTGATTAATTCGAAATGCCGATGAATGACAAATCACTTATAATGGATTCATGGATCATTGACGATCCTAAAATTTTTGAAACTAGGTGAGATCGGTTTCAGGTGACGAAGAAGGCCCTATAACATTGCATCCCAAATTTCAAGGTATTCGAAGTTCGCACGCTCGAGTTATCGTCAAAAGAAGATGGATTGGCATTGGTGGATTTGTGGTATTTTACTTGGAGTTCGACCTGAGAAAATTTGCCATTTGCTTGGAATCAGCTTATGGTTCGCTTGAAGTCATAGACTTTGAAGTCCTAGGTTGGTGACAAACAGTGTTTGGAGCCATTTTCCTGTTTGCTTGGAGAAAATCATTGTTTTACCCCTGTCAAGCTATGTACCAGAATTTCCAAGGTTTACTTCGGGTTAAATGAGTGATTACCTGAGTTTGACATGAGTTAGGACTTCAAGAATCTTGTTTGAGTAAAATAGTTGATTACTCGAGTTTGACATCGTATCTACCCTAAAGTGAGTTTTCAATAACCATTTTGATGATTTTTGATGATTTTTTCGATGACTACTCATGATTTGACGATCGGAGCTCCATGATGGGATCAGAAGCTGGTTAATTAGGAGTGGTCACAATATACCATGAGAGCCTGGGATCGTAATCGATCTCAGTTTGTACTATATTTTCTAGGTCCTCCTGCCTCTAAGAATACCATTTAAGTTGCAATTCCTGGTCTATCACTTGGCACTCTGCTACGGCACAGGTTTTAGAGTCTCTTCTAGCGTTTTGCATGTTAGATTTTAAAATTTCCAAAACAAATAGTTTTAAAAATTATAAATTTACATATATTAAAAAATATTATATTTCAAAATAAAAACTTATATATTTCCTTTCAAAACCTTGGAAATCAATTTTTGAAAATAGGCCAACGGTGTCCGTATATAATTTTCTATTCTATGGTCAAGTGATTGGACATTTATCATTTCAATTCACAGTAATTTAAATTTGCGGGTTTATATCATGAAACACACAATCCCATAATTTCAAAAATCAATGAAAATCAGTTGGGTTTATCATTTCAAATTCTCAAATTACATATTTAAATTCATCCAATTTGTCTTCCTCAAATAGTTGTTCATCTTCAAACCCAGAGAGACCCATCCTTAAAATGATTATATGGGATTTTCACCCTAATTTCGGGTTTGCAGCCATTGCTTTTGCAGCTGGTGCAGTGTTAACTTTTTCTTCTGCCATGATTCTTGGTGCTCCACCAATTGCTTCCTTTCGATTATATCCCCTGTGGATGACCCATAAAACGGTCTAAAATGTATACCGACGATCTAAAATGTATGCTGGAAAGCAAGCCAAATACTTAGCATCCTTCTCCTATTTTGTTCCATGTAGGTCATTGCAAATCAATGAACCAGTATGGATCGCTAGCGATCTGTGTACTTAGAATATTATTGGACTTTGCTTTCTGGAGTTTATGGGAGTCTGGTGAAAAGGCATGTATCGCTAGCGATCCATAGTGCATGAATCACTAGCGATCCATATACTTAGTTAATTTATGAGCTTGCCTTTCGGATCGCGTCTACGATATCATGTTGATGTTCTCCATCTAATTTCATAGCTTATTGCGCTATTTTATTGATGATCCATACGTGGGTTGCAGGGGACTGTTATTGGATCATGATGTAAGGGGATTGGTGGACCCACAAGCTAACCATATGGATCGCCAGCTATCCATAAGAGATCGATCGTTAGCGACCTATGACCCTGGCATGTGTTTGCTTGCTTTTCCTCTGATCCTTCTTGGTTGGTTCTTCTGTTCCCAACATCAAACCTTCTAAGCAGCGAATGAGGATCTAACTTCTCGACTTATAGGATCCAACATAGGTAGCCAGATTTAAACCCCGAGTTAGAGTTCTCAATGAAAGCACCAAAATGTTGACCTAAAAAATGGACCAACGCCCTGGTTTGAATTTAAAAGCACCAGCCCTATACCAACGTAGCAATATCACAAATAGTAGATATAGAGAAAGAGTAGTAAAATAAATAAGATAGAGAAAGTTTATGGTGGTTCGGCTGATAACGAAGCCTACATCCACTTTATAATTTTACTATAGACTTACTGTTGTTACAAGAGACGTTTGATTACAAGGCTTTGATGTCTTTAGCTAGATTGAATCCCCAATGTTGGAGTCCATTGGAGAATTACAATGAATTCCTTTAAAGATTGTTTTGAGAGAGGAAGATAGTAAAGAATGATTGCAGTAGAGCTTTAGCAACCAGTCAGGAGAAGATCCAGTTTATGTTGTGGGTAGGATGGTATATATATGGATCGGAGAGCTTCTGGGCCATGCCACTTCATCATCAGCTCACAGGTAGGTAGGAAACAACCTAAGGAGGTTTTAGCTTGCAAAACAAGGCAAGAACATGGGTCGTTGGCGACCCATGGTCTTGGCTCGTTTGTGAGCTAATGTCTTAGCCTCTTTTGGAAGTATTCCTTAGCTAGCTCATTTTGACAATTTGAGGAGAGGCATGGGTCACTGATGATCCAAGCACTTAGGATTTTTCTAGAGTTTGAAATTGGAGATGTTTCCATAGTCTTTTGTCGTTGTCGTTTCGTTTTGATAGTAGTTCACTAGCTGTTTGCACTCAACTGTTGATTGGGCTATAAGAAGGTTGGTTCCTTGGTTTAATCGATCTTTGTTATCGTCTCAATAATATAGCTTAACTATCATTCACTCCTTGCCTTAGCCTTTAACGTTAGGTTCTAAGCCATCCCGATGCTATGATATTGTTCTGCTCTCAAGTGCGTCGTTCTAGTTTAAAAACCCAGATAATAATTCGAAAAGTGATTTCTTATGTAATATCGATGTGTATTTAACGTGACCTTTTTATATATCCAAACAACTATATTTTCAAAATATCCAAACATGATAAACAATCATTATAAACAACCATAGCCAAACATATATATATATATATATATCATCCAATAATATATATATATAAATAGAGTTCTCATCTTCATTGGACATCATATTGACTAGATTTTGCTATAGCTTTGCAAACACGAAATAAAACTCTATGAACTCGTGCCTGGAAGCCCTAATAATGCTTAGCCCTAGTCCTTGTGCTCACGGCCAAGCAAGGAGAGAGGTGGTGGCTTGGGTGGTCATGGTAGATGATGGTGGTCATGGGTTTTTAGGTGCATATATTGTGTTATATATACATATATATTATGTAAATTTAATTTCTGTTTACAAATATTTTCTTCATTATTTATTAAGTGGAGAAGGCATTAAAAAGCTTTGAAATGTGGGGAAGAAGATAAAGAGATGTTATGGGAAATTTGTGAAATGAGGTAGGGTATTTATAGGCAAATTTAGAAAATAAAATATCTTAATAGTAAATGGCCTTTTTGCCCTCACTCATCCCATCCTCCTCCCTAGGCACATAGTAGCCACCCACCCCCCCCCCCCCCTCCTTAGAATGTGGTAGTGCGGTGTAGGTGATGATGGTGTTGGGTGATGATGTGATGTTGGGTAAGGTTGATTTGATGTTTGTTTTTTAAAAGATAATTACTTTAGATTTTTATTCCTTTGCATTTTGTAAATATACACTTACTATTATGCAAGTATATGTTATGATAATGTGTGTATGTGCATGCCATAAAGGTATATAAGTCATTTGGACAATGTCGTATAACTTATATACATTAAACCATTACGAAATCGGATTCTGGTCTTCGATCCTATTTTTATTTATTAATTAACATATATATATATATATATATATATTTGCAAAAAAAGTTTAGAAACTATTTTCTTATTATTTTCCATTAATTAAAATGATCATATTTGATTTATAAAACCGTATAAATCAATATTAAATAATTGTTTATGAAAAGTGTTATAATATCGATAAACGGATATCGACTTTTCTTATAATCTCAAATCTTATTTATAAATTTATAAAACTATCATATTTGACTTATTATAACTTTATTACTATTATCAATGAATTATTATCTTTTAAAACTATTATTTTAATATTTACAATAATTATTAAATCATTAAATCTCAATTTAAAATCATTAATAATTATTATATACACTCGCATCGCTAGTAATGTCATTAATCGATCAAATATTTGTTAATATAATTTTAAACAGGTTTACCATTTTTATTTACAGTTGAAAACATTATTATTGGGTTTACAAATCCTTATATTTGAATATTTCAAAAATAATCTTAATTTATTAAAGTGATGAATTTGTGGGTCATTACAAGCTTGCTTAGCGTCGTGAGCTTTGAAGATGAGGGGGAAGTGTAGCCTTGGTTTGTAAGTGCTAATATTTTGATCTTTAGGAGTTTGGTGATGGTAGGAAGTGGTTCCCTGATTCTTGTGTGTTTGACCTTATTGTAAGCTTGGATTTGGGGGAGTTGTCTTATTATCTTGTATGTATTTATTATATGTATATGTTGTGTTCTTAAAATATAAAATTAAAGCGACATTAACTAAGTAGAGTTATAAAATTTGGACCCCTCTTGCTTTTGAAAGAAAATGCCAACTTTATATTATACAACATCACTTATATTGCCTTCTATAAAATTTAGAGTGGCCTAGACTTTATGTTTACATGTATGGTTGGCTTGTGTATTGAGTTGAAGTATATTTGAAAGTATTTGAAGCGAGAATAGTCGATATATTTGCAATTGCATATCTATTAACTTTAACCAATGTAAATGGAAGATTTATGAACTTAAATTCGAATAATTTGATTCTTTTATTTTCAACACATATTTTTGTATATGGGAAAGTAAATGATTGGTTTGGAAAGTTACAAAAATCGTGAAACCAAATAGTGAAAGTTAGAAGCCAGAAGGTCGCTATGGATGCACTTTGAAAATGCCTCGTGTTTGGCGATTTTCAAAGGTAACTTTGAGAAACATCCAAGGGGATTCTTTGTATTTTTGATAATACTACAAGCGTATTTATTATTGGAAAAATATTAAAGTTTAAGTCATTCACTGACTTGTGAAACAAAGTTGCGAAATAGAAAGAAGAAGGTTGTTGTATGAGCAATTTGCAATACCTTGTTTTTAGTAATTTCTTTAATTAATTTAAAAGAATTCTTAGGGGTTACTTTGAATTTTTAATATATTATTACATATGTATATAGTACTAAAAGAAAACAAAATTTCAAAATATTTTAGAACTGGTCAAATAAAGTGGCAAAAGTTAGAATAAAAGGGTGGTTATAAATACGCTTTATAAATATTGCTTTTTGGGAATTTTTATAAATAAATTGAAATATTTCCTTAATGGTTTATTTTCTAGATTTTTAAGTACCCTAAGGGTAGTACTTATTGCAAAAATACCAACTCTTAAATCATTTATTAAAGTAGTTAAATCTGCTCGCAAAGATTGTGTTTTTATATGTTGTTCTTTACCAAGGACTTTTAACAGCATTTATAAACGTTTTAGTAAGTTGCTTACGGTTTTAAGTGTTTAAAATTGATATTTAAATTTGGTATTTTCCCTAATCTTTTTGGGTTGGTTTCTAACATATTATTCAGTATTTTAAAGTTGGTTTATATTTTATATATATTTTTAATATTTATTTATGAACTTTTAAAGCAAAGATATTTTATGATATAAGACATGTTTTTATTTATTCTCATCAAGTTATAAATTTGTTATTTTCAAATAGTACATTATGTAGATATTTAAAACCTATTTATAAGTATTTTTAAACTATTTATACATATAAGTTTCAAAAATATAATTAACTGTGCTTAACACTAAAAGCCGATGAAGTGGCTTATCTGTTTGTGAGAGTTAAGATTGATGTTCAAGTAGGGATAGAAGCAATTGACCTCTAACATACCTGCCGCATTCTTCACCAAGGAATAGTCAAGTTATGAAGGTTATAAATCTATATATCGAATAGATTTCTTACTCTTTAATGAAAGTCATTAAAAATATTATGACACTAAAAGCAAATGAGGATAACTTATCTATTATTATGATATCCTGGAATTTCAAGGAATTTAAAATGTGATAATCTCTTATTAAATTATTTAAAAAGGATAAAATTGTTATTTTCATATATAAATAACCAAAATAATTAATTATGTTATGTTTTTAAATATAGGTACAAATGAATTTTTAAATAGAATTATTATTTTTGAGTTAATTAGGTGTTTGTTTATATGTATAATTGGGATTGATTTTAAAAATAGGTTTTGAAATAAGTTATTATTTCAAATTGAATTTATGTTTTTTTAAAATTAATATATATTGGAGTTGATTTTAAATTAGAATTTTAAATTGAATATGAATTTGAATGTAGATTTAAATTTGAATTTAATGGATATATGTCTTGAAATTATTTTGGATATAAAATATATGAAAAAGTTTTTATTTAAAATAGAATTTGTTTTCCTTAAAACGAATTTATTTTCATTAATTAAGATAGTGTTTATTAAATTGTAAAATAAATACAAAAGGTTTATATTAACATTTTAAAATAAATTAAATATATTATATATGATTTTATTTAAACTATAATTGGTTTATACTTTATTTTCTTTTAAAGATTTTATTTATATATAAATTTAGAAAGCATTTATTAATTTAGAAATGTATTTATTAATTTGGAAAATGAATATAAAAGCTTTTAAAAATCATTTAAAAATAAATAAAAATGACATAATACAAGTGTAACATTTAAAACCATGTTAAAAACAAATGTAAGATAATTAGCCTTTAATGTGAAAAGTGTTAACTTTTGAAAACAAGTGTTAGAATTTATTTCTTATTTCTTTTAATTTTAATAAATCCTAAGGCACATTATATAAGTTCACCTCTCCTCTCTTTTATTTCTTTTCTAATTTTCATTTCAAAGAGACTCAACCATGTTCAACTATCCACAAACCTAAAAACTATTTTTCCAAAACCAGAATTCATGAATCAAATCTGAAACCATTACTCAAATCCACCACAAAAAATCATATGCAAACAAATCAAACACTCCTCGGATTAAATGTCAAAACCTGTAAAACTGTTTTAACCTCAAAGCGCATTTTTTTTTCAAATCTCAAATCAAGTGCAAACCTGTAACCTTCTATCAAAGCAAACTCAAGCCTGTAGCAAAGATTTAAAGCAAGCTTCAACTCAAAATTTTTAAGCCAAGCCTGTAACAGATTTTTTCAAATGCAAACCTGAAGTACATATGTCAGGCAATCTTCTCAACAACAATTAGCTTCAACTTGCAGTAATCAAAGTTATGCGGTTTCAAAGAAAATCAAAAGCTTTTCAATTTCAAAGGTTTCCAGTCTAAAAATTCCACGCAATACAGTTTTCAAAGCTTCCCTAAAATCAATTCTCTGCCTTTTTAAAAATTAGTGAGTAAACTTTTTATTTTAAAAGTTAAGTAAATATAAAACGGTGTTTGCAAATTTTTGTGATGATGATGCTTGCATGTATATATATGTAAGTATAGTACCTGTGCATATGTTTGTGATAAGGTGTGCATGTGTGATGCCTTCATGTTCTTCTCTGTTCTTGTTACAAGTAATATAGTAGATTAATAATCCATTTCCTTTGATTTTGATAGGGATTGGTTTGCAAACAATAAATATTTATTTAGTCCTAAACTAAATCTTAATATGTATTTAAGTAAAATATTTAGAAGATTGTCTGAAAATAGAAAGGCGGTAAAAATTCTTTTAAAACATGTTAAAAATAATCATTTTAATTTGCTATTTCAGGATTATATCTTGAATCTACTTCGAAAAATATGATTTTTAAAACAAAAATATAAATTTTTAATTTTGTAATGATTGTGCATTTCGGGTTTGGTTGGAAAGTGGTTTTGCGGCAATTTTTGGTAGCTGGGTAATCTAGGGTGGTCGGCATTTTGGGTGGAGGAAGAGGAAGGATCAGGGAGTTCGGAAAAAGTAGTAGATGGGTTGCCTGATCACCGTGGCGTCGGTGGCAAGTAGATTTAGGTTTTAAAACCTAATTTTGGTCGAGTCTGTAAATGGGAGCAATGCGAGTTCTCTGGTTGATCGAGTAGCATCGGGCTCTAGGGATGGTTGCATGGAGGGTTCATGGAGGTATGGTCGGAGTTATAGGGACGCTGATGGTCGGCAGTGGGAGTTCGAGGTGATTTTCCTGGCGATGGTCGTTGTACCCATTTGATCGAGGAAGCTCAATTTCGTCTTCGAAGTTGTTTTGCATTTCTGGATAGTCTGGAGGCAAGTATGGGTAGGTAGCAATGTGTCAGAGGTGATCTTGGAGGCAGGATCATCACCGATGACTGATGCATGTGCACGATGATGGTATTGGCGTTTGATGATTGGGTAGTGACTTGGACTCGAAGCATATATCGTGTTTTGGGGTTTGTGACTCGAGTCGAAACTCGAGTAGTTTCGTAAGTGTAGCCTGTAGAATTTTAAAAACTTAAAATAAGTTTAAGTTTTTGGAATACGGGGGAAAAGCATAGAAAACTCAGGATTAGACTCGAGTGGCCTTCGGGTAAAACCCGAAGTAACAGTTTTAAACAGTTTTTAAAATGTTTTAAAATCGATTTGTTTTTGAAATTTAAATTTAAATCTAGTTTAAACTTTCTTATTTGAACTTACCTTTTTCTAATTGTTTTCTTTAACCATTGATCAAGAAGTTTTGAAAATTTATTTAATTTAATTTTTGTAAAATTTAAAGTGATTTTAAACTTAATTTTAAATGAAAATTTAAGATTTTTATAAAAGCAAGTTTTAAAATACAAATTGGAATTAGTTTTCAAAACTTCTACTTGATAATATTTTAAGATATTTTAAGGAATTTAAGACTGTTAACTTTAAAATTATCAAGTTAAATGGTTATTTTATTTCAAATCTTAATTAAATGATTTAATTAAGTTAAGTTAATTATAATATTAAAATATTTTTAAAATGTTAATGGTAATTAAGGTATTTATAAAGATAATGTTTTATCTTAAGATAATGATGGTGTAATGCCTTGAGATTAACTAAGTTAACTAACGAAATTAAGTATAATTAATTAATTTGATTAATTAATTATAAAGGATTAATTAAGTAACTAATTAAGAGCAATTCATTGGTTTAATTAATAACAATTAAGGGTTATAAATTAATTAATTTAAGGTTAATTAATTGTAATTAAGGCGTATTAATTAAAGATTGTTAATTAACGATTAGAGATGAATTAATTGAGCAATTAAATAATTAAGAATTAATTAATCAAGTAATTAAGATTGATTAATTTAGTAATTAGAGAGTTGTTAATTAAGTAATTAGAGATTGCTTAATTAATAATTAAGAAGTACTTAATGTGTCATTATGTTTTATAAATTAATAATTAGGTTTTATTAATTAATACTTAAAAGGATTAATGAAAGGTAATTAAGGATTAATCAAATAATAATTAAGGATTGATTAATTGGTAATTATGGATAAATTAATTTGTAATTGAGGTTGTTAATTAATAATTAAGTTTTATTAACCTTAAATTAATTAACAATTACTTCAATGGCTAAAACAAGGGATATGCACCAAGGCTAAGTGAGTCGCGCTCAAGTAGGACAAGAGATTCCCCTGTCTAGATCTTCCTTTTATTTCGACTGTGGCGGCAGTTGGTCTGCAGCCAACTGCAGGGTTGTCTTGTACGGGACTGTTCAGTAAGGAATGCTTCCGGCCTTGTGTTGCAGGGGGTCGAGAGAGATCCTCGGTACGTTGATCTAGGCCACGTACTATGACGGGCGGTACCCCAGTAGCCCTGCCATTGTATGGAAATCCACTCTCCAATAAGTGCCCTCGGATTTGATTGTATACCTATGTACGCTGGAATTTAATAAATGTAACAATTCGACTATTTTCTAGTTTATTTGAAAACCCTAGACCCTATTATAATATCACTGAATTTCCTATCAAACGTTTTGGTTAGCGTAAGGTAAAAACTTACCCATGTTTATGTGTGGGAAGTCTTACGTGATACCTTTGTTTTCAAATGTTTTTAAAGTTAAACAACTTTAAACCGTTTACTCACACCAGACTCATGTCTGACCTGGAGTTTATTTCTGCTTTTCTTAAAGTCTTGGGTACTCAATTTTTACGAGTGGCCAAGTGATCAGGTTTTGGCTTGACGAATATTGGATAGCATGGAGCAGGGGTCCAGACGTAGTTATATCTACCTATTTCCGCCGTGTTGAAGTCTTTGTCTGTTGTACCTTGAAATGTAATGGATTAGACAAAACTTATAACTATTTAATGTGAAATGTTGTTGTAATCAGTGTAACTCTGATGTAATGACTATGTAATATATATGTGATATATTATATTTTGTTCCATTCCGCTGTGAGATTCTGATATTGTTGAGTTCTTTCTTCTATCTATTCTATTTCCACCTCTTTCTTTCTTATTGATGATGCATCTTTCTATGGAATGAAAGACGGGTCGTCACACATGGTATCAGAGCATAGGTTGAGATAATACCTAGGCTCTGGAGTAGTGTCTATCTTGAGAGCGCGTATTTGTAATTTTTTATACAACTTTATACCTATCTAAATTTGTTGGGTATCTGTTCGGATTTCCAACATGAGTTCTAGAGAAGATTTATCTTTCTCTTTGTTTGGTTGACCGTCCTATCCTTGTATCTAATCCTTTAGGCGAAGTAACTGAGTTAGATAAGATCTATAGAGGCTTAAGTTTTCTTATCTTCCCCATAGTTTATCCGGTGACTCTGTATATTGGATTTTAAAGGGTTTGATCTTATTCTGGACATAGATTGGTTGGATTAGTAAGACTTTCTTGATTTGTGATGTGAAGATTGTTTCTTTGGAGACTGAGTTGGGAAGAATCGCAAAAGTGACTTGCGATGATTTTGGAGTTCATTTGAGCATTTGTTGCTTGGAAGTGAGGCATCTCTAGAAGGCGTAGAGTCCATTAAGGTGGTTAGAGATTTTTCGGATATTTTCGTGGAGTAAAGTTTGTCGTCATCGGGAGATAGAGTTTCAGATCGTCTTAGTTCTAGGAGAAGTGCCTGTTGTTCAGCCTAGTGGAAGGATGGCGCCGAAGAGAGAGAAGATTTGGAGAAGCAGACCCAAGAATTTTTTAGGAGGCATTTTGTTTCTGGTGAGGGTATTTCTGTAGATCCATCTAGGGTAGCTACTATTCAGGAGTGAAGCAACCATAGTTTTTTGGATTTGGCATGGTTCTACAGGAAGTTTATCAGGTTTATTTTTAAGATTTCTACGCACTTAACCAAGTTGACTCGGTAGGAGCAAAGTTTAAGTGGACCCTGAGTGTGAAGAGGCTTTCTTGGATTTGAAAGAAAGGCTAACCAATGTGCCTATTCGAGCTATTTCTTGATGGCAAGATTAAGTCTGAGATCTACTTGGGCGTTGTGGATGGATTGAGTCAAGGATGGTCAGAATTCCAGTTTTGTGTTTTGATGGCCAAGGAACTTTGGAGATCATCGGTAGGATCTGTGTTCCGAATATCAAGGATTTGAGGCAAGGAATTCTGTCAGAGAGTCTTCTGGTGGCCGAGCATGAGGAAGAATGTAGCCGCTTTAGTCTGTGGATGTGCAATCTGACAGCAGGTGAAGGTGATCAGCAGAAGACCGCCGGTTTGTTGTAGCCTTTGAAGCTCTGAAGTGGAAGTGGGAAGTGATTTCTTTGGATTTCATCGACAGTTTGCGAAGGACCGAAAAGGGTAACTAAGGATTATGGGTAAATCGTGGATCGGTTAACAAAGAAAACCCATCCTACTTCGGTCAAGGCAACCCGTACTGCAGCATCTTTGGCTGAGTTTTCTTGAAGGAATTTGTCTGACTGCTTGGTGTTTCAGTCAGCATTGCTAGCGACCATGATCATATCTTCTCCAATAGATTTTAGGAGGCTTTGTGATCAAATTTGGGTACGAGTTTAAATTTTAGTTCATCCTATCATTCCCAGATCAACGGTTAGATGGAAAGGCTGAATAGAATTTTTGAGGTTGGACTGAGGGCTTATGTTCTGGATTTTGATGGATTTTGGAAGGACCTTCTGTGTTGAATGGAATTCTCGTTCAATTATCAGGCAAGTATCTAGATGGCACCCTATGGAGTTTTGTTTGGAAGACATGGTAGGTTCCCATCCTGTTGGGTAGTGTGACGACCCAGAATTTTTGAGCATTCAAAATCGGAATATTTAATTGATTTTAAATATTAAATAGAGCAATTTTAACTTGAATTACGAATATCATAATTTATTTGATAATTAAATTATTGAGTTAAATAATTTGAAGTTGAGTAAAATGTTGAATCTGGAATTTTAAGCCTGTTGAAAATGAATTGAAGGCTTATGAAATTTATATTGATAATACTGAGGATAATAGAAGTGTTAAAATTGAATTTAACAATGATTTGTTCGATTTTGAAATTTTATCGTTTTAGATTGAATTTAAAAATAGCCTTCTGAGGCACAGTCTTGGAATTTGAAGAAAACAGTTCCATTGGATCTGAAACATTGTATTATTATCGGGTTTCAAATTTCATAGTAATTGGAGTTGTTGAGTGAGCATACGATATATAAACACATTGAAAATTTTATTGAGACGATTTGAATTTAAATAATATACCATTCAAATCACAGCCGAAATAATTTCACATCATAATTTTTAAAGCTTTCATTTCGTGGTCACTGTAGCCAAGCTTCTTCTGCACGCCTCCTTTCTTTCTTTCAAATCATGTCGCCCCACTTCTTTTCTTTTCAGCCGAAACATTTCGAAAATTAAAAAAAAAGACTATAATATATATATATGAAAATGGCGACCGAGTTAAATCACTTATACATCAATTCAGCAAGCTCGATAATCCATCGATGGCGGATCGAGCTCACACGCGTGGGACGGCGACTGCAGTAGGGTTTCGAAATCGAGTCAAATCAATCAGGGGCAAACGTCATTTGTCATCGCGCTCGACTTCGTGTAGAGGCAGCGTTTGATTCAGGTGGAGATTTTTCGATTTGGGTTAGTGGTTTGAGGAAGCTCGCATTTGGGTCGCGATGGCACCGTGGGGAGTCGAACAACGACTATCCTGTTCGCTCGAGAGGGGGAGATCGACCTCGCCTTCTGACGCACGATTGGGAGTGGTTATACTGGGTGAAGGCGTGAGGACCCTTATTGGTCAGAGCGGCGGTATTGACTGTTGATTTGGGGACGTGGAGGAGCGTCGCGTCAAAGCTAGGGTTAGGGTTTCGATCGTGAGAAGTGGAAGGGGCCGAGTCGGCACTGTCGCGAGCTAAGGTATTTTATTTTTTTCCTTCGAATTAAAATTTATACTTTAAAAAATATATAATAAAGGTAAAATATTTGCAGTAATAAGTAAACACTTTTTTTCTTAACTTAAATTAATTTAATATATAGTAAGATTATGAGAAATATATTGAATAGTAGATGGTAAAGTTTATATAAAAATCATTTCAAAACTACTGGTTTACTTTAAAAATAATGAATTAGGGTAGATTTGTAGTTTAATGCTAAAAGAAATGAACTTGTTTAAAGAAAATAATATATATATATATATATATATATATATATACACGATTTAAAAATGTTATATAATTTTATAAAAATAGATTTAAAATCTGCATAGGTTATTTTATCAGTATTTTGTAATTTGAAAGGGAAATTAAAGAAATTTGTAAAAAAAAAATCTAATTATTAGTTGATTTATTTATTAAATGGAAAATGTATTTTTGGAGATGAATTGTTTAATAAACCTATTAAATTTATTTTGTTTCTAAAAATATTTTATTAACCATACTATTATTTTGAAATAAATCATGGGTTAATTAAATTATTAAATTGGAAATTAATTGTTCGATTTATTCAAAATATTAATAAGTTGTATAATGTTTACACAAGGTTTTAAATCATGGAAACAAGCCGGTTTGGTGTGGATTGCATCAACAAAATTAAAGGTGAGTTAATCTCACTCAGTTGAATTTAAATTTAAATTTAAATGATTAAATTTAAATAATTGATTGAATGGTTAAATTGATTGCTGTGCTATAGTATGGTATATTTTGGAATTGGTATTTTATATTATGCTAACGTCTATGGATGCAGGGAAAACAGGTTGGAGGGATCCAACTGGACCCCTCAACATGTATTTAAATTAATTAATATCCTCCGTTGTTATTACGTGATATTCTATGATGAATATATTGGAATATTGAATGCTATGGTTTGATTGACTATATTTGAGTATAATGGGTTACCAAAAATATATAAATTGGATTTTGTAAAGAAAATAAAAAAGTGAACTTGTAAGCGAAATAATTATATATAAAACTTGAATAAATTAAGAATGAATAGAATGAAATGGAAGTGATGTCACAATACTAATAATAACTTCGAGTATGAAAAGATTTTGAATAAACAGAAATTAATAACTTGTAAAATCAAGTGATATTATTTTAAAGGGATGAAGAATTATTTTAAAATTTAAAGTTCAAATTTATTTAAAAGAATAAAGAAGAAATTTGAGAAATCAAAAATTGGGATTCTCATTTAAAATATTTTAAATCCTAATTAAGGAATAAAACCTGAAATTAATATATTTGGAATAAAAGGGAGTAATTGGAAATAAATTTGGAAAGTGATTCAAGTGTTTGAACTGGAGATTTAAAGAAAATGTGAAGAGAAGTATATTTCTCTGCATAGCCAAGTACGTTCAAAGTAAATTTTCAAATATAAAATAAAAAGTTTAATGTTGTTTCAAAAAGCATTTTTTAGAAAAGTTATTATTTCTAAATGTTTAAATTCTAAAGTAAATATTTTTCAAATCTATTATCGTAGTAATTATTTAAGGTAATTTGGTATTTTGTTTTAAAAAGAGAAATTTAGTTCTATATTCTAAAAAGTAGCTTTATTTTAATTATTTTCAAAGTATATATATATATATATTTTTAATAAAGCATTAAAGTAGTTTTTAATTTAAAATATTTAAAAGTATGTTTTATAATAAGGTGTTTTAAATCATTTTAAAATCTAAGTGTTGTGCTGGGTGATTTCAGAAGAAATAGAAAATATTTGGGAAATTTATTCAGAAAAGGAAGATAGTTTGAAAATTGTTTTCAAAAGGGTTTGAAAGAGGAAATATACCTTGTGAAGATATTTTTTAAATAAATAAATAATTTTGGGAAATTATTTATTGTGTGATGGATGCTGTGAATGTTAATTGATAGTTAAATCACTGACTATCAATATTGGACAAATACGTTGATCGTTTCGAAGAGACCGGGATCGAGATTTATTTCTCGAAAACCACTTCAATCCGGTTTGTACGTTTCGTGGAAACGAGTTTGGATTCGAAGATTGAGCAGTGAAGTGTAAGGGCTAGTCGCTACTAATCCTGAGGGTATTTCCAAAATGGATGTAGTAGGAGTAGTGCCTTCGGTTCCGTTCGAACCCAGGACGGACTTGTATGGATGAATGCTTTCGGAACATCGTCAGGTGGATGATGGGCATTCTAAGGGATATGTTCTAAAAAGGTAACGCTTAGCCTCAAGTCTCATCAACCGGGAATGACTGAAAATCAGGGGTTATGCAGCAAGGCTAGGTAGTTACCACCCAAGCAGGGTGAGGTCATCCCTGCCTAGATGTCCCTTTTTATTTCGGCTTAGTGGGCGGTTGCTGATCCCAACCGCGGGGTGATCTCACTCGGGATTATCCAGTAAGGGGTAGTCCCGGTCTTGTGTTGCAGGGGAGCGGGCATACTCCTCGGTACTGTGATCTAGGCCACGTACTATGACAGGTGGTACCCTAGTGCCTAGTCATTAGTTGAAAATCCATTCTCCCTGTGAGCCTTGTACGAGTTTTGTTTGTATTACCCACTCTGTGGCTAGTAGCTGGAATTTAATAGATGTAACAATTTCGGCTATTTTATAAGTATTTCTATATAGACCCTATTATAATATCAGAGGATTTCTATAAAAATTGTTTTAGATATTGTAAGGTAAAAACCCAACATGTTTATTTGTGGCGTGGTCTTACGAGATGCTTTTGTTTTCAAAGGATTTCTGAAACTTTAATAATCAATTGAGTGTGATTTTCTCACACTGGTATATCCAGACTGACTCGGGTGTTATTTAACTGTAATGCTCGGGTCAAACCGAGTATTATAGGATACAGGATATGATACCATGGAGCTCAGGGGACGAGCTGGACGACGATACGTACTCTCATACTTGTTTTATATATATATTCTGCTGTGTATAGTAGCTGTGTATCTAGATGTATGTTATTGATGTTGAGCTGTGATTGATGTACTCTGA
Organism: Allium cepa; assembly: GCA_030765085.1. NCBI lineage: Eukaryota > Viridiplantae > Streptophyta > Magnoliopsida > Asparagales > Amaryllidaceae > Allium > Allium cepa. The sequence continues at coordinate 458,104,714 of CM060932.1, forward strand.
TGATGTAATATGTAAACAAATATATTTGCTTTTTGAGTAAAGATTATTTATTATCTATTATATTTATTTCGGTTGCGATGGTTAGATTCTGATGTTGTTTCTATTTTCCTTCTTCTACCTCTTCTTCTTTAACCCAAATGGTTCGTATTTCTATACAACTTGAGTTGATTTAGGTAAAATAGTGTTGACTCAAGGGGTACAGATTTGCAGGTCGTTTCACTTGGTATCAGAGCTTAGGTTGGTGATAACCTTGGCTCTGGTGGGGATTACTCATTAAATAGAGTCCGTAGTACTCTAGAATGAGTTTGAGCGTATTAATAGATATGAGTGCGTATTTGTTAGTGAATATAAAATTGTTTTATATTGTGTTGATTTATCGGTTGAGTGTTTATGGTTTCTGGTCGATATATGGGACGCCATGTCATCGATAGGGATTTCTAAACTTTTGAACAAGGTAAACCGACACAGTACTGTTTTAAATAGGGTAAATGAAATAATTTTACCCAAAATTATTTTGTATATAAAGGAAATAATTATATATGGATGCTTGGATAGTGGGAAGTGATAATATTAAATTATTAACACTATTGTGAGGAAACTGAATAAGAAATTGAAATAATAACCAAAGATTAAGGAATAAATTAATAAAATGAATGAAATTTGTAAATGTGAATTATAATCGAATAAGGAATTGAAATTATAATTAAAAACTAAGAAAACAAATTCATATACAAATGAAATTTTGTAAATTTTACTATAAATGTGAATTATAATGTGGTTAATAATTAAAATAAAATAAAATTCCAAGGTAATATTTGAATATAAATTTAAAGAGTTTGGAATTTGAAAATCTGGGAATTTATGTTCCTTTGAAGTTGAAAATGATTCTCAAAAGTTGGGAAGATAATATATATATTGAGAAATATTTTTGAATCAGATTTGAAATCTACAGAGATTTGGAATTTAAAAATATTTGAAGGGTATTAAAAGAGATAAAAACATTGAACTCTTTCGGTCACTGGAAAATAATTTCGGTGATGACTGCAGCATCATCGATGTTTATTTTCGAGTTTCCAAGAGAGAAATTGCTACCAAATTGTTTTGAATTGGAATTGTTTGCAAAGGATGAATTTGATTTTTAGAAATGCAGGGAATTGTGGATATAGAAGATTTAAAAGGGAATTTTGAAACGTTAAAGACTGTTTAAACTCTGGAATCTTAACTAGCAAAGCTTATGGCATATAAGGAGCTTGATAACTTGTAAATTTGGAATTTGTTGAAACAAAATTCAACTCATAAGTAAGTAAAGTGAAAACTGAATACTGGAATTAAAAATTTGAATTGTGTTAAATCATGTGTATTGAAAAAAAAATTAGTCAAGTTGGACTAAATAAAACAAAGTATTGAGATTTAAAATTAGTAAGTAACTGATTAATTAATACGGTATGCAAATGAAATGAAATTGAATATTGGATGATGTTTGTTTAAAATTTTATAAAAATAAGTCTAGAATTAGTTCAGATGGACTAAAAATAATTAGTGTTTGGAAATTTTAATCCAGGAATTAAAATTTAACTTAAGTAAATGAAAGTGAAGAAAATATATTTAAATTTAACTTGAGATAAGTTAAATAAAAATTGAAATTGAATTAAATTTGATATAAAGTTGAAAGGTAGAATGATTATAATTGTGAAATGAAAATTTATACCTTACGCTAGTAAGTGATAAATATAATTGGAAATTTTATTTATAAGATGAAATGACTCAAATGAGCAATATAAGCTTTAAAACAAATAAATAAGTTTTGAACTCATATATTGAGAAATAAAATTTAGTTACATTTGGATTGAATTGAATCAAAAGTCAGTTGTGTCATGAATGATATTAATGGAATTAAGCCTTGCTTAACAAAAATTCAAAGAATGATATGTAACTAGATTTAACTGAAGTTGAGTTGGAATAAAACTGAATTTAAATGAATTCAGTCGAATTATAGATAATATTGACTGGAATAAAATTCTACTCAAACAAATAAATGTAAACTAAGCAAGTATTGAATTAGAATAAATGAGCTTCGGAAGCTTATAAAAGAATTAAAAGGCATTGAAAATATATATATAACCCCTAGTTAAAGGTAAAATGTGAACATAATTGATTGTGAAAAAGATGGGGAAGAGTGAATATTAATAAGTGAGTAGTTTATAAAAATTTAAAAAGGGAATAAATAAGCCGGAATAAAAATATTGTATTCTGAGATAAAAATCCAAACTTGGATATAAAATAAGATTGCATTCAAGGAAATTAAATAAAGTTATTTTCAAGATAAATGAAAAAGGAAAATCAAGTATGGGATTGTAATTGGATTATAATTGGAAGTGTTGTTGAATGAAAATTTGAATTGGAATAAAATGGATGTGGTGTGGAATATAAACAAATCAAATTCAAGCATAAATTGAATGGCCTTATTATTAATAAATTCAAAAAAAAATTTGTTAATGTAAATTAAAATTTAAAATGGATAAAAGAATAAACTAATCGAATAAATTAGTGAAATGGCTGGGATTTGATCAAAGGAAAATCAAATCAAAGATTGTGAATAGGTAATAGAGTTTGGAAATAAAGCTTGAGTTGTATGGAATTTGATTAAAATAAAAATGATTTGAGATGAAAAGAAATCCAATTCGAGTATGAATAAATTAAAATGGGAATGAACTTAAGTTATGAAATGGTAGTGAATTGAAGTAAATTAACTTAAGTTTAAAATTAATAGAAGCATGGGATGTCGAGTATAATAGAATGGTTTGAAATCAAACTTTTGGATATAAAAGAAATGCAATGAAAGTTTGTGAATAAATTAAAATGGGATGGGATCAAGTGTAAATTGAGTTGGAATCAATTTAAATGGCTATAAGCTTAAGTAATTATTTATTCACATTAATGATGTCGAATTGCATTAGAAAGTTGGTCGTTCGACGTAAACGGAAGTAAGCAAAATTATATGAATCAATAGCAGTTTAATAAATTGATTTTTGCATAAATTGGAAATAATATGAGTTTGTTTTGCTTAGAATGAATTAAATAAAAGCAAGTAAGTTGTAAATCACTTCAACTGAATGGAATGGTTTGAGAATTGATTATAAGCAATTGTAATAAGTGTCCGAACCTTATATATGCTTATGGAAATTATATAACATGCATTATATGTGAAATTTATGTGTTTGTGCTAGTATATCACATGCATTGTTACCGCATCGATGTTTTAGCAATTTAAATTTAAGTGAAATGCTATAAACTTCCTATATATAGAACTTATATGTTTACATTGAGTAAGTACAGGTACCGAGAAGCCGTTTGGTTGGATTTTGGGCGCGTTAAATGCTAAAAATATAAGCTGCTTGCTTATAAATGCTAATAAGGTACGCCTATGCAATAAAAATAGGAAATATGAACTGTTTTTGGTTTTTCCGACCATGTGGGTCGATTTATATATATTTATAACTTTTGTCAAATTGCAAAAGCTCCTCCGTACAAAGGAGACTCTGCCAAAAAATTTCAGAAATTTTAGGAGTTATAAAAATTTTTGAAAATTTTTGAAAAAATTTAGTTAACGAACAAAACGATTTCAAAATTTAAAACTGAAATAAATTAGTAAATGAAACTACTTTAAAATAATAATATGAATCGGTATAAATGGAAGATAAAATTTAAATGTTCAGAGTTGAAAATAAATTAAATTCATATGGAATGGGAGAACCAATTTGAGTAGAAGTAGATATAACTAGAATGGTAAAGTGAAAATAAATAAAGGAACATATAAAATGTTCATACTAAACTCAAGTAAGGAATGGTGCATTCTCAATTGGAAATTGATATTACAAATATATTCTAAGTTAATATTTGGATGAATAGATATTGACATTGGTAAGGAAGTCGATAAAATGTTTTGAATGTTGTGATTGGATATTATTGTTAAGTGGAATATACAGGTAATATAAAGGAAAATAAAAATGGGTTTTTATTCCAGAAGATAAATTTGAATTGCTCAACAAAAAGGTATGTGTTTAAATTTCTGTGAAATTTGATTGGGTTTTTGGATCTAGCCACTTGGCTTTTTGTTTTCTTTTGGAATTTGGGAGCCCGTAGAGGCCTTTTATAGTTGTACCGAGCTAGCCGCGCAAAGGAGACGCTGGCAAAAAAATTCGGAAATTTAGGGAGTTAGAAATTTTTTGAGAAAATTTTGTTAATTCAAAATTTAGTTTTGAATTATAATTTGAATGATTGTATAAATAGAGTTGTTTGGGAACTATGGAAAAGTTTGAGAAGTTAATAAGAATAATAATGCGTCTTTTATAAGAAGATAGTTGGCAAGATGTTGAATTGTTAGAAACTGTTTGGTTTTGGGGAAAAGGGTAGACGGGTATTGGACCATTCTTCCTAACTAGTAATTTCGGGGACGAAATTCTTTTAAGTGGGGAGGAATGTGACGACGCGGAATTTTTGAGCATTTAAAATCAGAATATTTAATTGATTTTAAATATTCAATAGAGCAATTTTAACTTGAATTACGAATATCACGATTAATTTGATAATTAAATTATTGAATTAAATAATTTGAAGTTGAGTAAAATGTTGAATCTAGAATTTTAAGCCTGTTGAAAATGAATTGAAGGCTTATGAAATTTATATTGATAATACTGAGGATAATAGAAGTGTTAAAATTGAATTTAACAATGATTTGTTCGGTTTTGAAATTTTATCGTTATAGATTGAATTTAAAAATAGCCTTCCGAGGAACAGTCTCGGAATTTGACGAAAACAGTTCCATTGGATCCAAAATATTGTATTATTATCGGGTTTCAAATTTCGTAGTGATTGGAGTTGTTGGGTCAGCGTACGATATAAACGCATTGAAAATTTTATTGAGACGATTTGAATTTAAATAATATACCATTCAAATCACTGCCGAAATAATTTCACATCAGAATTTTTAAAGCTTTCATTTCATGGTCACAATAGCCAAGCTTCTTCTGCATGCCTCCTTTCTTTCTTTCAAATCACGTCGCCGCCTTCTTTTCTTTTCAGCCGAAACATTTCGAAATTAAAAAATAAAATAAAAAAATATATATAATATATATATGAAAATGGCGACCGAGTTAAATCACTTATACATCAATTCAACGAGCTCGATAATCCATCGATGGCGGCTCGAGCTCACACGCGTGGGACGGCGACTGAAGTAGAGTTTCGAAATCGAGTCGAATCAATCAGAGGCGAACGTCGTTTGTCATTGCGCTCGACTTCGTGTAGAGGCACCGTTCGATTCAGGTGGAGATTTTTCGATTTGGGTTAGTAGTTTGAGGAAGCTCGTGTTTGGGTTGCGATGGCACCGTGGGGAGTCGAACAGCGACTATCATATTCGCTCGAGAGGGGGAGCTCGACCTCGCCTTCTGACGCACGATTGGGAGTGGTGATACTGGGTGAAGGCGCGAGGACCCTTATTGGTCAGAGCGACGGTATTGACTGTTGATTTGGGGACGTGGAGGAGTGTCGCGTCAAAGCTTGGGTTAGGGTTTCGATCGCGAGAAGGGGAAGGGGCCGAGTCGGCACTATCGCGGGCTAAGGTATTTCATTTTTTTTCCTTCGAATTAAAATTTATACTTTTAAAAAAAATTATAATAAAGGGAAAATATTTGCAGTAATAAGTAAACACTTTTGTTCTTAACTTAAATTAATTTAATATATACGTAAGATTATGGGAAATATAATGAATAGTAGATGGTAAAGTTTATATAAAAATTTGATTTTTAATCCATATAGATTATTTGGATAAATATTTATGAAGTATCGAAAATAAAAGGAGAAAGTAAAAGGGTATGCATATACACATTTCAAAACTACTGGTTTACGTTAAAAATAATGAATTAGGGTAGATCTGTAGTTTAATGCTAAAAGAAATGAACTTGTTTAAAAAAAATAAAAACAAAAATATATATACGATTTAAAAATGTTATATAATTTTATAAAAATAGATTTAAAATCTGCATAGGTTATTTTATTAGTATTTTTTAATTTGAAAGAGAAATTAAAGAAATTTGAAAAAAAATCTAATTATTAGTTGATTTATTTATTAAATGGAAAATGTATTTTTGGAGATGAATTGTTTAATAAACCTATTAAATTTATTTTGTTGCTAAAAATATTTTAGTAACCATACTATTAGTTTGAAATAAATCATGGGTTAATTAAATTATTAAATTGGAAATTAATTGTTCGATTTATTCAAAATATTAATAAATTGTATAATGTTTACACAAGGTTTTAAATCATTGAAACAAGCCGGTTTGGTGTGGATTGCATCAACAAAATCAAAGGTGAGTTAATCTCACTCGGTTGAATTTATATTTAAATTTAAATGATTAAATTTAAATAATTGATTGAATGGTTAAATTGATTGTTGTGCTATAGTGTGGTATATTTTGGAATTGGTATTTTATATTGTGCTAACGTCTGTGGATGCAGGGAAAACAGGTTGGAGGGATCCAACTGGACCCCTCAACATGTATTTAAATTAATTAATATCCTCTGTTGTGATTACTTGATATTCTATGATGAATATATTAGAATATTGAATGCTATGGTTTGATTGACTATATTTGAGTATAATGGGTTACCAAAAATATATAAATTGGATTTTGGAAAGAAAATAAAAGAAGTGAATTTGTAAGCGAAATAATTATATATAAAATTTGAACAAATTAAGAATGAATAGAATGAAATGGAAGTGATGTCACAATACTAATAAATAACTTCGAGTATGAAAAGATTTTTAATAAACAGAAATTAATAAATTGTAAAATCATGTGATATTATTTTAACGGGACGAAGAATTATTTTAAAATTTAAAGTTCAAATTTATTTAAAAGAATAAAGAAGAAATTTGAGAAATCAAAAATTGGGATTCTCTGTTAAAATATTTTAAATCGTAATTAAGGAATAAAACCTGAAATTAATATATTTGGAATAAAAGGGAGTAAATTGGAAATCAATTTGGAAATTGATTCAAGTGTTTGAATTGGAGATTTAAAGATAAATGTGAAGAGAAGTATATTTCTCTGGACAGGCAAGTACGTTTAAAGTAAATTTTCAAATATAAGATAAAAAGTTTAATGTTGTTTAAAAAAGCATGTTTTAGAAAAGTTATTATTTCTAAATGTTTAAATTCTGAAGTAAATATTTTTCAAATCTATTATCGTAGTAATTATTGAAGGCAATTTGGTATTTTGTTTTAAAAAGAGAAATTTAGTTCTATATTCTAAAATGTAGCTTTATTTTAATTATTTTCAAAGTGTATATATATATATATTTAATAAAGCATTAAAGTAGTTTTTAATTTAAAATATTTAAAAGTATATTTTATTATAAGGTGTTTTAAATCATTTTAAAATCTAAGTGTTGTACTTGGTGATTTCAGAAGAAATAGAAAATATTTGGGAAATTTATTCAGAAAAGGAAGATAGTTTGAAAACTGTTTTCAAAAGGGTTTGAAAGTGGAAATATACCTTGTGAAGATATTTTTGAAATAAATAAATAATTTTGGGAAATTATTTATTGTGTGATGGATGTTGTGAATGTTAATTGATGGTTAAATCACCGACTATTAATATTGGACAAATTCGTTGATTGTTTCGAAGAGACCAGGATCGAGATTTATTTCTCGAAAACCACTTCGATCTGGTTTGTACGTTTTGTGGAAACGAGTTTGGATTCGAAGATGGAGCAGTGAAGTGCAAGGGCTAGTCGCTACTAATCCTGAGGATATTTCCAAAATGGATGTAGTAGGAGTAGTGCCTTCGGTTCCGTTCGATCCCGGGACGGACTTGTATGGATGAATGCTTTCGGAACATCGTCAGGTGGATGATGGGCATTCTAAGGGATATGTTCTAAAAAGGCAACGCTTAGCCTCAATCCTCATCAACCGGGAATGACTGAAAATCAGGGGTTATGCATCAAGGCTAGGTGGGTAGCACCCAAGCAGGTTGAGGTCATCCATGCCTAGATGTCCCTTTTTATTTCGGCTTAGTGGGCGGTTGCTGATCCGAACCGCGGGATGATCTCACTCGGGATTATCCAGTAAGGGGTAGTCCCGGTCTTGTGTTGCAGTGGAGCGGGCGTACTCCTAGGTACTGTGATCTAGGCCACGTACTGTGATAGGTGGTACCCAGTGCCTAGTCATTAGTTGGAAATCCATTCTCCCTACGAGCCTTGTACGAGTTTTGTTTGTATTACCCACTCTGTGGCTAGTAACTGGAATTTAATAGATGTAACAATTTCGGCTATTTTATAAGTACTTGTATATAGACCCCATTATTATATCAGAGGATTTATATAAAAAATTGTTTTAGCTATCGTAAGGTAAAATCCCGACATGTTTATTTATGGCGTGGTCTTACGAGATGCTTTTGTTTTCAAATGATTTCTGAAACTTTAATAATCAATTGAGTGTGATTTTCTCACGCTGCTATATCCAGACTGACTCGGGTGTTATTTAATTGTAATGCTCAGGTCAGACCGAGTATTATATGATACAGGATATGATACTATGGAGCTCAGGAGACGAGCTGGATGACGATACGTAATCTCGTACTTGTTTTATATATATATTCCGTTGTGTAGAGTAGCTGTGTATCTAGATGTATGTTATTGATGCTGAGCTGTGGTTGATGTACTCTGATGATGTAGTATGTAAACGGATATATTTTCTTTTTGAGTAAAGATTATTTATTATCTATTATGTTTATTTCCGTTGCGATGGTTAGATTCTGATGTTGTTTCTATTTTCCATCTTCTACTTCTTCTTCTTTAACCCAAATGGTTCATATTTATGTACAACTTGAGTTGATTTAGGTAAAATAGTGTTGACTCAAGGGGTACGGATTTGCGGGTCGTTTCAGGTAGAGTCGAGAGATCGTCTTGTTCTTGGTCCATTTTTAATCCGAGCGGCATCTACGGAAGTGGAGCTTATCTAGAAGAGTTTGAGAGCAGCGCAGGATCGTCTGTAGGATTTGTGAACTAGAGCAAAGACAATTGGAATTTGAGATTGGAAATTTGGTCTTTGTCAAAGTTTCCCAATTTAAAGGAGTTATCAGATTTGATGAGATGGGAAATTTGCTCCAAAATATATTGGTCTGTTCCGAGTGCTTGAGAGTTTTCATGATTGTGATCTACGGGATTGAATTGCCAGTTTGAATAGCTGGAATTCACAATATTTTTCACGTATCTCATCTGAGGAAGTACATGAATGATCCATCTTAGTTGGGATCTGCAGTTCAGTGGGATCTGGTAGTTGAGATGGTTTTCAATGTGGTGTGATATCTGGTTCAGATTTTATGGATCGGAGTAAGAGGAGGCTCTGGATCATAGTGGTATAGCTAGTTAAGGTTCTGTAGAGTGAGGATTCATGAGTTTGTCTTGGGAAACTCTGGATAGTTTTAGGAAGACTTATCCGGAATTATGTCCGGATAGCTAGTGATGTTTGTTCGAATGAATTGTTTGTTCGAATAAATTGGTTGTTTGGATGAAATTGTTTGTTTGGTTGATAGTGTATGGTTGATATGAATGCTTGGATTGTTAAAATGAAATAAAAGTTTTGGATTATCTCTGTTTTAAATTTCGAGGACGAAATTCTTTTAAGGGGGAGGAGTGTGATATCTCGGAATTTCAAGGAATTTAAAATGTGATAATCACTTATTACATTATTAAAACTGGATAAAATTGTTATTTACAAATATAAATAACCAAAACAATTAATTATGTGATGTTTTTAAATATAGATATAAATGGATTTTTAAATAGAATTATTATTTTTGAGTTAATCAGGTGTTTGTTTATATATGTAAATGCGATTGATTTTAAAAATAGGTTTTTAAACAAGTTATTATTTTCAAATTTAATGTATGTTTGTTTAAAATTAATATATATTGGAGTTGATTTTAAATTAGAATTATAAATTGAATTTAAATTTGAATATAGATTTAAATTTGAATTTAAATGATATATGTCTTGAAATTATTTTGGATATAAAATATATGAATTTTTTTTTATTTAAAATAGAATTTGTTTTCCTTAAAAAGAATTTATTTTTATTAATTAAGATATTGTTTATTAAATTGTAAAATAAATACAAAAGGTTTATATTAACATTTTAAAATAAATTAAATATATTATACATGATTTTATTTAAACTATAATTGGTTTATAGTTTATTTTCTTTAAAGATTTTATATATATATAAATATAGAAAGCATTTATTAATTTAGAAATGTATTTATTAACTTGGAAAATGAATATAAAAGCTTTTAAAAATCATTTAAAAATAAATAAAAATGACATAATACAAGTGTAACATTTAAAACCATGTTAAAAACACATGTAAGATAATTAGCCTTTAATGTGAAAAGTGTTAACTTTTGAAAACAAGTGTCAGAATTTATTTCTTATTTCTTTTAATTTTAATAAATCCTAAGGCACATTATATAAGTTCACCTCTCCTCTCTTTTATTTCTTTTCTAATTTTCATTTCAAAGAGACTCAACCATGTTCAACTATCTACAAACCTGAAAACTATTTTCCAAAACCAGAATTCATGAATCAAATCTGAAACCATTACTCAAATCCACCACAAAAAATCATATTCAAACAAATCAAACACTCCTCAGATCAAATGTCAAAACCAGTCAAACTGTTTTATCCTCAAAGCACATTTTTTTTCAAATCTCAAATCAAGTGCAAACATGTAACCTTTTATCAAAGCAAACGCATGCCTGTAGCAAAGATTTAAAGCAAGCTTCAACCCAAAAATTTTAAGCCAAGCCTGCAACAGATTTTTTCAAATGCAAACCTGATGTACATTTGTCAGGCAATCTTCTCAACACCATTTAGCTTCAACTTGCTGTAATCAAACTTTTGCAGTTTCAAAGAAAATCAAAAGCTTTTTAGTTTTAAAATGTGTAACAACCCGCATATTTTACGATTGTATATTTAAATATTTTATTTAATATAGCATCGTTAGTCGGATTTTAGTCCAAAATGCTATTTTTTACAAACGATCGAATTAGGACTCAGGACCACTTACATTGAGTTCGAAATGGCGTTTGCGACCTTTTTGAGTATAAACATTGATATGTTTGGAGTTAGCTTGAATTTTGACATTTTCACTTTGGACTTTAGGTTTGGGTTAGCCTAAACTATTAACTCTTGCTCCACCCCACTTCTCTTCACTTTCATTTCCTAATACCTTCAAGCTTTAGATAAAAATGGGAGAAGAGAAAAAGAATTAGAATTCCTAAGCCCTAGTTCCATTGCAAATCCAAGCTCTAACTCCAAATTCAAAGAGAAGCTATTGGTAAGCATCCCCTTCTTCTTCTCCAACTCATTCTACCTTCAATTTCAGATATTCCTGAACCCTAACGTAGGAAATGTTTGTCTTTTAAGCTTAGATTCAAGCTTCTTGGGTTGGAATTGAAGAAGAATGTGAAGCTTCTTTTCAGATAAATGTGATTCAATCGGACAAATGTGAAGCTTCTTTTCAGAAATTAAAAGAACTCCTTTCCAATGCTCCTATTCTTGTGATTCCCGAGGAGAACCAAGATTTTATTATTTATACCGATGCTAGTCGTGTCAGGTTGGGTGTCGTTCTTATGCAAAGAGAACGTGTTATTGCTTATGCTTCTTGGCAATTAAAGCCTGCCGAGACTAGATATTCCATTCATGATTTAGAACTCGCGGCTATTGTTTTCGCCCTTCGAATTTGACGTCATTATCTTTTGGGAGAGAAATTTGTTCTCTACACCGATCATAAATCTTTAAAGTATTTATTTTCCCAAAAGGAACTTAATTTGCGTCAACAACGTTGGCTCGAGTTCCTTGTATCTTATGATCTTGATATTCTTTATACTCTCGGAAAGGGAAATCGTGTTGCTGATGCACTTATTGGTAAGCAACAAGCGGTTGTTTCTATGACGATATCCGTATGGAATGATCTCGAGACTTTTGTGAGATTTGAGATCATGAATCCAAATTATGTTTATCTCTTGTTTTATGTATAGACTTGAGGCTCATCCATCTCTTTTAGACCGCATTCTTGAAGCTCAAAAGCTAGATCCCGAATTGGCTCTTCTTAGCCAAAATTGTAGGGATAAAATTGATACTAAAGATTTGAAAGACTTTGATATTGATGTTCGTGGCCGCATTCGAAAATTTGGTAGACTTATCATGCCAAATATTGATAATCTTCGTAAAGATATTTTAGAAGATTCACATCGTTCTAAATTTACCATTCATCCCAATAGTAGCAAAATGTACGTGGATATGAAGCGACTTTATTATTGGGATGGAATGAAATCTGATATTGTTAACTTTATTAAGCATTACATGACTTGCCAACTATTTAAGGCCGAGCATCAAAGGCCCGGTGGGTAATTGCAACCTTTGGACCTTCCAATTTGGAAGTGGGACCAAATTTCCATGGATTTTATTGACGGACTTCCCCGTTCTCATTCGGGTCATGATAGTATTTGGGTGATAGTTGACAGACTTACAAAATCCGCCCATTTTATTCCCATTCGGTCCAATCGGACCGTACCTCTTTTGGCCAAACTCTTTATTAAATAAATTATTAAATTGCATGGGGTTCCTACTTCTATTTTTAGCGATCGTGATCCATTGTTTACTAGTGGATTTTGGAAGAGTCTTCAAAAAGCTTTGGGAACGAAGCGTAATTTTAGCACCGCTTATCATCCATAGTCCGATGGACAAACCGAGCGTGTGAATCAAACTCTTGAAGATCTTCTTCGTGCATGTGCTCTTGATTTTGGTGGAAGTTGGGAAGATCATATTTCTCTTGTTGAGTTTTCCTATAATAATAGCTTCCAATCTAGTATTGGTATGGCACCTTTTGAGGCACTCTATGGAAGGCCATGCCGATCTCCTTCTTGCTGGCTTGAGGCCGGTGAGAAGCTGGTTTTAGGTCCAGAATTTATTCGTGATTCCACAAAAAAGATTGATCTTATCCGCCATAGGATGAAAGAGGCTCAAAGTAGGCAAAAATCCTATGCTGATAACCGAAGAAGGAAATTAGAATTTTCTGTGGGAGATTTTGTGTTTATTCGTGTTTCACCTATGAAGGGTGTTGTGCGTTTCAGTCGATCGGGAAAATTAGCACCTTGATATATTGGTCCATTTCCCATCACCGAACGTATTGGTTCCATGGCTTATCGCGTTTTATTACCGGCTCAGTTTTCTGCTATTCATGATGTATTTCACGTCTCTCAACTACGGAAATGCCTTCAAGATTCCTATTCTGTTCTTGAGCCCGGTGTTGTGGAAGAAATTGAAGTTTCACCTAATTTGACTTATGAGAAACATCCTATTCGAATCATCGCTTCAGAGATTAAACGCCTTCGAAATAAAGATGTTCCTCTGGTGAAGGTTCAATGGTCTTCAAATCCTAAGGATTGTTCTTGGGAATCCAGAGAATTCATCGAGCGAACACATCCGGACTTACTCTCTTGAGCTCCTTGAGGTGAACTTCTTATTTCAAATATCTTTTGTGTTGATATGCTTTTATGGTTGTTACTTTTTATTTTCTTCTTAAATATCGCGAGGACGCAATTTCTTTAAGGAGGGGAGTCTGTAACAACCTGCATATTTTACGATCGTATATTTAAATATTTTATTTAAATATAGCATCGTTAGTCGGATTTTAGTCCAAGATGCTACTTTTTGCAAACGATCGAATTAGGATTGGGGACCCTTTCCATTGAGTTCAAAATGGCGTTTGCGATCTTTTTGAGTATAAAAATTGATATGTTTGGAGTTAGCTTGAATTTTGACATTTTCACTTTGGACTTTGGGTTTGGGTTAGCCTAGACCATTAACTCTAGATCCACCCCCACTTCTCTTCACTTTCATTTCCTAATACCTTCAAGCTTTAGACAAAAATGGGGGAGGAGAAAAAGAACTAGAATTCCTAAGCCCTAGTTCCATTGCAAATCTAAGCTCTAACTCCAAATTCAAAGAGAAGATATTGTTAAGCATCCTCTTCTTCCTCTCCAACTCATTCTACCTTCAATTTTATAAATTCCTAAACCCTAACATAGGAAATGTTTTTCTTTTAAGCTTAGATTCAAGCTTCTTGGGTTAGAATTGAAGAGTGATTGTTCTAGCCTTGCTCTATAGCTTCTTCTTCCTTGTTTTTGCGCAAAAGGTGAGATTTTTAACTCACATCTTTGTCTATAACTATGTTCGATTGTTAGGTATGAATTCCTAACACTTATTCATGTGCATTTGCTTTTGGTTTGGACTGATTTGGTGAATATTTCAATTTTTGGTGTTTTGAAGTCAAATCCTTGAAAATCCTAACTTTGATGTTTGAACATGTTTTTGGTGATGCATTGAAGAGCCTATAGGGTCGGGTTGTCGATTGGCATAAACGCCTAGCGCCATTGCTCGTCCGGTCGCGAATTGCTTGAGTTTGCTTTTCATTTGTATAGGCTGGAAATACTGGGAAACTGGCACCAGTCGACTGACCCTCTGAGTCCATTCGACTGACCTGTAATCCGAGAGTTTTTCCAGGCATTGGCCAGTCGACTGTTCTTAGAGTGCCAGTCGACTGACCTGCTTGTATTCAGTCTACTTTGCCTATTTAGCCTATTTTGCTTGAAATTCCAATTTTTATCGATTCATGGTTTTCTGATTTGTTGTTATCGTTTATTATCGACTTTGATGACTTCTATTTTGGAATTTTTGGGTATATCCATTTTAATGGATTTGAAATTGATTTCTTGGATTTAATTCACGTCTTTGAACGTGAAATTATTGGTGATTGATTGTTTCTATAATAAATTTTGTAATTTGTCACTTTAAAATATAAAGATTTATATACTAATAGCAAATACCAAAGCTCCTTCATCTAAAACAACCAACTCTATTTTCAATACAAAGCTCGTTTATAAAGTCGTTTTCCAATCTATTAGTATACACAAACCTTTACCTCATTCGTTTGAGAAATCTAATTAAACGGCTTAGTAAAACAAGTAGTATAAAGCACTTGCGTTCACCTCGTCGGTTAATTCTTTGACTTGTTCGATTGAAACTCTTGTGACAATTTTTCTAGTGGAAATCTACAATTTGTTCGTAAATACTTAAATTACGCCAATGGTTATGGGACATGAATCTAAACTCATTTATTTACTACCTTAGTGTAATTCACACTTTTCATTGATCATTGGTGATCATTTTTGTGATTTAGACTAGCGATATGCTATATCTCTTTGTCCATGTAGGGGACGGTACCTCGTTTTACTGAGCTTCGTCTCATTTCTTTTATAGGCTAACGACCTAATAGTTTTTTGGAGTTTCAACTCAATTCTTATGAGCTAGCGACCCATGTTTCTTTATGGAGTTCGGTTTATCGGACGTACCTTTGTACTACGTTGTTGTACCGACTTATCAGGATCATCGGGCGTACCGTTGTACTACGTCGTTGTTTTGAAATATTTGAGCTTCTGGTTCATCGGGCGTACCGATATTATACTACGTCGTTGCACCGGCTCTATGGTTAGCGACCATGGGATAGCGTCCCGTTTATGATACACGTGTTGGTGAGTTATCATGCTTCTGTTTTGTGATAGGTCTCCCCTTTATTGTGATTTCTGGATTTCTAATTGATGATTTCTAGAATTTGTGTTTCGCTAGTTTTATGATTGGCATCGATATGATGTCAATATATTTGGTTCGGTGAATAAAATAAAGAGTATGATTTTCTTTTTGAATCTATGAGAAGATTCTTGTGATATTGATTAATCTCTGGTTGATTTTCAATTGCATATTTATCACAAAATGGCATTATTGTTATCATACGTATTTGTCATATCTCTTATTCTATCTCATTTTCATCTGATAATTATAGCTAGACTAATCCGTTTATTATTTTCTTATTAAATAATACTCGGGTCAGACCGAGATGTTACAGGTGCTTCTGCTTGACTCTTCATCTGGGGGTTATTATCTGACTTTTGGCTAACTACTTTAGATTACTAGTTTTTGTTTTATACATTCGAGATAGAGACTCCTTGATGTATACATATTCTTTTGTCTAGCACTTGTATCTATTCTTTTGTTATATTGTGGATCTCGTTTGACCACTACTCTGATATACACTTCTATGTGTTATATTCATATCTATTTCCGCCTTTGTGATATGGATACTTGTGACTGATTTATGTTATGCTTATTTCTATATTCGTTTCCGAAGATTATATAGCCACTGTGTAGTAACTTTGAATTTGTATCGATATGTCGGATTTCCTCTTGAAATGAAATGCATGTTATTCTATCTGACATATCGGTGCTCGCACAAAGTAATTACACGGATGGTTGCTCCAAAATAGCCTTATTCTTCGTGCTAGTTGACGGCATTACTCTGTAGTGTCCTTGGCTAGCGTGAGTATAGAGGTGGGGCGTCACAGAATGCTTCAGCAATTCAAAGGTTTCCAGTCTCAAAAACCCAAGCAATACAATTTTCAAAGCTTCTTTGAAATCAAGTCTCTGCCTTTTTAAAAATCAGTGAGTAAACTTTTTATTTTAAAAGTTAAATAAATATAATGTTGTGTTTTCATATTTTTGTGATGATGATGCTTGCATGTATATATATGAGTATATTACTTGTGCATATATTTGTGATAAGGTGTGCATGTGTGATGCCTTCATGTTCTTCTCTGTTCTTCTTACAGCGTAATACAGTAAATCAATAATTCATTTCCTCTTCCTTTGATTTCTGATAGGGCTTAGTTTGCAAACAATAAATGTTTATTTAATCCTAAACTAAATTTTAATATGTATTTAATTAAAATATTTAGAAGATTGTCTGAAAATAGGAAAGCGGTAATTTTTTTTAAAAACATGCTAAAAATTATCATTGTAATTTGCTATTTCAGGATTATATCTTGAATCTACTTCGCAAAATAGGATTCTTAAAACAAAAATATAAATTTTTAATTTTGAAATGATTGTGCATTTTGGGTTTGGCTAGAAAGTGATTTTGCGGCAATTTCTAGTAGCTGGGTAATCTAGGGTGGTCGGGATTTTGGGTGGAGGAAGAGAAAGGATCAGGGAATTCGGAAAAAATAGTTGATGGGTTGCTTGATCATCGTGGCGTCGGCGGCAAGTAGATTTAGGTTTTAAAACCTAATTTTGGTCGAGTCTGTAAGTGGGAGCAATGCGAGTTCTCTGATTGATCGAGTAGAATCAGGCTCTGGCGATGGTTGCGTGGAGGGTTCGTGGAGGTATGGCCGGAGTTGTAGAAATGCCGGTGGTCGGCATTGGGAGTTCGAGTTGATTTTCCTGGCGATGGTCGTTGTACCCATTTGATCGAGGCATCTCGATTTCGCCTTCGAAGTTGTTATGCATTTCTGGATAGTCTAGAGGCAAGTATGGGTAGGGGCGACGTGTCAGAGGTGATCTTGGAGGCTGGATCGTCACCGATGACTGGTGCATGTGCACGATGATGGTATTGGTGTTTCATGATTAGGTAGTGACTTAGACTCGAAGCATATATCATGTTTTGGGGTTTGTGACTCGAGTCGAAACTTGAGTAGTTTCGTTAGTGTAGCCTGTAGGATTTAAAAACTTGAAATAAGTTCAAGTTTTTGGAATAAGGGGGAAAAGCAGAGAAAATTCGAGGATAGACCCGAGTGGCCTTCGGGGAAAACCCGAAGTAACAGTTTTAAACAGTTTTTAAAATGTTTTTAAATCGATTTGTTTTTGAAATTTAAATTTAAATCTAGTTTAAACTTTCTTATTTAAACTTACCTTTTTCTCATTGTTTTCTTTAACCATTGATTAAGAAGTTTTGCAAATTTGTTTAATTTAAATTTTGTAAAATTTAAAGTGATTTTAAACTTAATTTTAAATGAAAATTTAAGATTTTTATAAAAGCAAGTTTTAAAATACAAATTGGAATTGGTTTTCAAAACTTCTACTTGATAATGTTTTAAGATATTTTAAGGAAGTTAAGCTTGTTAACTTTAAAATTATCAACTTAAACGGTTATTTTATTTCAAATCTTAATTAAATGATTCAACTTACGTTAAGTTAATTATAATGTTAAAATGTTTTAAAAATGTTAATGGTAATTAAGGTATTGATGCAGCACGATCTACAGAAGTTCAGAGGTTAGGTCGTTCACAAGATAAGGAAGTTTCGGTTTTAACTCTTAAGTCGTGCACAAGTCAGCCTAAAGAAGTTTCGGTTTTAACTCGTAAGTCATGCACGAGTCAGCCTAAGGAGTCACATGGGAAAGAGCAACGACCTAACCAAGAAAAGGAAAAGGAGTTACGACTTAAAGGCTTAAGTCGTTCGAGTTTGATGAGTCGTACACGACTCAACGACTCATCTATAAGTCGTCCACGACTTATCTTGAAGCAGGGGAATGTTCCAGCTATTAAAGGCTTTGAGTCGGAGGAAGGGCACGGCATAGTTAAGTCGTTGAGGAGATATTCCGCAAGAAGCTCATGTTGCTTGAGTCGTATGAGTCTTAGGTCGTAAGCCAAGTCATGCTAAGGCGTTATTTGTTTTGAGTCTTGAGCCGTGATTGTTAAGTCGGCAGGACGTTGGGTCGGCCGAAGGCTGTTGTGATATAATGAGTTGAGTCGTGTACATGTGCGAATGTTGTAATAAAGGAGTGTAGTACCTGTTAGGTCGGCAACGACCTAGATGAGTCGTAAGTCGGTCTGATGAGTATGTCGTGAGTATGCTATTGTGATAAGTCGGTGCCAACTTAGTTAAGTCGTAAGTCGTATGCGACTTAAGGTCTGGGTCGAAACTTCTATAAATAGGGAGTGAGTTGTAACA
The DNA here is from genome assembly GCA_030765085.1 of Allium cepa. NCBI lineage: Eukaryota > Viridiplantae > Streptophyta > Magnoliopsida > Asparagales > Amaryllidaceae > Allium > Allium cepa. The sequence goes on from CM060932.1 coordinate 458,123,623, forward strand.
TTTAGTTTGGTTGATTTTTTGAATAAAATTTCTTGTTGATTGCTGTGTGCTTTCATCTTATATTGGTAGTTGAGTGTAATCTCCTATCTCCACTTTCGGTTATTCGAGTGTGCTCGAATCAACGATTGTTGAAGCCGATTCGCGGAATCAAGTGCGCTTGATCAACGCTTAAAGAATTACAGATCTTCTTTCACGGTATCGTGCGCGATCAACGTGTTGAAGATAGCTAGAATTCGGTATCTTTGTGATCAACGAATTTGGGCATTTCAGTATCTTCAATCCACCGATTGCTACTTTCATCGATCCATATCGTTTTGTTAATTATCCGCTGCGTCAGTTTTTGGTATCAGAGCTAGACTTAGCCAATCATAGCTAAGCCGAGTCTTGGAATCAATTTTTGAAGTTGAAGTTTGAAGTTTGGTGTTCATCGTGTTCATCGCGAGATTGCAACAAGTTTGAAGTTTTAAATCCATTTCATTTTGGATCTGGAGTTGGAGAAGTGTTTGTAGGTCGTTACATACTTGAGCCGAGCTAAGTTGAGGCCGAGCTAAGTGTTAGGCCGTGACTTGTTTGACTTGTATTGAAGTATTTGTTGAAGTGTTGTGAAATTTAATCATGCCACCAAGGAGAGCTAATCGACATTAAAATGTTGAAGCATTGTATAGAAGAGAAGAAGCAGAGCTTATGGAACAACGTATTAATGAGAAATTTGATGAAGGCATTGGAAAGTTAGAGAAGTTGATGAATGATTTGAATCAAATTCAAAGGAGGAGATCACCGATCTCGAACCATGGAGGAAACAGAGTTTCGCCATCGGTTACGGAAGCGAGGAGGGTATCACCGCAATCTTTTAGAGAGAGAAGAGAAACATCAATTTCTTCAAGGGGAGATCACCATGACCAGGGAGATGAAGAGAGACATAGTAGAAGAGACATGCGTGATCAAAGGGATGTTGATGGTCGAGATCGATATAGACATACATTTGATTTTGGTGAAGAGGGTGATAGAGCTAGCATTCATTATCAAGATCGAGACCAAGTTCGAAATTCATATCGGGATGTAGATGATGATCGTCGTTGGGAATCGGGAATGAAGATGGAGATTCCAGAATTTAAAGGTGGGATGGTTGCTGAAGAATTCTTAGACTGGTTGTCAAATATGGAGGAGATCTTTGATTTCAAGGAGGTTCCGGAGAATCGTCGAGTGAAGTTGGTTGCTACTAGGTTGAGGGGGAGAGCTTTGGCATGGTGGCAGCAAACTAAACTTACAAGGGAGAGAATGGGAAAGTCGAAGATTGAATCATGGGAGAAGATGAAGAAGTTGATGAGAGCTACATTTTTACCTTACAATTATCAATCACTTATGTACCAGAGATTGCAGAATCTGAGGCAAGGAACGAAGTCAGTTAATGATTATGCAGATGAATTTTACCAACTCATTGCCATAAATGATATTATGGAGACAGAAGAACAGCTAACTGCTAGGTTTGTTGGAGGGTTACGAATGCAGATCCAGGATATGGTTAATATGTTCGATCCAAGATCTGTTGCAGAAGCACATCAGAAAGTGTTGGCTTGGGAGAAGCAAGGAAGGCATGGAGGTGGTGTTTTTACAAATTCCAACAATCAATTAAAGGGTGTTAGTGGAAGTTCTAATGTTCCTAAACCTGTCAGTAAGCCAGTTGTGAAGGAGGGTGAGAAGGCAAAAGTCAATAGAAGTTTCAAGTGTTACAATTGTCAGGAGTTGGGTCACAAAAGCAATGAATGTCCGAAGCCAAAGAGGAGAGCAATGGTTGCAGAGTGGAAGAAGAGGATGTGGATGCAGAATGTTCTAATTCATTACCAGTTGAGGAGGAAGACTTATTGTCCGGAGATGAAGGTTGTAATTTGATGATGAGGAGATCTTGTCTTACACCAAAGCAAGAGGAAGATTCTAGTTGGTTGAGAGCAATATTTTCCAGTCCACATGCACTATTCTGGGAAAGGTTTGCATGTTCGTCATTGATGTTGGGAGTTGTGACAATATTATCTTTACTGAAGCAATAAGGAAGTTGAATTTGAAAACTGAGAAGCATCCTAAACCGTACAAGTTAGCGTGGTTAAGGAAGGGTGGTGAAGTGAAAGTTTGTCAAAGAGCTTGTGTGAATTTTTCTATTGGAAAGAAGTACAAAGATGAAATCTGGTGTGACGTTGTAGACATGGATGTGTGTCATCTGTTGTTGGGCAGACAATGGCAGTTTGATAGAGCAGTACAACATGATGGTCGTGCTGATAGCTACAGTTTTATGTTCGAAGGTACTAAGATCACTTTAGTTCCCAAGAAGCAGCAACAGAAGGAAAGCAAGCTAGAGGAGATCGAAGAACTGAAAACTTTACTATCTTTGAAAGAGTTTGTCAAGGAGGTTGAAGAGGAGCCTGAAGTCTTTTTGTTGATTGGGCGAGAGTGTAATGAAGTGGTTGAAATTCCAGAAGAAGCAAAGCCAGTTTTGAAAGAATTTGAGGATGTATTTCCAGAAGAGTTGCCTAAGGAGTTACCGCCACTAAGAGACATTCAACATCAAATCGATCTTGTTCCGGGAGCAGTACTACCACATAGACCACATTATCGAATGAGTTCGAAGGAACATGAGGAGTTGAGAAAGCAAGTGGAAGAGTTGTTAGAACAGGGACGTGTGCAGGAAAGCTTGAGTCCTTGTGCAGTACCAGCTTTGTTGGTACCGAAGAAGGATGGAACATGGAGAATGTGTACCGATAGTAGAGCTTTGAACAAGATTACTGTTCGCTACAGATTTCCTATGCCAAGATTGGATGACATGCTGGACCAGTTGAGTGGGGCTGCTATATTTTCGAAGATTGATTTGAAGAGCGGATATCATCAAATTCGAATTAGACCTGGAGACGAATGGAAGATAGCCTTCAAGACGAGAGAGGGGTTATACGAATGGTTGGTTATGCCATTTGGTTTATCAAATGCACCTAGCACATTCATGCGAGTGATGAATCAAATCTTTAGACCATTGATTGGGAAATTCATGGTGGTGTATTTTGATGATATTCTGATATACAGCAGGAGTACGGAGGAGCATGTTCAACATTTGAGAAAGGTGTTAATTATCCTTCGTGAGGAACAATTTTATGCAGCTACAAAGAAATGTGTGTTCATGACTCGAAGTGTTTTATTCTTGGGATATGTTGTATCTGAGAAGGGAATCCAAGTGGACCAAAGTAAAGTTGAAGCTATTAGAAATTGGCCACAACCGAGAACTATCACTGAAGTTAGAAGTTTTCATGGATTGGCATCATTCTACCGAAGATTCATTCCACACTTCAGTAGCGTGATGGCACCAGTTACTGATTGTATGAAAGGAAAAGGGTTTTCTTGGTCAGAGGAAGCAGGGTTTGCTTTTGAACAAATCAAAGGACTTTTGACGACAGCACCAATTCTTGTATTACCAGATTTTCAGTTGTTGTTTGAGCTACACACTGATGCATCAAAGGTTGGGATTGGAGGAGTGTTGAGTCAGAGTGGAAGACCTATTGCATATTTCAGTGAGAAGCTATCAGGAGCAAAGATGAGATACAGTACATACGATGTTGAGTTTTATGCTGTTGTGCAAGCTGTTAAACATTGGAGGCATTATCTATTTCAGAAAGAGTTTGTTCTTTACACTGATCATGTGGCGTTGAAGCATTTGCAAGGACAGGATAAGATTTCTGCGAGACATGCATCATGGATTGCTTATCTGCAGTAGTTTACTTTTGTCGTGAAACATAAATCTGGGGCAACGAATCATGTGGCTGATGCTTTGAGTAGGAGGAGTCATTTGTTGACTACAATGAAAGTTGAGGTGATAGGGTTTGAATTATTGCCAGAGTTGATTGACGAAGATCCTTACTTTGCAAAGTTCGTTGAGAAGGTTAAGGATGGAGATACTGATGAATTTATGTTGGTTGATGGATTCTTGTTTAAAGGAAATCGATTATGTATTCCAGAGAGCAGTTTGAGATTGAAGATTATCAAGGAGCTACATGAAGAAGGCCATGTGGGTAGAGATCATACTTTGCAGTTAATTTCTCAATCTTACTTTTGGCCATCAATGAGGAAAGAGGTAGAGAGATTTGTGGAGAGATGTCATATCTGTCAGGTTTCGAAGGGAATGGCTACGAATGCGGGGTTATATATGCCATTACCCGTGCCTATTAAACCATGGGTTGATATTAGTATGGATTTTGTGTTGGGTTTGCCGAGAACTCAGAGGGGGAATGATTCTATATTTGTTGTGGTGGACAGGTTTTCGAAGATGGCACATTTTATAGCCTGTAAGAAGACAGCGGATGCCGTTCGAGTGGCACAATTATTCTTTAAAGAGGTGTATCGATTGCATGGTTTACCAGAATCTATTGTTTCTGATTGAGATACTAAATTTTTAAGTCATTTTTGGCTAAGTTTGTGGAAGATGGTTGGAACAAAGCTGAAATTTAGTAGCGCTTATCATCCACAAACAGACGGACAGACAGAAGTTGTTAACAGATCGTTGGGAAATTTGTTACGATGTCTTGTACAGGACAATCTGAAGAGTTGGGACATGAAGTTATGCCAGGCAGAGTTTGCTCATAATCATGCAGTGAATCGTAGTACGGGATTCAGTCCATTTCAGATCGTATATTCAAGTTTGCCAAGGGGACCGTTGGATTTGACAGTATTACCACAACCGAAGGGGACGGTTAAACGAGCTGCTGATTTTGTTAAAGGATTGACGGAATGTCATAAGATCGTTCAAGAACGATTGGAGAAGTCAAATGAGAAGTATAAGCGAACTGCAAATTTGAAGCGACGAAATGTTGAATTTAACGAAGGTGATTTGGTGTATGCTGTGTTAACGAAGGATCGTTTTCCAGTGGGCGCTTATAACAAGTTGAAAGCCAGGAAAATTGGTCCTGTCGAAGTTGTGAAACGAATTAATGAAAATGCTTATAAATTGAAGCTGCCGAAGGATGTGTACACTTCTGACGTGTTCAATGTTAAGCATCTTGTACCATATTATGGAGATAAACAATCTGATGGGGAAGAATTTACAAATTCGAGGACGAATTTTTCTCAACCAGGGAAGAATGATGCAGCACGATCTACAGAAGTTCAGAGGTTAGGTCGTTCACAAGATAAGGAAGTTTCGGTTTTAACTCTTAAGTCGTGCACGAGTCAGCCTAAAGAAGTTTCGGTTTTAACTCGTAAGTCGTGCACGAGTCAGCCTAAGGAGTCACATGGGAAAGAGCTACGACCTAACCAAGAAAAGGAAAAGGAGTTACGACTTAAAGGCTTAAGTCGTTCGAGTTTGATGAGTCGTACACGACTCAACGACTCATCTATAAGTCGTCCATGACTTATCTTGAAGCAGGGGAATGTTCCAGCTATTAAAGGCTTTGAGTCAGAGGAAGGGCACGACATAGTTAAGTCGTTGAGGAGATATGCCGCAAGAAGCTCATGTTGCTTGAGTCGTATGAGTCTTAGGTCGTAAGCCAGGTCATGCTAAGGCGTTATTTGTTTCGAGTCTTGAGCCGTGATTGTTAAGTCGGTAGGACGTTGGGTCGGCCGAAGGCTGTTGTGATATAATGAGTTGAGTCGTGTACATGTGCGTGTGTTGTAATAAAAGAGTGTAGTACCTGTTAGGTCGACAATGACCTAGATGAGTCGTAAGTCGGTCTGATGAGTATGTTGTGAGTATGCTATTGTGATAAGTCGGTGCCGACTTAGTTAAGTCGTAAGTCGTATGCGACTTAAGGTCTGGGTCGAAACTTCTATAAATAGGGAGTGAGTTGTAACATTTAGTTTGGTTGATTTTTTGAATAAAATTTCTTGTTGATTGCTGTGTGCTTTCATCTTAAATTGGTAGTTGAGTGTAATCTCCTATCTCCACTTTCGGTTATTCGAGTGCGCTCGAATCAATGATTGTTGAAGCCGATTCGCGGAATCAAGTGCGCTTGATCAACGCTTGAAGAATTGAAGATCTTCTTTCACGGTATCGTGCGCGATCAACGTGTTGAAGATAGCTAGAATTCGGTATCTTTGTGATCAACGAATTTGGGCATTTCAGTATCTTCAATCCACCGATTGCTACTTTCATCGATCCATATCGTTTTGTTAATTATCCGCTGCGTCAGGTATTTATAAAGATAATGTTTTATCTTAAGATAATGAAGGTTTAATGCCTTAAGATTAACTAAGTTAATTAAGGAAATTAAGTGTAATTAATTAATTTGATTAATTAATTATAAAGGATTAATTAAGTAACTAATTAAGAGTAATTAATTGGTTTAATTAATAGACAATTAAGGGTTATAAATTAATTAATTTAAGGTTAGTTAATTGTAATTAAGGAGTATTAATTAAAGATTGTTAATTAATGATTAGCGATTAATTAATTGAGCAATTAAGTAATTAAGAATTAATTAATCAAGTAATTAAGATTGATTAATTTAGTAATTAGAGATTTGTTAATCAAGTAATTAGAGATTACTTAATTAATAATTAAGAAGTACTTAATGTGTAATTATGTTTTATTAATTAATAATTAGTTTTTATTAATTAATACTTAAAAGGTTAATAAAAGGTAATTAAGGATTAATCAAATAATAATTAAGGATTGATTAATTGGTAATTATGGATAAATTAATTTTTAATTGAGGTTGTTAATTAATAATTAAGTTTTATTAACCTTGAATAATTAACAATTACTTCAATGTATTGTTAAACAGCATTCTCTTCATGTTATACTTATTAATCGTTTTATAACTCTTTTTATAATGTTTACGGACCTAATTCTAAAATTAACCAGAGAATTTTATGGAATGAATGCTTAGATTTTAGATCCTTTGCCCCGGGTTCTTGGATTTTGGGGGGTGATTTTAATGTTACGCGTTTCATTGGTGAGCATTATCCCAGGGAAGGGGATTACACTACAATGTAGGAATTCAATCAATTTATTATTAATTCTAATTTGATTGAGATTCCCCTTTCTAATAGAGAGTTTACTTGGAATAACGCTAGAGAGTCTCCATCCATGGCTCTTATGGATAGATTTTTTGTTAGTGATGAAATTGAAGAAAAATTCCAAATCTATGGAGTCAATGGTTTACCTTATACATACTCCGATCATTGTCCAATTATACTTACTTGTGAATACCATAGATTAATTATTAAAAATTTTAAATTTGAAAAGATGTGGCTTTTGGAATCTAACTTTGTGACTCTAGTTAAAGGTAAATGGGTTTCTTTGAGTTTCCATAATATAAGAAATAAGGAAAATTCTGCAAAAGCTTTTGTTTCTAAACTTAAGGATCTTAGGATTTTTTTTAAAAACTAGAACAAAAATGTTTTTGGCAATCTAAAAATTAAAAAAGATAATATTCTTAATGAAATACTTAAAATTAATAAGATAGAAGAATCTAGATCTCTAAATATAGGTGAACGTATTGTTCTTGTTAATTTTGAAGATGAATTAAATTCTATTTTAGAAAAGGAGGAGGTAATGTGGAAATAGCAATCCAGAATTTAGCGGATCAACGAAGATGATAATAATACCAAATTTTTCCATAATATAGCTAATGGTAGAAAATGTAGCAATACAATTAACTCTATATTTTGTTAATAATATAGAGTTGGTTGATCAAAGAGATCTTAACAAGGCTTTTACAGACTATTATAAGGATATTTTTGGTTCTAAAATCAAACATAGAATCAATGTTAGATGGATAGATCTGTATCCATCTGATTCTATTATTGATTTATCAAAGTTAGATAATCCTTTTACTGAAGAAAAAATTAGAAAATCAATTAATGACGTGCCAAGTGATAAATCTCCGGCTGCTAGCGGGTTTCCTATTTTATTTTATAATATTTTTTGGGACTTTATAAAATTTGACTTAGTTAGTATGTTTAATGATTTTTACAATGATAATTTACAATTAGGGAGATTTAACTTCGCAAATGTTATTTTGCTACACAAAAAGTTGGAGCTAAAAACTTAAAAGATTTTAGGCCTATTTCTTTGATTAACTGTTCAGTTAAAATCATTTTTAAAGTTCTAGCTAATAGACTTAGTAAAAGAATAAATAAACTAATCGATTGTTCACAATCGGCTTTATTAAAGGGAGGAATATCACTGATGGAGTGGTAGTTGTTCAAGAATATATTAATTACAATTGTAAGAATAACATAACTTGTGCGATTTTAAAACTTGATTTTGCTAAAGCTTTTGATTCAGTGGATTGGGATTTTCTTGTAGATATTTTTTAAGCTAGAGGTTTTGGTCATAGATGGATCAATTGGATTTTGACTTTGCTTAGAACTGGAAACTCTAGTATTATGGTTAACGGTATATTAGGTAATAGAATTCAATCGAAGAGAGGTTTAAGGCAAGGGGATCCCTTATCGCCTTTATTATTTAACTTAGCTCCTGATGTTTTTGCTAAAATTATTAAAAGAACTGTGGATAATGGATCTCTTGGACGAGTAGACAATGAAATTTCGCGTAATGATTTATCGGTTCTTCAATTTGCTGATGATACCTTACTCTTTTCTTCCCATCTTCCTAGACACATCATTACCCTTAAGTTTATCCTTTACAGTTTTGAACTTTTATCCGGTTTAAAAATAAATTTTGAAAAATGTTCCGTGTTAGTTTTAAATGATTTTGATAAAGTTGAAAACTTAGTTGCCAATACTCTTAATTGCAAAACTATGAACTTTCCTTTTGACTACCTCGGTTTTGTGATTAGACCCACCAACTCAAACATGACGACTAGATTATTATAATCGATAAAATTAAAAATAAGATTTCTAATTGGAATGGGAGATTTCTATCTAGAGCGGGTAGGCTAGTTTTAATAAATTCGGTTTTATCAGCTCTTCCGATTTATTGGATGTCCTTACATTTGTTCCCAGATTAGGTTATAGATAAAATTGATAAGATTAGAAGAGATTTCTTATGGAGTAGAGAAAACTCTAATAATAATAATAAATGTTTTGTAAATTGGGAAACCGTCTGTAAGGCCAAAAAGGAAGGTGGTTTAGGTGTTATTAATTTGCGTAATATGAATTTGTCTCTGTTAGGTAAATGGTTTTGGAAGTTTAAAGATATAAATGATAACGCTATTTGGAAAGAGATCGTTTTTAAATATTATTATAATGGAAATAGCAATTTATATCAAATTGCTTCTCCAGCCTCTCATATTATATCTATCTTTTGGAAAAACATTTTAATATGTAATGAGATATTGATTTTAGGAATTAATACAATTGTTCATTCTGGTAATCGTACTTCGTTTTGGCATTACCGTTGGATTTCGATCTTGCCTCTTAAGATAGAATTTAAGGATCTGTATGAAATTTGTAGCTTTAAGTATGCTTTAATCAATGAAGTTTATTCTCCTAAAAATGATCCTCCTTGGAATTTCAGTTTTAACAGAATTTTAGTTGATTCGACTTTTAGACAACTTTCTTTGCTTTATGCCAGATTAAATCTTTGTAATATTGATAATGATAATGGTTTTATTAGTTGGGAATGGGATAAAAGTAAGAAATATACTTCTAATTCTTTCTACAGATTCGTTAATTTTTCGAGTACAATAAGTAAATCATATAAATATATGTGGAAATCTAATGCTCCTCCCAAATCCAAAATTCACATGTGGTTAATTCTTAATGGACAACTTAATACAATTGAATTTTTAAAGAGAAAAAATATTCAAAATGATAAAAAAATGTTATTTTTGTAATCTATATCTTGAGGACATTAATCATATATACTTTAATTATATGGATTCTAATTACATTCTAATTAATACTCTTAGAATTTTTAACTTTAATATAATAACTAAAATTTCAGATTGTGAATTCTATTGGAATAATTATAGATTCAAGTTCAAAAAGAATAATAGATTTTTACTAGACACTTTATTCATTATTATTAGTTGGTTTGTTTGGTTTGAAAGAAATCAAAGAATTTTCAATAATAATAATTGTCATTTAAACAAATTGATTTTTACAATTTCTTCTTTTTGTTTTAATTGGATCTCTAACCCCAAATATAAAATAGCTAAAAATATCCTCTTCCAAATGTATCTTAACAAGGTTAATCATAATATTAATTTTTTTAAACACAACAATAATTTTTTTAACATTAATAATAGTTTTATTAATAATTTCTCTAATTTAGATGATGATTTCACTTCTAATTATGACTAAAGGTTCATAAGATAGATCCGTCTCAATACTTGCACTAGTCTCTGTTTGGTATAGGTTTTTTGGTATTTCATTTATGCTGTTATTGTCTAGTTAATCTTATTTAGTTTTTATTTCCTTCCTTATAAATACATATGTATGTATATCTATCATATAAACATACATATAGATATATATATGTATATGTATATGTATAATTCTAACTTTTTCTTTAGTCAATTTCCAGTTATAGGTATGGGTGATAGGATATCAGGTTCATTTTACTGGTTTTCATATCTTCAGATTGCTGGACATTAGATGGTAGAGTGGTTACCAGAGCAGAGTATCTTCATCCGGGGCTTCTACCAATTTCTCCTCAGATTTAGGATTCTGCTATTTTCACTATGGAGTACTTTTCTTAGGAGGATATATCCTTCAGTCTGGTACCCCTTTCTCTTGTTCAGAGGCTTCAGATCGGTTTCTCTTTTAAGCAGATCCACTTCAGAGCAGATGCTTATTCATCTCTCATGATTCAGTTGGTTGGAGCTTCCTCATTGGTCTAGGACGTCATCCAGTAGTTGTTGTTTTTCCTCTAGTTTTTAGGTACTTCTAACACCTTAATATCGGGTGGTGGCCAAGCCGAAGCTCGATATCGGGGTGTGATGGGTGGTGGCTTTACCAAAAATCATCTTAGGAGTACTTGAGATTTGATATATGTGTATTTGGTTTTTGTAACCTTCCAGGCATGTTGGCAGCACCTTATATTCGTGATATATATATATATATATATATATATTCGCATGTGTGCTCTCCTCTATTCATAGAGGATCACACATTTTCTCAAAATAATTAAGTTTTATTAATTAATAATTAAGGGATAATTAATTAGTTAATTAATGATTAATTAATTAATTATAAGAGTAATTATGGATTGATTAATTTGTATTAAGAGATATTGATTGATAATCATGGTTATTAATCAATAGTTAATGGATAATTAATCAGTTAATTAAAGGTTAATTAATTGATTATAAAAGTAATTAAGGATTGATTACTTTGTATTGAATGAGATTAATTAATAATTAAGGTTTATTAATTGATAGTAGAAGGATAATTAATCTGTGATTAGAGATTAATTAATTGATTGATAAAGTAATTAAGAATAATTAATCAAGGATGATTAATTAAGGGAGTGACTAATTAAAGTGATGATTAATTAATTTGTTTATAATTAATTAATGATTGATTGAGCAGGATTAGGTGATTAATTCTTAAGTAATTAATTTAATTTAAGTTGATTAAATTAATTATAACTTGGATTAATAATTCCTGTTTATGGATGATTGTTTATGTACAATGTCTGGATTGGATGATATCTATTGGATGATATGTTGTGATATTCTTTGATATGATATTGGATATATCAGTGACAATTATGCGATATTTATCTATGTTAAATGCTGTGTGAATTCAAATATTGAATTGAATTGAATTGAATTATTTAACTTTAAACAACATGGCTTTTAAAATACATTTGGATTTCGATGAGACGGGGATCGGGTATCCAATTTGATTATCCGAAAACCACATCGATCGAAGTTAAACGCTAGGTCGTGAATTCAAGTGAAGATCAAGTTGAAGACTCGAAGTGTAAGAACTATTTTTCGTTAAAACTCTGAGGGTGATCCCAATATGAGTGTAACGGAAATAGTGCTTTCAGGTTCGAGATGGAGTTTCAGAGTGCAAGGGTTACTGTCGTTAACCCTAAGGGTGATTCCAAAATGAGTGTAATGAGATAATGCCTTCGGTTTCGTTCGAACCCGAAACGAACTTGTATGGATTGAATGCTTTCAGAACATCGTCAAGTGGACGATGGGCATTCTAAGATAGATCTGTTCTATAAAGGTAATCGTAGCCTCAAGCCTCATCAACCGGGAATAGCTAAAACATAGGAGATGCTGCAAGGCTAAGTGAGTCGCGCTCAAGTAGGACAAGAGCTTCCCCTGTTTATATGTCCCTTTTATTTCGGATGTGTGGGCAGTTAGTCTGCAGCCAACTACGGAGTTGTCTTGTTCGGGACTGTTCAGTAAGGAATGGTTCTGGCCTTGTGTTGTAGGGGGTTGGGAGTGATCCTCGGTACGTTGATCTAGGCCACGTACTGTGACGGGCGGTAACCAATTGCCATGCCATTGTATGGAAAGCTAATCTCCAATAAGTGCCCTCGGATTTGATTGTATACCTATGTATGATGGAATGTAATAAGTGTAACAATTTCAGCTATTTTTAAGTTTATTTGAAAACCCTAGACCCTATCATAATATCACTGAAATTCCTATCAAATGTTTTGGTTATCGTAAGGTAAAAACTTACACATGTTTATGTGTGGGAAGTCTTACATGATACCTTTTTTTTCAAATGTTTTTAATGTTAAACAACTTTAAACCGTTTACTCACACCAGACCCATGTCTGACCTGGAGTTTATTTCTATTTTTTTGAACTCTTGGGTACTTAAATTTTTACAAGTAGCCAAGTGATCAGGTTTTGGCTTGAAGAATATTGGAAAGCATGGAGCAGGAGTCCAGACGTAGCTATATCTACGTATTTCCGCTGTGTTGAAGTCTTTTTCTGTTGTACCTTGAAATGTAATGGATTAGACAGAACTTATAACTGTCTAATGTGAAATGTTGTTGTAATCTGTTTAACTCTGATGTAATGACTATGTAATATCTATGTGATATATTATATATTGTTCCGTTCCGCTGTGGGATTCTGATATTGTTGAGTTATTTCTTCTATCTATTCTATTTTTGCCTCTTTCTAATTGATGATGCGTCTTTCTATGGAATGAAAGGCGGGTCATCATAATTATTGAGAGTCAACAATGAAGTACCTAGGCGAGGCTTTGATAAGCAACTATTGCTCTAACTTACTTGCCTTTACTCTTGAATGAGGGATAGTATAAGTTGGAATGACGAAAACGATTTAAGTATGAGAATAGTGATTTCCATAAAAGATCGTCTTTAGAACTGTGTAGTTGACTTGTCAAATGCCAAACTTAACCAAAAATTAACTTTGATCTTTACAAGATTCTAAATATAATATAAGAATGAAATAATTTTAGATTTGTTGTGAAAATATGTAAAAAATATTTTTCTTTAACTCTTTGTTATTGACTTACAAATGTAAATAGATCTCTAAAAGAATGTTTTAAAGATAAGCATAAGTGAAATAGTTTTGGATTTTTACTGACAATGTTTAAGTACCATTAGTGCTAAACCTTTTTAAATGGATTTTTGAAAGTACTTAGGTCTTTAAAACGGATATTTTGAAGGAAATTATAATTATAGGATCTTTTGGAAAAAGATAGAAAAAGTAAAGGTTTATATTATGAAATTTTCTTAATGATTTGTAAGCATACTTATACCATTTAAGATAAGTATATGAATATTTTTTTGAAGTATCTAAAGCGTATAAATGAATTGTAGGGATTGATAAATGAATTTTTATTAGATAAAATAAGCTTTACTAATAAAAGATGTTTTAATTAGCAAAAGATTAATAAAATTAATAAGGGATTAGAAGTCGTTTGTGTGAGTTAATCGTGCTTTGTGACTTGATCATGCTTTGTATGCTTACTCATTTACGAAAAGTATTTATTTGTGTACTTAGCACTAAAATTTTGAAAATGTGATAAGTATATGAGACTTAGTTTCCATATACAATCGTTCTCATTATTGTTGAATATGGCCAAATTCATCGATTCAGTCTTAAATAGACAGGGCTCGATAAGTGTTTTAGTTATCGAAAAGCACTTCAAGACTGAGATATGTTTCTATCTCTTAGAAGTGAATCTATTTGAGATGTTGGAATTCATGTGTAGTTTCAAGATCTATTCGTGATATGAGAATCTATTTGGGGATTTGTATTCTGTTCGAGTGACGAAGACTCGAGTAAGAGATGTCGAACTTGACCTCGACATTGGAAATAATAGAAAATAGAGTAGCAACATAGCTTGGGTTTTCGCTAAACCCCATAGAATATTATCACTCGAGATCAAGAATATGCTTATCGATGTTGTGCACTGGAGTTGATGGTATTTAAGATCACATATTTTAGACATGGACCGGTTATGTTTACCTTATGATATATTCTATTTAGAGATATACGATGCTTGTTGATAGGTTCTGACCCTTGTATTTGAGACTGGATTTCAGCTTGACCAAAGGGATCTCCATGGAAAAATTTATTATGCCAATGTACCTTTGTGGTTTTTATTGTACCCTCGGTACGTTGCAGTGTGATCAATGGAAGCATCATAGTTATTTTCTAGTTTGTATTCTTCACCGTAGACATCATCTATTATATAACTTTATGCATTTATTAGATAGTGGTTTTTTTGAGTGAATTGTCGTTGCGACATTCCATGTGGTCTCAAAAATACTGTTATATGTTGATTGCATATTTTATGGGGTTCTCGTACCAGACTTATATTTGATGTATTGTTTTTATTTTTTCTAAATTCCTTGTATGCTCTTTCGAGTAATCTAAGAAAGGAAGGTTTTCACTGATGTTCATTGAAGCTCAAGGAGAGGAGCTAGATGTTACACCTACCATAAAATTCTTATTTTCATTGTGTTACTATTGTGTGTGTATGTCACGACTGAGGTTTTCGACCTTTGAAAATCGACATCAATACGTCCAACATATTACATGCCGAACAATCAAATGCCGAAAATATCATATCATTATGGAAAAGAAAGAGGTAGAAGAAGAAGATAGAAACAACACAAAATCACATAATCGCAGTGGAACAAATATATAATAGATAACAACGGGTCTTTATACAAAGAACTTTAACTATTATTTATACATTACATCATCAGAGTACAACACATCAATAAATAACACTGGACAGTTATAATAACTTGTCCTCGCAATTCTAAATATACAGCCTATAATATAGGGATGGGCATTTAACCGACTTAACCAACGTCGACCGAACCGCTTTAACCGATTTTATTGGTTAACCAAACTTTCGGTTAACCGATCCAATCTTAACCGTTGATTTTCTGTTTGGTTAACGGTTAACGTAGTGGTTAACCGCGGTTAACCGTTTAACCTACCAAGTTTTCATCATTATTGGTATTTGGTTTCTAATAAAACGTAACCCTACCCGATTAACAAAACCCTAAAGTAAGTAAAATACTAAAATAGTAAAATATATGCATCACAGAAATAGGAATCCCGCAGCTGCTTCTTGCCTTTTTTCATTTTTGCATTTTCTAAATCAGTTCTACAGTTCAATTAAAAAAACTAGATCCACTAGTTTGTTATCATCAGTCGATTTTGATTTGCAAATCCACTATAGATTTCAATATGCAGATCCACTATCAATATCCAAAATCTCCTACCGATTCGCAAAAATATCCAGAAACCCTAATCAATCTTTGTGTTGCAACTTGCCAATCACATCAATTAGGCATTTTAGGCTTTGAAATATGGTGATTACTGGCTAAAAGAGGAAGAACGTGAATTTTTTTTCACTTTACTATTTTATTTAATTAAGTAGGTCTAGTATTATTAAGCCGCTCTTGTACTAAAAATGCCGCCGCCGCCTACTAATTGAAAGTGGATTTTCCAATGCTTCCCATGCCATATACTAACCAAATTATACCAATAATATTTAGTTATGCTTTAGTTTATTTGCATAATATAAATATATATGAACTACAGCTTTAATATGAACTTTTTTAATAAGAACTGTTTAATATATCAATTATGAATTGTTTTAATATAAATATGTATGAACTGTTTTAATATGAACTGTTTGATTTTTATTTTTTAGTTAACTGAATTGTCTGATTATTTGTTTTTAGGTGATAGGTGTTCGAAAGTACATAGTTGATTAATTTTTTTGTAATAGTTAAATTTTACAGTAATATCCAGTTAAAAT
Organism: Allium cepa; assembly: GCA_030765085.1. Taxonomy (NCBI): domain Eukaryota; kingdom Viridiplantae; phylum Streptophyta; class Magnoliopsida; order Asparagales; family Amaryllidaceae; genus Allium; species Allium cepa. The sequence goes on from CM060932.1 coordinate 458,139,795, forward strand.
TGACAGTAAATTTACATTATTAATATCTAGTTAAAATTAACCGTAAAATTTATAGTAAAATCTATAATAGTATTTATAGTTTACTAATTTACAGTATTAAATTGGAATATTATTTAGTAATATTACCTTTGAAAACTTATGGATTTCAAGTATACAAGCTTATGAACTTAACTATATATTAATTTTTGTCTTTTTCCACTATAACAGGTACAAATAGGTAGTCCTTGAGAAATAAGAGATGTCGATGAGTTTGTGGAACCAGCGGATGATGAGGAAACCGACAAAGCAGACATCAATATTGGGAAACCTCCTCCACATCTGGTGTTCAAGCATTCTTCTAGAAAGCCTTCTTGGGTATGGGTACATTTTACTAAAGATGTTATTTTCAGTTTTCATGCAACTATTGTGGTCAATAATTTGCGTGTGATTCTAAATCAAATGGGACTACACATTTAAATTACAATATAAATCATTCGTGCATGTCCATTTCATGTGATAGTGATAAGAGACAAAAAACTTTGGCTTTTGGTACAACTACGATAGTGAAGGTAGTTGCAATCTTATTGCATGGTCATTCAATAAAGAGGAATATAGAAAATCATTAGCTCGAAAGCTAGTTATTGATGAACTCCCTTTTAGTTTTGTGGATGGTGAAGGCTTTCTTCAATTTTGACGAGAATTGTTTCCTAGTTTTGAAGTTCCTACACGTAGAACAATTTGTGGGGATGTGGTTCAATTATATTGGGACTCGATAGAATCTCTAGAAAAAATGTTCTCATTGCATGGTGTTTGTCTCACTACTAATACATGGACATCTATTCAAAGTGTGAATTATATGGTTTTAACTGCACACTTATTGACGGAGATTGGAAGTTACATAAAAGAATATAAATTTTTGTGTGATTACTAGTGATAAAAGAGAAAATATTGGAAAAGTTATTGTCCATTGTATCAAAAATGGGAACTCAAAAGAATAGTGTCTATCACGGTCGATAATGATAGTGCAAATGAAGTGGAAATTAATTATATGAAAAGCAAATTAAATGATTATAATGGTGGTTATGTTTTGAATGGTGATTTCGTGCCTATTCGTTGTTGTGCTCATATAAACAATTTAACCGTCAATGATGGGCTAAAAGAAATTAGTAGTACTATAGTTGGAATTCATACTGCAGTCAGATTTGAGATCATCTCCATCGTGATTGAATAAATTTAGAGAGATATGTTTAAGTTTGGGAATTGAGAATAAGTCTACTTATTTTGGATGTACCGACTAGTTGGAATTCAACATATTTGTTGTTGGAAGTGGCTTTAAAATACAAAAAGGTTTTTGATGATATGAAAGAAAATGATGGTATTTTTGTTGCTTACTTTGATGATGAAATTCATCCTTCGAGTTTTATCGATTGAAAAATGCTAAATTATTTGTTAAACTCTTAAAGTATTTTTATGATGTTACTTTAAAATTTAGCAAAACTTTTTCCATTAGTGCAAATGTTTGTTTTGTTGAGCTTAGTGGAATTCAAGAAGAATTTAAAGGATTGGTTGATAAAATGAATCCATATTTTGGTCAAATGGCAATTAGTATGAAAATGAAGTTTGATAAATATTGGGGAAGCGAAGGTAACATGAACAAAATTTTATTTGTTATGTGTGTGCTTGACCCAAGGTATAAATTCCAATTTTTGAAGTTATGTGTTAAAGACATGTATGAAAAAAATATTGGGAAAGACATACTAAAAAGTGTGAAGCATATTTTGATAAGGTTGTTTGACTTTTACGTGAACAATCTACATTTGGAACACAAACGTGTGTGGAACCACAACTTAGTACGCTCGTTGCTAGTGAACGCGTTGAAGATGTTATTGATGTTCTTTCTAGAAGGATGAATACTTTTCTAAGACAGGTTCAACAACACGATAACGAAGGCAATGAACTAGAAAAGTATTTACATGTACCAATTGAGGGTACACCAGATAATTTTGATGTTTTACTATAGTGGAAGGTAAATTGTTCCAAATATCGTGTTTTATCTTTAGTTGCATGAGTTCTTCTTGCTATTATGGTATTAGTGGTTGCTTTTGAATCTGCTTTTAGCACCGTAGGAAGAATTATTGATCCTTTTCGTAGCACTTTGAGTCCACAAATGATTGAGGCATTAGTTTTTACTCAAAATTGGTTAAGGTCCAAACCAATTTTTGTCGATCATCGGATTGAAGTTCCTATCGATGATGTTTCCTATTATGATGAGCAAATATCAGGTGATATTTGCATTTGTAAAATAATATAGTTCTTCATTTGTTGGATTTTAAATACAATGCTCTAATTAACTTATTTGGCATGTAGATTTTGTACATGGATGTCAACGTGAGTCGCCATCATCTTTTATGTTCAGCATGGATGGTCCATGTTCGTCGTTGTTGTATTCACCTTCACCACGGTTAGTTTCATGTAGTACAAATGTTCATACAGTTTATGTTTACACTTGATAAGTAACATGCAGTAACACTTCATAAGTAACATGCAGTAACATGCAGTAACATGTTTACACTTCATAACTAACATGTAGTAACATGCAGTAAGTCAGTAACATGCAGTACTACTCTGCCTTACGAGTTTGCAATACATGCTTGGTGGTTGGTATTCCTGTAGTTTGCAGTAACATGTTGGTATACCTATAGTTTAATATGCAATACATAATTTTTGCTATTATGCCTATGCTTGTGTTGGTTCATCAATTCTCAATTGTATTAAAGCACATTCAGACCACATCACCATTTTATTTTTTAAATGCATTATAAATATATATGTCATTTATAATATATTATTTAATATATGCATTGTCGTTTTAAATGCAGTCGCCAGCGAGTGAAATATGGAATAGAGAGTTGGTTTGAAGACTGAAGCATATTTTAATTTTCTTTGCATTTTTCAATGGAAAGCGAATGTATTTCAGTATTTTTATTGTCGTTTATGTTTAATATGTATAATGTATTTGTCAGCCTGTATGGTACAAATGCTCTGCTTGCAAATGTATAGACAAATGCTCTGCATGCAAATGTATAATGTGTTTGTTAGCCTGTATGGTACTATATTTTATGCAGTGATATTGCAAATGTATAATGTATTTGTCAATTTATGTGTTATGCAGTCGACCCGGTTAATTTGACCGGTTAACCACGGTTTGTTTAATCGGTTCGGTCGATTAAAGCAACAGGTTTTAACCGATGAACCGGTTAACCGAACTGTTATTTTTAACCGGTTAGTCGCTGAAATTAACCGATCGGTTCGGTTAACTGACCATGCCCACCCCAACTACAATACACAGCGGAATAAAATCAAATATGTATAATACGTCTTTGTTATCCAACTTGCCTCCTGACCTCCATAGCATCCTATCATGTATCTGTAATACGCGGTCTAACCCGAGCATTATAATAAAATGACACCCGAGTCAGTCTGGAAAACCAGCATCATAAAACAAACTCAAATCGAATTATCGATGTCATCAAAATTCTTTGAAAATCAAAGGTATCTCGTATGACCACGCCACACATTAATACGATGGGTTTTTACCTTACGATAACTAAAACATTTCATATCAAATCCTCTGATGTTATAATAGTGTTCAAGTACAAATACTTATTCAAATAGATGAAATGCTTACATCTAACGTTTCAGGATAGCTGGGCACAATCAAAACTATACAGCGCTTACTAGAGAATGGTTTCCATACGAATGACTAGGCACTGGAGTACCACCTGTCATAGTATATGTCTTGTAACGACCCGTAAAATTAAACTGGTTTTAATAATGTTATTAATTGAAATTTTGTGGAATTTTAAACAATAAAATTTTGAAATACAAATTTGATATTTGGAATGCGTCTAGTTAAACATAGCAACTGATAAATTTTCGTCCGAAAATATTAAAGTTTATTTCGTGCGTAAATTTACTTCAATTTAATCAGTTAAAAAGCGATGAAAATAAAACGTTTTCGAAACCTAAATATTAGTACATAGAAAAATTTGTAAACCATCTTCTGAGTGAGACGTCATCTTTCGTTTTTCCAAATTTGGATTTCTATTGCTCCATTTATCTTATTTTCGGCGTATTAGCAGCATTTTCGGTACCGATATCGACTTTTGATCGGATGATCCAATCACTAATATATGTATACCGTTTTGATCGTCTTGTCGCGATGATCTCCGCGGTGTATTCAATTCTGTTTTTTGAAGTTCAATACGTGGCAGAATCTGTATTACATCGGACCATACCGGTACACAAATCTTAACCTTTTATGTAACGACCGTGATTCTATTACCGTCTTAATAAATATTTTGAAAATCCGTAACGACCGTGATTTTTGAATTACTGTCGGAGTAAATATTTTAAATAGAAATTTTTTTTAAAAAAATTAAAAAGAATGTAAATACAATATTATTTACAAATCAGTGGAGCGGATATGTGTTAGTCAGTGGGAAGTATGCATGCATCAGTTGTAGTATGGAGTTTATACCATAAAAGAGAAATTGAGCTGCATTTTTTTATGAGCAGGCGTGCAATATAGTGATGCACGTAATCATTTGTACCAAATTGTTTAAAACGTGAGTACGTGTTAGGCAAGTGGGAATGTTACTTTGCGAGGAATAAATTGGGAAGCCAATGTAAACATTAATTTCTTTGCTGTAAAGTTGAAATTAGTTTGCTCTTTTCCATCAACACTTATTTGTACAAGCCGTGTACTATTATCTCTTGAAGCATGTTTGCATTAAATGCATGTGTACTACAACAATTGCCAGCACGCTTTTTGACATATACACAATTTGAGAAAAGAAAAGTAGCCTTCATCCAATTTTCGTTGGTTTCATTCTGTTCAAATCTAAATTGGCCGAGTAGAAAGCGTCAATGGCAGTTCATTTCCTGTTCTTCTGGTTCCTAGTTGCTAGCGTTTTGGAAGCAAATTATTGGTGAGTGTTACACTCACATTTCGAGTTTAAAAAAAAACTATGCTGTCTATTTTCATTTTTGATGCGTATCTATTGTTTATTTTGGCTTGCATTTAACCAGGTTCAAGCTATTATATTTTTCACTTCATACTTGCGTGTATATAGCAGTCCAGATTACTACGAAGTACTGGACAGATCATCTTAATTTATCAACTTCATTTTGTTGCCAGTTCATAAAATTTTCTCAACTTATTTTGTGCGTGCGAAAAATTGTTGGCTCAGACCTTTATATATTTTTCATGTATGAAGTATAATCAGGTTGTAATATTTTGGGAAATTCTTCTACGTGTATTCTAGTAACACCAAGGACATCACGTTTTGCCTGTAGAACCGTTATTTTTGTCGTTTCATTCGCACATGTATGGTATTGTCCAGGCATATATAATGGCACAGGTCACCTTGATAGCATATTTATTCAGGCATACATGAATTTAGTTTTGGTACAGACCAACATTTCAAGTGTATCCATATAATACATGAAGCAACAGTCAGATTATGTTTTTATCTATTTGCGTGTGCAAATTGAATCCAAGTCTTCATTGCATAGAAAGAAAATTTGGAGCGTACAAAAGTATTGCAGGTCATTTTTTCTCTTGCAGTGTTACCTTGCGTGTGTGAAGTAATAACAAAACGTGTACTGTTCATTTTCATTTCAATTATATGCATGAGGTTAGTGTTGCATATAAGTATCTCCAGACCACTTCTTTTCCATATTTCAATTATTTCATTTGTGTAAGTGTATTTCCTGGCCAAGTTACATGCGTGTGCACGCGGCCTATGGTACCCTAGTCATTTTAGTTTGAAGTCCTATTATGCGTGTGTACGTGACCTATGTTACCCAGGCCATTTTAACTTTGAAATCCCTGTTAAGCGTGCTTATATAACTAAGTTATAGGTCATATTGTGTATATTTTTCCAAGCAAAACCTATTTGTGTATAGATGCAAATGTGTTCTGACCAATTTATCAATGCATACTTGTAAATGAGTATTCCATGAAAAAAAAATGGTGTTGTCAGGTCAGTTTTTAATTCTTCTTTTTGAGGGCAAAGTATAAATCAATCCCAGGCTACACATTTGATTCGTGCATATCCATATTTAGCTTAGCCTGGCCATCATCTATTATTTTTCGAGTGTCTTGTTGCGTGCAAGTTGAGTTGCATGAAAATGTTTTAAATACCAGTGTTTAATTTACGTTGAACCGGCGTTTGGTTATAAAACGTAATTTTGCGGCGTTATTTTTATAACGGAATTTTTGCGCCGGTATTATATTTTGAAGCCTGTTGTTTTAATGAACTTTTGATTAATATAAATTACTGTTATTTTAACGCCACTAACCGTTAATTTAAAGTGAATTTTTTTTAAGCGGTCGTCCCGCATCGCTGATTTGGTATCCGTTTTTACGGTGTTTTGTGATGCGCAATTTCCTCGTCGAAATTGCTATAGTTGCTGTTGTTTTGTTCACGGGTTTTAAAAATCGTTTTAAAATAAAATTGTTTTAAAATCTTTAAAGCTTACTCTTTCAAAAGAATGAGGAATCGATTTAAACGCTTCGGTAAAACTGAGGACTATGAACCCTTACTTTTACTGATCCGCTTAATTCTGGACTCGTCCGTTTGAGAACGTAAAATGTTATTTAATAAAATACACAATTTTGCACTTTCAAGGAAACGATGAAGAGATTTAAACGATTTAGAAAAAGTGCGGAGTATGGAACTATACTTTTACTATTTCGGTTAATTCCGGACTCGTTAATTGAAATATTTGTTGTTGATGATTTTGATGATTTTATTTGGCTTTCGAGCCACTCTGTTGGACCTTCGGGTCATATGATGGACCTTCGGGTCAATACCAGTACTAGACCTTCGGGTCATTTGTTGGACCTTCGGGTCATTTGTTGGGCGCCAAAAATATAGTACTTGGTAGGCTTCGGCCATATGAGATGCACGTGCGGTGTAGCTAAAACTCGCCATCTGCTGGGATCGATCCATCTTTTATGTTGATTTTCTAGTTATCTTATTTTGATTTCTAGATTTTGTGATTGCTGATTTTCTAGTTATCTTGACCGATTTCTAGATTTTTGTATATTGCTGTTTCGAATTCAGTTATGAATTTGGAAATTTATTTTGATGATGTTTAATGGGATTTCTTCCTTTAAACTATGTTGTTCACTATGTTGTATAGTCTCATCCGAGATTATAATTTTGTGTATAGTCTCATCCGATATTATAAATTTGCGTATTGCTGTTTTGAATTCAATTGGGAAATTAAAAGCTGATTTTAATGGAGTTTAAATTGAGAATTCTTTATTTTGAACTATGTTGATTTTTTATGTTGAATAGTCTCATTCGAGACTATTATTATTTTGCTTGATGTTGTTTATGATGCATTCACATCTAAGTTCAAATTAGACTGATCCGTTTATTATTTTCTTTTAAATAATACTCGGGTCAGACCGAGTTTTTTCAGGATAGTCGCTATCTCTGATTCTGTTACAGCTTCAGCTTTTGGGATCTCATATCATCTTTTGTCTAGACTCCAAGGTGTTTCTTTTTGATGCATTGACTCTCGTCTCATGTATGTTGAGATCATTTAAATGTACATTTGGTATGTGGGAACTATCGATTGTTGTAGCATGTATTCCAGAATTGTCTTCCGCTATATATCTGATATTTCTGTTCTGATGTGACTTTTAATATTTATGTTGTTGTTATTATGAGTTATTCTGAATTTTTCTTAAGCCACCGTAGTTTCGTTTTAGATTTGGATTGAATATATATCTTTGGGAGTAATTTACACAACTCCTATCGATGTAATCAATACTCGTCTAAGGCATAACTTACGGATGGTCGCTTCTAACAAGCCTTATTCTTCGCAATAGCAGACGTTATTCCTTATAACAACCTTTGTTATTGTGAGCATAGAGGTGGGGCGTCACATTTTAGGTTCTTGCATGATTCATCTATCAACTGTTGAATTCAAAGCAGCCTTTTGGTTTTCAAATCCCTGAATTCGTGATTATGATTCCATGGTTTTATTATATATTCGGTGTCCTTTCACTTCTTTTCTTTGACAGCTATTGCTTAGAAGGGGAGAAAACTATTATTTACATTTATATATCAATGCTGCGTTTTATTTTGCAAACCTATCTCCTTCCCCTTTTAATATTTGCTACCTTATATTCTATAAGTATTGCTTCAGAGAGTTGCTTCAAATCCACATGTTCATAAGTTGCAAACTCAAACTGTTCTTTTTCTTCACCTTTTCCAATTTTCTCTGTTCTATAAAAAAAATTTACAGAACCGTTCGCCTGCATGCTCGCACTCTACCGTTCCCCCACTACCCTCCCTCTCTCGTAGGCACCCAGGCAAGCAACCTCGCCACATCGGCCACCGCCTGCCTCTCACTATCCTCGGCCTCACCTTGCAGTGCCTTACCGTGAGCTGTTATTCCCTCCGACCTGCCTCCTTTCCTCTCCAACAATCGGCGAGCAGCCCGAGCTTGCTTCAAGGCCATCCATCACCTTAACGAACAGACATCACCACGCCTTGCTCCACAACCATGTGTACACCATCTTTTTCACCTCACCTATCAGCCATCTCCGGCCAGAACCGCCTACGTGTCCTCCTCCGCCTTGACCAGATCGGACCATCGAAATTTCCACCATCCTTGCGCCGAACGTGCTTGCCTCTCGCATAGCCTACGCCACAACGACCTCCGCTCCACAGCAGGCCGAGCCAGCTCCGCCCTCTCGCACCAACGCACCACCCTTCATGGCCTCTCCTCTCTCTCCAAGGCCACCGCGAGAACAACCTTCGTCCAGCCATGTCGGCCTTCCACTTAGACCCACGAGCTGCTCATATTTCATCACTAGCCTAGCTGAGCATTCCGGTCTTCTCTTTACTTATAGGTGTGTGTGTGTGTGTGTCTATTTGTTGATATATAAGTAGTGAGTCGTTTGTGTATATTTGTTCTGTAGATTTTATGTATAAGTATACATGAGAAGGCTGTATATACACTTTGAGTCGCATATATGAAAAGCTCGAATACATATATATGTTTGTTATATATTAGTGATGATGTATTTTATAGTATGTGTTTCCAATATATATCTATTTCATGTAACAGATTTGCCTGACTATAAAAGTATGAGTTATTTATTTATACATAAGTTATATATGGGTTAGTTTATATGTTATTCTATGAGTTGTAAGTATGTTTTTATATATATAAGTTATATATATATGTACACATTTTATTTTAGAGTAATATTATAAATACAGTCGCATATATATATATATATATATATATATATATATATATATATATATATATATATATATATATATATACTGCTTATGTATATGTAGTTGATTTTGCAAATGCTTGCTTCATTTACACATCTATGTTTATATTATCTGTGTTTGTATTTTATTCAAAATATTGATTTTAGAGCCTATATATAAGTGTGTTTGTGTGTGTGTGTGTATTTTATTTGTTTTGGTCGGCAAATCTGTTGAAAAGAAAATATATGTACTTTTTTGTCAGTATATACTTGTTGTCATGCATGTTTATAAAAGTAGTTGTACAATGTACTATGTTGAATTTTAGACCATCCATATATTACAAAAGGCATGTACATAGTTCATACATATGTTTCAAAAATTTTGTGTAATATAAAATTTTGTATATATATTAGTTAATATATATATATATATATATATATATATATATATTCTGTAGGGATCTTGAAATAGGTACGTCGCATATAATTTGGGTATATATATAATATACATTTATTATAACCACACTGAGTCTGCATATTTAGTTGTCTGGTTTGTATATATATATACTTGTTGTAAATGTAATATATATGTTTTGATCTTTAATACTTATGTTAATGGCAAGGTTAATATGTACTTGAATTTTGTTGAAATGTATAGATTTTTTTTAAAAAAAAACAATGATTTTGATATATGCGTGTGCGTATACACATTTAATTTAATTTGTGGTTGAGATAGATATTGATATGTATCGAAATTGATTTTGAACAAATATGTATTCTGTATATATCGAGTTAATTTTGATTTGAGCTCTTCAATCTCTATTTATCAGCTGTTCTCGTTGAATTCGTGCCAATGTTGGAATTCGTGCTTAGGTTCGTAATTCGTCTCATCCTCATTCATCTCTAGCCTCGAAAGGTGAGCAATCACTCACGATTAATATTCTTTTATTTATTAAATTTGATTTCAATTGAAACGACAATTGAAATATGCTGCTGCTAGTTATTTACACTGCTATATATGTGTTATCACCTGTATCAGTTCACCTGTGACATCTGACACCATTGTCCGTTAATTATACGATGATAATCCAGTTTGATTGTTAATTGGTTGATTGTTTGATGTTTACATTGGACGTTAAATTGGTATTGTTTAAAGTGATAAATATTATGAAATTGAATTTAACATAAGATGGTAAAAATTGGAATTGATACATGTATTGAACTTGATTAGTTAAATATGTATAATATGACCCTTAAATGTTTAATTATTCGACACGTATAAAAATAGTTAATTACCTTTGAACCATTTGAATTTGTGTTGTATTAATTGATTAAGTCTGAAATTGAATATTTGATGTCAAATGTAGAATTGTATAGAATAATAAGTGTAATAATCTTTAATCTACATGAAATGATAGTGTATATTCTAGAAATAATTGTGTTAATTTGCACAAACAACAATGTAAATTAATACGATTATTTCGGATTATTTGAATTAATTATTGGATTGTTATTGATTGTTGTTATTTCTTGTTTATTTACATTGACACCATCCCAGTTATCACACTGCAAGTTCCATTTGCTATGCTTTGATTTTTGAATTGAAATGGAATCGGGTTGAAATGATAAATACCCAAATGAATTTGACCTAGGATAGAGAATTAAATATAAAACTGATTGGTCAATAATTTGATTTTAAAAAAAAATAAAGATTTATTGAATAGATAATAAAGTTTTGAAAAGAAGTTGGAATTTGAAACTTTATGTAAAGTAATGTTAATATTTAAAAATCTGAAACGAAATATTAACAAAGTAATTATTGGAAGAACGTTGTTTAATTTAAGCAATGAATAATTGAGTTTGGAATTATTTAATAATTAAGTTTGAAATTATTAATTAAGTTTGAAATTATTTAATAATTAAATAAATTGAATTATTTGAGAATTAAGTAAAATTTGAATTCTTGGTTAAGAGGAATTGAACTTTTGAATAAGTGAATTGGGACTTCGTTAATAAATGAAATTGGGTTTCTTTATTTATTAAGTTTTGGAAAAATTATTTAAGTAAGTTAGTACGTGAAATTGAACTTCTTGAATATGTGAAATTTAGTTTCTTTATTAACTGAGTTTGAAATCTGTATCTAAGTAAAGAATAAGCGAAATTGAATTTCTTAACAAGAAATAAATGTGTTTTATTGAAATTAATGTAAGACTTGAAATTTAATTGAATTTGATTAGACGAATCTAATTTAATTCAATTTGAAGTTTTGATACAATAAAGTTGAACTTGAGTAATTGATTCAATGAATTGGAAATTTAATAGAAATTTGTTTGAAATGATAAATTTACTTAACGAATATTGAATGAAATCGATCTATGAATTTAAATTGATGTGAACATTAAATTAAATTAATTTAAATGTCTTCGGAATGAAATTTATATACGAACTTGAATCAATATTTGAATTGTTTTAAATAAAAGTTGAAATTGAATTGTAAGATTTCGAATTGGTAATTTGGAAGTTTTGAATTGTAAAATATGGAAATTTATATAGAAAGACAAACGGAATATTGGTTTACAAATTCTAATTTGAATTTGAATTTGATTTGGTTTTGAAATTTATTAAACGACCAATCGGTGTAATAATTACGGAAGTTATTAAAGAGACCGGAATCGGTTATGGACATACTCTCTGTTTAAACCGAAAACCACTTTAATAACTATACGCGGAGTGTGATCCAGGATGAAGTGGTTGGAATGACGTACGTGATGACTGAAGAAAGAGAACGATAATGGATAGCCTTGACACTTGTGTCAAATTGGAAATGACTAAAACAGGAGCCGGGCCAGGCCAAATGGGGTTAGCTACCTCGAGCGAACACACTTCTTCGTAAACTACTCATTACTTGTTATTGATTGGTGCACCCTCGTAATTTTGGGAGTGTTGTTTCGCGGTGTTGCGATCGTTGCGGCGATGCGTTTTCACCAGTCCGGATCAGGCAAACGGTAGTTTCACTACCTTGGGTATTGCCTCATGTGCCTTGTCATACTTGTATCCCTATATACGCGACCACTACGAATTTGTTTTGTGTTATACCTATGGAATACTCCCTGATATCCCACTAGTTTACGGTGGAGTTTACAGTGCTGTATAGACTATAACGCTTATATAAAATGTGTTAAGGGGAATAATGGTAACGCCTTAACACTATTTTGATATTTTATATTACTGATAGACATTATCTATTTAGCGCATATTGCTACATAGTAGATAGTTTAACGGATCCTTAGAGGACGGTTATTCCAACGTTCTTTGAGTTGCTTGTATTTCAGTTGTTTTCATTTGAGTTGGATTTATTGATATAAGAATGTTAATCCTGACTAGAGTGTTTTGTGTTTTGCTTTACGCTCGGGTCAGACAGAGTGGTTCAGCTTCTGAGACTCACCTTTGGAGTTAGAGCTTCGCTTGGAGATCCAGCTATCTATCAAGCTTTCAGATGATCAGTTGATTCCAGTGATGTATTCTGATTCTTGTATTTGACTATTGTATTCGAGACTTCTGTTGTAACTTATTTAACTCCGTTATATATATATGTGTGTGTGTGTGTGTGTGTGTGTGTGTGTGTTGTGTGTGTGTGTGTATGTATAGTAGCTTCATGAACTACTATCTTTTGCTTTCGTTGCATATTATTACTCTGTACCTGTGATTCTGTGATTATTTATTTACTGTATATGTTCAGTTTCGCCCAAAATTTAAATTAACAATTCGGTATTTTGAATTATTCAGGTCCGACATGTGCGGATGCGAATAGTCCAAAATAGCGGGTCGTTACATGTCTAGAACAACATACTGAGAACCACGCTGGGATCCCCTATAACACAAGATCGGACTATCCCTGACCTGGATAGACCGAATATGCTATCACCCTGGGTGTTTCCATCCTTTTTGGAGCTCCTTCCATAATCGTAGAAATAATATCCGACGATATCTAGAAAGGTGATAAACGTACCCTAATTGGGTTCTTCCCACTTAGCCTTGCTGCATCTCCCCTACTTTTCAGTCATTCCAGGTTTATGAGGCTAGAGGGTACGATTACCTTTTAAGGAATTTTCTCTTAGAATGCTTATTCTCCTCCAATGACAATGTACTGATAGCATTCATCCATACAAGTCCGTCCTGGGTCCGAACGAAACCAAATCCTACTACATCCATTTTGTAATAATCCTTAGGATTTGTAGCGATTTGCCCTTGCATTTCACTGCCCCATCTTCGAATCTATGCTCTTGTATTCACAACGAAAACATCCTTGTTGGATCGAAGAGGTTTTTGGATAGCTTATCCGATTTCAGTCTCTTTGAAAACAACGTTCGATATTTCCAGTAAACTCAACCCCGGTTCTTTAGGAAATAATCACACGAAAATAAGAATGGAGATCACCTCCTAGCCGTCAATGGAGATTTCCTTACCAACGTCCTATAAGAACGAAATGAGTTAATACATACAGTATAGCACTTCGAACAGTAACTGTACCATATAATTCCCGTATTTCTCCTATATATTTCCAAAGTTATATTTTTGGGTCCAGATTTGATAATCGGTTATTTAACTATCGAATAAACGATCATTCAGCCAAATATTTCATTTCCACTGAGAAAAACCAAGTCTCATTTTATTTAATTTTAATAAATTAAACATCCTTATCCAGGATTTATGTACTTATCTTACCGAATTTAGTATATTCACAAACTATCTTTTCTTTTCAAAAAGAATATTTGCAAACCCTTTTAAAAATAATACGGAGAGTACCACTGCGGTACCAAACCATGGATTCACATCTCAATGGTTACGTCTTTATCCCAAAGAAATCTAAGACTTAACTAGAGGGACTCCCAACCTCTGATTTGCCATGCGAGTATACCATTACTTTCCGAAAACTTTATTTAAATTTTTTAAAATAATACTTATTAAATTTCTATAATGACTTCCAAGTTAAACTCTAGGAAAACTAATTTTTAAATAAAAGTTATTATATAAAAACATTAGTATTGAATAGTTTATCCTTTGAAAATAATAATACTGGTTAATTCTTAAAGAAAAATTGACTTACTATAAACTAACTGAACAGATATTTAAATATATTTTAAATAATTTTTAAACAAATGAATAAATAATTTTTTTCTGAAATATTCTTAAACATTTTTTTTAAATTACCCGGTTAATGATTAAAAATCCTTCCTTTTTAAAACCAACTAACTTCTCAATAAAGTATACCTTTCAATTTAAATTTCAATATTGCTAGTTAACATTGAAAAAATCCCTTTCTATTTATTCCAAATTTGACTTACGTCCCAAATCCGTAAATTCCCTTTTCACAATTCTAAAAGATAAATCTACCATTTATTTTTAAACTGACTTACCCGTTTCCTCATAATCCTCATTATGAATTTATAATTTTAAATTTATCCACTGATAATCACTGCACTTTATTCATAAACTTCGTTTATGAATTCCATAGCCTCATTTAGCTTTTAAAACGGTTTCGCAACACTTAATCGATTTTAAATCAATTTATGATTTAAACATCATTTTTAAATGTATTTCTCTAAAATAAACAAACTGAATTCCAACACCAACTATGTTCCGATTCTGCTTCCCTTTTTATAATTTAAAATCTTACTTAAGATCTTGCACGACGGTCTCATATTTTATTTTCAAAAATTCCCTTTTCATTCTTCCAACTATTTAAATCTAAATTTAAAAATGAATCCTTGTATACTTAAACAATATCGCTTAAGTTCTATTGTTGGAATCCTTTTATTCACATTTATTAAAAAAACTCTATTTTTCCATATTTCGGAATTATTATATTGAATTTTAGAATCAAACTTTTTATTTTTCTCAAATTCATTATTTTAAATTAATCCAAATTTCACTCTAAATATTTTTACTTCAAAATTTATTTTTAATTTCTTTCCCAATTTTAAACATGTACCATTTGTATTTTGAAGTACCAAAATATAACCAGTAATACCATTGCATAAAATAAATTCAATCATGATATAATCTATCACCGATTATTTAATATATCATATTACTGAATACGAAAATAGGCTCAACGTTTTTTAGGAATCCAGTTGGATCTCTCCAACCTGTTTCCCTGCATTCATAGATGTTAAAACAATATAAAAAACCAACCCCACTTCATCGGGGAAATCGCAGTATATAGGGTCATCCGCTATTATGTGGGGCGCATAGGGTCTCATCCACTATATAATGCAGGAATATCAATCATTCCAATACATATATTACGATATATGATATCACATCCATTTGATAAAAATATATTAATCGAACCAATCAATCAATAGTTAATTTTAACTATTTAAAATTAATTGCAATAATCCAAAATTGAGTGAGATTTAACTCATTTTTATTTCCTGTTGCTTTTCGCATTCTGGTTTTGATTGAATATGAATGCGTTTTAAAATATCTGAAAATTTTGAAAGCTCCATTCATCCAACCCATTTCAAAGCATAGATGATGACATCACGATCCCAACAAATCTTGAATCGTCCAAAATGGACCTCGTACGCAGGAGATATAAATTTTATACGTTTGGATGTGAATTATATAAACAAATTCTTTTTTTTAAAGAAAGAATACAGCCAATACCAATTTCAAAACCCGGCCCATCTCAAACGCTTCTTCCCCAAATATGCTGCTACTTCCCCTATGCACAGATAACATCACTCCTCTGTACATGCATACGAGATCACCTCCTCCAGATCATCATTTGCCAAGTCAAAACCACATACAAACTCCCCTTGTCGAGCTCGACCCAACCAACCCCTTAAATCAATGACCGAACCTCCCACAAGATATGTGACTACTCCATATCACTACTACAATGAAAATATCATGACCCTCAATCTACGATCGCATACCCTGAAATCCTACTCGAAGATGCGCTTCCATATGCTCATCTCGAAACTACACTCTAGTATCCAATTGACCTCTAAACGAGCCTAAATTGCAACCCTAGCCAAAAGTACACCCATGACATCATAGCCAACCATCCCAACTCTCAATGCCGCACTCCACTTCGATCATGTCAGATGAAAGAGAAAGAAGAAGTAGGAATTTAGGAAAAAATTTCACGATTTTTACGTGTGTATATCATATGAATTTTTTTTTGAACTTTGATTTCTTTTCCTTCGAACAGTTTTTTTTCCCTTTACTGTACCCTTTTGTGATTTAAAAAGGAAAGAAGGGGGAGATGATAGGAAGCGTGTTTACAAAGGTTAGTGTACAGTGATTTGAAAAGAGATGTAAAAGTGATGATGTGAAAATTGGTCAAATCCATTTATTATTTAAATTTAAATCGCCTCGAATTCGTAGCTTAAAATCTTGACCTCCTATCAAGGCATGATGCTAGGCATTTATAATGTTATACCCCTATTTCGAATGCAATGGAGATGGTTTCGAGTCCTAATTCGATCGTATGGGGAAGATAGCTTTTTGGACCCAATTATTATATTGAATTTCAATATAAATTTCAGCGCGTTTCTAAGCCCTACGACCAAACAATAACTCGAAAAGCTACATAATTTGAAATTCGATAATTATACACTATTAAATCTCATTTGCTAGGGTATAATTAAAAGACAGATTGTTATGGTCGACATTTAAGGATTGAAAACAATTTATTAGGGTCCAAGTGTCGATATTTAAGGATCGAAAAGGCAAGTAATTACAAGAGTGAATGTTTATCTCTGCTTCATAAAGAGATACTGGAAACAAGAATTCTATAAAATACTAAAAGGTACTTAATGTGGAATGAGAAATGTAATTTCTATTCCTATTATATTTTAATATAGAAAATTATTTCTTCTAGTTCAAGATATTTAATCAGGATCTCTCAATAGGAAACTAGATACAAAGCAAAAAATAAAAAATCATGATAAGTGGTTGAATGAAGCTTGGTATTTTATAGGTTATTATAGAAATGGCAGAAATAGTGCGAGCTTAACATATAATACTTCTTAATGGACACATCAAATTACTTTCCTGACTATAAGAAACATTATTTATGAAATAATAACCACTATCAATATAGACTAAAATAGATATAATTGCATTTTTTCATGAATATTATGAATATTCGTGATCAAGTAAATCTATAATAGTGGTATTCATAGGAAAAAATTGCATTTAATAACATAGATGTATCTGAAATTTTTTACAATTATTTTGGAATTATAAACTAAGCACGCTTTTAAGAAATAATAATTTAGCCATATGATTATGAATTATATGGTACTAGTGAATTGTATCACAAATGATTCGGGAAAAGCACCCATTCAATGGAAGCGACAAAAGAGTGGGCGAAATCTTTAGATTGATACATATAGATGTATAGAGTCAAAAGCTAACGATACCAGAATGAATCCATTCACTTCACTAAATTCACAAATGAATTATCATAGAAATGAACGTGTGTATTTGATACACATGTAGGATATTTGTGATAAGTTCGTTAAATATAAAACGGAAGTAGAAAAACATAACATACAAAGAAAATGAATATTCGATTTCATCGGATATGTGTGTGTATTAGAAAGGGTTCCAAAAGTTCCAAAAACAAATAAGATTCAATGCTCCTTCATATGGTATATATTGAGGTATCGATAAGGAGTAATTGGATTTAGCTGGATAAAGAATGGTTGATAATGAGTGGAGTTGAGTTAACTTCTTTCCATCAGAAGTTGTACTTCAGAAGAAGTACATAGGTTAAAATTAATCTCATCCATAGTTTACAAGATCATACAAGATAAAAGTTTATAAAAAGCCTCTAGATATCCTAGGTCAAGGAGTTAATAGGTTGTGTAAATTAGGAGACTGCAAGTAATATTTATTTATGCAGGCTCTTATGTAGGTAACCCTAAAATAGTTTGGGTTGGACTAATATTGATTTACCAATTGTGTTATGAACATAAGTTTTGTACACTAAAAACTAGATCATATTCACACACACATACACACACAAATACATGCACAAACACATATAAAGATAATTTATAAAATGTTTCTAAATGCATGTTTCATTGTACTGAAAAAGAACTATTGTTTCAAGAACCACAAACTTTGCGATGAAAAAATTTTCTTTACAAATTATAGATAAAAGAATGGATTTGGATACGATCCAATGATGAATCGATCAACATAAGATGAAACAAAATTAACCAACCCAAAAATAGATATGACATATTAATTGCCTAATAAGAATCCACATACATTAATAAGAAACTATGAGTTTCTTATTGATGTTGAAAAAAGAATTTCCTTAGTTGTCAATAAGCCACGAAGAGTATTGACTCCGCCATATACCACCATGGACAAATCTGAATGGATTCCAAGTGCATTATCACAATACGATTTTGATAGTTCTATCTAAAAGGACGTCATCCATCATCCTAAAAGTTTCTTTAAGAAGGCTAATGGAATTAAAATATAGCAAGCTACGTTGATATAATAGCATTGTAAAATTAAATTGCTGATACTAACGTAATAGATTCATCATTTAACGTGCTTAAATGAATATCAAATTTTACTCGCAAAACTATTATTCGATATGATTTTGAGTTTTGTTACATATATGTTGAAACAAAAATTTTGAATAAAGACTTAGAATTTGTTGTTTGCACATGACAACTGAAGTGTCTCAAAGTCACAAGCAGTGCTACTGAGTTTGTAGGTTTTGGATAGGACCCATGAACTGATGTGAAAGTAGCATTCAATAAGTAGTAGAGTTAAGCAAATGTTTTGATAGAAAAATTAAACAATTTGAATTTCAGTCGAAATGCAGAAGAAGTGCATATTTGTAAGAAAGAATTTTAAGGTACTAGAATATCTCTTAAGTAATAACTGATCAACGAACTTATGATTGTTAAAGATGTATTTGTGTTATAATCATTTTATTTTTCTTGTTTAATACTTGACATTGGATTCAAAAATGAGATCGTTTATAATAAGTATAGGATGTTGGGATTGTCTGATATAATATAAATAGATATCATATAAAGACATTTAATATAGAGCATGTGAGATAGATTCTTTATGAATAGTAATGGGAACTATCATATATGTTATGATGCCTACTATATCACACGCTTATGTAATTTGTACACTAAGCGAGCATCGATTCAGAATTAAGAACACTAATACATAAGTGTATTCTCGAATATTCGGGAAAATCTAGTGAATTGTTTACAAAAACAATGAATTCCTTAATAAAGGAATATTCGAAGTTGAGTTTCATAAGAGATCGATCATGGTTCCTTATTTCGAAATTCACATTCAAGCTTAGTAAGGAAGCTACAAGTTGGAAATGTTCCAAACATTAGTTGTGGCTTATTCAACCAATACACTATATACATTTCCTTAAATAGCATTGCAATAAAAGCAATGTATGCATATATAAATACATAAATTTATAACCGAGCTAGGAGAGATTTCAAATGTTGTGAATCCTAATTTTGTTCTTCGTAATACCCTAAAATCATCATCTCATATCAATGATTGACTTTCAAATTCCATAAAAAACAGGTTAGCGACATAAAATTAGAACGAAACAATAAACAAAGACATTGATAGAATCTCACAATGGAATGGTTACATGTAGTATACTTATATACATGAACAGAATAGGGTAATAATATATAAAAGACCACACTAACGGAAGAAACTAATAAATAAATATCAATATAGAAAGTCAGAATACATTTACTCCCAGCAAAACGAAGTTCTGAATAAATATTTAATACAACATGTCTCATATAGAAATAATAGGTCTACCATGTACTACTAATCAAGTATACATATCCAAAATATCGGTGTTGTGGCTCTAAAATGCTCCGGCTGCATATACTGATAGTGTATCCCTAAAAGCACCTGACTCACAAACTACTCAACCGAGTACCCGAGAGCTGTCATAACATATACAGATAAAGATAACGCAAGTCAAATTGAAAGTCTAGTGTGATGGGAACTATCGCAAAATACTATATATCAAAACTATATACAAATAAACATGAAACTATTAAGGTCTAACCGGTCCTCTCCATGAACATGGCAAAGGAGTAATCCAGACTGCATATAAACAAGTAAAGTAACCTATTTAAAAAAGATAGGAAATCATACCATAACATGCTCTTCTCTTGTCATCGATGATCAACACAATTAATATAATGTGACAATCATGTAACAATATAAAAGTATGCAGGCAATAAAAGTGATGTGCAATAATATAAGTCTACACTATGAAACACATAATGATAATATAAATCAACAATTATATCACAAGCACAACAAAATGATGTGCCAAATAGAGAATATATATGGTCGTCTCGTACTAAAAAATATACTAATGGAGCAATTACACCTTATGTGATCGTTGGATTTATATACACATTCTTACCTCTGAGAGTCCACGAACGCAGCCGAGCATCATCACATTACCACTCTGCTATAAGGTGCCCCTAAACGGACCTAGACCGCTCTCTTCGCAACAGTGAAAACTCTACCATTGTAGTGCTCTCTAACATCTATATCTATGCTACTGCTACTAGGTACAAGTACCCATCAAGTGCTACTCCAGACCCCCTCGAACGCTTGGTCCATAACCATAAAACAACATATAAATGAATGCGTAGCACTGGAACCACGATATGACTCGAATCTTATTGCCTACTCCAGGATTCCAACGCCAGGTACTTAATTTGACCCAAACAGATCATTCAAGCACAACGGCACTTTAAACTATGGAATTTATGCTAACGTTTGTCTCTGCATTTGCCCAATCTCATAATGATCGCTCCCATTGCATGCTCGGCCATCTGCCTGAGTTTAGAATCGCTTCCTTGTCTTCATGCACCCCTTAATCATATATGCTCATTTTACTTGACTATGGAATCGATCAACATCCCGATCACATAATTGATTGGCCCTCCATCTCTCTCTAGATCTCCTGCTATTCCTGTGGAGGAATAGTCCATACCTTGTGCACTACGCCTTGATCGCTTCCTCGACCGCTTGCCCGAACGCCATTGTGATTATTGCGGACCACTTATGAACTTCTTATGTCCATAATCAAAATCTAAGCCTATCCTTTCATTCCACTTTCTTGAGTTGCCCAAAGCCTCCCCGAAGTCATCCCAAAGTCTCATGTTGAACAGTATCCAAATTGGGGGAGAAATCCCCGAAAAACATTCCCAGCCTAAGCTTTATTTCTTGGGAAAAGTCCCAATAGGTGGACCATTGAGGTCCTACCGGTGGACCAATGGAGACTGCTCCAAGGCAGTAAAAACAGGGCAATGAGCTACCGAGCCCCACCATCCTCTATTTTGCTTGCCTTTTCCTCTGTTGCGTCAGTCGATGAGCTACCTTGCTTCTTAAGCTTACTTTCACCCATCGAACCCCTCTGAAGTTCATTAGTTGATGTTTTGAAAGTGGTTCCTTATGTGTTTGAAAACTAATTTCTACATGAAACCCACTCTTTGCATGGGTAGAGTTCAATGGTTGACTCCAATGACTCGGTTTCCTCTAATCATGCCAAAACCTACTCAGCCGACCATCTTGCCTCAAGTGAAGCCTATGTATGCTAATGCACTCATTTGTGCACATTTACACATGCACACAAATGCTACACAAATCAAGTTTTAGACTTCACTGGAGCGATTAATCAACCTGGTATACTCTCATGCAGCTTAGTGCACATGATAGTCACTATGGCCACGTGAAATGCTAGCAGTGCACATATATACAAACGTATTTACGAAAGCGCACACACATATATATTCAAACAAATAAACACAAATATTCAAACTAACATACACAAAAATTCCATTTACAATATAAAAATTGTTCTAAACTAGTCCTTGGAAAGAGGTTCCATCAATATGTTTCAGATTGTTGCAAATATGTGAATGGGCATCTTTAACCCTCCTTTTGGCAAGGTGGCTTACATGCGAATTTAACCAAATAGACTGCACAGTTATCGAGGTAGGAATACTATAGGTTTGACTCAACTGGATGGATAGACAATCAATCACAGATGATAAACATGTTTAGAAAGTCGGGATTCGGCATAGTCGATGGACAAAAGGCACGATAGTTGAAATATGAGTTTCGACAAAATTCAGGTCGTTTCGGGACGGTTGAAGTTTGCTTCGAGTCACTGTAGGTTTACTTTGGGTTTTCACCTAGTTTTCTTCGAGTCAGATGAGGCTTTAATTTGGGTCACTTGGGATCGGTAAGTTTTGGAGGGGTCGTTGATAACTTCGGGTCGGCGGGATATTTACTTTGGGCCACTACCCGGGTCACTTTGGGTCGGCATATTTTTATGGGGTCGGGATGTATCTTGAGGGTTTGGCATAAAATGATAGGTCTGGCACTACTTCGGGTCAAGAAGAAAGCATCCTTTGGTCGGCAATAGGTTCTCGGATCGACACAAAAGCTCGGAGATGGGGTCGGCATATTCTCATGTCGGCATGTTCTTGCTTGAAGTTGCATGGCAGTTTGCTCTGAGTCATAGGTCAACTTTCTTCGGGTCATGATGGGTCACTTGGGGTCATCTGTAAGGAGCTGGGATCGGCATGTTTTTTGTTGCTTTGGGTCGGTAATGGAAATACTTCGGGTTGGCCTTGGGAAAATCAAGTCGGCATAAAGCAAGAGGTCAGCATGTTTTTGCTTTGAGTCTTGTTGCAATCTGCTTCGAGTCATAGGTCAACTTACTTTGGGTTATGACTCAGTTAACTTGGGGTCGGTTGTGAGGAGTTGGGATTAGCATGTTTTTGGTTTCTTTTGGGTCGGTAGTGGAAATACTTCGGGTCGGCCTTGGGTAAATCAGGTCGACTTAAAGCAAGGGGTCGGCATATTTTTTCTTTGAGTCACAATGCAATCTACTTTAGGTCAAAATGGAGGCTGCATAGGATCACCACCCAGTTCACTTGGGGTCGGTATATTTTATACTGCTGGAAATCTGTGGTCGATGGTATGGACTCGACTATGGTTTGGTGGGTCTTTATTGCCCAGGATGCCCAGTAACCCGGATTTTTCCTATAAATACGGTAGGCGAGGATTCAGAAAAGGGATTCCTATTCTGTTCTTCCATAGCTTCTACAAAGGTTGTTCAAGTTACTCTACTATGTTTTGTTTTAAAAACTTAGGACTGTAATTGTATTCAATTCTCTAATCAATAAAAAGGAAACTTCTAGATTGGACAAAGGCCGGAGTTAGTCGAACCACTATATATCCTATCTTATACTACTTTCTTTTAAGTTTTGATTATTCTTCATATTTATTTCGTCTTCATATTTACTATTTGTTAACTATAACTGTAAATTGGTGCTTTCAATGGTGTTTGGGTGTTAGCGACCAATTTTGGTGCAAAAATTTTGGCGCTTTCACTGAGAAACTAGCACTCAGGGATCCTAAAGCTTGGATTTTGGATTTAAAGGCTTATGAACATGGATTCTGGAAGCTATGGAAAAGCAATCAACAAGGAGACAAAGAGAAGAGATGAGTTGGCATGAAAGAAGTCAAGAAGCATCCTAAGGAGCTAATCAGACTCAATTTTCATCACCAGAGATAAGATGGAGATGATGATAGATGCTATGCAGGAAAGGATGCTGAAAAGGCGGGAGGAAATGATGCAGAACTTATTCTAATAGATTGGATAAGATGGAACAGAGGAAGTCCAAAATCAGAACCAAGGAAGTGGTTAGGATATGGGACAGAGTGGAGCCATTGGGAGCAGCTTCTGAACTTAGGGGCATGCCCTTGGATCATACTGGCTCGATTCCAAACAGGATATCGGGCAATGCCATGCAGTTTGGCGTTAATCGGGATATGGATGCTCCTCTAGAAGAGCAGGTCAAAGGATTTCCTAGCGGACTTGAGGTCAGGATGGAAATGACAATCAGAGACCACCAATGGATGTTGGAACAGCTGGAAACTGGAAACCAAGACTTGGAGCGGAAATTAGCAGTCTTAGATGTGGACTGAATTAACCGGGGGAAAACCCCGACCAAGGAGAATGGATTGGAACAACAACCCATGGAACTGGTGGCATGGATTTGGATGGCTTTGTTTGGGAATGGATAGTGGTGATGGAACAGGAGCAACTATCATCCACAATAAATCAGAGTTAGCCTGGCTTAATGGCATAGGTCGTCATCTCTTGACGGTATGGTATAAGTAATAAACCTTGTAGTAATGCGGCTTAGTCACTTACACATGTTTGGGATCGAGGATGCTCCCTAGGCATGCTCTAAGATGACGATGAACTGTGGTACTTGGGTTTATGAATTTTTTTTTCTATTTACTGCAAACTTGGGTTTTTCAGGTCATGGTTACAGTCCCGATCGGAGAGATGAGGCAATAACCGTGGGTTATGAGTCCCTTTGCTAGAGAGCGAAAGGATGGACTCGAACTCGGATTAAGTCCTCGACCAGAGAGTGGAGGCCGGAAAATATAAGTCCTCGACCGGTGAGTCAACGTCGAAGAATATAAGTCCTCGACCGGAGAGTCAAGGCCGAAGAATATAAAAGTCCTTGACCGAAGAGCAGAGGTCGAAGAATATAAAGTCCCCATTTGACGATCGAGGCCAGAGAAGGATACCCCACAGATTAAGTCCTAGACTGGAGAGTCCGGGTCGAAGCAGAATAAAATAACCCGGATTGGAGTAATAGGACCTGGAGAGGTCCTAGATTTGGATATGGACCAGACGAGGTCCCAATTTTGGATATGGACCCGGCGAGGTCCTGGATATGGATTATAGGACCCGGCAATATCCCAGTTTTGGATGTGCCCGGAACGAGGTCTCGGATATGGATTGTAGGACCCGATAAGGTCCCCATTTTGGATATGGACCGGGCAAGGTCATGGAAATGGATTATAGGACTCGACGAGGTCCCGGTTTGGATATGCACCCAGCGAGGTCTCGAATATGGATTATAGGATCCGGCAAGGTCCCAGCATTGGATATTGACCGGCGAGGCCTTGGATATGGATTGGATTTTGCACGACAAATCCCTAACTGGAGAGTTATGGGATGGATACTTGAAGTCGGTGGGAAATCGATTGCTTATTGTTTAGTGATACTGAACGGGAGTGTAGGGAGCGATACCGCTTCGTCGGAGAGCGACAGGATCGGCTCGTTCGTCTTTTTTCCCCTTCACTGCAGAGTGATAGGATTGGATCCAGCAAGAGCCCGGAGTGGCGGTAATTGGTATAGAACTTAGGCCATGGCATCGCTTAATGTTTAGGGATACTGAACCAGAGTGCAAGGGATAGGTAGCTTCACCGGAGCGCGATAGGATATGCCAATTCAATCGTTAAGTTTGGATCTAGCTTGGCAAGGGTTTAAAGAGGTCATCAATGATCTGGAAAGATCACCGGAATCGATTAGAACCTTTGAATGGATTAAGATAGTGGCTTCGAATAGCTAACGATTTGGCTAAGGACCCAGAGTGGTCGCAGAATTGGATTAGGATTTTGGCCCAACGAGGTCACGAATTTGGATTATAGGACCCAGAGAGGTCCCGGACTTTGATAAAATGATTTGGAGAGATAGTGGATTCGGTCAATGTATTTGGAATGAATTAGGAATTGGATAATGGCTAGAAACAATCACGGATTTGGCTAACGGATTTGGATGGAATTGCTTGATAATGGATTGGATTATAGATAAGATGATACTGCTATTGATGGAATATAGACTTTGGATTATCGGATTTGAAGCTATTAAAAACACATCTTTCAATAGCAAGGCATGTTTTAGGGGGCAAAAATTAACCCGCCTTTAGGCAAGGCAGCGTAAAGAGGATTTAACCAAGTCAACTGCACGGTTATCGAGGTTGGAATATTATAGGTTTGACTCTACTGGATGGATAGATGATCAATCACGGATGATAAACATGTATAGGAAGTAGGGATTTAGCATAGTCGATGGACAAATGGCATGAGATAGTTGAAACATGAGTTTCCACAAAAATCAGGTCATTTTGGGGTGGTTGAAGTTTGCTTCGAGTCACTTGTTGGTTTACTTTGGGTTTTCACCTAGTTTGCTTCGAGTCGGATGAGGCTTTGCTTCGGGTCATAAGGAATCGGTAAGTTTTGGTGGGGTCGGTGATAACTTCGCGTTGGCAGGCTATTTACTTTAGGTCACTACCTGGGTCACTTGGGGTCGGCATATATCTTGAGGGGTCGACATAAAATAATGGGCTCGGCACTACATCAGGTCAAGGAGCAAGCACCCTCGGGGGAGCAATAGGTTCTCGGATCAGCACAAAAGCTTGGAGATGGGGTCGGCATATTCTTAGGTTGGCATGTTCTTGCTTGGAGTTGCATGGCAGTTTGCTCCGAGTCACGGATCAACTTGCTATGGGTCATGACTCGAGTCACTTGGGGCCTCTGTGAGGAGTTAGGAATGGAATGTTTTTGGTTG
Source organism: Allium cepa (assembly GCA_030765085.1). NCBI lineage: Eukaryota > Viridiplantae > Streptophyta > Magnoliopsida > Asparagales > Amaryllidaceae > Allium > Allium cepa. Next base: position 458,166,593 of record CM060932.1, read on the forward strand.
CTTTGGGTCAGCAATGAAACTACTTTGGGTTGGCCTTGGGGAAATCAGGTCGGCATAAAGCAAAGAGTTCATATATTTTTTCTTCGAGTCATACTGCAATCTGCTTCGAGTCACAAGTCAATTTGCTTCGGGTCATGACTCGGGTCACTTGGAGTCGGTTGTGAGGAGTTAGGATCGGCTTGTTTTTGGTTGCTCTGGGACGGCGATGGAAATACTTCGGGCCAGCCTTGGGGGAAATCAGGTCGACATAAAGTAAGGGGTCAATATCTTTTTGCTGGGAGTCACATTGCAATTTGGTTCATATCAAAATGGAGGCTGCTTCGAATCACTACCTGGGTCTCTTGGGGTCGGTATATTTTATACTCCAGGAAATCAATGGTCGACAGTATGGACTCGACTATGGTTTTAGTGGGCTCGTATTTCCTAGGAAGCCCAGTTACCTAGATTTTGCCTATAAATACAACGTGCGTGGCTTCAGAAAAGGGATTCTAATTATGTTCTTCCATAACTACTCCTACAAAGGTTGTTCAAGTTACTCTGTGATTTTTTGTTTCAAAAATTTGGGATTGTAACTGTAACCAATTCTCTAATCGATAAAATGGACATTTTTGGAGCGGACGTAGGCCGGAATTAGCCGAATCACTATAAATCATGTCTTATTACTACTTTATTTTTATTTTAGATTGTTCTTCATATTTATTTCCTCTTAAAATTTACTATTTGTGAACTATAACCGTGAATTGATGCTTTTAGCGGCGTTTGGGTGTTAGTGACCAATTTTGAAGCAAACACTCTCTATTATGACTGTCTTGCTCTTGCTAAATAAAATAATCTATGATGAATGTATATGTAATAGTGGATTCTTTGAATCTAAGTTCGATATTTTTTTCTTGTGTCTTAAGAAGGGAAAAAGTTAGTAAAATGATTGTTATGCTTATGTCTTTTAATTCATCATATACATGTATCAAGATTGATGCACGTGATTCTTGCATCATATATTAATACATCAGTTTTCTGTATCTGGAATATGTGCATTATAAATTTTCATGAAAAATAGTAGTTCCATTAAAAAATATTAAATATTGATTAGAGGTGGTGAATGTATTTTGGATACATGTACACAAGTTATACAAAAACGTGTAGTGCAAGTGTAACGACCAAAATTTCTCCATTTTAATTTGCAAATATTTAATTGGTTTTAAATATTCAGATAATGGATTTTATAACTAAAATAAAGCTCTTTTAAATAATAAATAATGATCGTAAAATAGTTTTTTAAATATGTTTGCAAAAATATATATTTTGAAGAAAAATAGAAAATGTGACCAAAATTCGCTTTCTGAATTTTTGACTTTTCGTCGACTAAAAGCTATCGGAAACATTGTGACTCTATTGTTTAGTATAACACATACATTTATATTTGAGTTAGGATATGGTTTGTTATATATGCATACATAAGTAATATAAAAAGCGGATGTAACATTATATGAAAAACAAAATAAAATGTTAAACATGAAAAGATTCCTTAGGAAACATAAGTACATTAGAGTACTAAAACATATTTAAACATACTAGAACTTGGAAAAGGAAGGGGACATGAGTGTGGGCTGAGGTACATAACGGTGAGGTGGTAAGAAGAGGTGGAGGGTAAAGGACCAAAGGCATTAAGATAATTTACTTTATTTCTTACTCGTAAATATCCCTTTCATTTTATCAATTTTTCCTCCTCTTCTCACGGCCATAACTCCTTCTATTCAACTCCAAAAATAGAAATTCCTTTTTTCAATATTCAAGAGAATTGAGTTGGCTATTATTTTCATTTACACCATTTCTTCAATTTTCGAGTGTTTTTAGGTCAAAAATACATTTTTTTCAGACCCATATTTTCAAGTTTGAACATACCCCTTCTTCTTTTGACCATATTTCCCTCAAAAAAAAATCCAGATTGAGTGATTATTTTTTTGAAATTATCGAGAGAGAAATTTCCAAGAACTTTACCTTTAATAATTTTCCCGAATTCCATGGGTCACTCGTCGAAAAATCAGTTGGAAAATGACCAATTTCGGGTTGAATTTTTGTGAATTCGATGATAATCTGAACCCCTTCTCCCCTTCAATCCCGAGCTCCACCACCTTTGGGCCATGTGCACCATAACTTAGCTAAACTATATATCTACCATAAGGCCACCAAATCTTATTCTTACCAAAGTCAAAGCATGGATCTGTGCTTGCTTAAAATGTAAGGGAGAATTCATCTAAAAGTTCTAACTTTAAATATGATGCTTACTTTGATAATGAAATTATTGTTAATAGTTTGTATGTTGACATTGATTAAAATGTATATGTGTATATATATAAATATATATGTATATATGTTTGATTTCATGTTTGGTTCGACTTAGAGATCAAAGTTGAAATGTGTATATGGATGTAAAGTTATGTTCTTTGCTTGGTTATGTAAACCATGACATGTATTTGTGTCGTTTTTATATTATATATGCTAAAAGTTAGCACTTAAGTATGCGGTTATACGTAAAATGAAAAGTTAGTATTTGAAATCGTAGTTGCGACATCGAAATCCTTTGATTTTCAAAAAATTATTTCCCTTACTTACTTTTAGAAATGTTTACATTTAGTTTTAAATACTTTACTTTGTTTTCCTAAAACCTATTTTTAAGTTATAAAAGCAAGTTAACATAAAAAAAATAGAATTTTGAAAGTGATTTAAAACACAAATCAAGTTTTGAAATTACAGATCGAATAGGGATAGTCGCTATAAGTGCAGTTCGTAAAATGAACTAGTTTGGAAAATCTAAAAAAGTGTTTTCACTTATGTATTCTTTTTGCAAAATGTTTCTAAAACTTTAATTGAGTAACAAAAAATTCATTATATAATTAATTATTTATTTTAATGATTAATAATTAATAAATTAAGATAATTAGTACTTAATCATTAGTTTACGAAGGTAATTGAACCTTAAGTGTCTATCAATTAAGTTAATTATAATTAGTCAATTAATTTAAATTAATTATTATTTAATTATTAATAAGGGATTAATTATTAATCAATTATTTATTTAAGATTAAGTATTAACTAATTATTTATTTATAAAAGGGTTTAATTATAATTAATTACTAATCAAGTGTAATTTAAGTTAAGATTGAATTTAAACTTAATTATTATTTAATCATTTTAAACAAAGGTTTAATTTATTATTTAAGTTTTAATTAAGGAATAATTAATTGAGATTAATTAATACTTGATCATTAATTAAATGTTTAAATTATTATCTAATAATTAATCAAAGATTAATTGAGGTTTAATTATTTTTTAATAGTTAATTATTTTATAATTATTAATTAAAGGTTTAATTATTATTAAAAAAAATAAATGTTATGAATTATTGAATAAAAGTATTAAAATTTTAGACCACCTTATTTCCAAAGAACGGTTTTGTTTCTGAAGCAACTCTCTTTTAAAGAACACTTTAAAATTCAAAAGATTTCTTTGTCGACTACCTTTAAGAAACCTCAATTGAATATGAAACCCATTGACATTTCTTTAGTACAATAAAACACTATTCCGCTAATTTAATTGTAGTTAACATCTGTTGGTAGAATAAATCACTGGACTGTCGTAGTTCCCTAAGTTGATTATGTTGACATAGATTGGGAAGTACAAAAACTCATTCTGCCATTATATTAACTTGGATGTGTTTAGCAGAACAAATCCCCATCTATTATATTGGTAACATAGATAGTTACACATATGTGGATTACTTGCTATCGACTGATTCCCTTTACATATCTGCTTGTTATGTAATACTCATGTTATATAACTTGGATAAGTTAAACCCTATTAAATGAACTATTGTGGTCACTAAGCCTCATTCTGATTTTACAAAATCCAGTATTTCATTTTGTTAGTTTTGAAATTGTTTAATGTTTATTATTATTTTTAAATATGATATCTAAAAGACAGTTAAACAATTACTTTATTAAATGCTTAAAGTTAATTTAATCTTTTTAAATAATTATTTAAAATTAGTGTTTTGTTAATATGGCTTAGAAAAAATTAAATGAAGAATGTTTTAAATAATACTTGTTTATTTAAAGGCATTCAGAATAAGTGATTTTATTAAGGGAACTTTATGGATTAATTTTTATTAAAAGAGTTTTGTTTTAAATAAAGAAGTTTTATAAATGATTTTAGAGATTTTAAAGAGTGTTATAAATGATTTTAAACATTTACAACAGAAGTTTTACAAAATGATTGGAGTATTGAGTAAAGGAAACATTATATATAAAAGATATTTGTTAAAAGGATTTATTGAAGGAAATTTATAAAAGAATTTGAGATTTGATTTCCTTTAACCGACCTTCGTTATTCTGGTGGTAAGGACATTCATTCCACACTTAACACTGAAGAAATATTGTTTGAGGTAATCTTTATCTCCAATTTAAATAACATTTTGTTTTGATCCTTTAATATGATTCGTAAATGAGAAACCTTTCACAAATATTTTGTGAATATTCTTATGTCGGTGAGATGAGTACACGGATGTTTTTGATAAACACTTTTGACAAGAGTTTTAATGAATGAAAGAATTGTTTTAAGGCTTAGTGGTTACTATGGGTTATTAAATCTCAGAATTTTTGTTGTTTTGTTATTTGATAGTTATAACCAACTATCAAATCTTAACCTATTTTGACTCAGGAAGTATGATTATATATTCGAATTCCCCAGTGAGGACTCAGATACTTGTTATATACTTTCAAAAACACCAAGAATGAGTCAACCGGAAATTATCACGGTTGGTTTGGAGATACTGGGATTAGATATGTTATCCGAAAACCACTCCGAACCACCAAATGAGTTCGTGAGGAAGATATTTTTAAGATAATTGAAGACGATGCTCCTTGAAGAGCCTTTGGTTTCATTAAGACCCAAAACAAACTTGTATAAATGAATTCTAGCATTGCATTTCTACCTGGAGGGCAGTGTTACCATTTTAAGATGGATTGCTAAATGTTAAGAGCGTAGCCTCTTAAGCCTCACACCCGGTAATGGTTAAAATAGGGTAGATGCAGCATGACCCTATAGCCCGCACCCATTAGGATATGGTCATCCAAGATCTAGTGCTGATATCTCTATGTATGATTTGTGCCCATTTTTGATTGTCGACTGCAACCAATGGGTGATCATATTCAGTACTAACCGATTCAACGATAAGCCAGTCCTGTGTTGGCAGGGATCAAAAGGTTTTCAATCCCACTGCACAGTTTATGTAGAGGTGTACAGATTTTCAAAAGGTAGTCCCTTACTTTTCCTTTTTTGGAAATCCATTTTCAAATATGAGGCTACGACTTTTGATTTTATATCTATCATCGCTGTCATGTACACACATCCCAGCTACTTGGTTATTAAATACTTTAAACCCTAGACATTATTATAATATCACTAGACTTTTACAATATAAAATATTTTAGATATCGTAAGGTAAAAATCCGTCTATGTTTATATGCCGTTTGGTTTTATGAGATACTTTTGATTTTAAAAGGGTTTTATAAGTTATAATAAAGTTCCTCGTGAATTGAGTTTCTCATGCTAATTTTATCAAATTGACCCTAGCATTGTTTTCCTACAATGATCTGGTTAGCCTAAGGATATTTTTTAGATTTAGCTAGATCCTTTTGAAGCTTTCAGGAGACAAGCTAGATTCTCCAAAACATATTCACATATCTTACATTCTTTTGCTGTTTAGTTGTTCTTGATGTTTGTTTGTTGTATTTATCAATTTGTAAGGATAGACTGTTATAATTATCCAACTGATAATAGGTTAATGTACTATGATGTTGTGTATAATAAAGATGATTTCTTTTTGTAAAGACTTTTTCATATTATATATTGCTCGTCACATTTTGTGAGATTCTATTCTGTCTTTTTTTTTCTTTACCCAAAATGACTTGTTTTTCGGACACTTAAATGATCGGCACACAAATACCAAAGATGTGTCAAGTGTCGTCTTTAGGTGTGAGAAAGGCCGATCATTACACCAAGCATATGTTAGACCAATTTGATTTTTTTGTATGTTGAAAGAAAGATAGGTTGTGTATGTGTTTCAAGAGTTTGCATAACTCTTAAAGAAGATTGATCTTTTAACTTCAAAGGTGTATAAGATTTTGATATAAGGGACTATACCAATTCGACGAAGATACAAAACCAAATTGAGGTTCTGTATGTTGGAATGCACACTCAAACTTCAATGCCATTGCTAGACTTCGTGTTATGTTGTTTTAGCATATGTGTCATGTGTATGAAATTTTGGATATTAGGATTTCTACAGTGTAATTTGCCTGGTGCAACATATCGCTTTCCAAAGGAACTACACAATTAACTGATGCAAATTACACTAGCATTTTTCTCTTTGATGTATAAGTGAATGTAGTTTCCAAAGTTGTTTCATAGATTGTCCACCTTATTGATGAAGTTGTTACTACTACTCTCGATGAAGTAGCTGCACCATGTATTGATACACATCTGTTGGTGTTGCTAGTAACCATGAGACCATTGTGTAACGATCCAGAATTTCAATCATTTTAATTGATTTTAAATATTAAAAGTTAATTTTATAAGTTAAACTACTTATATTTCAAATTCAGCGATTTAATTGACAAATGGGTTGTTAAATTAAATATTTTAAATTGTTTATATAATTGAATCTTGAATTTAATATGAACAAAAAATGATTTTGAAAGTTGATTAAAATTCTACTTGAATAAGAATGAAGATAGTAAACTTTTAAATTTGAATTAAAAGTGAATAAACTAATTTTGGAAATAACTTGTTTTAATTAATGTGTGAAAATAGCCTTGCGGGGCATTGTCTCAAAATTGGACGAAACCAATTCCATTGGATTCATAATAGTGAATTATAATATACCATTAAATTTGATGCGATTGGATGTATCGTTCGGGCATGCGAGATCGAAGCACATAGAAGTTCATTTCAGAAGCTTATATAATATAATTCGGTTTGAAAAGCTATCTTTTGTATATGATCAAATTTAGACCTAGAAAATAGTTCCATTATGTTCGGAATAGGGGTATTACGTATAGAATGCCAGGCGGCATGCCACGTTTGGAGTTCGAGATTTTTCGATGTGTTTAATGCTGAATATATTAACATAAAATTAATATACCCTACTTTAGTCACCATACCCACAACAATACCTGCCTCACGTCGTGCCCATACCCCATCCCTTTATAATTAGCATGCAAATAGAAGCAAGTGCCCTAAAATTTTCAAAATCCCACTCCTCCATTCAAAAATCCTCCTTCCATGGCGCCACTCGAGGCAAAATTAGCCTTTGACCATAACTTGGAAAGCGTAAAGCTCAAGGCGACGAAGAGTTTCAACGGTTGGATTGTCGTATGGCATGGCATGGATGCCAGAATTTGGCCGCATGGGTATTTTTTTTGAGGTGTGATTTCTCGTCATTGACGATGTTTGGGGCGATGGCGAGGGCAGGGGATGTGTGCGCGGCTTGAGAGAGTGCGACTCACGACGAGCATTGGTGGTGGCATGACAAGGAGAGAAGCCCGATCGAGTGAAGTGTGTTCGTGCCTGGAATGAGAGGACGTGTAACGACCCAGGATTTTTAGTAATTAAAATTTGAATATTTAATTAATTTTAAATATTAATAAGTGAATTTATAAGTCAAATAAATTTTTATTTCGAATTATTGGATTTAATTGGATAATTAAATCGATAATTTAATACGCTAAATTATGGAAATAATTGAAAATTGAGTTAAATATGATTAGAAATGATTTGTAAAGTTTTATTTTATCACATTAGAGTTAGAACGATATTTTAGAACTTTTAAAATCGAATTAAAAGTTAATTTGTGAAAATTGAATATTTTAATAATTTAATCGACTAGTGAAAATAGTCAATTTTTGAACAGTCTCAGAATTGAACGAAACGAGTTCCATTGGATCCGTAATAGTTAGTTATTATCGGATTTCAAATTTCGTATCAATCGGAGCTATCGTTTGATCGTGGCAGCTCGAAACGCATCGAATTATTTTTAATTTTAATTTGGCGAGTTAAAATAGCCATTTTTCAAAAAGTCTTGGATTTCGACGAAACCAGTTTCATCGGATCTGTAATGTGATATTATTGTAAGGTTTCAAATTTCAAGTCAATTGGATTTACCGTTTGTCCGATACAAATTAAAACGCCTAGAAATCGATTTAAATCGGTTTAATTTAAATTGAGCGTTTACAGCCATAACTCGCACAGATGTCCGAATTAGCTTCCGAAACCTGTTCCATTATGTCCGGAATGCGGGGTAAACCCTAAAAACGCTGGTTACGGCGCGTAAATCGGAGTTCGGAATTTCCGGATGAATAGTGTTCGATTTTCTTCTATAAATAGAGACCCTTGCCTTCATAAATTAAAAAAATAAAAACCTAATCTATTTGCCCTAGCCGCCACCCCATTAACTGATGGCCAGAAATTCATTTTGATTCTCCTCCATTATCTCCAAATCCATGCATCGATTGCAAAATCTTTCAACTAACAAAATGAAGAGCACATCGAGAGCTATAATCTGAACGGTGGAGATCGCGAATGGAGTTGTATTTTGGGAGTAAAGGGGGGCCGATTGCTTCGAGCTGCGCACGGTTTTCCATGCAAGGGGGGGTGCCGAGCTCAGAGCTGTTCATGGCATGGGTAGACGTGGCCTTGAGCTACGAATTGGAGCTTCCCGATCGAATTCTAGTTGAGCGAGGGGTGGCAAAGTTAAACCCTAGGATAGAAGGAGTTGGGTTTGTTCGGCCTATTCCTGTGCGTGCGCGTGAGGGATGGAAGAAGGGGGAGATGTTAGCGTGCGGCTGTGATGGAATGGAGTTGAGATCTACGGTGGATGCTAGCTTAGGGTATTAAAATATAAAGATTTATGTTGAAATTAATTATTAAAATCGTGTACAAACTTTAAACTGTCATAACTTTTTCATACGAGGTCGAAAAAATGCAAACTCAGTTGCGTTGGAATCGTATGGACGAGCACTACGCGATGGAGTTGGTTTGGAGTCGTTTGGAGTTAGTGAGAATTTTGGGTAAAATTAAACGTCCGTTTAATTTTATTCGAAATAAATCGCTAAAACGGAATTAAAATCAAGGTGAGAACTTCTCACTCAATCGAATCAGTTTCGATTTTATTTTAAATAGTTAGATTTAAAATATTTGAATGCATGTTTGAATGATAATTAATATCTATTGATTGTTAAAATAGACATTATACGCCGTTAGTAAGCGGATGTTATTTAATAAAAACATATACCGCGAATATTTCATAAACAGTGAAATTGGTATTATATATAATAGCAATATATATATTGGCATATGTATATATTGGAGTTATTGATTTCCCGCATTTTTTGTTTAGCGGATGAGACCCTATTACGCCGTTATTAAGCGGATAATATTTAATAAGAACATATACCGCGATAATTTCGTACTGGAGCGAAATTGGTATTGTGCTAATGTTTTTGGATGCAGGAAAACAGGTTGGAGGGATCCAACTGGATTCCTCAACAGTTTTTATTTGATTTCAGATATTTTGATATTTGATGGATTTTCATATTGATATATGATATCGTTGTAGTCGTGATTGACTATTTGGTGTGTAGCATCATTGGACCCAGATTTTGGGATTTTAAAATGATTTTTAAAGTGATTTTTGAGAATATACTATATTTTGGAATTGATCCATTATAAATAAATAAACGTTATAATTTTTAAGGTTATAAAAAAAATTATGATTTTTAAGAAATATAGTTAAAAGCTGATTTTTGAAAATAAGGAATTAATGACCTTATAAAATAGTTAAATTGGGATTTCTGAAATAATTGTGAAAAGTTTAAATATAGGATTTATAAAATTTGATTATTTTATAAATCAAAATGATGAAATTATAAAGGAGTTTAAAGACGTTTTTAAAATATTAATATGAATTGATTTATATAAGAGATTTATAAATGGATATTTATAAATTGAAATATTGACATTATAAAACGAGTTTTTATAAGTGTTTGAATGAAGTGCAAATGGATTGCATAAGTGAATGGAATTTATAAAATTATAAATGGTGAAGTTATAAATGAAATTTATAAATAGTAAGATTTATGAATTTTGTGAGGTTATTAAAGAATATATTTGGATAAATGAATGAATCTTATAAGTTATAAGATTTTTATATTGGGAAGTTTAAAAAGAATGATTTTTGTAAACAAAGAAATTATAAGCATTTAACTTATAAGATGAACTGTTAGTATATCATTGAGATATGGGATTGAATAGTTTAATAAAGGAATTTATAAACGTTGTTTTATAAATTCGCAAACGACTTATTTTGATAAGTAAATTGTTGAAACTTATTAATGGAGTTATATTCACATTTTTGACTGTGAATAATCCTTTGAAATAAAATGAATAGAAGTGATGAAAGTTGTTAACGTAGTATATTCACGTTTTTGAATAGTGAATAATATGTTAAAGAAATTGTTTTGAATGTGATATTTGAAATTGAATTAAAACGATCTAACGATGTTTTAAAATGTGTTGAGATTCGTAACCATAGATTTCAACATTTATTGTTGAAATAGACGTTTTCGAGAAATAGAAGGAAATAGTAGACTATAACACTGTTGTTATAGTAAATGATTTCCGAAAGGAAATGTTTTGTGTAGTATTGGGAATTATATATCTATTTTAATTTCGAATCCCTATACTAGTGAATTTGGGTTGTCGTAACGATGTTTTACACAACATTCGTTTTGGCCCAAATAAATATGTTTAAGAGAATGATTTCCTTAAAGAATGAAATATATACTTAATCTCGATTTAAGTATATTGAATATTTTCCAAGTGTTGAAAATAAATAAAATTTGTGAATTACTTATGAATAAATAAGTATGGAAATGTTTTTCCCAATATAAAGTGAATATTAGAGAATTTATCTTTTTGAAGATAAATTGAAATGAATAATCGAAATTGAATATTCATAGATATTTTGGATTATAAATTCACTATGGAATTTATGAATGAAAAGGAGAATTTGTTTAAAAATAAATATTGATTTATTTTTGAAGTTTTGAATTTATATATCTAGTGAAGATATTTTGGAAAATAAATAATTTGGAAAATTATTTGGAAACTGGTGATGTGTACATATCCAGTGATAGTTCAATAACCGACTATCAATATTTCCCTTTGAATGGGTAATTGATGTGATTTGTTTGAATGTGAATGCTACACTTATTTTTGAATAAGCGCTCACTATTCGGGTTAACCGGGAAAGGACCATGGGGTCGTATAACCCATTCCGAATATGTGATACGTCGTTGTGAATAGCATTGAAGATCGGTGTTGAAGACCCGGTATTTGCGAGAGCGATAGGATGACCTGTCGATTGTCTCTGCACTGAGTTGCAGCGGTATAGAGACTCCCTAAGTGATGGGAAATCCGATCAGGATTGTGAATATCCGGATTGCAAGGACTTCTTTGTAAGTGCCTTCGGTTTTGTTCGAGCCCGGAACAGACTTGTATGGATTGTGTGTCTGACATTACAAGTTGAGATATAAAGCCGATTTCTTTCAAATATATTTCTGTTGGTGGCGAAGAATTTATTCTTTTAGCTTAACACCCTTCTCTGAGACGTACGAGCTCAGAGGTTATATAGTTGAAGTTATCAGCGATATATTCCCAATTTGGTAATGTGACATGCTGAGTGTTGCTGAAATGATCATTGTGTTGATTATTTGTGATAGGATCGTTTATTTGATCGTCTATCCTTGTGATCATTGTGTTGATCATTTGTTGACCCAAAGCATGGCTTTTGTATAAAGTATGTTTTTGTGGACGTGACTTCGTCGAACCTCACACCCCGGAAATGGTCAAAACAGGAAAGATGCGGCAAGGTTATGAGGGGTAGCTCCCTTTAGGGTATGTACATTTCCTTCTGGATAGAGGTGGTATCATGGTATGGAGCCCAGATATTTAACCTATGTGGTTACTACGAATTTATTACTTTGTGGTTGTTGGTTTTCGGGATCCCGTGAGAAAGGTCGTTTACGATCGGGGAATGGCGTGCTCGTGTCAGTAGTTACCCAGTTAGGGGTAACCCGGCCTTGTGTTGGCAGAGTTCCGGTTTGGTACTCGGGGATGTCTTTCCAGAGGCATTCTCATGTGGCAATGGGAAGTTCCTTGGCCTAACCATTTGTTGGAAATCCAAAGAAACAATACGAAACTTGTACGGTATTAGTTGTAGAACCTATCATTCACTTATGGTGTCGCAACACTGTTTGGATGGTAGCTATAGTAGGCATACGATAATGGTCGTATGTTGGCTAAGATTTATATTCTACTTTCAAAATAATTTTTCCTACACTATGCACTAGTAATAATATCAAATGTTATTTTAAATGCGTATCAAGCATCTTTGACTATCATAAGGAGAAATCTCCTCCGATTCTGCGTTTGCATTGTGTGTGTGTGCGGGAGGCCTTATGGTAGTCTCATTTTTAAAAGCATTTCGAATTGATAAAAAAAATATTCCTCTATTTTGATTTTAAAGATAAATAAACTGTTTTGAGTTCTCACACCAGTCTTGTTAAGCTTTGGGCTATGTGATGGGGGGTTCTCTCCTCCCTATTTTCTATCTTTCTCTCTTCTTCTTTTTCTTTTCCTAAATTTTTCTTAAACCCCTAAGGGTTCGTATTTTCGTTCATCTTGAATTAATCAATGGAGATTAGTGTCTATTCAAGAAGTACGGATTTACGGGTCTTTACAGGACGGAAGGAGGATTAGATGTAATTGGTTTATAATTAAAGTAATTAGTGAATTAAAATTATATTTAAAAATTGAAAACTTATTTACTTAATAACCTTTTCATGCGAGGTCGAAATCAAGTGCGAAGAGTTGTGTTGCGATCGTATTAGAAAATATCACAATATGGAGTTAGATTGGAGTAGTTTGAAGCTTATTGGAATTTGTGTTTATAATTAAACACAAGTTCAAATTTAATTCAAATTGGAGCGCTTTGGCAACTTTTGGAATCAAAGTGAGTTAATCTCAACTTGTTGGTTAACCAAAAATATTATATGTTCGATAAAAGTTATTTATTGTAGTGTGGATATTTTACTATTGATTGTTATTGAATGTTTGGATCATTTATTATTTTATATTGTTGGTTTGGATATATTCCCGCCCTTGGAGGATGATACCCTATTACCTTCTCGTGTAAGAGCGGATGACCCTTTGTATACGATTACGCCTCAAAGCTGTTGATTTATATTATTTGGTTATACACTATATGTGATACAGGGGAACAGGGTAGATGGATCCAACAAAATTCCTCACACTGTTGGTTTTAATTTTCATTTAAAAGTCTTCCTTTTGTAATAAAGGGATATGGTTTAAAAAGAAGCTAAATTTTTTTTGTATAAGTATTTACTAACCATTTATATAAAGTGAAGTGTGTGTATGTGTATAAACATATACTAAGAATAACGTATAAATGTAGGAATTATAAATGCGATAGGATATAAATGTGGAAATTCATAAATAAAGTGACGATTTGCAAGCTCGTATTTTTGTATAAAGTGGTAGATTTATAACCGTTATTTATAAATAAAAGGAAAACTATTATCACTGGATAGGTTGGGAAAAATAAATCAAATTGTGATTTATGATAATATGTGGGATGTTTTTTTAGAAAAATAATCGATTCTATTTTGGAAAACTAAAAGTGAGGATAGATTTGGAGATTTTAAAAGAGAAGTTATAAAATAGAAGGACATTTACAAATACAACTTTATAAATATGGAAAGGATTATGTTGAAATTTATATATGGATTTTTATCAAGGAATATATTTATATTTTAGAGGTTGTTTATTTATATTAGTATTGTTTAGGAGTGATTATCAATATTTTAATATTTTTAAAAGTTGATTATTAATTTATTATTATGGTTTGAAATTAAATATAATTATTTATCAATAAAGTTTTAGAAATTAAATTATTATTACTTCAGTTAGAATGTTAGAAATTATTAATTTTTATTTTTAAGATGTTTTGAAGTTAATTACTATTTTTTATACTATTTATTATTATATAATAGTGTTTTAAAATAAATGATTAGAATTTATTTATAAAGGTTTGAGATTTGTAAATAGAGTTTTATAACGGACTTGGGTTTTATAAGGAGAGTTTTATAAAATGTTTTAAGGGCTTAAAGGAAGATTTTACAAGGTAAAAGAGTTTTATAAATCGCTTGATATTTATAAAGAAATTTAGAAATGGGTTTATAGATTTATAAAAGGAGTTTGTAAAAGGTTTTATGGATTTATTAAGGGGTCATAAATGATTTTTGGAATGTATAAAAGAGTTATAAATGTTTTAAAAATTAATAACGGAGTTTATAAATGATTTTGAATTGTATAATAAAAGGAATCTTCCTTAGTGTTTGGTGAATATACTGTAATGACCCAATTTTTTCGACGCCCGAAAGTCGACATCAATACGTCCACTGTATCGAATGCCGAATAGTCGAATGTCGGAAAACTGAACCATTAGGGTTTAAAGAAGAAGAGGTAGAAGAAGAAGCAGACACAATAACAGAATCTCACATATCGCAGCGGGACAAATATAATAGACAAATGAATATCTTTAAAACGAAGAACTATATCAGTTATTACAATACATCACATTTCATTATCAGAGTGTACCACAACAAACAGCGGAAATAAGTATTACATATATAAGTGATACGTCTCGCCATCCAGCTTGCTCCTGATCTCCACAGCATCTCTTAACTTTGCTCCCAAATAATGATAACCTGACTCTAGGCTGCCCGTGTGGAAAATTATGGGCACCCAGAGTTTAGAAGGGAACAATAAACTCCAGGTCAGTCATGGGACTGGTATGAGATCTTAAAAACAGTTATTTTCACAAAGAAAATGAAAAGAAATCCACTATGCTTTTGGAAAATGAAACTACCATAAGACCTCCCGCCACACACACAATGCAAACGCAGAATTGGGGGAGATTTCTCCTTATGATAGTCAAACATGCTTAATACGCAAAAATCTTTTCAATATTATTATTAGTGCATAGTGCAGAAAACATTTCGAAAGTATAATATTAATCTTAGCCAGCATAAAAACATTATTGTATGCCTACTATAGCTACCATGTTCAATAGCAGGTTACCACCACATTCCATGGCAGGTTATACAACTAAAACCTTACAGGACGCGTATTGTGTCATTGGATTTCCAACAAATGGTCAGGCTAAGGAACTTCCTACTGCCACATGGGTACGCCTCTGGAGGGACGTCCCGAGAACTTAACTAGCTCTCTGCCAACACAAGGCCGGGTTACCTCTGTAACTAGGTAACTACTACACGACTATGTCATCCCCCGGTCCTTTGGGGCCTTTATCTGAGGATCCTCAACCACAAGGCAACAACCATGAAGTATAATAAATTTACGACAACAACATAAGTAAAATATCTAGGCTCCAAACCATGATACTACCCTTTTCCAGAAGGAAATGACATACCCTAAAGGGCGTGACCCTCATAACCTTGCTGCATCTTTCCTGTTCTGACCATTTCCGGGGTGTGAGGTCCGATGAGGTCTCGTCCACAAAGCTACACTTTTCACAAAGTCATGTTTTGATCAACAAATGATCACCAGCACTTCGTATGCCACATTACCAAATTGGGAATGCATCACTAGTAACCATCAACTACATAACCTCTCAGCTCGTACGTCTTAGAGAAGGTGTTAAGATAAGAGAATAAATTCTCCGCCACCAATAGAAATGTATTTGATAGAAACCAGCTTTACATCTCAAAGTGTAACGTCAGACACACATTCATACAAGTCCGTTCTGGGATCGAACGGAACCGAAGGCACTTCAAAGATGCCCTTGCAAATCCGGATATTCACAAATAACATCCAGAATCCCCATCACAAAGGGTGATAAAATCTCTATACCAGAGCAACCCGGTGTAGAGACATTCGACAGGTAATCCTTTCTCTTTCGAAAATATCCGGTCTTCAACACCGTCTTCAAATGCAATCCCATTTCGTCGAATCGTTATTCGGAATGGGTTTTATGACACAAAGTCCTCTCGCGGCTAATCCGAATAACGAGCGCTTATTTTTAAAAAATAAGTGTTCATTCAGATTTCAAACAAATCACAACAAATTCCACGTTGATCTTTTTAAATAAAAGATCTATCACAAATCACAAAGGTTCGATGTGGTTTTTCGATATCCACTTGGAATCCGACCTCCGGTCGCATCGAAATTCAAATGTCATTTAAAGGCCAGTGTTGATAGTCGGTTATTTAACTATCAATAAATATTCACAACAATCACAGAGATTTCAATAATTTTCCAATTATTATTTTCTAAATATCTTCGCAAGATATATATACATATATATTTTTAACACTTCAACCATTTGAAAAAAAATTCCAAATCACTTATCCTTATGCGGAACACATTTCCAAATATTTATTTCCACTGAAAATCTACCGAGATCAAATGCTTTAAAATAATTTAAATTACTTATCCAAGCATGTATACTTGGAAATAAAACTATTTTAGCATACTTACTTAAATATTAGTTATGAAAATATATACTAATGTCTTATATAACTTCAAGTCCAAACTAATTTTAAAATAAAATTAGTAGATAGGATATCACCTACATAAACATCCATTTTCTAAATCAAAAATCAATTTTAATGTTTATAATATTCCCTTCTATAATTAATTAAATAAATATTTACATTAACGATTTAAAACAATTTCCAAAAATAATTTCTCCAACCATAATTTCTTTCTTCAAATCAATTTCTAGAACTTTTAAGTTATACTTCAAAAGTTACTCTAAAAATATACTTGGCTTTCCAGGGAAGAATTCTCTTTCCGTTTATATCAATTAATAAATCTTTCGATTTATTTTAATTTACATTCCAAATCTGTAAATTCCTTTTCACGCCTTTAAAAATAAACCAACATTTATTTTTAAATCAAAATTCCCTTTCCTTTCTAAAATTCTCATTCTGAATTTAAATTCCCAAAAATATCCACTGATATATGATTTTTAAATCGATTTCAAAATCATATACGAACACCAAATCAATTTCCAATTTGATTTCTAAATTAATTTACTATAAATTTTCTACTTAAATTTAAAAATCCAATTTCATTTATTTCTGGTATCTTACGATACCAAAATATATTCGGCTAAATTTTAGCCTTCAACGATTTTAATCACAGTATAATCACACCTAGATTATAAATAAATGAACACACAACATATGAAACAAATCAAATGTTTTGAGGAATCCAGTTGGATCCCTCCAACCTATTTCCCTGCATCCACAGATGTTAGCACAACAATTAAATACCCATTCCACTTCGAGGTGGAATATCGCGGTATATGGGATTTATAAAATATCATCCGCTATTATGCGACGCAATAGGGTCTCGTCCGCTATATAATGCGGGAAATCAAAAACTCCAAATACATATATAATACCAATTCTACTTCGAGGTGGAATATCGCGGTATATGGGTTTAATATAATAACCTCCGCTATAATGCGGCGCATAGGGTCTAAACTAATATAACTAATAATAAATTAATCATCCAGGCACACAATCAACAATTAAATTTAACTATCATAATTCAATCATCAATCAATAACTGAAATTTTCAATTATTAAAATTTGAGTGAGAAGATCTCACCTTTACTTATGCATGCAATCCATTTTCCATTCCGTCTTGATTTCTTCATTGTATTAGACCTTGTATAACATTTAATGACTTAATTAATGTTTGGACAAATTGACCCATCAATTATTATTTTTAAATTTTAATAAAGTAATGATTTGGTTTAAAACTGATTTACTTTTAGCAAATTATCTTCAGTAACCAAAGTAAATTTAATAAGTTAATTTAACTATTTATCCACCAAATCCATTGTTTTAAAATAAGCTAATATATTTTTAAATTGAATACTCATGTTTATTTATTTTATTTCTTACATATACTAAAATAATTTATATAGATAAAAATCAATTTTTTTACATAGCTTCAAAAACAATTAAAATTCATATATATATATATATATATTTGTGTGTGTGTGTTTACCAATTCAAAAATGGTAATTGATATATTACTGTACATAATAATCTCTAATTACTAAAAACAAAAAACTTTCTGTTTTTGACCTTACTGTTTATACATATATATACATATATATACATATATACATATATATATATATATATATTTTATAAACTATATGTACATATATAAAATTTAATAAAAATAAATTAAGATAAGATAAATAAAATATACCTTACTGTATATAGTACGAACTAGATCGAGGCTACCATTCGCCCCTCTCCGAACAACTCACATCCACCATATCGTCACGTCGCTGAAAGGAACCCACATCCCAAGCCATTGACAATTGCCAACGAACCCATACTGCGTCGCCACCCTCCCCATCTACATCGGCCAAAGCGCGCCCTCGAACATGGAAATCGAATCGCGACCAAGCCCTAAGTCGAGCAAACGAATGTCGCATCCAATCGATCGCACACTTATCTCCTGCAGCTGCCGCCGTTGCTTCACCCTCACCGCCGCCTTCGTCAATATTCAGGCGCACGAACCTCCCTGTTCGCATGCGCGAGCGCTCCCCTTTTTTTTCTTTTCTTTTTTTCCTTCATAAATGAACTGTCGATTTTGAATGAGGCGGTTTCGGCCATTTTACTCAGAAGGATGAACATGATTTCTTTTGGATGAGAACGAGTTCGATTTTTTGAGTTCTGTATTCAATTTTAAATAGCGGCCATTGATTGATTTTTTTTCTTTTCCGTTTTGTCCTTTGAAAGGAAAGAGGGGATGGCAACTTAAAAGAATGGGAAGCATGTTGAAGAAGGTTGGGTTTGATTTTCTAATTGTTTTTTTTATATTCAAAATATCTCGTATAACCTAACTCGAAATCCCGAACTCCTATCGAGGCGTGACACCAGGCGTTTATAAGGATTTATCCGCATTCCGAACACAATGGAACGTGTTTCGAAGGCTAATTCGATCATATGCACAAGTTACAGAAGTAAACGATCAAATTTAAATTAAATCGATAAAAATAGTTTCGATGCGTTTTGAGCTGCCAGGGTCAAACGACAATTCTGATTGCTACGAAAATTGGAATCCGATAATAACTAACTATTACGGATCCAATAGAACTGGTTTCGTCGAATTCCGAGACTGTGCCCGGAAAGCTATTTTTTAAAATATCAATTTAAATCATATAATTTCAAAACTGAACAAAACAGTTCCAAATCAAATTATGAAGCTTCCATTGTCTCCAGTATTATCGATATAAATTTTCAAAGCCTTTAAATTAATTTTTACAAGCCAAAAATTCAAAATTCAAAATTTTACCCATAATTAATAAATCAAATTCAAAAATTGAATTGCCAAATTCATATTTATATTCGAAATTCAAGTTAAACAGACCTCCAAATATTTAAAATCGATTAAATATTTCTTTTTCAAATGTTCAAAATTTCTGGGTCATCGCATCTTTCCCCCCTTAAAAGAATTTCATCCCGAAATTACTAGTTAAGAAGAATGATCCTTAACCCATTTGCTATTTTTCCAAAACTAAACGGTTTTATCAACTTACCAATTCCACTTACTAGGGTCTCATCCGCTATATAATGTGGGAAATCAATAACTCCAAATACACATATAATACCAATTCCACTTCGAGGTGGAATATCGCGATATATGGGTTTAATATAATAACCTCCGCTATTATGCGGCGCATAGGGTCTAAACTAATATAACTAATAATAAATTAATCATCCAAGCACGCAATCAACAATTAAATTTAACTATCATAATTCAGTCATCAATCAATAACTGAAATTTTCAAGAGTGAGAAGATCTCACCTTTACTTATGCATGCAATCCATTTTCCATTCCGACTTGATTTCTTCATTGTATTAGACCTTGTATAACATTTAATGACTTAATTAATATTCAGACAAATCGACCCATCAATTATTACTTATAAATTTTAATTAACTAATGATTTAGTTTAAAAACTGATTTACTTTTAGCAAATTATCTACAGTAACCAAAGTAAATTTAATAATTTAATTTAACTATTTATCCACCAAATCCAATATTTGAAAATAAGCTAATATATTTTTAAATTTAATAGTCATGTTTATTTATTTTATTTCTTACATATACTAAAATAATTTATATAGATAAAAATCAATTTTTTTACATAACTTCAAGCCCAATTAAAATTCATATAGACACACACACACACACACACAAACACACACACACACACACACACACATGTTTAACAATTCAAAACTGATAATTGATATCTTAATGTATATAATAATCTCTGATTACTAAAAACCAAATTTTTTCTGTTTTTGACCTTACTGTTTATACATATATTATATATATATATAAACTATATGTACATATATAAAATTTAATAAAAATAAATTAAGATAAGATAAATAAAATATACCTTACTATATATAGTACGACCCAGATCGAGACCACCGTTCGCCCCTCTCCGAACAACCCGCATCCACCATCTCGTCACGTCGTTGAAAGGAACCCACATCCCAAGCCGCTGACAATCGCCGACGAACCCATACTGCGTCGCCACCCCCCATCTACATCGGCCAAAGCGCGCCCTCGAACGTGTAAATCGAATCACGACCAAGCCCTAACTCGAGCAAACGAATGTCCCGTCCAATCGATCGCACGGCTATCTCCTGCAGCCGTCGCCGTTGCTTCACCCTCACCGCCACCTTTGCTAATATTCTGGCGCATGAGCCTCCCTGTTCGCACGCGCGAGCGCGCGCGGGTGCTCCTCCTTTTTTTCTTTTCTTCCTTCATAAATGAACTGTCGATTTTGAATGAGGCGGCTTCGGCCATTTTACTCAGAAGGATGAACACGATTTCTTTTGGATGAGAACGAGTTTGATTTTTTGAGTTCTGTACTCAATTTTAAACAGCGACCATTGATTGATTTTTTTTCTTTTATGTTTCGTCCTTTGAAAGGAAAGAGGGGCAGGCAACTTAAAAGAATGGGAAGCGTGTTGGAGAAGGTCGAGTTTGATTTTGTAATTGTTTTTTTTCATATTCAAAATATCTCGTATAACCTAACTCGAAATCCAGAAATCCTATCGAGGCATACCACCAGGCGTTTATAAGGGTTTATCCGCATTCCGAACATAATGGAACGTGTTTCGGAGGCTAATTCGTTCATATGCGCAAGTTACGGAAGTAAATGATCAAAATTAAATAAATCGATAAAAACAGTTTCTATGCGTTTTGAGCTGCCAGGGTCAAATGACAACTCTGATTGCTACGAAAATTGGAATCTGATAATAACTAACCATTACGAATCCAATGGAACTTGTTTCGTCGAATTCCGAGACTGTGCCCCGGAAAGCAATTTTTTTTAAATATCAATTTAAATATATAATTTCAAAACTAAACAAAACAGTTCCAAATCAAATTCTGAAGTTTCCATTAACTCCAGTATTATCGATAAAAAATTTCGAAGCCTTTAAATTAATTTGTACAAGCCAAAAATTGAAAATTCAAATTTTTACCCATCATTAATAAATCAAATTCTAAAATTTAATTGCCAAATTAATATTTATATTCGAAATTCAAGTTAAACTAACCTCCAAATGTTTAAAATCGATTAAATATTTCTTTTTCAAATGTTCAAAATTTTCGGATCGTCTCATATACTTACGCCATTGTGATAAGTATGCGGATATTCTCTAAATACTGAAAATATAGGAATTGTGGGTATATCTTTGTAAGGATGTTTTTATACAAGTATTTACAAGTGATTTTAGTTAATGAGAAGATTAATTTAAGAGGTTTGTATTTCCTTATGTGTTTAACCAAATTTGGTTTTCCCTATGGAATTAAATCCTTGATTTGAATGTTTGTTTTTTGATAGGTAAATAACCGACTACCTAATTTGGTCCCAAATGTAACTTTGAAAATATCTAGGAGAAGCACATAAGCTATATCGCACGATCATCTCTGATGATGTTGTACTATGCATATAAATTTTGTTTCGTTCTCCTCGGACAAAGGATAAGGAAATCCGCCCACTAACGGTTAAGGGGTAATCTTCGCTCGTATCATTGACTGTTTATTTCCTAAAGAACCAGGGTTGACTTTACCAAAAATTATCGAATGTTGTTTCGAAGAAATTGGGATCGAATCTGTTTCCATTAGTTGGATTAACGTGACAAGGGGTTCTTTCCCTCTGTTTGGTGACAAGCAAGATACACTTAACCCTACACGTCTTGGAGAGGTAGCATAAAGCCTTGATGAGTTGGTTTGCTTGGTGCTTATAGTCGTTAGGCTGGCCATATAAGCCGATTCGATGTACCAATGTAATTCCATGGTAGTGTTGGGAAGTTTTAAAATTCTATTGGCCATCACTGATGGATGCTTGAAAAGCCTATGTTTGTTACACTTAGTTTTGGAGCGTAAGGTTAAGCGAGAAATTTGGCTTTGGTAGGGAAACTCATTAAGAGATAAGGTAATGGAATGCCTTATTATGAATTTTGAGTGTATTATATATATGAACGAGTATTTGTTAGTGATTATAAAAATGTTTTATATTGTGTTGATTTATTTGTTGAGTGGCTTACGAATTTTGGTCGGAACGTAGAACGCCACAATATCGATAGGGGTTTCTAAGCACTTAAACATGGCTAACAGACATGGTATTATTTTGAGAATTAGTAAATTAATTTTACGTAAATCATATTTTATATGTACAAAAGAATAATTTTTCTGAAATTACTGTAGTCATTTATGTCATGTTAGGTTAATAGTGAATGATAATATTGGATTATTATCATTTGTTGTTGTTTGTTCTAATAAAAGTGTTTTTATTATAATCTAAACAAAGATAAACATTTGTAAAATGGGTTATATAAGAAAGTGAATTTATAAATAAATTTTGTAAGTATATTTATAAATATGACTTGAAAATAAAATGGATTTAAAATAAGAAATTTAAATTCTATTGATTTCGAAAATTGTTTTTCAAATGTTTTGAAGAATAATAATAGTAGTATTATTTTGAAAATGTTTTAACTGGGAAGATTTTTATAAGGATTTAGAAAGAAACAGAAAACACTGAACTCAATTCAGTCACTGTAAAATAATTATGGTGATGACTGCAGCATCATCGGCGTTCATTTTAAAGTTTCTAAGTGATTGATTGCTACCATTGGAGTTGGTTTTCATAAAACAAGTTTTAACATTAAAATCCAAAGTATGATTGGATAAACATATGAAAATAAGTTTTTTTTTAACATAAAAGTTTGAAAATGGTATAGATAAGAAAAGAAAATTTGAAATTGAGATATGAAATTAAAATTTAGCCTAAGTGAAGTTAAATAAATTGAGTCAGTGAAATAAGTTAAATGAAATATGTTAGTTCCTCGAGATGATGGTTTTGATGACAACAACCTTAGGACTTGTTAAAAAATATAAATACTAAAGTTATGATATATATATGCAGAATATGAACATGCAGGTTCCAAGAATGAAGACTGTACAATATAGAGATTCGAGATTGAAGATATCAAGATTGACTCATGAGTATCAAGATATCAAGAGTTCAAGATTTCACTAGTACAGATGAGTATTGAGTGTAGAATTATGTTAAAACTTCTTGAAAGCACTTACATCTTTATTCGAAATTTATTCGTGGAATTGAATCCACTTTGAGCATGTTAAAGGGATGGAACCTACGACAATATCTAGTGGAACATATAGTGGTCCTGTTTTAATATCCACTAATTTTATAAAATGCTTTTCAAAATATATATCTCTTGTTTTTAAAAAATGTTTTCAAAACATTCTTTTCAAAAAGACATCTCTCTTTGGTTTTAAATATTTTAGCCTTAAAATTATTTTTATTATTTTTAATATTTTGATTTCAAAATTGTCTTTTTTTTAAACCATCTCTTGTTTTAAATATTTAGCTTTAAAATATTTATATACTCAGATTTTAAATCACTTTATAGATTAAGATTATATATATTAAAATTACTTTCTAAACTCTTTTATATGTTTATACTATATTCGAATATATTTACAAAGTTTAGAAATTGTTTTGACAAATTTTAGAAACCAATTTTAATAAGAAAATCAAAACATCAATTTTTCCTTGAGCATGTCAACATCCCTCAACCTCCAATGTCGACATGGTGTCCATTATTTTCCAATTTAAATTTTCAAAAGAAGTGTTTATTCGTCGTACCCTTTCATGAATAGATATGGTTGTTGCTCTACTATAAATACCAGTAAGTTCTAAACGAATTTTTTACCATATTTCATTTATTTTTCTCTTCATCTTGCACATTTATTCTAAAGAAGCCTAAACTATACTCTGCCGAAATACCAAGTGAATCAAACTTGATTATCTATTGCTTGATTCTCTGCCACTCTCTCCATAAGATCTCAATGCTATTCAGAGTTATAGAATCTTTTATAAATCAAACTATTAAGTAAAAGGTGCGGTTGAGCCTTGAAATAAATTGGGTGTGATTATAGCCCTAGAAATCAATTAGATGATCTTGTAGCCTGATTAAATCAAGAGAGTTTGCCCTAAACTCGAATACAAGATGGTGTATCTCGTAGCCTTGAAGCCGAAGGTGTAATCTAAGAGATTATTTTGATAAGAAATCTGTACGATTGTATGGGACTGGATGTAGGATAACTCCAAACCAGTATAAAATCCTGGTGTGTTCTTTCCTATACCGCTTTTATTTAGCATTTGCATCTATGTCTAATTCTGTGATTATATCTGTATATGTGAATTGCATTTGTTAGCGATTAAATTACATAAGTTTCAAAAAGATTTAGAAAATACACAAAACACTATTCACCTCCCACTAGTGTTAGTCCTGCCTTAAGATCTGTAATCATCATTTCTCATATTTGGTATCAGAGCACTGATTTTAAAAAAAATCATGATCTGAATTTTGAAAATTTTTAAAATGGCAATTTTTTTGATAAAATTAGTAACACTATTTTCATAGGAATATGTCATAGAATCATCATGATATTGTTGTTTAAAACTACATTTTGTTATATTGAAAAGTCACTTGATTCTTTAAAAAGTTTTGTTATTTTGCAGAAGAAGAGTTATGTCTAATGGGTGTTTGTTAAAAGATACTAGATAATCATTATCGATCAAGAAAAACAAATGAATATATAATGGCAATCGATAATGAAATGGGTACCAGATCAATATAAAACTTCTGATTTTTGCAATACCACTTGTTTCCTTCGAATCCGTCAATAAATGATCAAGTTATGGTCAAATGATGTTTTGGTGAACAAAGAGAAAAAAGAAAGCAAAACTATTAATGGTATTCTTCAAATTGCATCCAGAAATTTGAGTATTTTGTACCGTATTCTTTGCCAGATTGTAGTTCTTGTTCTTACGATCGTTTTATTAGGTGGATCATCAAATTCCGATCAAAATTGAGTGGGATATGATAGTTTGAAGTTGGCTATCCAAAACTGAAAACTGTGTATGGGATTTTCTGCATTTCTCTTACTATTCGGCATGTTGCACCATAATACTATCCCAATTCATCACCAAACTATGACTTGATTGTAGCACTTGCCTTACTCTTCGATTTGCCTCTGGTTTCGTCCAACCCCATTAAGAAACGAAGGAGATATGCCTTCTAAAAGTTTGATATTAAATAAAAAAGGAAAGTATAAGAAGAAAAACTTTTACGAAAAGTGGTGACCGCTGAGCCTATTTATAGTGTTGAAGTGTCCATTCATTCAAAATTCGAATTCAATATTTTGGCACCAAGTTGGTAAATCTACTAAATCATCTATATCTTTCTCATATGGACTTCAGGATTAACAAATGAATATACTACGATGATCAGCAAAATAAGCCTGTAGTAATAGAACAGATCTCGT
The DNA here is from genome assembly GCA_030765085.1 of Allium cepa. Lineage (NCBI taxonomy): Eukaryota > Viridiplantae > Streptophyta > Magnoliopsida > Asparagales > Amaryllidaceae > Allium > Allium cepa. The sequence continues at coordinate 458,192,735 of CM060932.1, forward strand.
CATTGAATTCTGGAAGATATAAATGTATGGTTCACGACAACGGAAGAATAACAAAGATAGAAAGATGGAGGAGTGCAAAAAGTGGTACGTTTTACTATTATTTTATCTTTATTATTGCATTTGGGAAATATATTTATGCATTTAGTTAGGTGTAGAAATTTATCTCTTTTATAAGTTTTGATATTTTGTTCCATATATCGACACATCATAGTATACATATCGACGTACCAGTCTAAATTTTTTTTAAAGTCTTTTAAAATGTGTTTCCTTTCAAATGAAATCTTACTACTAATTTGTTACAACTATACTAAGTAGAAAAGCATACCTTCATTCGTGATTTCAACTTTTCTAATGTTGTTTTTACTTCTCGTACTCTATTTCTTTTAAGGTACTAATTTTATGTCTTTAAGAAATTAATAGAATGAATTTAGAATGTTAGAATAAGGCTCTATTTATAGATTTCTTCATTTAATAATATTGCGCCACATCACATGACACTTCTCATATAAATAGATAGTGATATACATGCAAAATGACATGTGTCATTACACTTGTTCTTTAATAAAAGCATTTTTACATGCATAATGCCAAGTGTCGTTACATATGTCTTTTCATTATTTTCCTTATGTTTTTAAATTACTTTAATTATATTAAAAATTATAAGAAAATGGGATCAAAAATCAATTATTTATGTGTCAAAATCTAGCCGTAAAATTAGTGCAAAATCATGTTAAAAACAGGCCGTGAACTTTAGAGTGTTTCCAAAATACTGCATTTTCTTCTGCATCCTTTTTTTAAGCGCTACAAATTCATTTTTCTAGAAACTCTGTATTTTGAAACACTGTTGTGTTTTAGAAACTTTTCACAACATCTGGTAGATGCTGCAGATCTGTTTTTTAATGTTTTGAACATATTTTTTTGCAAAACCTTTTTATAGCATTCTGTAAATGTTGTCTTTTCTGTTTGAAACTTTAAATTATTAAAAAAACAATATTTAAACTAAGAATTTTTCTCTGTTATTTTTAGATTTATTTTCTAACTTATATTAGATATTTTAAAATTAATTTCATGTTTAAATATTTTTTAGTAATTAATTAAATTCTTTAATGTAAGAAGCCTTAATATAACATATGTTTATTTTAGTCTTCAATCTTTGTTATATCATAAGTCATTATGATATTCTTTTTAAACTAAAAGGTGCTTAAACAGTTTATAAATATTTTAATCAATAATAATTTAATATATAGGTTGTAGCGACCCAACTTCCATACTCCCGGAAGTCGCATCGCTAGGAAGAAAGAAAGGGATAGAAGAAGAAAAGAAAGATAAGAAAGAAAAACAACACATCAGAATCTCACAGCGGAACGATTTAAATATAAATATAAAACATATACATAGTATCATATACATCAGAGAACACAACTAAACATCTCAAATTAGACAGTTATAACATTTCTGTCTAATAAAATACAAGACATCATACAGAATAACACACAGCGGAAACTCTAACCATATATCTACACGCTGAAGTCTCCTACTCCAAAGCTCCTCCAGAATTCGTCAAGAGATAACCTGAATCACTTGACTACTCATATATATAATATGAGTACCCAAGAGTTTAATAAAACAGAAAATAACACTCGGGTCAGACAGGGGTCTGGTGTGAGTAAACGGGTTAAGATTGCTTAACTTTAGAAAATCTTTTGAAAAGAAAGGTATCACGTAAGACTTCCCACACATAAACATGGAAATGTTTTTACCTTACGCTAACCAAAACATTTGATAGGAAATGCAGTGATATTATAATAGTGTCTAGGGTTTTCAAAGTAAAATACAGAAATAGCTGGAATGCTTACATCTTACGTTCCAACATAGTTGGGCACAATCAAAACCGTACAGGCACTTATTGGATTTTGGATTCCATACAATGGCAGGGCTACTGGGGTACCGCCCGTCACAGTACGTGGCCTAGATCACCGTACCGAGGAGCCACCCTAACTCCCCTGCAACACAAGACCGGGACCATTCCTTACTGAACAGTCCCGAACAAGACCACCCCGGCAGTTGTCATGATCAACCGCCCCACACAGCCGAAATAAAAGGGACTTCTAGACAGGGGTCAATCTTGCTCTCCAGTGGGAGCTACCCACGAAGCCTTGCTGCACCTCCCATGTTTTAGCCATTCCCGGTTGATGAGGCTTGAGGCTGCAATTACCTTTATAGGACATATCACTTAGAATGCTCATCGTCCGCCTGACGATGTGCTGAAAGCATTCAATCCATACAAGTTCGTTTCGGGTTCGAACGAAACCGAAGGCACTATCACGTTGCACTCATTTTGGAATCACCCTCAGAGTCAACGACCATAGCCCTTGCACTTTGAATCACCATCTCGAATCTATAAGCACAATTCCGTCAAACTCATTACGGAATCACCCACAGAGTTATACTGACGTATAGCCCTTACACCTCGAGTCTTCACTTGCTCCACTTGGAATAACGACCTAACGTTTAATTGGAATCGATGTGGTTTTCGGAATTCCAAATATGGAAACCCGATCCCGGTCTCATCGAAACCAAACGTCATTTTAATGTCCAAGTTGTACTTAAGGGTTTAAAAAATTAATTTATATTCAAATGATATAAACAGATAGATGAATCACATTATCACAACAGATAATTCATATCAAACATTCATCTCACAAAGCAACATATCACATATCCCATAGACATCCAAATCATCCAGTATCAATCATTCAATAGATATCAACCAATTCAGATATACCACAACAATCATACACAAATAGGCATTATTAATTCCTTTATAATTAATTTAATCATCTTAAATCAAATTAATTACTTGAGAATTAAACAACTAATCATGCTTAAACAATCATTAATTAATTACAATTAATTAATTAATCACTTTTTTAATTATCTACATAATCCAATTAATTAATCTCCAATTACAGATTAATTATCTTTTAATCATACTCTTAATTAATCACCTAGATTAATTATTTTTTAATTACACTATGTAATTAACCCTTAAATTAATTACACAGATTAATTTATCTTTAATCATTAATCTTAATTAATTCTAATTAATTAATTAACAATAATTAATTACAAAAATCTTTAATTAATTACATTAATTAATTATTACTTCTTCCTCACTTCATTGATTAATCATCTTATAATTAATCACATTTATTAATAAATTAATTATACAATTAGTTATTCATTAATTTTATTAATGAACTCTAATTACTTCATTAATCAATTATTACATTTATTAATTAGTTATGAAATTAATTACAATTATTAATCAAAACCTGATTAAATCAAAGTCAGTAATTAACTTCCTTAATTACTACATCCATTAAACAATACCTTGATTAATTTCATTAATCAACTCTTTAATTACACCGAGTAATTATCCTTAATTACTTCCCTTAAGTAATTTACCCTTAAATTACTATTCATTAAGTAATTTCTTAATTAATTACACTTAGTAATTATTCATTAATTACTTCACTAAGTAATTACACATCTTTAATTACATTAAATAATTATACTTAATTCCATAATTAAGTAATTCTTTTTAATTAATTAAACTTAATTAATTAACTAAAAATTAACCCTAATAACTTAATTAATTACACTGAGTAATTAATTACTTTAATTACTTCATTAACCAATTATATTTAAATAATTCTTCTTAATCATTAAGTAATTTACTTCTTATTTACTTATTAACTAATTATTTCTAAATTGATCAAACTTGATTAATTAATTTCTAATTAAGTAATTAATTACACTTAATTAATTACTCAACTAATTTACCTTAATTTAATCACTTATATAATAAAGTAATTACCTTAATTACCTTTTTAATCAAAAACTTGATTAATATAAACCACACTTTCATTAACCTTTATAAATTTTTTTGAAATTAAATATTTAAATTCAAAAGCTTTTAATTGGTTTATGCTAAACATCATCATTTAATTTAACATTATTAAATACCCTACCTTATTCACTTTTTAAATTATTTCTAATACAATTTTATTTGAAAACATTATTGTATTATTTACCCAAGCAAAAATGAAACAAACTATATATTTTTTTACAAAAGGTTAAATTTAAAAACCCAAACTTAAAACTTAAGTTATTTTGAATTCAAACATTCATTCTTTATTCAACTAAATTTAAACACTTTTTTTTAACATCCCTTTTCTTTAAAATTTGAAACTTCATTTAATAAATTATAGGACCCGGTCAATACTAAACTATTTACAAACAAACAATTTTAAATCAAATTCAACTTAACTCATTAAAACACAAAAATTTAAATTAAAACATTTTTAACATTTGTAAACCATTTAAAAACTTTATTTAAAAGTTTAGTTGCTTTTAACTTCAGCAATTCAATTTGCAGTTAACCAAACAGGACAAAATTCTATAACCAAACTACAACCCAAACTCACGCGACAATCTCCTTTCCTAGCTTCGAGATACACGCGAGTCCATCATGAGACTATGCTCGAGCAAAACAGCGAAACACAAGGCTGCGGTTGTCTTCTCCCCAAAACCAAAACTGCTGCACAATCAAAGGCTCGTGCACGTGCACGTTGGCCCCGGTCGGCGGCGATCAACGCCGATGCTTCCCCCAAGTCGCCTATGACCTCTCCGACCCTCTCATCCCCTTGGATCGACTCAAACGCCATTGATTCGAAAAAAAATGCTTCATCACCTAAAACCAGAAAACACTCGAACCACAATCGATTGTCGTCAACGAAGAAATTCACCACCGGAGGTCCTACAACATTGCCCACTCACGCGCCCCGATCCACGCAACCATTTCCCCGTCATGCGGTCTAATTCGAATCACCATAGCCACCGAGAAATTCATTGTAACCCATCTGACACATCAAAGCATATTAACCCTACAACCCCTTTTTACGGCCACCACGGTCATCTTTGACAACCCTCACCATTTTTCCTGCATCACCCATCACCGTACCCTCCTCCATGCCGAAACTCAACCTCCCACTCAAACCCAATCAACAGAAATCATCCGAAACCCCAAATTCAAGAAATTCCCAATTTCTCTTCCAATACAAATTTAAAAATTACAAACTTCCTTTTAAAATTCGTGATTTTGAACAGCCATTCAAATCATATGAGCACAAATTTAAATTATTGAGATTTATTTCTACCCAATTTCAGTTTTTCACTGTAAATTCAACATTTACAGTATATTATTCAATATAAATTTTTATATTTATTTTTAATAACAAGATTTCCTTGATATAACCAAATTATCTTCAATGATCAATGGATATTAGTGGTTAACTTAGAAGATATAAATTTTTCTTTAAACTGGAACATGGAAAGAACAGAGTTTAAAACTTTTTAACTGCAGGTTTTTCAAACAGATAAATAAACATATAATAAATCTTCAAACCAAGCATGCAACAAATGATATTATGTTTTCCATATCAATCATTTCATAGAAAAACAAATAAGATTTTAAATCTGTTTTTAAAATAGGTTTACTCACCAAGTTTTTGAAGCAGAGAACACTGCATCTGGATCTTCTGTAATTTAGATTTGCTTTTGCATTTTAATCTTGCTGTTAAACCACTGAATTTCCCTTTGCATTTGCATGTTAATTGTTGTAGATTTCCAGGTTGAATTGCATGTTGATTTCCAGTTGAACATTGAATATTTTTTTATACTGAAATCTTCCTGATGAATTTGCATATTTCCAGGTTGAAGTTGTATAGCTTCAGATTTCTGCTTCCTTACTTCTTGGTTAAAGATTTGATTCCTGTCTCCTTTTTAATTTCAGTTTGAATGTGCATTTGATTTCTTTCTTGTTTTATTTTGGTTGAAGAAGATTTACAGAAGATTAGCTGAGAAAACAAAAACTAATCTTTTCTTTCTAAACTTAAATAAAAACAAAATTCTCTTTAAACTAGGATATGCCACTTGTTACATGAGTAAATTCATGTATTAACAAATGTCAAGCCTATAATATTATGAAAACAAGTGTATTTTCCTATGTTCTAATAATGCCAAGTATATATATTTTTTAAAAGGTGATTATTACATTAATTATTTGTTTATAAATGAATTGAACCTTAATTACCAATATTAACTTAATACTCATGTTATATATATATATATATATATATATAACTATGGAATGTATTTATATCCTATGGTTTATTTATTTATATTTACAAATCCATTTTCTAAAGACAAGTTTAAAAGAAAGAAAGTAAACATTTATTTAAAAAAAAAAATTTAAAAGTTTAACATAAATTTATATAAATAACATTAATATTACATTAAGAATCTAAATTTGTTTTCAAAAAAACAATTTAAAGGAAATCAAACTAAATCTTTATAATAAGGTACTATATTTCAAGTTATTATTCATTGAATAAAAATAGATTTTCCCTTTAAGTGTTTTATAAATAAAATTTTATTTTATTTTACTTTTGAAAACATTTTTATTAAACCAAATCAAAACTTCCAAATTACTATAAAAACTTATGTATTTTGAAAACATATTTTCTATTTAAGTTTAATTCATCATTTCCTATTTACAATAAATATCCAAATACAAATATTTATTATAAATAGAACATTTTAAGTATTAACTTCAGTAATTATTGGAATCTTGAAATAGAACTCTAAATCACAATATATAAACATATATATTATAATTTGAAAATATTTTTATTAAATTTAAATGGAATCAATTTCCTTATTACAATGTACACATATTTACATTACAAATAGAATATTTTTATTAACTTTAAAAGATCAATTATTATTACACATATATATTATTATAATTTGAAAAGAATAAACATTCAGATTAAATTATCATTGAATTTTGAAAAGATACCATTTGTTAAATTAGATTAATTATTAGTTTTGAATATATAATATTTGGTTAATTTAGATTTTAGATCAATATAATATATTTCAAAATGAATTATAAATGGAAATTATTAAATAAGTATTGCCCAAAATTCCGGGACATCACATTCCTCCCCCCTTAAAAGAATTTCGTCCCCGAAATTAAAAGCAAAGATAATTTAATAATCTCATACAGATTTTAATTTCAAAACAGCAACATATGCTATCAACCCTATACTAGAAACCATAACATCCAATTCAAACAATCAATTCTAACTATCCAAACAAAATTCTGGACAGAATTTTCTCGAGTTTCCCAAGTACAAACGCCGGGTTACTCGCCCTACAGAATTCAAACTAGCTGCTCTACTCAGATCTAGAACTTCTATATCTAGACCTATAATCTAAACAGGATACTGGACCACAGACAAGTCCGATCAACTTCCAAATCTCCATGATTTGCTAGTTCTAAACCAGTGATAGATCAAACACTTATCCTTAAGAGAATACAGAAAAATTCCCAAACACTCTTGAGCTAGCTTCCATCTTACCCAATCTCAAAGCTCTTATGATCGGAGAAAAATTATCCAAAAATTAAATCTCCGACTTTGAATTTTGAATCTCTTTGTCTCTTGTCCACAACTTCTGCTGATCCTGGACTGCCCTCAATCTTCCCGACAATCCAACTTCACAGATGCTTCTCAAATCAAAACTGGATCAAGAATAAGATGACCTCCTGATTCTACTTATCAAGATGATTTTCCCAAAATCTATTGAAATCCAAGCACCAATCTACTATACAAGCATCATGAACTTCAAACTTGCTTCTCCTATTCGGAACACAGAACAGATGTTCCTGACATCCAAACCTTCAGATCCCGAAAGATCTTCCTGAAGAAAACATTAAATCCAAGAAAATACAAATCTTCCGATGAATCCGAGATTGCTTCTATTCTGGAATAGCTGCCATCATGCTTCAGCTGCACAACTCTGATCCGAAGAAGATGAGAATGCTTCTGATGAATACAAGCACAAATTTGATCAACTCATCCAGAAACATTGTCCATCAAATTCCATAAAAGCTTAATGACCTATCTGATTTGGTCACAAATACTACAACAGAAATTCATTTAGAAAACTAGATCTAATCAATCCTGATTGCTCACAAAAATCCTCTGGCCCGCAGTCTTCTCTCAACTAGGCCAAACCACCAGAAAATCCAAGAACCAAATCAAAATAGAACTCCATCTCTCGGTGCGGAAAAATTCCTTTGACTACCCTGAAGATATTCAGAAAGTCTCATACCGCTTCTGTGACGACCGCCCATGACTCCCGCACCAAAACAAGGAAATAGTGCGCTGAAAGGCGTGCCAGGCAGCCATGGGTGACCGTCAAGGGTAGAATAAACATCACAGAATCTATCGTATAACTCACAGCGCATGGATAAAATATAATAGAGGAATATAATATAGTGAAGCTCCATAGAACAGAACATCATCATATAAGCATCATAGAAGTTTTATACAAACATATGAATCATCCATACATCAAAGCCTCACTACATAACACTCAAACAAATATAGCAGCGGAACACCCAGTACATAATATGAAAATAATATGCAAAAGCCTCCTGCTCGTCTTCGTCATAATCAACGTAGACCTCCATGAACAGCACCTGTCACCTGCTACCTAGTCTGCCCATCCCAACATGGATGAACAGCCCAAGGTAATAAGAGGAGACATAAGACCTTGAGTCAGACAAAGTCTTAGTGAGCAGTAAATCGACTATCAAACATACCAAAAGAGTATAAAGGATAAAGGAATAGGAACCAAACCATCCCACTCCACCTCTTTCTACAGTGATAGCCCCCAGACTCAAACTAAAGTGAAGCAAACATAACATAGCAGACAATTAAGGTAAAACAATAATCACTCGAGTCAAGGTCGATGTTTTCCAAATACAAACCCCCAAGGCCTAAACCAAGATCAGATAAGCATCCAGAAAACACCGCTCTTGAGACCGAATGATGATACAACCAAACGTCCAAACATCCATGACTCCGGCTATCACTGTTATCATTGCCTTGATTTCACCGTTAGTTGAATGACCACCTGTCATGGGCTAATGGTAACCCCGGTTCTAGACATAACTCCGCACGTCGTCGCAGCCCGTGCCTAGGAATTTTCGCAACTACCCAGAGTACTAGCACGTCGTCGCAGCCCGTGCTTGGAACGTCGTCGCAGCCCGTTCCAACGTACTCTTGCTTTGAGCATGCTAGAACCTTCAACAACGATGAGATCTCAGCCTCCTAGCCATCCTCCTCGATGACTATTTCCATACTAGCTCAATCGCCTCTCAAGCTAACCATTATCATCAACCCGGATCGCATCACCGAGTTATCAACATAGCTTCGCACGTCGTCGCAGCCCGTGCTTGGAACGTCATCATGACCCGTCCCATTTCATCATCATGCTTTGCCTCCTCGCATCATCGCAAAGTCCATCTCAATACCATGCTTTACCTCCTCGCATTATGGTAAAGTCCATCTCAACATCATCTAATCCATACATATGAGCTTCAACATCCGCTTCATATGCCACAAGCAGCTTTCACTATTCAAGAGCCTTTCCACTTAGCTTTTGAATCATCTTCGACCATCTTGTCTAGATCTAACTATCAATCAACTAACATACATAGCAATCAATCAAATCAATCATTAGCTTAAGCAATCAAGTAATCGAATATGGTCTAAGTAGGCATTTATAACTACAATGGCAATTTCGTAAATAAATGAGCATAGATATAACATACATGAATCATGGGTTTCTAGCATAGATCTAATAAATATAAATCATGGGTTTTGTCTCTACAACTTGATGAATGAACTTGCATAAGTAAACATCTTCATAAGTAATGGATCTACACTTGGATCTAAGGAAAATGTATGAAATCACTATCTACAACACTCCAACAAACCATCAATCCAATACACTCCTTTGGGTCCGCGTGAGAGATAACTACCACTCACCGAATCACTCAAACACTTCAAAAACTAATCACTTCAGATCTGGACAGCGAAGATCCAAGCTTGATTCGTCGAAATCCCGCTTGAAACGATGAAATCTCGCTTCAACGGATGAAGATCTTCAACTTTGGTCATTAAATCTTCGATCTTGGATGGATGTTAGAACTAGATTGGAATGGAGAAAAGAAGATGAAGAAATGTTGTGGTCGAGTTCCCAAAATGGCAGCACTTCGTCGCTTCAAAAACCGGTGCCAAAAAGTGAGCCAAAGCCCTTTATTTATAGGCAGATCACCCCCTTAGGTCGCCTGGCCCTTAACTCGCGTGCTCGGTTTTAAGTCGTTGCCGACCTAAAGATCCCCGACCTAACTTAAGTCGGTGCCGACCTATACACTCCAACGACCTAACGGCCTAACCAACCCAGAGTCATACGAGCTAATAAACACGACCGACCTATTTCTATGCCGACCTAAAACCATGCCGCCCCTAACGACTTACGACCTAAGACACACATGACTCAACCGACCTTACGTCCTTCGACTCATCAGGTCCTACGACTTAACTCGTTCGGATCCTTAAGTCGCTTGCGACATAGCGACCTAACTCGTAAGTCGTTCACACATCCTTAGCGACCTAGTAACCCACACGATTTAACACTAAGTCGCTCAACCGACTTAACACGAAGTCTCCCACGCGACTTATCTACATACGCGGTTTAACACACACGACTCAAGCACGAGCCGACCTAACCAAAACAACAACCCTAACTCTAAGTCGCTCATGCGACTTAACTCAAATCGACCCAACACTCTTAGGTCGCTCCAAAATGCCTCCGACCTAACAACCATACGACCTAACCCCCTTAGGTCGTTAACTCCACTAACTCGCCAGCACGCTATCCTCACTAACCCGCTAACTTGTTAGCTCGTCCCAGCCCCTAAGTCGCTAACTCCTTAAGTCGGCCATACCCTTAACTCGCCAACTTCTTAACTCGGCAACTATCCTATAGGTCGGTCACGACTCATCCCATGAGTCGTTCGCGACTCAATCCCCTAACACGCTAACTCGTCCAAACCCATAGGTCGCTCTACTCGACCTAACTCTCACACGACCTAAGCTCAAGTTGCCTACACGAGTTAACCTCCCATACGACTTAGGCTAGGAATAAGACAAACAACACTAACGACCTGTAAATTTTACGATTTATCGACACGTAAAATACGGGTCGTTACATTCTCTCCCCCTTAGGAATTTCGCCCCCGAAATTCCAAACAAACAACAGCAATCAAAACTATTCCGCATGCCTACCATCCATAGCAATCAACAAACCATGCATCCAATTCTAGCCTAGCATGCAGAATTCTAAGGTTAGAACAAGGTACAAATTCATGAGATGTCACGACACCTTAGGGCCATACCTCGAAGAGGTCGGGATGAGCTGCCTTCATCCTCTCTTCCTCCTTCCACGTACAGTCGTTAACATCATCACTCCATTGTATCTTGAGCAACGTAATCGTTTTCCTCCTAAGCTGTTTCGTGTCGGTTTCTACAACACGAAGCGGCTTACGAGGTCTCGTAACCACCGGATCAACCTCCAAGTCTTCACAGCTATCAGCAGAAACCACCATATTTGAGTCGTGCACATACTTCCGTAGATAAGATACATGAAAAACATTGTGCACACCCGCCATCTTTTCCGGTAACTCCAATCTATAAGCGAGCTTTCCAATTCGCTCGATAATCGGGAATGGTCCAACAAATCTCGGAGTCAATTTTCCTTTCTTCCCGAATCTAATAACATTCTTCAATGGAGAAATCTTCACAAAAACCATATCACCCACGTCGAATTCCAAATCCTTACGACGATTATCGGCATAACTTTTCTGACGATCTTGGGCTGCCTTCATTCGTTGCCGAATGATTTCTATACAATCCGAAGTCTGTCGAATCATCTCTGGCCCAAGTATCAGCTTTTCTCCAGTTTCCAACCAACATGTCGGAGAGTTACACGGTCTTCCATACAATGCTTCATACGGTGCCATACCAATACTTGACTAGTAACTGTTGTTATATGCAAATTCCACCAAATGAAGGTGATCTTCCCATGATCCTCCGAAATCCAAAACACATGCTCTAAGGAGATCTTCCAAAACTCGGTTTACTCTCTCAGTCTGACCATCTGTTTGAGGGTGGTAAGCTGTACTCCAACACAACTTAGTTCCCAAAACTTCCTGGAAGCTCTTCCAAAATCCACTAGTGAACAAAGGATCTCGGTCGCTCACTATATTCTTCGGAACACCATTGAATCGAACTATCCACTTAACATAAAGCTCAGCCAACTTCGATGTAGTCCTAGTCGATCGAACAGGAATGAACCTTGCACTCTTGGTCAACCGATCTACGATGACCCAAATCCCTTCATTTCCCGCCTTGGTTCTAGGTAGGCCATCGATAAAATCCATCGACACTTGCTCCCACTTCCATGTAGGAACCTCTAATGGCTGAAGTAATCCACTGGGCTTCTTTTGCTCAGCTTTCACCAACTGGCAGTTCATACACTTGGAAATAAAATTTCCAACATCCTTCTTCATACCTTCCCAGTAATAGGTTCTCTTCATATCCCGATACATCTTATTTCCTCCTGGATGAATTGTCAACTTCGAGTGAAGACTTTCCTTCAGAACTTCATCTCTCAATTCATCTATATCGGGAACAACTAGTCGTCCTTGCTTCCGAAGCCAACCCTCTCGATCGACCTTGAATCTTTTATCCTTCTCTGGGTCCAATCCAGATTCCAAATCACGGATAATCTTGACAAGCTTATCGTCTCGCTTTTGACTCTCGCCAATCCTTTCCACAAGAGTAGGCCTTATCGATAAGTTTGCCAACATCTCAGGTTCCAATTCACATCTGGGCCTGAAATCAAATCCAGCCAAATACTCGAGACTCTTCCATTCTGAAAACATGGCTCCCAATCCGACATGTCTTCGACTCAACGCATCTGCTACTGGGTTACCTTTTCCCGGAGTATAAGCTATACCAAAAGCATATGAAGCTAAAAACTCTAGCCATCGTTGCTGCCGAAGATTCAAATCCTTTTGGGAAAACAGATACTTCAACGACTTATGATCCGTAAACAACTCGAATCGAACTCCCAAAAGATAATGTCTCCACATCTTCAAAGCAAATACAATCGCCGCTAACTCCAAATCATGTGTCGGATAATTCCTTTCATGCGGCTTCAGTTGTCGACTAGCATATGCAACAACTTTATCCTTCTGCATCAGCACTGCTCCAAGTCCAGTACCACATGCATCGGTGTAAACCACCATCTCATCATTCCCACTTGGAATAGTCAAAACAGGAGCACTTATTAGTCGCTCTTTTAGGATTACGAAAGCTTGCTCACACTTATCATCCCATCTGAACAATTGGTTCTTCTTCGTCAATCCTGTTAACGGTGCGGCTATCTTGGAAAAGTCTTTGATAAACCGTCGATAATACCCAGCTAATCCAAGAAAACTTCTCACATCAGATGCATTCTTAGGTCTAACCCAATCCTGGATCGCTGCCACCTTAGCGGGATCAACCGCTATTCCACTTCCAGAGATAACATGGCCTAAGAATCTCACTTCACTTTTCCAGAAGTGACACTTCGAAAACTTAGCCTTTAGCTGATGCTTCCGTAAGATTTCCAAAACAATACGCAAGTGCGTCTTGTGCTCTTCCTCAGTTCTGGAGTAAATCAGACTATCATCCACGAACACAAGCACGAACTTATTCAACCGATCTCTGAACACTCTATTCATAAGATCCACAAAATATGCTGGTGCGTTAGTCAATCCAAATGGCATTACCAGCCACTCATAAAAACCGGATGGTGTCCTGAAAGCAGTCTTCGGCACACTATCCTTCGCCACTCTTAACTGGTGAAATCCCGTTGCCAAATCCATCTGAGAAAACACCTTCGCCTCGTGAAGCTGATCAAACAAGTCATCTATTCTCGGCAATGGATACTTGTTCTTCTTAGTCACCTTATTCAGCCCACGATAATCGACACACAACCTCAACGATCCATCCACTTTGGTTGCGAACACAACTGGTGCACCCCATTCGGACACGCTACGCCGAATGAATCCTTTCCGTAAAAGGTCATCAACTTGCACCTTCAACTCTTGTTGCTCCCTAGGCGCCATCCGCCTAAGAGGCATCACAACAGGTCTGGCTCCCTCAACTAGATCGATACGAAACTCAATCTCCCTATGCGGCGGTAATCCTTTGACTTCGTCAAAGACATCCTCAAATCCATTCACAATAGGCACCGATGACAGTCCATCCCGTGGAACAACCAGCGAATACATGAAGCTCATGAAGACGCCTTCCTCATGCTTGCATCGTATCACAACCTTTCGCCCTTCTACATTCCCGACTGTCACCTCCAGCCTCTCACAATCAATCCTTGCCGCATACTTCCTAAGCCAGTCCATACCCAAAATAATTCTGAACCCCGCAAAGTTCAGAACAAAATAATCACAAACAAACGAGCAATCATGACTCGACACAACTAGACCACGGCATATCATACACAAACATGACGAACCCCCAACTGGGTTAGTCACAACCAATGGCCTATCAACAATATCCGGTTCCAAACCTAACCGGCCTACAAGATCATCACAAACAAAAGAATGCGACGCTCCAGTATCAAATAACACTCTAACTGGAACACCACAAATGGAAAGAGTACCTTGAACCACCACACTCTTCCCCTTCTCTTCAGCAGTAGGAGCTTTTGAAGACGATGGCACAGCTCCCAAAGCATAAGCTTGCACAATCTGCCTGTTCTTCCTCGGTTCTGGACAATCTTTCCTGAAATGCCCTGGCTTGTCACAGTTGTGGCATTTCGCCGACGCCTTTGGATTCCTACAATCCTTGGAGAGATGACCCTTCTGCTGGCAATTGTAGCAAGTCACTTCGCCCCTTGGCTTCTTCTGGCCATCCTTACCCTTCTGTTGCTGCTGCTTCCTCTTCTTGTTTCCACTCTGCTGTGGCTTAGATCCTTCCTTGGTTACAGCGACAACAGAACTTTCCCTAGGAAACAAACACTCATGCCTGAGGGCTTTCTCCACAAGATTCTCAAACGGATCGTCCAGATGATCCACCAACTGCCTTCCAAGATAACTGTCCAAGCCTGTCACAAACTTCTCATTCTTCTGATAAGAAGATTCAATATACGACCGAGCATACTTGGACAAGGCCTCAAACTCAGAAACGTACTCAAGAACCGATCTCCCACCTTGCTTGAGTTCCACAAACTTCTTAAACAAGATAGATTTCTGAGCCGTAGAGATGAACTTAGCTTCAAACCTGACTTGGAATTGCTCCCAAGTAATCTCATCCTCCGGAGTATCAATGGTGATAGAATTCCACCAATCTGAAGCTCTCCCTTGAAGTTGCCTTGATGCAAGCTTCCTCCTAGTTGCATCCTCGATTCCCAAATCACCAAAGATCCTCCTACAAGCATCAATCCATCTCTGCACTTCAATAGTTGATTCCGTTCCCAAGAAAACTTTTCCTCCAAGAGAAGTATAGTCCTTACAAAGCTTAGCAAAATCCACTGGTCTTGGAGCTTGAACTTGAACTCCAACATCTACTGATGGCCCCGAGGCTGGTATCCTTCTCATGATCGAAGTCATCATGGCCTCAAACATAGGAGCATAATCAACAGCTTCCCTAGCAGCACGGCCTTCCCTAGCAGCTGGTCTCCCCCTTCGACTCATCCTTAATATCTACAAAAAGGAATGACTTAGAACACCTTGAGAAACAACTGCATAAGGAGTTCAAATCCTTCTGAACTACTATATTATATATAGTAATCATTCATCAAAATACAATTACGTCTCTCATACGTAGTTACGTCAGCGAGCGTTGGCTAAAATCGATTAACCAAAGCTTTGATACCAAATGTGACGACCGCCCATGACTCCCGCACCAAAACAAGGAAATAGTGTGCTGAAAGGCGTGCCAGGCAGCCATGGGTGACCGTCAAGGGTAGAATAAACATCGCAGAATCTATCGTATAACTCACAGCGCATGGATAAAATATAATAGAGGAATATAATATAGTGAAGCTCCATAGAACAGAACATCATCATATAAGCATCATAGAAGTTTTATACAAACATATGAATCATCCATACATCAAAGCCTCACTACATAACACTCAAACAAATATAGCAGCGGAACACCCAGTACATAATATGAAAATAATATGCAAAAGCCTCCTGCTCGTCTTCGTCATCATCAACGTAGACCTCCATGAACAGCACCTGTCACCTGCTACCTAGTCTGCCCATCCCAACATGGATGAACAGCCCAAGGTAATAAGAGGAGACATAAAACCTTGAGTCAGACAAAGTCTTAGTGAGCAGTAAATCGACTATCAAACATACCAAAAGAGTATAAAGGATAAAGGAATAGGAACCAAACCATCCCACTCCACCTCTTTCTACAGTGATTGCCCCCAGACTCAAACTAAAGTGAAGCAAACATAACATAGCAGACAATTAAGGTAAAACAATAATCACTCGAGTCAAGGTCGATGTTTTCCAAATACAAACCCCCAAGGCCTAAACCAAGATCAGATAAGCATCCAGAAAACACCGCTCTTGAGACCGAATGATGATACAACCAAACGTCCAAACATCCATGACTCCGGCTATCACTGTTATCATTGCCTTGATTTCACCGTTAGTTGAATGACCACCTGTCAAGGGATAATGGTAACCCCGGTTCTAGACATAACTCCGCACGTTGTCGCAGCCCATGCCTAGGAATTTTCGCAACTACCCAGAGTACTAGCACGTCGTCGCAGCCCGTGCTTGGAACGTCGTCGCAGCCCGTTCCAACGTACTCTTGCTTTGAGCATGCTAGAACCTTCAACAACGATGAGATCTCAGCCTCCTAGTCATCCTCCTCGACGACTATTTCCATACTAGCTCAATCGCCTCTCAAGCTAACCATTATCATCAACCCGGATCGCATCACCGAGTTATCAACATAGCTTCGCACGTCGTCGCAGCCCGTGCTTGGAACGTCATCATGACCCGTCCCATTTCATCATCATGCTTTGCCTCCTCGCATCATCGCAAAGTCCATCTCAATACCATGCTTTACCTCCTCGCATTATGGTAAAGTCCATCTCAACATCATCTAATCCATACATATGAGCTTCAACATCCGCTTCATATGCCACAAGCAGCTTTCACTATTCAAGAGCCTTTCCACTTAGCTTTTGAATCATCTTCGACCATCTTGTCTAGATCTAACTATCAATCAACTAACATACATAGCAATCAATCAAATCAATCATTAGCTTAAGCAATCAAGTAATCGAATATGGTCTAAGTAGGCATTTATAACTACAATGGCAATTTCGTAAATAAATGAGCATAGATATAACATACATGAATCATGGGTTTCTAGCATAGATCTAATAAATATAAATCATGGGTTTTGTCTCTACAACTTGATGAATGAACTTGCATAAGTAAACATCTTCATAAGTAATGGATCTACACTTGGATCTAAGGAAAATGTATGAAATCACTATCTACAACACTCCAACAAACCATCAATCCAATACACTCCTTTGGGTCCGCGTGAGAGATAACTACCACTCACCGAATCACTCAAACACTTCAAAAACTAATCACTTCAGATCTGGACAGCGAAGATCCAAGCTTGATTCATCGAAATCCCGCTTGAAACGATGAAATCTCGCTTCAACGGATGAAGATCTTCAACTTTGGTCCTTGAATCTTCGATCTTGGATGGATGTTAGAACTAGATTGGAATGGAGAAAAGAAGATGAAGAAATGTTGTGGTCGAGTTCCCAAAATGGCAGCACTTCGTCGCTTCAAAAACCGGTGCCAAAAAGTGAGCCAAAGCCCTTTATTTATAGGCAGATCACCCCCTTAGGTCGCCTGGCCCTTAACTCGCGTGCTCGGTTTTAAGTCGTTGCCGACCTAAAGATCCCCGACCTAACTTAAGTCGGTGCCGACCTATACACTCCAACGACCTAACGGCCTAACCAACCCAGAGTCATACGAGCTAATAAACACGGCCGACCTATTTCTATGCCGACCTAAAACCATGCCGCCCCTAACGACTTACGACCTAAGACACACATGACTCAACCGACCTTACGTCCTTCGACTCATCAGGTCCTACGACTTAACTCGTTCGGATCCTTAAGTCGCTTGCGACATAGCGACCTAACTCGTAAGTCGTTCACACATCCTTAGCGACCTAGTAACCCACGCGATTTAACACTAAGTCGCTCAACCGACTTAACACGAAGTCTCCCACGCGACTTATCTACATACGCGGTTTAACACACACGACTCAAGCACGAGCCGACCTAACCAAAACAACAACCCTAACTCTAAGTCGCTCATGCGACTTAACTCAAATCGACCCAACACTCTTAGGTCGCTCCAAAATGCCTCCGACCTAACAACCATACGACCTAACCCCCTTAGGTCGTTAACTCCACTAACTCGCCAGCACGCTATCCTCACTAACCCGCTAACTTGTTAGCTCGTCCCAGCCCCTAAGTCGCTAACTCCTTAAGTCGGCCATACCCTTAACTCGCCAACTTCTTAACTCGGCAACTATCCTATAGGTCGGTCACGACTCATCCCATGAGTCGTTCGCGACTCAATCCCCTAACACGCTAACTCGTCCAAACCCATAGGTCGCTCTACTCGACCTAACTCTCACACGACCTAAGCTCAAGTTGCCTACATGAGTTAACCTCCCATACGACTTAGGCTAGGAATAAGACAAACAACACTAACGACCTGTAAATTTTACGATTTATCGACACGTAAAATACGGGTCGTTACAGCTTCGATAGCTCCATCATCTTTAGAGATGTCTCATACTAAAGCAAAGATTACTAAAAGAGCTTCCGAACCATCGCAAGTCACTTTTGCGATAACATTACCAAATTCGGATTCCAAAGAAAACCATCCTTTCTTAAATAACAGAACAGCTTAAGCCCTTCAAAAGAGGAAACTGATGGTCCACCTCCACCATAAACACCTTACCCAGCTGAGCTTCCAAAGAAGAAGACAAGCCTTCACCATTTGCCCGATCTACTGACAGAAAAATCTCAAAGACTTCTGAACCATCGAAGAAACGGACCACATCTGTAACGACCCGTATTTTTACGGATCGAAACATTGTTAAACTATATGCTTTAAGTCGTATTGTTGATAAGTCATTGATGTTGTTAAGCTGTATGGAGCTTAGGTTGAGTGGAACGACCTATAGGAGTAACGACTTAAGGGATTTGAGTTGAGCGACTTATAGGTTGAATGACCTAAGGAGTTAGGTCGTGTAGTGGTTAGGTCGCATGGATGTTGGCTTAAGTCGTGTGGCTGAGTTAAGGTAGTAACCGACCTATAGGATGACCGACCTATAGTGCTTGACCGACTTAAGGAAGTTGCCGAGTTATAGAAGTTTCGACCTATAGAAGTTAACGAGTTAAGGTATTGAACCGAGTTAACGGCTTATAGGAACTGGCCGACTTAAGGTGGTTAGCGGGTCAAGGAGATAGAAACCCTAGGAGATAAGTCGATTGACCGACTTAAGGGAGATGGCGACTTAAGAGGTAGACGACCTAAGACAGTTAGGGGTTTAAGGGTTGTGACAGTTAGGTCGTAAGTCGACCTAAAGTTGCAGGCGACTTAGTGATAGGTCGCGGCTATGATAAGTATTAAGTCGGCTGAGTAAGCTGGGTCGTATAAGTCTTAAGTCGTTAGGTCGTTGAACGGCTTATGGTGAGTCGTTAGGTCGCGGAATGTGTTGGGTCGTTGAGGCGGCTATGTTGCTAAGTCTTTAGGTCGGCAGGGCTTTAGGTCGTAGGTCGTTGATGGTATAGGTCGTGAGTTATTAGGTCGGCTTGAAGTGGATGCGCGCGTGTTTTAGGTCGTTAGATTTGCTGAGTCGTTTGCCGTTAAGTGGTAATCCATGCGTTGAGTCGTGAGTCGTGTAGTGGCTTGAGTCGTAAGTCGTGGACGACTCATGGGGGGCGGCGACTTAAGGAAATCAGCTATAAATAGAGGGCTCTGGTTCACTTTTTGACACCGGATTTTGAAGCGACGAAGTGCTGCCGTTTTGAGAGCTTGACTACAACGTTTCTTCACTTCTTTTCTCCACTCTAATCTAGTGCTTACACCCATCCAAGATTGAAGATCAAGGTTGAAGATCCAAGATCCAAAGTTGAAGATCTACATTCTTCAAAGAGAGATTTCATCGATTGAAGCGAGATTTTGCCGGATCAAGCTTAGTTCTTCGCTGTCCAGATCTGAAGTTGTTATCTTTTGAGGTGTTTAGGTGATTCGGTGAGTGGTGGTTATCTCTCACACGGACCCAAAGGAGTATATTGGATCGGTGGTTTGTTTATGTGTTAAAGGGAGTGATTTCGTGCATTTTTCTTAAGTCTGCATGTAGATCTATTGTTCATGATGATTTGACATCTATTTTACTACATGTTCACTTATGCAAGTTCATTCATCAAGTTGTAGAGATATTGTTCATAATTCATGCTTGTTAGAATGCATGTTAGATTTGGGCTCTTTATTTACGAAATTGTCATTATTGTTGTAATTGTTTATTTAGATCTTGTTTGAATGATTGATTACTTGGATTAATGTTTGATTTGATGGATTAGTTGATTGATAACTTGATTTGGACAAGTTGGTCGAAGATGATTCAAAAGCTAAGTGGAAAGGGTCTTGAATAAGGAAAGCTGCTTGTGGCATATGAAGCGGATGTTGAAGCTCATATGGATAGATTTGATGATGATGTTGAGATGGGACTTTGCCATGATGCGATGAGGCAAACCATGATGTTGAAATGGGACTTTGCTACGATGCGATGAAGCAAAGCATGATGTGAGAAAGCCTTGGTTTAATCCAGATGGGATCATCCCAAGCATGTTGATAACTCGATGATGTGGTCCGGGTTTGTGGATAATGGTTAGCTCGAGAGGCGCTTGAGCTAGTATGAGAATAGTCGTCGAGGAGGATGACTAGGAGGCTGAGATTTCATCGTTATTGAAGGTTCTAGCATGCTCAAAGCAAGAGTACGTTGGGACGGGCTGCGACGACGTTCCAGGCACGGGCTGCGACGACGTGCTAGTACTCTGGGCAGATTCGATAGTCCTAGGCACGGGCTGCGACGACGTGCGGAGTTATGTCTAGAACCGGGGTTACCATTAGCCCTTGGCGGATGGAAGAGATAATGAGATGGTCATTCAATTAACGATGAAATCAAGGCAATGATAACAGTGATAGCCAGAGTCATGGATGTTTGGATGTTTGGTTGTATCGTCGCTTGGGTCAAGAGCGATGTTTTCAGGGTGCTTATCTGATCTTGGTTTAGGCCTTAGGGGTTTGTACTTGGAAAACACCGACCTTGACTCGAGTGATAATTACTTTGCTTTGAATGTCTGAATTGCTATGTCTACTTCTGCTTAGTGTGTCTGGGGGCTATCACTGTAGAAAGAGGTGGAGTGGGATGGTTGGGTTCCTATTCCTTTTACCCTTTATGCTCTTTTGGTATGTTTGATAGTTGATTTACTGCTCACTAAGACTTTTGTCTGACTCAAGGTTTTATGTTTAACTCTTATTACCTTGGGCTGTTCATCCATGTTGGGATGGGCAGACTAGGTAGCAGGTGACAGGTGTTGTTCTTAGTAATCAACGCTGTTGGTGACGAAGACGAGCTGGAGGCTTTTGCATATTGTTTTCTTACTATATGTACTAGATGTTCCGCTGTTTGTTTGATACTCTGAGTGTTATGTAGTGAGGCTTGATGTGTTGACTATTCAGATGTTTGTAATAAACTACTATGAGTTTATATGATAAGATTCTGTTCAATGAGCTTCACTATGTATACTTTTCTATTGTATTTTATCCCTGCGCTGTGAGTTGTACGATAGAGTTTTTTTTCTGTTTATCTTACCCTGACTATCGTCCATGGCTGCCTGGCACACCTTTCTGCGCACCATTTCCCTGTTTTAGTGCGGGAGTCATGAGCGGTCGTCACATTTGGTATCAGAGCTTTGGTTAATCGATTTTAGCCAATGCTTGCTGACGTAACTACGTATAAGAGACGTAATTGTATTTTGATGGATGATTACTATATATAATATAGTAGCTTAGAAGGATTTGAACTCCTTACGTAGTTGTTTCTCAAGGTGTTCTAATCATTCCTTTTTATAGATATTAAGGACGAGTCGAAGAGGGAGACCAGCTCCTAGGGAAGGCTGTGCTGCTGAAGGGGCTGCTGATTATTCTACTATGTTTGAGGCCATGATGACTTCGATCATGAGGAGGATGCCAGCTCCGGCGCCATCAGTAGATGTTGGAGTTCAGGTTCAAGCCCCAAGACCAGTGGATTTTGCTAAGTTGTGTAAGGACTATACTGCTCTTGGAGGAAAGGTTTTCTTGGGGACAGAATCAACCATTGAAGTTCAAAGGTGGATAGATGCTTGTAGAAGGATCTTTGGTGATTTGGGAATTGAGGATGCAACTAAGAGGAAGCTTGCATCAAGACAGCTTCAAGGAAGAGCTTCTGATTGGTGGAACTCTATCACCATTGATACTCCAGAAGAAGAGATCACTTGGGAGCAATTCCAAGTCAGATTTGAAGCTAAGTTCATTTCCACAGCTCAGAAATCTGTTTTGTTCAAGTAGTTTGTGGAGCTCAAACAAGGTGGAAGATCAGTTCTTGAGTATGTTTCTGAGTTTGAAGCTTTGTCCAAGTATGCCAGATCGTATATTGAATCTCCCTATCAGAAGAATGAGAAGTTTGTGACAGGCTTGGATAGTTACCTTGGGAGACAGTTGGTGGATCATTTGGACGATCCATTGGAGAAGCTTGTGGAGAAAGCTCTCAGGCATGAGAGTCTGTTTCCCAAAGAAGGATCTGTTGTTGCTGTGACCAAGGAAGAGTCCAAACCACAGCAAGATGGAAACAAGAAGAGGAAGCAGTAGCAACAGAAGGATAAGGATAGCCAGAAGAAGCCGAAGGGCGAAGTGACCTGCTACAATTGCCAGCAGAAGGGCCATCTCTCCAGGGATTGTAAGAATCAGAAGGCGCCGGCAAAGTGCCACAACTGTGACAAGCCGGGGCATTTCAGGAGGAATTGTCCAGAACCGAGAAAGGACAAGCAGATTGTGCAATCTTATGCTTTGGGAGTTGTTCCATCATCTTTGAAAGCTCCTACTGCTGAAGAGAAGGGGAAGAGTGTGGTGGTTCAAGGTACTCTTTCCATTTGTGGTGTTCCAGTTCGAGTGTTATTTGATACTGGGGCGTCGCATTCCTTTGTTTGTAATGAACTTGTATGTCGGTTGGGTTTGGAACCGGATATTGTTGATAGGCCATTGGTTGTGACTAATCTAGTTGGTGGTTCATCCTGTTTGTGTATGATATGTCGTGGTCTAGTTGTATCGAGTCATGATTGCTCTTTTGTTTGTGATTGTTTTGTTCCGAACTTTGCGGGGTTCGGAATTATTTTGGGTATGGACTGGCTTAGGAAGTATGCGACAAGGATTGATTGTGAGAGGCTGGAGGTGACAGTCGAGAATGTGGAAGGGCGAAAGGTTGTGATACGATGTAAGCATGAGGAAGGCGTCTTCATGAGCTTCATGTATTCACTGGTTGTTCCATGGGACGAACTGTCATCGGTGCCGGTCGTGAATGGATTTGAGGACGTCTTTGATGAAGTCAAAGGGTTGCCGCCGCATAGGGAGATCGAGTTTCGTATCGATCTAGTTGAAGGAGCCAGACCTGTTGTGATGCCTCTTAGGCGGATGGCGCCTAGGGAACAGCAAGAGTTGAAGGTGCAAGTTGATGACCTTTTGCAGAAAGGATTCATTCGGCGTAGTGTGTCCGAATGGGGTGCACCAGTTGTATTCGCAACCAAAGCGGATGGATCGTTGAGGTCGTGTGTCGATTATCGTGAGCTGAATAAAGTGACTAAGAAGAGCAAGTATCCATTGCCGAGAATAGATGACTTGTTTGACCAGCTTCACGAAGCTAAGGTGTTTTCTCAGATGGATTTGGCAACGGGATTTCACCAGTAAAGAGTGGCGAAGGATAGTGTGCCGAAGACTGCTTCAGGACACCATCCGGTTTTTATGAGTGGCTGGTAATGCCGTTTGGATTGACCAATGCACCAGCATATTTTGTGGATCTTATGAATAGAGTGTTCAAAGATCAGTTGGACAAGTTTGTACTTGTGTTCGTGGATGATATCTTGGTCTATTCCAGAACTGAAGAAGAGCACAAGACACACTTGAGGATTGTTTTGGAAATCTTGCGAAAACATCAGCTGAAGGCTAAGTTTTCGAAGTGTCACTTCTGGAAGAGTGAAGTGAGGTTCTTAGGCCATGTTATTTCTGGAAATGGAATAGCGGTTGATCCCGCGAAAGTGGCAGCAATCCAGGATTGGGTTAGACCTAAGAATGCATCTGATGTGAGAAGTTTTCTTGGATTAGCAGGATATTATCGTCGGTTTATCAAGGACTTTTCCAAGATAGCTGCACCATTGACAGGATTGACAAAAAGAATCAGGTATTCAGATGGGATGATAAGTGTGAGCAAACTTTCGGAATTCTGAAAGAGCGACTAACAAGTGCTCCTGTTTTGACTATTCCAAGTGGAAATGATGAGATGGTAGTTTACACTGATGCATGTGGTACTGGACTTGGAGCAGTGCTAATGCAGAAGGATAAAGTTGTTGCGTATGCAAGTCGACAACTGAAGCCGCATGAAAGGAATTATCCAACTCATGATTTGGAGTTAGCGGCGATAGTTTTTGCTCGGAAGATGTGGAGACATTATCTATTGGGAGTTCGATTCGAATTGTTTAAAGATCATAAGTCGTTGAAGTATCTGTTCTCCCAAAAGGATTTGAATCTTCGGCAGCAACGATGGCTAGAGTTTTTAGCATCATATGATTTTGGTATAGCCTATACTCCGGGAAAAGGTAACGCAGTGGCAAATGCGTTAAGTCGAAGACATGCAGGATTGGCAGCCATGTTTTCAGAATGGAAGAGCCTTGAGTATTTGGCTGGATTTGACTTCAGGTCTAGACGTGAATTGGAACCTGAGATGTTGGCTAACTTATCAATAAGACCTACTCTTCTGGAAAGAATTGGCGAGAGCCAAAAGCGAGACGATAAGCTTGTCAAGATTATCCAAGATTTGGAATTTGGATTGAATCCAGAAAAGAATAAGGGATTTGAAGTCGATCGAGAGGGTTGGCTTCGGAAACAAGGACGACTGGTTGTTCCCGATATAGATGAATTGAGAGATGAAGTTCTTAAGGAAAGTCACCACTCGAAGTTGACAATTCATCCAGGTGGAAATAAGATGTATCGGGATATGAAGAGAACCTATTATTGGGAAGGTATAAAGAAGGATGTTGGAAATTTTATTTCCAAATGTATGAACTGTCAGTTGGTAAAAGCCGAACAAAAGAAGCCAAGTGGATTGCTTCAGCCATTGGAGGTTCCTACATGGAAGTGGGAGCAGATATCGATGGATTTTATTGATGGTCTACCTAGAACCAGGGCAGGGAATGAAGGGATTTGGGTCATTGTAGATCGTTTGACTAAGAGTGCAAGATTCATTCCTGTTCGATCAACTAGGACTGCATCGAAGTTGGCTGAGTTGTATGTTAAGTGGATAGTTCGATTCCATGGTATTCCGAAGAGTACAGTGAGCGATCGAGATCCATTGTTCACTAGTGGATTTTGGAAGAGCTTCCAGGAAGTTTTGGGAACTAAGTTGAGCTTAAGTACAGCTTATCATCCCCAAACAGATGGTCAGACCGAGAGAGTTAACAGAGTTTTGGAAGATCTCCTCAGAGCATGTGTTTTGGATTTCGGAGGATCATGGGAAGATCACCTTCATTTGGTGGAATTTGCGTATAATAACAGTTACCAGACAAGTATTGGTATGGCACCATATGAAGCATTGTATGGAAAACCGTGTAACTCTCCGACATGCTGGTTAGAGACAGGAGAAAAGCTGATACTTGGGCCAGAGATGATTCGACAGACTTCGGATTGTATAGAGATCATTCGACAACGAATGAAGGCAGCCCAAGACCGTCAGAAAAGTTATGCCGATAATCGTCGTAAGGATTTGGAATTCGACGTAGGCGATATGGTTTTTGTGAAGGTTTCTCTATTGAAAAATGTTATTCGATTCGGGAAGAAAGGAAAATTGACCCCGAGATTTGTTGGACCCTTCCCGATCATCGAGCGAATTGGAAAGCTCGCCTATAGATTGGAGTTACCAGAAAAGATGTTGGGTGTGCACAATGTTTTTCACGTATCGTATCTACGGAGGTATGTGCGCGACCCAAGTACAGTGGTTTCTGCTAATAGCTATGAAGATTTGGAGGTTGATCCAGTTGTTACGAGACCTCGTAAGCCGCTTCGTGTTATGGAAAATGACACGAAACAGCTTAGGAGGAAGGTAGTCAAGTTGCTCAAGATCCAATGGAGTGATGATGTTAACGACTGTACGTGGGAGGAGGAAGAGAGGATGAAGGCAGCTCATCCTGAACTCTTCAAGGTATGGCCCTAAGGTGTCGTGACATCTCATGAATTTGTAACTTGTTCTAATCGTAGAATTCTGCATGCTAGGTTAGTAATTGGATGCAGGGTATGTTGATTGCTATGGATGGTAGGCATGCAGAATAGTTTTGATTGCTCTTGTTTGTTTGGAATTTCGGGGGCGAAATTCCTAAGGGGGAGAGAATGTAACGACCCGTATTTTTACGAATCGAAACATTGTTAAACTATATGCTTTAAGTCGTATTGTTGATAAGTCGTTGATGTTGTTAAGCTGTATGGAGCTTAGGTTGAGTGGAACGACCTATAGGAGTAACGACTTAAGGGATTTGAGTTGAGTGACTTATAGGTTGAACGACCTAAGGAGTTAGGCCGTGTAGTGGTTAGGTCGCATGGATGTTGGCTTAAGTCGTGTGGCCGAGTTAAGGTAGTAACCGACCTATAGGATGACCGACCTATAGTGCTTGACTGACTTAAGGAAGTTGCCGAGTTATAGAAGTTTCGACCTATAGAAGTTAACGAGTTAAGGTATTGAACCGAGTTAACGGCTTATAGGAACTGGCCGACTTAAGGTGGTTAGCGGGTCAAGGAGATAGCAACCTTAGGAGATATGTCGATTGACCGACTTAAGGGAGATGGCGACTTAAGAGGTAGACGACCTAAGACAGTTAGGGGTTTAAGGGTTGTGAGAGTTAGGTCGTAAGTTGACCTAAAGTTGCAGGCGACTTAGTGATAGGTCGCGACTATGATAAGTATTAAGTCGGCTGAGTAAGCTGGGTCGTATAAGTCTTAAGTCGTTAGGTCGTTGAACGGCTTATGGTGAGTCGTTAGGTCGCGGAATGTGTTGGGTCGTTGAGGCGGCTATGTTGCTAAGTCTTTAGGTCGGTAGGGCTTTGGTCGTAGGTCATTGATGGTATAGGTCGTGAGTTATTAGGTCGGCTTGAAGTGGATGCGCGCGTGTTTTAGGTCGTTAGATTTGCTGAGTCGTTTGCCGTTAAGTGGTAGGCCATGCGTTGAGTCGTGAGTCGTGTAGTGGCTTGAGTCGTAAGTCGTGGACGACTCATGGGGGGGCGGCGACTTAAGGAAATCAGCTATAAATAGAGGGCTCTGGTTCAATTTTTGACACCGGATTTTGAAGCGACGAAGTGCTGCCGTTTTGAGAGCTTGACTACAACGTTTCTTCACTTCTTTTCTCCACTCTAATCTAGTGCTTACACCCATCCAAGATTGAAGATCAAGGTTGAAGATCCAAGATCCAAAGTTGAAGATCTACATTCTTCAAAGAGAGATTTCATCGATTGAAGCGAGATTTTGCCGGATCAAGCTTAGTTCTTCGCTGTCCAGATCTGAAGTTGTTATCTTTTGAGGTGTTTAGGTGTGGTTATCTCTCACACGGACCCAAAGGAGTATATTGGATCGGTGGTTTGTTTATGTGTTAAAGGGAGTGATTTCGTGCATTTTTCTTAAGTATGCATGTAGATCTATTGTTCATGATGATTTGACATCTATTTTACTACATGTTCACTTATGCAAGTTCATTCATCAAGTTGTAGAGATATTGTTCATAATTCATGCTTGTTAGAATGCATGTTAGATTTGGACTCTTTATTTACGAAATTGTCATTATTGTTGTAATTGTTTATTTAGATCTTGTTTGAATGATTGATTACTTGGATTAATGTTTGATTTGATGGATTAGTTGATTGATAACTTGATTTGGACAAGTTGGTCGAAGATGATTCAAAAGCTAAGTGGAAAGGGTCTTGAATAAGGAAAGCTGCTTGTGGCATATGAAGCGGATGTTGAAGCTCATATGGATAGATTTGATGATGATGTTGAGATGGGACTTTGCCATGATGCGATGAGGCAAACCATGATGTTGAAATGGGACTTTGCTATGATGCGATGAAGTAAAGCATGATGTGAGAAAGCCTTGGTTTAATCCAGAAGGGATCATCCCAAGCATGTTGATAACTCGGTGATGTGGTCCGGGTTTGTGGATAATGGTTAACTCGAGAGGCGCTTGAGCTAGTATGAGAATAGTCGTCGAGGAGGATGACTAGGAGGCTGAGATTTCATCGTTATTGAAGGTTCTAGCATGCTCAAAGCAGAGTACGTTGGGACGGGCTGCGACGACGTTCCAGGCACGGGCTGCGACGACGTGCTAGTACTCTGGGCAGATTCGATAGTCCTAGGCACGGGCTGCGACGACGTGCGGAGTTATGTCTAGAACCGGGGTTACCATTAGCCCTTGGAGGATGGAAGAGATAATGAGATGGTCATTCAATTAACGATGAAATCAAGGCAATGATAACAGTGATAGCCAGAGTCATGGATGTTTGGATGTTTGGTTGTATCGTCGCTTGGGTCAAGAGCGATGTTTTCAGGGTGCTTATCTGATCTTGGTTTAGGCCTTGGGGGTTTGTACTTGGAAAACACCGACCTTGACTCGAGTGATAATTACTTTGCTTTGAATGTCTGAATTGCTATGTTTACTTCTGCTTAGTGTGTCTGGGGGCTATCACTGTAGAAAGAGGTGGAGTGGGATGGTTGGGTTCCTATTCCTTTTACCCTTTATGCTCTTTTGGTATGTTTGATAGTTGATTTACTGCTCACTAAGACTTTTGTCTGACTCAAGGTTTTATGTTTAACTCTTATTACCTTGGGTTGTTCATCCATGTTGGGATGGGCAGACTAGGTAGCAGGTGACAGGTGCTGTTCTTAGTAATCAACGCTGTTGGTGACGAAGACGAGCTGGAGGCTTTTGCATATTGTTTTCTTACTATATGTACTGGATGTTCCGTTGTTTGTTTGATACTCTGAGTTTTATGTAGTGAGGCTTGATGTGTTGACTATTCAGATGTTTGTAATAAACTACTATGAGTTTATATGATAAGATTCTGTTCAATGAGCTTCACTATGCATACTTTTCTATTGTATTTTATCCCTGCACTGTGAGTAGTACGATAGAGTTTTTTTTCTGTTTATCTTACCTTGACTATCGTCCATGGCTGCCTGGCACACCTTTCTGCGCACCATTTCCCTGTTTTAGTGTGGGAGTCATGAGCGGTCGTCACAACATCACTGCTTTTGAACTCCACCTCTAGGATATCGCTAAGCCAA
Source organism: Allium cepa (assembly GCA_030765085.1). Lineage (NCBI taxonomy): Eukaryota > Viridiplantae > Streptophyta > Magnoliopsida > Asparagales > Amaryllidaceae > Allium > Allium cepa. The sequence goes on from CM060932.1 coordinate 458,222,484, forward strand.
GAGATCTTCCTGACAGCACATTCAACCTCTGAGCTGCCACCGCTACCAAAGACTTCCCATCCAAAAGCTCCTTGAATCCCAAACTAAATCAACCAACTCCACAAAAAGAGTCTTCAAGATAGACAGATATCTCTCAAGAAACTCGGACTTCAAACCAAGCACAAACACAAAGCTGAACTGAGTCTCCTATTCCAATACAGATAAGACTCCTTCCTATGGTTGCTAAATACCATTATTTGCTTCAGCTCTTCTAACTGATCCAAACTCTAAAGAATCCGCTCACACGAGCGCAATCCAAACTTATACTCCAAAGATAAACTCCGAACCATTAAAATATTTTCTTCAGAGATAAATGAAATCCACATACCCAACTGCCAAACTTACTCGAGACGGCATTAGGGCTACAGTCTCGACAAATACACTTCCAACCTCATCATTCAAACTCCAACCATTGGTATTAGTCGTGTTCACACACCACTACCTTACCTACCTTTATAATTTATATTGGAAAACCCGAAAAGGTAACCCAACAAAATAGGTAGGAATAAACATATATATATATATATATATATATATATATATATATATATATATATATATATATATATTCAAAATTACAAATACGCTCTCTCAAGGAAGACACCATTCCAGAGCCTAGGTACTTGCTCAACCTAGCGCTCTGATACCAACTGTAGCGACCCAACTTCCATACTCCCAGAAGTCGCATCGCTAGGAAGAAAGAAAGGGATAGAAGAAGAAAGAAAGAGAAGAAAGAAAAACAACACATCAGAATCTCACAGCGGAACGATTTAAATATAATATAAAACATATACATAGTATCATATACATCAGAGAACACAACTAAACATCTCAAATTAGACAGTTATAACATTTCTGTCTAATAAAATACAAGACATCATACAGAATAACACACAGCGGAAACTCTAACCATATATCTACACGCTGAAGTCTCCTGCTCCAAAGCTCCTCCAGAATTCGTCAAGAGATAACATGAATCACTTGACTACTCATATATATAATATGAGTACCCAAGAGTTTAATAAAACAGAAAATAACACTCGGGTCAGACAGGGGTCTGGTGTGAGTAAACGGGTTAAGATTGCTTAACTTTAGAAAATCTTTTGAAAAGAAAGGTATCACGTAAGACTTCCCACACATAAACATGGAAAAGTTTTTACCTTACGCTAACCAAAACATTTGATAGGAAATGCAGTGATATTATAATAGTGTCTAGGGTTTTCAAAGTAAAATACAGAAATAGCTGGAATGCTTACATCTTATGTTCCAACATAGTTGGGCACAATCAAAACCGTACAGGCACTTATTGGATTTTGGATTCCATACAATGGCAGGGCTACTGGGGTACCGCCCGTCACAGTATGTGGCCTAGATCACCGTACCGAGGAGCCACCCTAACTCCCCTGCAACACAAGACCGGGACCATTCCTTACTGAACAGTCCCGAACAAGACCACCCTGGCAGTTGTCATGATCAACCGCCCCACACAGCCGAAATAAAAGGGACTTCTAGACAGGGGTCAATCTTGCTCTCCAGTGGGAGCTACCCACGAAGCCTTGCTGCACCTCCCCTGTTTTAACCATTCCCGGTTGATGAGGCTTGAGGCTGCGATTACCTTTATAGGACATATCACTTAGAATGCTCATCGTCCGCCTGACGATGTGCTGAAAGCATTCAATCCATACAAGTTCGTTCCGGGTTCGAACGAAACCGAAGGCACTATCTCGTTGCACTCATTTTGGAATCACCCTCAGAGTCAACGACCATAGCCCTTGCACTTTGAATCACCATCTCGAATCTATAAGCACTATTCCGTCAAACTCATTACGGAATCACCCACAGAGTTATACTGACGTATAGCCCTTACACCTCGAGTCTTCACTTGATCCACTTGGAATAACGACCTAACGTTTAATTGGAATCGATGTGGTTTTCGGAATTCCAAATATGGAAACCCGATCCCGGTCTCATCGAAACCAAACGCCATTTTAATGTCCAAGTTGTACTTAAGGTTTTAAACAATTAATTTATATTCAGATGATATAAACAGATAGATGAATCACATTATCACAACAGATAATTCATATCAAACATTCATCTCACAAAGCAACATATCACATATCCCATAGACATCCAAATCATCCAGTATCAATCATTCAATAGATATCAACCAATTCAGATATATCACAACAATCATACACAAATAGGCATTATTAATTCCTTTATAATTAATTTAATCATCTTAAATCAAATTAATTACTTAAGAATTAAACAACTAACCCTGCTTAAACAATCATTAATTAATTAATCACTTTTTTAATTATCTACATAATCCAATTAATTAATCTCCAATTACAGATTAATTATCTTTTAATCATACTCTTAATTAATCACCTAGATTAATTATTCTTTAATTACACTATGTAATTAACCCTTAAATTAATTACACAGATTAATTTATCTTTAATCATTAATCTTAATTAATTCTAATTAATTAATTAACAAAAATTAATTACAAAAATCTTTAATTAATTACAATAATTAATTATTACTTCTTCCTCACTTCATTGATTAATCATCTTATAATTAATCACATTTATTAATAAATTAATTATACAATTAATTATTCATTAATTTTATTAATGAACTCTAATTACTTTATTAATCAATTATTACATTTATTAATTAGTTATGAAATTAATTACAATTATCAATCAAAACCTGATTAAATCAAAGTCAGTAATTAACTTCCTTAATTACTACATCCATTAAACAATACCTTGATTAATTTCATTAATCAACTCTTTAATTACACCGAGTAATTATCCTTAATTACTTCCCTTAAGTAATTTACCCTTAAATTACTATTCATTAAGTAATTTCTTCATTAATTACACTTAGTAATTATTCATTAATTACTTCACTAAGTAATTACACATCTTTAATTACATTAAATAATTATACTTAATTCCATAATTAAGTAATTCTTTTTAATTAATTAAACTTAATTAATTAACTAAAAATTAACCCTAATAACTTAATTAATTACACTGAGTAATTAATTACTTTAATTACTTCATTAACTAATTATATTTAAATAATTCTTCTTAATCATTAAGTAATTTACTTCTTATTTACTTATTTACTAATTATTTCTAAATTGATCAAACTTGATTAATTAATTTCTAATTAAGTAATTAATTACACTTAATTAATTACTCAACTAATTTACCTTAATTTAATCACTTACATAATAAAGTAATTACCTTTTTAATCAAAAACTTGATTAATATAAACCACACTTTCATTAACCTTTATAAATTTTTTTGAAATTAAATATTTAAATTCAAAAGCTTTTAATTGGTTTATGCTAAAATCATCATTTAATTTAACACTATTAAATACCCTACCTTATTCACTTTTTAAATTATTTCTAATACAATTTTATTTGAAAACATTATTGTATTATTTACCCAAGAAAAAATGAAACAAACTATATTTTTCTTTTACAAAAGGTTAAATTTAAAAACCCAAACTTAAAACTTAAATTATTTTGAATTCAAACATTCATTCTTTATTCAACTAAATTTAAACACTTTTTTTTAACATCCCTTTTCTTTAAAATTTGAAACTTCATTTAATAAATTATAGAACCCGATCAATACTAAACTATTTACAAACAAACAATTTTAAATCAAATTCAACTTAACTCACTAAAACACAAAATTTTAAATTAAAACATTTTTAACATTTGTAAACCATTTAAAAACTTTATTTAAAAGTTTAGTTGCTTTTAACTTCAGCAATTCAATTTGCAGTTAACCAAACAGGATAAATTTCTGTAACCAAACTACAACCCAAACTCACGCGACAATCTCCTTTCCTAGCTTCGAGATACACGCGAGTCCATCACGAGACTATGCTCGAGCAAAACAGCGAAACACAAGGCTGCAGTTGTCGTCTCCCCAAAACCAAAACTGCTGCACAATCAAAGGCTCGTGCACGTGCACGTTGGCCCCGGTCGGCGGCGATCAACGCCGATGCTTCCCCCAAGTCGCCTATGACCTCTCCGACCCTCTCATCCCCTTGGATCGACTTAAACGCCATTGATTCGAAAAAAAAATGCTTCATCACCTAAAACCAGAAAACACTCGAACCACAATCGATTGTCGTCAACGACGAAATTCACCACCGGAGGTCCTACAACATTGCCCACTCACGCGCCTCGATCCACGCAACCATTCCCCCCTCATGCGGTCGAATTCGAATCACCATAGCCACCGAGAAATTCATTGCAACCCATCTGACACATCAAAGCATATAAACCCTACAACCCCTTTTTACGGCCACCATGGTCATCTTTGACAACCCTCACCATTTTTCCTGCATCACCCATCACTGTAGCCTCCTCCATGCCGAAACTCAACCTCCCACTCAAACCCAATCAACAGAAATCAGCCGAAACCCCAAATTCAAGAAATTCCCAATTTCTCTTCCAATACAAATTTAAAAATTACAAACTTCCTTTTAAAATTTGTGATTTTGAACAGCCATTCAGATCATATGATCACAAATTTAAATTATTGAGATTTATTTCTACCCAATTTCAGTTTTTCACTGTAAATTCAACATTTACAGTATATTATTCAATATAAATTTTTATATTTATTTTTAATAACAAGATTTCCTTGATATAACCAAATTATCTTCAATGATCAATGGATATTAGTGGTTAACTTAGAAGATATAAATTTTTCTTTAAACTGGAACATGGAAAGAACAGAGTTTAAAACTTTTTAACTGCAGGTTTTTCAAACAGATAAATAAACATATAATAAATCTTCAAACCAAGCATGCAACAATGATATTATGTTTTCCATATCAATCATTTCACAGAAAAACAAATAAGATTTTAAATCTGTTTTTAAAATAGGTTTACTCACCAAGTTTTTGAAGCAGAGAACACTGCATCTGGATCTTCTGTAATTTAGATTTGCTTTTGCATTTTAATCTTGCTGTTAAACCACTGAATTTCCCTTTCCATTTGCATGTTTATTGTTGTAGATTTCCAGGTTGAATTGCATGTTGATTTCCAGTTGAACATTGAATATATTTTTTATACTGAAATCTTCCTGATGAATTTGCATATTTCCAGGTTGAAGTTGTACAGCTTCAGATTTCTGCTTCCTTACTTCTTGGTTACAGATTTGATTCCTGTCTCCTTTTTAATTTCAGTTTTAATGTGCATTTGATTTCTTTCTTGTTTTATTTTGGTTGAAGAAAATTTATAGAAGATTAGCTGAGAAAACAAAAACTAATCTTTTCTGTCTAAACTTAAATAAAAACAAAATTCTCTTTAAACCAGGATATGCCACTTGTTACATGAGTAAATTCATGTATTAACAGATGTCAAGCCTTTAATATTATGAAAACAAGTGTATTTTCCTATGTTCTAATAATGCCAAGTATATATATTTTTTAAAAGGTGATTATTACATTAATTATTTGTTTATAAATGAATTGAACCTTAATTACCAATATTAACTTAATACTCATGTTATATATATATATATATAACTATGGAATGTATTTATATCCTATGGTTTATTTATTTATATTTACAAATCCATTTTCTAAAGACAAGTTTAAAAGAAAGAAAGTAAACATTTATTTAAAAAAAAAAAAAGTTTAACATAAATTTATATAACTAACATTAATATTACATTAAGAATCTAAATTTGTTTTCAAAAAAACAATTTAAAGGAAATCAAACTAAATCTTTATAATAAGGTACTATATTTCAAGTTATTATTCATTGAATAAAAATAGATTTTCCCTTTAAGTGTTTTATAAATAAAATTAAATTTTATTTTACTTTTGAAAACATTTTTATTAAACCAAATCAAAACTTCCAAATTACTATAAAAACTTATGTATTTTGAAAACATATTTTCTATTTAAGTTTAATTCATCATTTCCTATTTACAATAAATATCCAAATACAAATATTTATTATAAATAGAACATTTTAAGTATTAACTTCAGTAATTATTGGAATCTTGAAATAGAACTCTAAATCACAATATATAAACATATATATTATAATTTGAAAATATTTTTATTAAATTTAAATGGAACCAATTTCCTTATTACAATGTATACATATTTACATTACAAATAGAATCTTTTTATTAACTTTAAAAGATCAATTATTATTACACATGTATATTATTATAATTTGAAAAGAATAAACATTCAGATTAAATTATCATTGAATTTTGAAAAGATACCATTTGTTAAATTAGATTAATTATTAGTTTTGAATATATAATATTTGGTTAATTTAGATTTTAGATCAATATAATATATTTCAAAATGAATTATAAATGGAAATTATTAAATAAGTATTGCCCAAAATTCCGGGACATCACATAGGTTATAATTAGTAAGTTAAGTATTTTATAAACATGGAAGTTTGGATTCTTAAAAAACAATTAAGTTCAGAAAATGAATTAAATAAGGAGGGTATTAATTTTTATAAAAACCATACACTACAATAAAAATACCTTTTCGCAACTGCTAAAAATAGTTGTAATATGTCTATTACAACTAGCACCCGCCAGTCATTATATCCGCAGTTGTAATAGATCCGAATTATTTTACAACTGGCCGGAACATTTGCAGAAGCAGATGTAGAAACTTATTTTACAACTGCGACATGTTAGTTGTAAATGACTAGTTACAACTGCTTATAACACTTGCAAAAGGTCTTTTTACAACTGCCACTGCTAGTTGTAGAAAACTTATTTACACTGCGAAAAACCATTTACAACTGCAACATGCAATGTAAATGACTAGTTAGAACTGCTTTTAGCACTTGTAAAAGGCTTTTTACAACTACCGCTTGCAGTTGTAGAAGGGTGAAATACAACAGACAATGACAGTTGCAACACTCATTTTTACAACTGCTACAAACAACCATAATCATCTTTTCACAGCTGCTATAAATTTCTTAATATCATAACTAAAACCAATATTATATTAATATTATACAAAATCATGCAAATTACTTGAAACAGCACAAAGCATTTGCATTCAAGAAAATCGAAAACAATTCGAGTTTACACCATTTATGAATTCATAAGTTCAATACAAAACACAACTAAATCCATAACATATTTCAGTAAGTGTACATATACATACTAATTAAAAGAGATAAATTCCTTATGCCAAGCAACAGTCGTCCCAACCGCTTGTCCAATAGTATAGATATCCGAAGTAGGCCTATATAAAATAGCTTTGGGCTCCACCATTGAATCAATCCAAACCTTCCAAGCACCTGCTCCAAGTGGTACATGATGCACTAAAACTATAGGATCAGTAGATGCAATTGTTGCTTCTGCGACAACATTTCTTTGCCAACCCAATAATTTGCACTTTGTAGACTGATTCTGAACTTGTATATTACCACCATTTGAAACGTTGTTGCTACTCCGATGTGACTGCAAACAAAAATCATAAACATTTAATTTATAAGCTCAAAATGTAAACAAAATTGAAAACTCCGATGTGCCTGCAAACATACCAAAATCATTAACAGGTTGGCCAGATTCGTTGAGTACCCTACCCCATTTAACAATTCTCTATTCCCCCTGGTTGACATTATAGAGTAATTTTTTTTTGTGCATTGGTCCTCATCTTTGAACCAGTTAATTTTAGACTTTTGTCAATTTTCAATGGCAAGATTATACGAGGTGCACCCGAGTTTAAATGGCAAGATTATCTTTATAGTCTTATAGATCTGAGGAATTATCTAGTAGTAGTTAATAAAGTTTATTATTATCTTCTCTAAGCTGATTTGTAATGATGTTCACAGAAACTCTACCTTTGTTCCATTGTTTTAGAGAAAATTTAACCTGTTTCAGTTTTAGAAATAGTTGAAAAAGTAAGTTACCTTCACTTTCACCTAACTATGCATTTTGCACCACTTTTTTATATCCAGAAACGTTAGCCTACATATTAGAGTATTTGAAAGGAATGTTTTTTTTGGTTTCAATTACCTTCAATTTCACCATTATTTTAGAGGCTGCGGTTTGTTCGAGGTTCCGGGGGTTGTTGTTGACTGTGGTAAGTGGTGATAAGTATGCACAGGTAATAACATAAGTACTACTCTTTTTTTGTTGAGAAAAGGCTGCTGTTCAGGTTCACAGTTTGTTCAACGAAGTAGTAGTGCACATGGGTAGTGGTTTGGTACTTTGAGGAAGAGAAGAGTAGTTATGTTAGTTTTGAGTAAGGCAATAGCAGTAGTGGTGTTTGATGGCTGAGAGGAAAGTTGCTGCTGCGATGTCTGTATGGCAGTGATTCAGTGATGTGCCAGTTGCAATGGCAGGGATGATTTTGTAATGGTGATATGTATGTGTCAGAAGGGGCTGAATGATGTGGGGGAAGTTCTGGTCTGTGGTAGTGGAAATAGTGAAGAAGTTTGGGTGATATGATGTTGCTTGTCAGTGATTGGTAGTGACGGGAGATGACAGTGGGGGAATTGGAGTCGGTATGTTTGGAATTGGGGTTGATGACTGAAAGCAGTGTGGAAGTGATGTTAGGAGTTGTGTTTCGTCAATGAAATCAGTAGAATTGAATTGAAATCAGTAGTGTGGTTTGTAATAGATTATGGTAATGAAGCTAGCGTATATGTATGGTTGTGGGTTGTGAACAGGCTGTGAACATGTAAATGGTATATAGATGGTGCCAAGGAACAATGGTTCACTATCTAGTGGACAGTGGTAAGTGGCAGAGTAGTTATAGGGGTTGTGGAAATTGAAGATGTTTGATGTGGTCGGGGTATAGCGCATATACATAACAAGAATAGTATGCTATTGAATGGAAGCATGGATTATGTCATTTGATCACATATTGCCAATCGTTTTCTTATTATACCTCATTGATATTTGCAAACTATTAAATAATTCACTTATCGGGTGCATCTAAATATGAGAAAGTCAATTTTATTTGACGTGACATTACATAAATATGACTTAAAAAACTATTTTCAATACCCATAATATCTTGGTGCAATAAATGTAGATAATGGTTAATTCATTAATTAACATGTTGTTTATTCTCCTGTTAATTAATGGTAATATTTCATAATATAGTAACAACAAACTGGACAATCTAGTTATGGATAATTTTTTCAAATGTACGAATTTGAATTAAATGAATTAATTATTTTATATTATAATCTTCATGTGCAAAACAATTGATATAAATTCTTTTGAAAAAATTTCATCATTCAATTCTTAATGACATGGTGACTATTATTCCATCTTATAATATGAATTATTAATTGTGCATAGTGAAAATAAAAGTCCGTAGAATTGGCAGTGTAGTTCTTTTGCTTCTGTTGTTTAAGTATTTAAGTTTTTTATTTTACAAATTGATATGTTTACTTTGCTCCAAATACACAATGGTTAGCAATTATATATTTTTCTTTGCGCTTATTCTGTCTAATCAGTTTACCTGTGACCGAATTTCTCTTAGGTTAACTACGTAACATCAGAATTTATGCTAAAAACAATATTCACATCCATTTATTGCACATATAAACTGATTTGTGTCATCGAATTATTTTTGTTTTATTTTATTTTGTGTTTATTTTGTGTTTTGTTCTTCTTAAAAAAAAGAAAAAAAAATTATTGAGCATTTGTTTTGCTTTGTTTTCATTTGTTTTACTTAGTTGTGTTTGTTTTTGTTTTGTTTTCTTTCCAAAACTTAAAATAAAAAATAAAAAAACTACTTTGCACTAAAAAATATACACAAGAGTTTGTTAGCTTGCTCTGTTCTATTTTTGCTTTCCATATTTCGTTACATTTGTATAGTTCAATTACATATTAAAAAATTACATTGCATATTTCAATTTGTTACATTTAATTTTTACATGCATTTGATATTCTCTGTGAATTTTTGTTGCTTCAATACATTTGTTTTCTCTCTTTACTTCTTTAGTTTAAAAAAGATTTAATTGCTTTTATAAATCGACTTGAGTTTATTTATTCTTAAGTCTTGCTTTTATAATTCTTTAGTTTAAAAATTTTATTTTTAATTTTTGGACCAGTCACCGACACTCGAACAACAGAAAATGCAAAATCCTAAACCTATGAATCAATCACAGAATTATGATTTCTGAATTATGACATTCCAATTGTGAATGGCACTGGGGTGTGTCGATGGACATTAGCATGGTGATAACTGAACGTAATAAAAGATTAACATGCTAATTGATGATTTCAAATAATACTTTTATACTCAATTTATAAAAAAATACCTGAGACGTGTTGCCACGAGGAGTCATTGGCTCTTCTGCTACATTTTGTTTACTATTGATGCTCTGTTTAAAAAAATGTTACTTGCATTAATAAATTTTTAATCGCATATCAATTACTCTAACATAGTGAATCTAAATAACTTACAGCCATAAACAAATCAGAGAGCTCTTTCATCTGGGTCCGTCAGGTAGTAATTTCATTTTCCAATGCATATACTTTTTTTGAACTACTCATGTGAACTGCAAACTGAGTTGGTGTAACTCCAAAACCTAGTCCCCTTATTCTACCTCTATGTTCATGACCAAAAACCTTCGACACTCCATCTTCCTCCAGCGATATCGTTCCTTGAGAACTCTGATCGGTGTTTTTATACTCTTTTATCTTTGTCGACAAATTAAAAAATATCCATTTTTCGCATGTCACAACATTCATGTAAGGTTCATATATTGGAGACAATCGTGAAAATACATGCCAATTAAAATATATCAAATTCAACTTGCTAGAAATAAAAAAATAAAAAAATAATTGGATTAAAGAAAGGATAAAATGAAGTCAAAATGGAAAACGAAGAAATAATTAGATGTAATATATATGTATTCTTACCATGTAATCGCCGATAACAGAATTTGGTGGTTCTCCATTTTTCTTTATGTGGCCTCTGCACCATAAATCCTTCCTAGTAATATCCAATGAGCAACCACTTTCTTTTTTCTGCAAAAAGAACTTAAAAACTAATTACTAAATCGTATTGGATGAATATTTTTTATATTCATAACAAATGAATTTATAAGTTATTTTTTCTTACCATATCTTCTGCAAGTCTTGCATACCCCTTTCGACTCATAGTATATGGAATTGTATTCATTGCTCGTATGGTTTTGTATTTATTGCTTGTCGACTACAAAAGAGAAATTCAATAAAATTAGGTATAATAAATTGAAATGAAAAATTTTCAACAGTAGCCACCAAAATAAAACCAACTACCTCAAACTCTTTCGTCAATTTCTCGTTAACAAAATCATTCCATTCTTGATCATTCTTAATATTATCTGGTTTTAACATGCCTAATTTGTTGGAAGCATCGGGACTCTTTGCTGCAGCTTTTACAGCTTTAACAAGCCGTGACCTTGACTCTTTCCATCGTAGTCCCAACATTTGAAGGAGCATATGTTGATGTATGTCATCCAACTTGAATCTTGCCTATACAATATGAACTGTGTTATCAACGATTATTTGAATTCAATTGTAACCTTCAAGCACATTTTAACAAATAAAACTAACAAAACTAACCTTCAAGCACGTTTTAACGAAGAATCCAAAAGTACCATGTTATCTAAAGAAGTTAAATTTAGTAAAGTACTATTTGCAATACCTAAATACATGTCCATAGATCAGCCTTCAATTTGTCGTCGACTTTCTTCCAATTGCTAATGGTCACGGGTACCATCTCCCTTGCTAAAGTCCCAATATATGATGATAAATGTTTGGAATTAGGACCAATAGACTGATTTCGGTCATTGAACTCAATTTCTACCTTCTCTTTCGGTGTTAAAGAAAATAATCTCATCATTGTTTTTCCACTTTTTCTTTTAGTTTTGACCATGTTCACCTCTTCGGAGGAAGTATCTAAATTCGTAGGTGAAGCAGACCTTTGGGCAGTTGAATCACGAGGATTGGACGAGTGTGTGGTAATGATGTTTTGGAAGGGAGTTGAATCATGAGGAATGGACGAGCATGTGGTAATCTTCTCTTTTATTTGTAGGAAGTAATACTTTACTTCAAACATCTATAGGATGCAACTTCTTCCTTATACGCATTGCTTCTAAATCTTGACGTGAACTAATTCCATCTTTTGATTTTCCTTTAATATCAAGCAATGTACCGAGAATACTCTCGCAAATATTTTTCTCGACATGCATTACATCTAGATTGTGACGCAACGGAAGTGCCTACGAAAACCCAAAAATGTGTATAATAGTGTGATAGTAAAATACTAATTACTAGAAATGGTTAAAAACAATAAAAAGACATTTTATTTTTAGCCATATTTTACCTTCCAATATGGCAAATAAAAAAAATGGATTTCTTTTTCCACATTTGGATTCCTTTTTTCTTTACATCCCCCCGTTTTCTTTTCCTACCGTCTCTCTTCTTCCTTTGTTTTTTTCCCCCGATCATTTACAATATCTTTGACATCATCGAAGATTTGAGTACCAGTATGTATTGGAGGCATTTGTCTATTTTCTATGGTTCCATCAAACAAGTTTTTTCGTTGACGGTATTCATAATTAGGTGCAAGAAATCGTCTATGACCTAAGTATACACATTTTTTACTAAATGGCAGCCATATTAAACATGTATTAATGCCACAAACAGGACATGCTCTCTTACCTTTTACAGTGCAACCAGCTAAATTTCCATAAGCTGGAAAATCATTTATTGTCCACATCAGAATTGCATTTAATCTAAATTCGCTGCGATCGTATGCATCAAACACTTTTACCCCTTTATTCCATAATTTGTTCAAATCTTCAATAAGTGGTTGCAGATATATGTCAATATCATTTCTTGGCTGACGTGGTCCGGGAATTAATAAAGATAGCATTATATTATCTTTATGCATACAAAGCCACGGAGGGAAATTATAAGAAATAAGAAACACTGGCCAACAACTATATGTTGAATTCCAATCACCAAAGGGGTTAAAACCATCACTTGCAAGATCGAGCCTTAAATTTCGTGGATCGGCTGCAAAGGAAGGATACATTCTATTAATTATAGACCATTGAGAGGAATCTACAAGATGTTGCAGTTTGCAATCATCTCTTTTATTACTGCTATGCCATCTTAATTGTTCTGAGGTCTCCGGCGACATTAACATTCTTTTCAACCTTGATATGAGTGGAAAGTATCTCAAAACCTTCATAGTTATTTTGGCTTGCCTTCCATCTTCGCGTGTCTTGTTCTTTTTCCAACGAGATTTGCCACATGTGGGGCAAAAATCACAATGTGCAAGCTCTTTTCTAAATAGACAACAATCGTTTACGCATGCATGTATATTCCTATAACCTAAACCAAATGATTTAATCAACTTCTTTGTTGTATATGTAGAATCAAGAAGCTTGTTTTCCTTAGGTAGCATATCCCTAAGAAGCTTAAGAAGTTCCGTAAGTGCTGTGTCGGTTATACCATTTCGAGCCTTATGTTTATAAAGAAGTATTGTAGCAGACAACTTTGTATGGCTTGTACAACCAGGATATAAAGGAATTTCAGTTGTCTCCAATATTTTCTTAGTTTGTTCCCTATGTTTATCGTTAACATGATACTCATTCTCATCGTCACCAATTTCTGCATCTAAATACATTCTTTATGTATCTGCCACTTCATCGGCTTCATTTCATAAATGACGTGCTTCTCCGTGAAAGATCCATACATTATATGTTGGATCAATTCCAAAACACACTAAATGTGTCACAACATCTCTTGGAGAATGCCAAACAAGATTCCTACATTAACGACACGGACAAATAATTTTTTTTGGATTACCCTCACTTTCTACATGCTTATGTATGAAATTCCGAACGGCTTGCCTATATTCCTCTGTCATTCTACAAAAATTAAACATGCCCTTAGTCAATCCTAAATAGTTATAAGTATGAAATAACTATTCAAAAATTACAAAACCTTGGTAGGTTAACCCATGTTTTGTCCATAGCTTGTGTGGATCCGATTGGACGCACATGTAAAACAAACTAGTAACTACACGGCAAAAGAAACTAGTAAGTTTTAAATAGTCCATTCTTTACATGTACTTCATCAAGAAACTAGTAACACATTTTTTATGCTAGTCTATGCACTAACATTGGAAAAAATAGTTTGTTGGTTCACAAGTTTGCTTTTCATTGTTAATATCATTTATTATTTGCACAGTACGATCAAATTTCATAGAATGAGTTACTACAAATTAAAAATGAAAAATATATTCAATGATCTTCCACATGAAATGAAAACAGAAATGCTTTTAGCAATATTATTAAATTTGTCACAAGATTAGCGACTTTTGTTAAACATAACTAAAGAAAGTGTTTTTCCATTTCAAGATTTTTTGTAAAAGAGGCTGCCATTCTTGAAAGCTACATTTGCTTCATTATCTATACATTTACTTTTAGATTTTTTAGTAATGTCTCCTCGTATTTCAGATGTAAGATATATGTGCTAGCAAAACACACAGTGATTTATAATAGTTTATGAAATTGAGTAAAATGCAGTGCCATTAGTCCATGAACAAGTGTGCTCAAAGACCATGCGGTTATGAAGATTAGCGGTAATAGTGCCACTGCTCCTTTATTCAACGATATACAAAGGAAAGAAATTTATTTTTGACACTTCTATACTCTTCTGAAAAGAGTTCCAGAATATAAAGGCACTATAATGATTCAGCATAATTTTTGCACTGTGCTTCTAGAAAGCTGACTACATCAATATAATCCAAATACTGGAAATAGAGAATATTGATTGTTAAGGGTAAAAATCCATAAGTACCAATAGATACAGGTATTTTTATTTTTTATTTTGAGGATAATAGAATATATATATATATATATATATATTCAATGCAAACACCATTTATTAGCCAAAATACCGATCTAGTTTGACATATAAGAACACAGGTTTGGGTAATCCCTGGTTGAAAATTCTCCTATGAGTTGGGAACAATGTTTTCACAAAGATGGCATACATATAAACCATTGATAAATTATACAAACAAAAAGTGAACATTAGCTTGCATTAAACTAACAATGGACTTTAGCCTATGCTAGGATTCAGATGTGACTGTTTTATGTGAATACCAGGATTCCAATGTCTGATATTAGGCTATATGTAGGTATGCATTTCATATTCAAAAATGCTAGTTTACTTACAAACATACGATTCAGTCATGAAAGAGGAATACACATGGAAACTAGCAACTGAAACTGTGCATATTAGATTGAAGAATATATGAAACTATATCTGATTTTTAATTAATTGAAACTGTAACAATTCAAAGAAAAATAAAAAAAAGATCGGGTATATAAAATCAAAGCAAATTAGTTTCACATATTAAGGCAAGAATTCATCTTAACTTAAACAATATATGCCTATATTTTAATGGTATAATCAAAAATAAACAAGTCAAGGCAACAAGTAGGTACGGAATTTCAGATGCCAAAATACTTGCTTATGTACTATTCTTCAAAGCACTGATAAGTGAACTGACAGGGATAAATAATTATCAAAGCAAAAATGCAAACAAAGGACACTTAAAAGGGCATGTCCTTGATTGCGTGTCTCTATATCAACATAGGAAGAGCAAACGATTCAAGGCATTTGGCTAAATTTTTGAAATTCATAGTATGCCCAGTGTATTTGCGTGACTTGGCTTTCATGAATCAATTACAGAAATTGACTTCTCCATATAAATTAGTTTCTAACTTTACAATCCAACAACAAAACAATCATAGCCAATAATAAATCACTTAGTCATTAGCATATAGGTGTGTGAGTTTTCACTCACCTGAAATTTGCTAAGTAGAAGAAGAGGCTGTGATGAAACATTGGAAAATCTACTGACTATTGAAATACTGCTGCTGCTTCTTTTCCAAAACCCAAAAACTCCTCTAAAACTCCACAAACAGCTCCTAATCAACCAAAACTTCAGAATTTACTAACTAAACAAAACAATAAACTGATTACATCAATAGATAGGAGAAGGAGAATAGAGTTCATACCTTATCTACTTTTGATTTATGCTAATTTATTTGATTTCTAAGAATTAATTCCAGGGAAACTAGGTTTTGCTTGTCTGTTGATGGCAACAGCGGCAAGCACAACGGCGTCGAGTGCAACGGCGGTGAGCGAAATGGTGGAGAGCGAAACGGCGACGAGCGTGTTTAGCTTCATGGATGGCAAGGCAGCTAGCATAACACGGTGGGTTAGGGTTTAGGTTCAGGAAATTTTGACGGTGAGTTTTAGTTTACTTATTTAATAAATTAAGCGGCCAACGAAATGCAGGGAGGGAACTTGAAATTTCTATGATGCTTCAAAGTGATGTTTCATCTTTGGAAAACACATCTAGCATAAACAGTTGTTATATTTAAATATTTACCAAGGGACAAAAAACAGTTGCTATAGACATATGTTACAACTATTGTACAAATAAAGTTGTTAAAAGTACATTTTTTACAACTGCTAAAAATAAACAGTTGTTAAAAATAACATATTACAACTGCCAATTTGTGCTAGTTGTAAAGTAAAAGTTGTAATATGTTTATTTTGTTGTAGTGATATTTGATCATATATAGGTTAAGTCCATATTTCGTAGCATTTGATTTTGATATTAAGTTTGATTGATAACTTTCATGATTATGTAACAGTTTTAATACCATTCATTGCCTTTAAACTCTTTTCTTTACTACTCTTTCAGCCCCATTCATTAGTTTCCTTAACCTAAGTCTAGTAAATGTGTGTATTACCTTTGTTTGGTTGAACTGATTTATATTAAATAGTTTGACATATATATATACATATACATATATATGTATATGTATATGCATGTCATTTATTACTTATCACTCTTGTTTATTTTATAATACGAATATCTCTTACTACAGTATATATATATATATATATATATCATCATATCATTCTGCATATTATAATTTTTTTACTTCATTATCATTTTATTTCATATTACATATCATTATGCATCCTATTTCATATCACATTTCATTGCATATTGCATCATAAATTACAAATGCATGAAATATCAAAATAATTTGCATAACAAGTTGCACTTCAATCTGCATATCATCTCATGCTACATTGCATATGTCATACATTTCATACCACATTACAAACTACATATTGCATACATGTACACATAACAAGTGCATTTTATTTAGGAGGAATTTGTATTATTGCCTTATAATATAGGATTATTAGTTTTTGATTTGTTTGGTATGTTTTGATTGACTAATTTGATTAGATTAATTTGTTTTACATGATTGACTTGATTGACTTGTTTGGCTTGATTGACTTGTTTGGCTTGATTGACTTGTTTGACTTGATTGATTTTCTTGACTTGTCTGGCATGATTGGATTTGATTTGTGTGTTGATTGGATTGTCTGAAATATGCTTATACATATTTATGTATTGAATAATTATAATATAATTATGTTAATGTCTTTCACATTCCATTTACTATACTTTGTCCTAGTATTAGTTTAAGGGGGAGTTTTATAGTTATATTATTTTAGGATAAGTTTTTTTGTTGAAGACAAAGGGAGAGAAATATAAAATAGAGTAGTTAGGCTTAGACTAAGGGGGAGTTATTATTTTTAGGCGGTGTTATAGTGAAGGTGAAGTGTATTTTATAAACATAGGTTGTCATTATCAAAAAGGGGGAGATTGTTAGTTCCTTGAGATGATGTTTTGATGACAACAACCTTAGGACTTGTTATAAAATATAAATACTAACGTTATGGTTTAGATATATATGTATAGGTAGAATATAAACATGCAGGCACCAAGAATGAAGACTGTACAATATAGAGATTCTAGACTGAAAGACATCAAGATTGAAGACTTATGAGTATCAAGATATCAAGAGTTCAAGATTTCAATAGTGCAAGAGAAGTATTGAGACTAGAACTATGTTAAAATTTCTTAAAAGAACTTACATCTTTATTCGAAATTTATTCATGGAATCGAATCCACTTCGAGCCTGTTAAAGGGATGGACCCTAGTAGGATGGAACCCACGACAATATCTAGTGGAATATATAGTGGTCCTATTTTGATATCCATTAAATTTATAAAAAATGCTTTTCAAATATATATATCTCTTGTTTTTAAAAAATATTTTCAAAACATTCTTTTCAAAAAGACATCTCTCTTGGTTTTAAATATTTTAGCCTCAAAATTATTTTTATCATTTTTAATATTTTGATTTTAAAATTGTCCTTGTTTTTAAACGATCTCTTGTTTTAAATATTTAGCTTTAAAATATTTATATACTCAGATTTTAATTTCACTTTATAGATTAAGATTATATATATTAAAAATTACTTTCTGAACTCATTTATATGATTAAACTATATTCAAATATATTTACAAAGTTTAGAAATTGTTTTGACAGATTATAGAAACCAATTTTAATAAGCAAATCAAAACATCAATTTTTCCTTGAGCATGTCGACGTTCCTTAACCTCCCATGTCGACATGGTGTCCGTTATTTTCAAATTTTAATTTTCAAAAGAAGTGTCTATCCGTCGTATGCTTTCACGAATAGATATGTCTGTTGCTCTACTATAAATACCAGTCAGTTCTAAACGAATTTTTTACCAGATTTCATTTGTTTTCTCTCCTCTTCATCTTCCACATTTATTCTAAAGAATCCTAAACTATACTATGCCAAAATACCAAGTGAATCAAACTTGATTATCTCTTTTTTGATTCTCTTCCACTCTCTCCATAAGATCTCAGTGCTATTCAAAGTTATAGAATCTTATGTAAATCAAACTGTGAAGTAAAAGGTGCGGTTGAGCCTTGAAATCAATTGGGCATGATTGTAGCCCCGGAAATCAATTAGGTGATCTTATAGGCTGGTTAAATCAAGAGAGTTTGTCCTGGACTCGAATACAGGAGGGTGTACCTCGTAGCCTTGAAACCGAGGGTGCAATCTGGGAGATTATTTGATAAGAAATCCGTTGTACGAGACTGGATGTAGGGTAACTCCGAAATAGTATAAAATCTTAGTGTATTCTTTCTTTTACTGCTTTTATTTAATATTTGCATCAGTGTTTGATTCTACGATTATATCTGTGTCTGTGAATTGCATTTTTTGGCGATTAAATTGCATAAGTTTCATAAGGATTTAGAAATTCCACAAAACACTATTCACCTCCCCCCTCTAGTGTTATTCCAACCTTAAGAACCGTAATCTGCATTTCTTATAAAATAGAATTTAATTTGAAATTAAAAAGAACTTGAGTTATAAAATGCAATTCGATTTGAGTTGCAAAATGAATTGAATATCGTTTGGAATGTTGTTTGATAGAATTGCGTATGAAATTAAATATTGAAATGATAATGAAAATAAGAAGTGTTTTATAAAAAATTTAAAGTGAACTTAAATAAATAATTTGATGGAATGGCTCTTAAGTGATATTAGCATTGAAAGAAATATACTAAATAACAACTGAATGTGAGTAATTAGTTGCAAATCAATCGAATGGGAATAAATTGGATGTAAATGAAATTGAATGTAAATAAATTAAAAATGAATCAATAGAATGTTAATAAGAAATGATAGTGTATAAATATAATGTTGACATTTAAATATGCAAGTTGGTATGATGATAAATAAATTGGATGGATATTATTGGTTGATGGTTCTCTTGCTACATTTGCATATAGTTATTGTATATTCTATATTATATAGTGATGTTACTTTCTATACGCATGTTCTCATTGGTTGTGGAGTGATTCATAGGTGTGGATGGCGTACGTATCGCATTAGAAGCTCGCTTTCGCATTATATTAGTTATATATGCTTTCTAATACTAAAATAAGGTACACATCTCTCATTACATATCAATTTTTCATAATTTTCCCTACCGAATACCTCATCCTCAAAGAAGAGATGTATATTTGTGATCATATATATGTATATACATATATATTGTAAATTTTTCTGATCGAGCCACGCAAAGGAGAAGCTGACGGTTTTTTTTGAAAATTTAAGGCTTTAGAAATTTATTGAGAATTTTGAAAAGGAAACTTTTGATGACTAAAATTTGATTTTGAGTTATAGCATAGAATAAATGAATGGATGAAAATTAATTGGTATAAGTGGGTGAATCTAAAAGACTTATAAATTTATAATATATTCCAACTAATTGGTTTGAAAATTTAATGTGTTAGGGACATATTTCTTACCATGGAAATTTGAGGACGAAATTCTTTTAAGAGGGAGGAATTTAATGACCCAGAATTTCAATCGTTTTAATTTGAAATATTTAATTGATTTTAATAATTAAAAAGTTAATTTTATAAGTTAAACAACTAATATTTCAAATTCAGCGATTTAATTGATAATTGAGTTTTTAAATTAAATATTTGGAGTTCTTTAAATAATTTAGACTTGAATTTAATATGAATGCAAAATGATTTTGAAATTTGATTAAAGTTCCATTTGAATAAGAATGTAGATAGTATAAATTTGAACTAAAGTGATTAAGCTGGTTTTGGAAATAACATATTTTAATTAACGTGTAAAAATAGCCTTCCGGGGCACTATCTTGGAATTGGACGAAACTAGTTTCATTGGATCCATAATATTAAATTATAGTATGTCATTGAATTTCGTGATGGTTGGGCGTATCGTTTGGGCGTGAGACATCAAAACGTGTAGAAGTTAATTTCGAAAACTTGTATAATATTATTTAGTTTGAAAAGTTATCTTTTGTATATGATTGAATTAAACCTTGAGACTAGTTCTATTATGTTCAAAATATAAGTATAACACATAAAAAACCAAGCTGCACGCCTCATTCTGATTTCGAAAATTTTCAATGTGTTAAGTGCTGAATATTTTAATACAAAATTAATATACCAGACTTTAGTCACCATACCCATGCCAAACCCTCCCCACGTCATGCCCATACCCCTCCTCTTTATAATTAGTGTACAAATGGAAGCAAGCTCGCTAAAATTCTTAAAATGCCCCTACTCCATCCAACGGTCCTCCTTCCACGTTGGCACTTGAGGCAAAATTAGCCTTCGACCATAACAAGGAAAGCGTAGAGCTTGAGGCGAAGAAGGGTTTCAATGGTTGGATTGTCGTATGTTATGGCATGGAGGTCGGAATTTGCCCGCATGGGTAGCTATTATAAGGTGTAATTTCTCGTTGACGACGAGGATTTGGGGGGACGGCGAGGGCAGGCGATGCATGCACGACTGGCGGGGGCTTAAGGCCATGGTCGCGGTGCCTGTCGAGCGGTGGAGGTGGCACGACAAAGGGAGAAGCTCGGTCGAGTGAAGTGTGTTTATGCCTAGAGCGAGAGAGAGGAAGGAGGGTTAGATGTACTAGTTTATAATTAAAGTAATTAGTGATATAAAATTATATTACACAATTGAAATCTTTTATAATTATTAACTTTTTCATACGTGGTTGAAATCAAGCGCGACGAGTTGCTTTGCGATCGATATGAAAATACTACGATATGGAGTTGGATTGGAGCAGTTTGGAGCTCATAAGAATTTGGGTTAAAATTGAACATCTGTTCAATTTTAATTCAAATTGGAGCAATTTGGATGTGTGGATATTTTATTGTTAATTGTTATTTAATGTTTGTATGATTTACTGTTTTATATTGTTGATTTGGATATATTCCTGCACTTGGAGAAGATGTGACCTTATTACATTCTAGTGTAAGAGTGGATGGCCCTTTGTATAAGATCCCACCTCAAAGCAGTTGATTTATATTATTTGGTTATGTACTGTATTTGATGCAGTGGAAGAGGTTAGAGGGATTCAAAAGAATTCCTCACACTATCATTTTAATTTTCATATAATTTGATATATGATATGGTGGGTTCCATATTTGAAAACATGGATGATTTTTCCTTATTTAGTGCTAAAGTAGCACTGGGCCATATTTTTAGTATTTCATAATACTATAGAATGAAGATTTAATTTTTAAAAGGATTTTAAGTGATTTCGAAAATTTATTATGCTTTAATAATTATTTTTGAATTATTAAAAGAAGGAATTTAATTTAAATAAAAGAAAAAACTGATTTTGGACATTATAAATTAAGAGTTTTATGAAATATTTTAAATAGAGATTTTTGTACTATATAATAAAGATTTTTAAATTCAAAAAAGTCAGTCTATTATAATAAAGGGATATGGTTTAAAAAGAAATTAGCAAATAATTTGGTATAAATATTTATTAATCGTTCATGTAAAGTGAGGTATATATATTAAGGTTAATGTATAAATGTGGCAATTCATAAATAAAGTGAATATTTGCAAAATTGTATTTGTTTCTATAAAATGGTAGATTTATAAATGGTGTTTCATAAATAAAAGGAAAACTATTATCATTTAATAGGTTGGGGCAAAATAAATCAAATTGTGGATTTATTATAATCTGTGGGATGATGTTTTAGAAAATAGTTGATTCTTTTTGGGAAATTGAAAGTGAGGATAGATTTGTAGATTTTAAATGAGATGTTATAAAATAGAAGGAGATTTATAAGTATAGCTTTATAAATATGGAAAGGATTATGTTGAAATTTAAGTACCAATTTTTATCAAGGAAGTATATTTATATTTTAAAGGTTGTTTGTTTATATTAGTATTGTCTAAGGGTTGTTTATCAATATTTTAATATTTTGAAAAGTAAATTATTTAAATTATTTGGCTTGAAATTAAATATAACTATTTATCTAACTGTTTGGAAATTAAATTATTATTATTTTATGAAGAATGTTTGAAATTATTAATTTTTATCTTTAAGATGTTTTGATGTAATTACTATTTATTTATACTATTTATAATTATAAAATAGTGTTTTAAAATAAATTATTATAATTTATCAATAAATGTTCGACATTTATAAATAGAGTTTTATAACGTATTTGGATTTTATTAAGGGGAGTTTTATATAATGGTTTAAGACCTTAAAGGAAGATTTTACAAGGTAAAAGAGTTTTATAAATGGCTTAATATTTATAAAGGAATTTTAGAGATGGGTATGTAGATTTATAAAATGAGTTTATAAAAGGTTTTATGGATTTATAAAGGGGTCATAAATGATTTTTGGAATGTATAAAAGAGTTTATAAATGGTTTTGGAAATTTATAAGGGAGTTTATAAATGATTTAGAATTGTATAAAAAATGGAATCTTCCTTGGTGTTTGGTGAGTGTACTTACGCCCTTAAGATAAGTGTATGGATATTCTATAAGTATTGAAAATATAGGAACTAAGGGTACACCTTTGTAAGGATATTTTTATATAAGTATTTATAAGTGATTTTAATTAACGAGAAGATTAATTTCAAAGGCTAGTGTTTCCTTATGTGTCTAACCAATGTTGGTTTTCCCTATGGAATTGAATCCCAGATTCGAATGTTTGTTATTTGATATTAAACAACCGACTATCAAATTTGGTCCCAAACATAACTTTGGAAATATCTTGGAGAAACACGTGAGTTATATGGCACAGTCATCTCCGATGATGCAGTACTGTGTGTATAAATCTCATTTCGTTCTCCCAGGATGAACGATAAGGAAATCCATCCATTAATGATTAGGAGGTGATCTCCGCACTTATCCTTGACAGTTTATTCCCTAAAGAACCGTGGTTGAGTTTATCGAAAATTATCAAATGTTGTTTCAAAGAGAACGGGATCGGGTATGTTATCTGAAACCACTTCGATCCAACTCATGCGTTTGAAGTAGAGACATATTAAAGATGATGGAATTAAAGACGAGGCTCTCAAGCATTTCGTTCATTCTTAGAATGAACTTGTATGGATGAGTGATGACATTGTATTGTTGCCTGGAAGGTAGTGTTGGCATTCGAAGTGGGAAATGCTATATTAAAAGTAAAACATAGCCTCCAGCCGCATCGACCGGGAACGATTAAAAAGGGAAGATGTAGTAGGGCTAAGTAGGGCACTCCCAGGTAGGGTATAATCATCCCTATGTAGAGTTGATATTATTTCTCATTTGTATGCATTTGGCCCAATAATGGAGTGGTGGTCGTATTCCGTACTACTAGTCAAGTGGTAGGCCGGTTCTGTGTTGGCAAGGAATCTTGGTGAGGTCCTCCATATTATTTTATTTAGAGATACACTGTGAAAGATGGTACCCAAGTAGTGTGACGCCCCACCTCTATACCCACGCTAGCCAAGAACACTACGGTGTAGTGATGTCAACTAGCATGGAGAATAAGGCTGTTGAGGTGCGACCATCCATGTAATTGCTTATCACACGGTGGCTATAAATAATCTTCGGAAACAAACATAGAAATAAGCATAACACAAATCAGTCATAGACATCCATATCACAAAGGCGGAAGAAGATATGAATATATAACTAACACATGAAAATGTACATCAGAGTAGTGGTCAAAAAGATCCACAATAATACAAAAGAATAGCAACACGTGCTATACAAAAGAATACAACTATGAGT
Organism: Allium cepa; assembly: GCA_030765085.1. Taxonomy (NCBI): domain Eukaryota; kingdom Viridiplantae; phylum Streptophyta; class Magnoliopsida; order Asparagales; family Amaryllidaceae; genus Allium; species Allium cepa. The sequence continues at coordinate 458,247,100 of CM060932.1, forward strand.
CTATATCTCAAGTGTATACAACAAAAACTGCTAATCTAAATAGTTAGCCAAAAGTCAGAGTAGCAAATCCCGGGAGGAAGTCAAGCAGAAGAACCTGTAACATCTCGGTCTGACCCGAGTGTTATTTAAGAAAATAATAAACGGATCAGTCTAACTATAAATATCAGATGACATGACATAAAAATAAAAGATATGGCATAAACATAAAATATCCATACTGACATACTACTATAAGTATGCAAATGATGATCAACAGAAGATCAACCAATATCACAAGAATCTTCTCAAAGATCCAAAGAGGGCATCATACCCTAAACTTGTACTCATAACAAGTCAATGACATAAATTCCAGAAATCAACACAAGAAATCCAGAAATCACAGAAAAAAGGAAAGAGGCCTATCACATGACGGTACGAAGACCATGGGGAGCTACCCATATGGGTGAGTCGGAATTACCCAGATGAGCTCTAGGCTAACCAAAAAGCAAAAAGGTATGTGTGAGTGGAATCACACAAATGGTGTCTAGCCTAACCTCGCAACAAAAAGGTATGTGTGAGTGGAATCACACAAATGGTGTCTAGACTAACCTTGCGGACAAAGAGATATGGGTGAGTCGGAATCACACCAATGAGGTCTAGTCTAACCTTGCAAACAAAGAGACATCGCACAATTTCTAGTCTAAATCATAAAATGATCGTCATGATCAATGGGAAGTGTCAATTACACTAAGTTAGTAAATATAAAAGTTTAGTTTCATGTCCCATAACCACTAGCTTAACTTAAATATTTACGAACAAACTGTAAATCTTCACTAATAAAATTGTCACTAGAGGTTCAATCGAACAAGTCCAAGAATTAACCGACGAAGCAAAGGCAAGCGTTTCATACCACTTGTTTTACTAAGACGTTTAATTAGATTTCTCATCCGAGTGAGGTAAAGGTTTGTATATACTAATAGATTGGAAAACGGGTTAAGAAAAGAGCTTTGTTATTAAAAATAGAGTTGAAATCCTTTTATTGAAAGAGTTTTGATATTTACTACTAGTTTTGAAACCTTTATATTTTAAAGTGACAAATCACAGAAGCGATTGTAGAAACAATAATTCACAAAGATCACATTCGAAGATGTGATAAAAATCCAAGGAAATCAGCTCAACAAGTTCTGTTGAATGTTTTTCAGATAAGATCCCCTACGGAGGGGGGTCCGGGGGGGTGGCAACCCCCCAAGGTGGGGGTGCGGGGGCAACGCCCCTGCTACGGGGTTCGACCTGCCCGGTCAGGTCGTGGGGGACCAGGGGGCAGCGCCCCGGCGGGGTGCGGGGCAGCGTCCCGTCCAAAACGGTACGACCTAGTGATTAAAGGGGCACGACCTAGTGGTCCAGCGACCTAAAGGGTAAAGATCATGCGACCTAAAATGGGTTCTTGACCTAACACTCAAACGACCTAAAGAAAATAAGGGGCCGAGCGACCTATAAGAAGCAGCGAGCTAAATAGAATCGAGGTCCAACGACCTACGGGTTAGGTCATGCGAGTTAAGGAGGTCAACGACCTAACAGAGACACGCGACCTAATAAAGGAATGCGACCTAAAGGCACGCGACCTAGCGACCTAAGCAGGAAACGCGACCTATGAGGGACAAGCGACTTAAGTGGATCAACGACCTACGGAATATAGGTCACGCGACCTAACGGTTTACAAGGTCTGCGACCTAACTGGAAACGTGGTCTAGCGACCTAGTGGTTTAAAGAAGATGGGTCACGCGACCTAAGGAGATAAGGCCTAGCGCCTACGAGCTAAAGGTCCAACGACCTAATAGGATGTAGGTCCAACGACCTAACAGGTAAGAAGATCACACGACCTAAAATGCCATAGGACCTAATGACCTAAGGTCGACCTAGCGACCTAAATCCATACGATCTAAAGTCATACGACCTAGCGACCTAAAGCCATACGACCTAACTCCGAAGACGTTAGAAATGGTCAGAACGACCTACGACCTAAGGTCCATACGACCTACGACCTAACGTCCATTCGACCTAAAGCCCAACGACCTAGCGACCTAAAACCAAACGACCTACAACCTAATTCCGAGTGCCGAGCGACCTAACGTTGTAGGCCATTTTAAGGTCGGAAACGAGCTATTTTGAGACCCAGACTTTTCCACGCGAACTACCTAGCATAGGCAGAACGACCTAAGTGCAGTTTTTTCACCAAAAACACTAAAATTTGGGGTTTTTCGCCAATCCAAACCAGATGCAAATGTACATGCAAACATGATAGGGATTCATTTCCAACAGTCCAAGATAGTTATAGGCTAGATTTGTGAGATAAAAATCTCACCTTTGCACCAAATTTATGAAGAAAAGTTTGAAAGCAATGGAGAAGTAATCACAAGCTTGAATCCAATATCTTCTTCTTGAATTTGGAATTGAATGTTCGATTTGCAAGAGAATTTGAGCTTGGAATATTAATTTCCCCTTCCACTCACCATTAATGCTAAAGCTTGGTTGTTAGGAAATTTATGAAGAGTGAGGAGAAGGAGAGAAGTGGGTTTGAGTTATAATGGCTAAACTAACCCAAAGTCCAAAGCGGGAAAAGTAAGTGAAATTCCACTAACTCCAAACCTATCAATGTTTATACTTAAAAAAATTGTAAACGGCATTTCGAACTCAATGGAAGTGGTCTCGAGTCCTAATTTGACCGTTTGCAAAAAGTAGCTTTTTGGACCAATATCCGATTAACGAAAAAATATTTAAATAAAATATTTATATATAAAATCGATAAATATGCGGGTTGTTGCAGACTCCCCTCCTTAAAGAAATTGCGTCCTTGCAATATATAAGATGGATATAAAAAGTAACAACCATAAAAGCATATTAACACAAAAGAAATTTGAAATAAGAAGTTCACCTTATTGAGCACTAGAAAGTAAGTCCGGATGTGTTCGCTCGACGAATTCTCTAGATTCCCAAGAGCAATCTTTAGGGTTTGAGGACCATTGAACCTTCACAAGCGGAATATCTTTATTTCGAAGTCGTTTGACCTTCGAAGCAAAAATTCGAATAGGTTGCTGCTCATAAGTTAAATTTGGCGAAACTTCAATTTCTTTCACAATACCAGGCTCAAGAATAGAATCGGAATCCCGAAGGCATTTCCGTAATTGAGAAACGTGAAACACGTCATGCATGGAAGAAAACTAAGCTGGTAATGAAAGGCGATAAGCCATGGAACCAATACGTTCAGTGATAGGAAATGGCCCAATATACCGAGGCGCTAACTTTCCTGACCGACTGAAACGTACAACACCTTTCATAGGTGAAACACGAATAAAAACAAGATCTCCAACAGAAAATTCTAATTTCCTTCTTCGATTATCGGCATAGGATTTTTGTCTACTCTGGGCTTCTTTCATCCTATGCCGAATAAGTTCAATATTCTCTGTGGAATCACGAATGAAGTCTGGACCTAAAACCAGCTTCTCACCGGCCTCAAGCCAACAAGAAGGAGATCGGCATGGCCTTCCATAGAGTGCCTCGAAAGGTTCCATACCAATACTAGATTGGAAGCTATTATTATAGGAAAATTCAACAAGTGAAATATGATCTTTCCAACTTCCCCCAAAATCGAGCACACAAGCACGAAGAAGATCTTCAAGAGTTTGATTCACACGCTCGGTTTGTCCATCGGACTGGGGGTGATAAGCAGTGCTAAAATTAAGCTTCGTTCGTAAAGCTTTTTGAAGACTCTTCCAAAATCCACTAGTAAATAATGGATCTCGATCACTAACAATAGAAGTAGGAACTCCATGCAATTTAACAATTTCTTTGATAAAGAGTTTGGCCAAAAGAGGAACGGTTCGGTTAGACCGAACGAGAATAAAATGGGCGGATTTAGTAAGTCTATCAACGATCACCCATAAGCTATCATGACCCGAACGAGAACGGGGAAGGCCATCTATAAAATCCATGGAAATTTGGTCCCACTTCCAAATTGGAATTTCTAAAGGTTGCAATAACCCACCAGGCCTTTGATGTTCGGACTTGACAAGTTGGCAAGTCATGCAACACTTAACAAAGTTAGCAATATCAGATTTCATTCCCTCCCAATAATAAAATCGCTTCATATCAGCGTACATTTTACTACTACCGGGATGAATGGTGAATTTAGAACGATGGGAATCTTCTAAAATATCTTTACAAAGATCACCAATATTTGGTACGATAAGTCTACCAAATTTTCGAATGTCGTCACGAGAATCAATATCAAAGTCTTTCAAACCTTCAATATCAATTTTATCCTTAACATTTTGGCCAAGAAGAGCCAATTCAGGATCTAGCCCTTGAGCTTCAAGAATGCGGTCTAAAAGAGAAGGATGAGCCTCAAGGCTACATAAAACAAGTGATGAGCATAAATTGGATACGCGCTCTCGAATCTCACAAGTGGATAAAATCTCGAGATCGTTCCATTCGGATATCATCATAGAAACAATTGCTTTTTGTTTACGACTAAGAGCATCGGCGACACGATTACCATTACTGGGGGTATAAAGAATATCAAGATCATAAGGTGCAAGGAACTCGATCTAACGCTGTTGACGCAAATTAAGTTCCTTTTGAGAAAATAAATATTTCAAAGACTTATGATCCGTGTAAGAATAAATTTCTCTCCCAATAGATAATGACGCCAAATTCGAAGGGCGAAAACAATAGCCGTGAGTTCTAAATCATGTGTGGCACATCTAGTCTCGGCCGGCTTCAATTGCCTAGAAGCATAAGCAATAACACGTTCTTTTTGCATAAGAACGGCACCCAAACCAACGTGACTAGCATCAGTATAAACAACAAAATCTTGATTCCCTTCGGGAATAAAAAGAATAGGAGCATCGGAAAGGAGTTATTTCAATTTCTGAAAAGAGGCTTCACATTTGTTCGACCAATATGAGTACCCAAGAATTTCGTCAAGCAAACCTGAATCACTTGACTACTCATACATAATATGAGTACCCAAGAGTTTAATAAAACAGAAAATAAACACTCGGGTCAGACAGGGGTCTGGTGTGAGTAAACGGGTTAAAATTGCTTAACTTTGAAAAACCTTAGAAAAGAAAAGGTATCACGTAAGACTTCCCATACATAAACATGGAACAGTTTTTACCTTACGCTAACCAAAACATTTGATAGGAAATCCAGTGACATTATAATAGTGTCTAGGGTTTTCAAGTAAATAAGAAATAGCCGAAATTGTTACATGGTTAAATTCCAGCTACTAGCCACAAAAGTGGGTAATACAAACAAAACCGTAGGATCTCGTAGGGAAAATGGGTTTCCATCAATGACAGGGCTACTGGGGTACCGCCCGTCACAGTACGTGGCCAAGATCACCGTACCGAGGAGCCACCCTAACTCCCCTGCAACACAAGGCCGAGACCATTCCTTACTGAACAGTCCCGAACAAGACCACCCCGGTAGTTGTTGCAACCAACCGCCCCACACAGCTGAATATAAAGGGACTTCTAGACAGGGGTAAATCTCGTCCTACTTGGGCATGACCCACTTAACCTTGCTGCACCTCCCATGTTTTAGCCATTCCCGGTTGATGAGGCTTGAGACTGCGATTACCTTTATAGAACAGATCTATCTTAGAATGCTCATCGTCCACCTGACGATGTTCTGAAAGCATTCAATCCATACAAGTTCGTTCGGGGTTTGAACGAAACCGAAGGCACTATCTCGTTGCACTCATTTTGGAATCACCCTCAGAGTCAACGACCATAGCCCTTGCACTCTAAATCATCATCTCGAATCTATACTATCACGTCAAACTCATCACGGAATCACCCACAGAGTTATACTGACGTATAGTCCTTACACCTCGAGTCTTCACTTGCTCCACTTGGATTCACGACCTAACGTTTAATTGGAATCGATGTGGTTTTCGGATTATCCAAATATGGAAACCCGATCCCGGTCTCATTGAAACCAAACGCCATTTTAATGTCCAAGTTGTTCTTAAGGTTTGAACAGTTAACTTATATTCAGGATGATATAACAGATAGATGGATAACATTATCACAATAGATAATTCATATCAACCAGTCATCTCGCAAAGCAGCATATCACATATCATAGATATCATACCCAAATCATCCAGTATCAACCAATCACCCAATATCAATCATCCAATATAAATTGATCATCCAATGCCAATCACTAAATATCAATCAATCATTCATAAGCAGAATTGATTAACTCTTGATCAATTGGATTAACCTAAATCCTTCTTCATTAATTTATTCCAAATAAATTGATCATCTCTTAATGATCTTCCTTAATTAATCTTCCTTGATTAATTATCCTTTAATTACATTCAAGTAATTATCCTTAACCATATACAGTAATTAACCTTTAATTACTATCATTAATTACAATAATTAATGATCCTTCATTTAATTACATTAATTAATTAACTATAATTAATTACATTTAACCTCAATTAATTACAATTAATTAATCACATAAATTAATCACTTTTATTAACCAAACTTGATTAATTCATTAATTACATTAACTAATAATCCTTATTAATTAATTGACCCTTAATAAATAATTAACTTGTAATTAATCATCTCATTAATTAGTCTTAATTAATCATAAACAGTAATTAACAATTCATAATTACTTATCTTAATTAATTAACATCTTAATTAATTATATTAACCCTTGATTAATTACACTAATTAATTAATCTTTAATTACTTCATTAAGTAATTGTTATCCAATTAAATTAATAAATAATCCTTAATTAATTACTTTATTAATTAATTACAATTTTAATTAATTCCCCCTTTAGTAATAAATCTTAAAATTAATCTAATTCATTAATTAATCCCAATAATTAATTAACTAAAATTAATTAAGTAATTAACCCTTAATTACTTACATAATTAATTATCTTCTAATTACTTCCATTAATAAACCTTGATTACTCTCTTAATTAATTACTTAACAAGTAATTAATTCCATTATTAAATCATTCTTAATTCTTTAATTAATTAATTAAGTACTCCAAAATTATTTAACTTTAAAACATTTATATTAATCAATCCCTTAATTAATATCATCAAGTGATTATCCATTAATCACTTCAACTATAATTACTCCCATGAGTAATTTCCATTAATTACTTCCATAAGTAATTACCATTCTTAATTTCATTCAATAATTAACTATTAATTACTTCATTAAGTAATTACACTTAATTAATTCATAATTAAGTGATTATTAAAAATTAAATAAACAATTAACTAATTATTTAAAATTAATTAAATAATTAATTAATTAACTTCTTATATTTAAAATCCTTAATTAATTAAGAAAAAATTTATCTTAATAAGACTTTTACTTATTTATAAATCATATTTAATTAAGAGTTTTTAAGTTCAAATCAATCATAATTTAACCATAATTATCTTCATGAATAAATTATTTGAATAAATTAAATCTTATTAACTTAAAGACAAATTATTAAACTTGGTTTACAAAACCATAATAATAGCCTTACTTAAAGATAAAGCATTTAGAAATCATTTCCAAATTTAAAACATTTTAAATTATCTAAATTTAAACTTATTTATTTTCAATGAAGTTTAAAACTTAAGTTTTTAAACATTACTTTAAAATTTTGCATAAAACTTTGGTTCAATATTTAAATTCAAAACATTCTTCTTTAAATTTAAAATTTAATTAAATTAAATTACTTTCAAAAGAAATCACCTCAAGACATTTTAATTTAAGAATAAATTCAATTAACATTTTTTTTTTAAAAAGGTTTAATTTACTTTTACCTATAAAGAACATATTTTAACTTTTATAAACTTATTTACTTTTATAAACTTGTTTTATAATTCAACCACAAGTTAAAATTTGTAACTTATCATTTACAGGTTTTAAATTAGTAACTTATAACTTTCCCAGAATAACTAGAAGAGCAACACCTAAAAACCCGAGACAAACTCGGCAATTATACGAGTCTACTACGAGAAATTCCAGCTTCCTACAATCTTCGAGTCGCCACCGAAAAAACACGATAGCTACTTCGAGTCGACCATCATCTCTCCCAAACCACCATTTCCCAGTGCACAAACGTACACTTGTGTACGTGCGCAACCGAGCCACTTCCCTCCGACCATCTTTCTGATCATCGACCTTCACACAAGGCCTCGACAACTTGTTCCTCAACCCAGAATCAAAAACCCAAGGTCGAATCAAAATATCACCCTTCGCTCGAACTACTGGAACAACATGATCACCAAAAACTTCACCACCGATGACGTCGCCAACTAGAAACTCCAGTATTCCATCCAGAGCACCCACGCATCACCACGCCACCCTCCATCATCACGCGATCGCCTCCGATCAAATATTCAAGCCGCGGCAGTCACGAAAGTCTAACCCAAACAAAAATGAACTAAAACCCTAGTGCGAACAAATTCGATCAATTCGGCCATTGAAAAAAATTCCTAGCATTTTCCCCTTCATTAATGATACCAAAACTAGCTACCACCAAGAATTCAACTTCAATCATTAAGTGGATCATCGGCAATTCACCAAATTGCCAATACCGTTCATTCCCAATTTCCAAATTAAATATCAATTTAAAAATTCTGAGTTGCATGTTAAAAATCATCATTTTTAATTACAAATCCATTTATATAATCCGAAGTAGGAATTTAAGTCATTGATTTTTAACATAAAGCAGTATTTTACCGTTCTTCCTATTTTTAAACTTATTTACTAAAGTTAAAATCCTAGAATTATTTTAGAATCCATCATCATCTACTAACAAACAACTTTTATTTAAATTCCAAAATCTAATATTGATTTGATTTAGAGATTGGACTTTTTAAAAGCGGGACAATAACTCTAAAACACAGAGGATAGGGTCATCATATATATATATATACAGGCATGCTTATAATTTCTGTGTATATATATATCAATCCAAACATAAACCAAGCTGATAATCTTTCATTCAAAACTAACATCATTCTACAGATCATCACATGCATGGAACAGAATTCAACTTATCTGTTTTTAAAAACAATTTACTCACTTGTTAATATGCAGAGCACAGCAGAGCAGGCTTCAATCTTTTTTCCAGGCAATTGAAATTTAAATCTGTATAATGCTTTTGATTGCAGAAGAAATTGAATGCATGCATGCTTACAGATTGTTGATTTTAAAATGTTGAAATTGCAGTTGAACTTGATTCCATTTGAATTTGCAGTAATTTTGAATTTGCAGCTTGAAGTTGCAGATTTGGTTGCAGCTTTTACTTTCAACTTGATTTACAGATTTCACTTTAATTCCAGATTTTTATTTGATTTTCTTTTAGTTTGTAATTTTGTAGATTCAAGAAAGATTTCTGATTGCCATTATTTTTAGTTAAGAAGTGAAAACAAAGAAAAAGTGTTTGTGAAAGAAAACTAATTTTCTTCTTAATACATTTATTAAAAATTAAAATGAAATGGTTGCCACTTGTCTTTAAATTGAACAAATGTCATTCAATGCTTAATTTCTTTACAAATGTTATAAAGATAATTAACATGGTCATGCATGTCTTAAGTATTTTTTTTATAAATTTTTATTTAATTTAAATGTAAATATAAAGTTACTTACATATTTATTTAAATCACTAAATTAATAAATATAAGTTTACCCTTAAAAGAAAATATTCTAAAACTAATTATAAAATAAATTCCTTATACATGTATTTACAATCTAAAACATATATATATATACACACATTTATAACCATTTTATATTAAGCATTTAAAAGAAAACAAAAAGAAAACTTTGATTAAATCCTTTTTAACTATCATATTTAAAAATAAACAATTTGTAACGACCCGCTATTTTTAACCATTCAAATCGACAATAAAACCATACATGTCTGACTTGAATAATTCAAAATACCGAATTGTTAAATAAAATTTGGCAAAACTTAAAATATACAGTAAATAAATTAATCACAGAATCACAAATACAGAGTAGTACAATAATATGCAGCGGAATAAATGAATAGTAGTTCATGAAGCTACTATATAAACATCAAAGTTAGAGATAAAGCACAACAGAATATCCCAGATGCAGTGAAGTCCTCAGTACGAGCAGATGACTTCTCTGGACCTATCAACTAGAAGACTGAAAGGATTGATGGTTGGATCATCAATCAAATCTCCAACTTCGAAGGTGAGTCTCAAATGTGGTATCACTCAGTTTAACCCGAGCGTAAAGCAAAACACAAAACACTCGAGTCAGGATTAACATCCTTATATCAATAAATCCAATTCAAGTGAAATATCAACTGAAATATAATTAACTTAAAGGATGTTTGGGATAACCACCCTCTAAGGATCCATGGAACTATCTACACTGTAGAAATATACACTATCACACCGTGGTCATTCAAATCATTTATAATTCAAACCAAAATATAATCTTCATTTCAAATATATCTACTTCCCAAAATAGTGTGTGTCTATATATATATATATATATATATATATATATATATATATATATTAAATAATTTATACAGTAAAGTATTCTATATCCTTAATTTTCACAAATCGCTTAAAAATCAACTCGACTTTGCTACTCAAATTTAATTCATTCTCAATTTATCAATTTCCATTTAATTCAGTTTCTAAATAACCAACTTAGATTTTATTGATTTCAATTACAGATCTAAATCACAAATTAACCATTTACGTCCCAGTATATCTCAAAGTTTTAATATTTGACCTTTCAAGGTTCAATTTAACAGTTTTCTATAGATCTCGATTTAACCTCGTTATTATTTAGTTTTGAGATATTCATTTAATAAATTTAATATTATTTAAATAACCTTAATTTACCTTTAATTTATTTAAACCATGAAATATTCATCAAAACACTTAAATCAACATCCGGTTATAAAATCATATCTTTAAGTTTCACATTTAATAGTTTCAAATCGATTTAACTAAATAAAATTCTTAATTTAATACCATTTCAACTAAATCCAAATTTATCTCCCCACCTCAATTTATCCCAATTATTGCAAAAATCTATTTGAAATATAATGTTGACGCAGCGGATAATTCGAACAAAACTTCAATCGGTGAAATGTAACAATCGGTGAGTTGAAGATACCAAAATGGCCAAGTTCGTTGATCCAAAGATACCGAACTCTAGCTATCTCAAACACGTTGATAGCGCACTATACCGTGTTCAAAGATCTACGATTCTTCGCACGTTGATCTAGCGCACTAGATTCCGTGAATCGGCTTCAACAAACGTGTATTCGAGCGCACTCGAATGACGTAAGTGGAGATAGGAGATTACACTCAACTACCAGTTGGAGAAGAAAGCACAAAGCAATCAACAAGAAATTTTATTTCAAAAATCAACCATCCACAAATGACTCACACACGGCTATTTATAGCATTTACAACTCACGCCACTCTTAAGTCGTATGCGACTCATGAAACCCCCCCCCCCCCGACTCATCATAAGTCGTTGCCGACTTATACACAACAATACGACTCAACTTATTTACATACAGTCCAATGTAACGACTCAAACCCTGACCGACTTAACAAGTACGACCTACATACAACAACTCATCCGACTCAATGCGACCGACTTATGTATATTACCGACTCACATATTACATACATGACCGATTCAAACTGTTACCGACTCAACATCATGTCGACCTACGACTCAAAGAACACGACTTAACTCCTTGCCGACTCAACATCCACGCGGCTTACCCTTCTTCATTAACTCGCACCCTTTCTACACATGATTCCTTAGGTCGGAAACGACTTATAAGTGAATCGTTGAGTCGTGTACGACTCATCAAGCTCGAATGATTCAGTCGTAACTTCTTCCCCTGTGGTTTGTTAGGTCGGGCCCGATCCAAGCGCCTAACCCGTAGCCGACTTAAAGCTTCCCTAACTCGTAACTCGGCTTCACTGGCTCGTAGCTCTTTCTCCTTAGGTCGGAACTGACCTAGCTTAACCTGTGCTCGACCTAAGCCTTCCATAGGTCGTGCTGCATCATCCTCCCCTGGTTGAGAAAAATTCGACCTCGAATTTGTAAATCCTTCCTCAACAATCTCACCCCCATGATATGGAATTAAATGTTTGACGTTAAAAACATCAGAAGTATAAACATCATCTGGTAACTTTAATCGATAAGCATTCTCATTGATTTTCTTCAAAACTTCAACTGGACCAATTTTCCGTGCTTTCAATTTATTGTATGTTCCCACTGGAAAACGGTCTTTTGTCAACACTGCATAAACCAAATCGCCTTCGTTAAATTCATCATTTCGTCGCTTCAAATCTGCAGACTTCTTATACTTCTCATTCGATTTCTCCAATCGTTCCTGAACGATTTTATGACATTCAGTCAGCTCATCAACAAAATCAACAGCTCGTTTAACTGTCCCCTTCGACTGTGGTACTACTGCCAAATCCAACGGTCCCCTGGGTAAATTTGAATAAACAATCTGAAATGGACTGAATCCCGTGCTACGATTCACTGCATGATTATGTGCAAATTCAGCTTGGCATAACTTCATGTCCCAACTTCTCAAATTATCCTGTACAAGACATCGCAACAAATTTCCCAATGACCTGTTAACAACTTCTGTCTGTCCATCAGTTTGTGGATGATAAGCACTACTAAATTTCAGCTTCGTTCCCACCATCTTCCACAAACTCAACCAAAAATGACTCAGAAAACGAGTATCTCGATCAGAAACAATAGATTCTGGTAAACCATGCAATCGATATACCTCCTTAAAGAATAATTGTGCCACTCGAACTGCATCCGCTGTCTTCTTGCAGGCAATAAAATGTGCCATCTTCGAAAACCTGTCCACTACAACAAATATCGAATCATTTCCCCTTTGAGTTCGAGGCAAACCCAAAACGAAATCCATGCTAATATCAACCCATGGCTTAGATGGTACTGGTAATGGCATATACAACCCTGCATTCGTTGCTGTTCCCTTTGACACCTGACAAATATGGCATCTCTCCACGAATCTTTCAACCTCTTTTCTCATCAACGGCCAAAAGTAAGACTGTGAAATCAATTGCAAAGTACGATCGTGGCCCACATGCCCTTCCTCGTGTAACTCCTTGACAATTTTCAATCTCAAGCCACAGTCTGGTATACATAAACGATTCCCCTTAAACAGAAATCCATCAACCAACACAAATTCATCGGTACTCCCATCCTTCACTTTCTCAACATATTTCACAAAGTAAGGATCTTCTTCAATCATCTCCGGCAACATCTCAAAACCCGTCACTTCAACTTTCATTGTCGTTAATAAATGACTCCTCCTACTCAAAGCATCAGCTACTCGATTTGTCACCCCTGATTTGTGCTTAACGACAAAAGTAAACTGCTGTAAATATGCAATCCAAGATGCATGTCTTGCTGAAATTTTATCCTGCCCCTGTAAGTGCTTCAATGCCTCATGATCAATGTACAGAACAAATTCTTTCTGGAATAGATAATGTCTCCAATGTTTAATCGTTTGCACCACAGCATAGAATTCAACGTCATATGTGTTGTATCTCATCTTCGCCCCTGACAACTTTTCACTGAAATAAGCAACTGGCTTCCCATTCTGACTTAGAACTCCTCCGATACCAACCTTCGAAGCATCAGTATGCAATTCAAACAATAACTGAAAATTAGGTAGAACAAGAATTGGTGCAGACGTCAACAATTCCTTGATCTTCTCAAAGGCAACCCCCGCTTCTTTTGACCATACAAACTGTTTACCCTTCATGCAATCAGTAACCGGAGCCATCACGCTACTGAAGTGTGGTATGAATCTTCGGTAGAATGATGCTAACCCATGAAAACTTCTCACTTCTGTAATTGTCTTTGGCTGTGGCCAATTCCTGACTGCCTCAACTTTACTCTGGTCAACTTGAATACCTTCTCCTGAAACAACATACCCAAGAAATAAAACACTGTGCGTCATAAACACACATTTCTTCGTAGCAGCATAAAATTGTTCTTCACGAAGAATAATCAACACTTCCCTCAAATGTAGAACATGCTCCTCCATACTTCTACTGTAAATCAGAATATCATCGAAATAAACCACGACGAACTTCCCAATGAATGGTCTAAAGATTTGATTCATCACCCGCATGAATGTACTAGGTGCATTTGACAAACCAAATGGCATAACCAACCATTCGTACAACCCCTCTCTTGTCTTGAAAGCTGTCTTCCATTCGTCCCCAGGTCTGATTCGAATTTGATGATAACCACTCTTCAAATCAATCTTTGAAAATATAGTTGCCCCACTCAATTGATCTAACAAATCATCCAACCTCGGCATAGGAAATCTATAACGAACAGTAATCTTGTTCAAAGCTCTACTGTCTGTACACATTCTCCATGTTCCATCCTTCTTCGGCACCAACAATGCTGGCACGGCACAAGGACTCAAGCTTTCCTGAACACGTCCCTGTTCCAACAACTCTTCCACCTGCCTTCGTAATTCCTCATGTTCCTTCGGACTCATTCGGTAATGTGGTCGATGTGGTAACACTGCTCCCGGAACAAGATCAATTTGATGTTGAATGCCTCTAAGTGGCGGTAACTCCTTAGGAAACTCCTCTGGAAAGACATCTTCAAATTCCTTCAAAATTGGCTTTGCTGCTTCTGGTATTTCAACTTCTTCACTACTCTCTCTCCCAATCAACAAAAATACTTCAGTCTCTTCCTCAACTTCCTTGACAAACTCCTTCAAAGTCAACAGAGTTTTCAATTCCTCAATCTCTTCTAGCTTGCTCTCCTTCGGCTGTTGCTTCTTAGGAACCAAAGTGATTTTAGTGCCCTCGAACATGAAACTGTAACTGTTGGCACGACCATCATGTTGTACTGCTCTATCAAACTGCCATGGTCTGCCCAACAACAAGTGACAAACATCCATGTCCACTACATCACACCAAATTTCATCTTTGTACTTCTTCCCAATAGAAAAATTAACACAAGCTCTTCGACACACTTTCACTTCACCACCCTTCCTTAACCATGCTAGCTTGTACGGTTTAGGATGTTTCTCAGTCTTCAAGTTCAATTTCCTCACTGCTTCTGTAGAAATAATATTATCACAACTTCCAGCATCAATAACGAACTTGCAAACTTTCCCCAGAATAGTGCACGTCGACTGAAAAATATTGCTTCTCAACCAACTAGAATCCTCTTCTTGCTTTGGTGTCAAACAACTTCTCCTCATCATAAGATTACAACCTTTATCTCCAAACAATTCTTCTTCCTTTTCAACATAAGGTGTATTTGAACATTCTGCCTCCTCACCATCATCCTCCTCAACTTCTGCAACCATGGTTCTCTTCTTCGGCTTCGGACATTCATTGCTTCTGTGACCTAACTCCTGACAATTATAACACTTGAACCCACTGCTAACCTTCGCCTTCTCAGCCTCCTTCACCACTGGCTTTGAAACAGGTTTAGGAACATTAGAACTTCCACCAACACCCCTTGCTTGATTATTGGAATTAGTAAACACACCACCTCCACGCCTTCCTTGTTTCTCCCAAGCCAACGCTTTCTGATGTGCCTCTGCAACTGATCTAGGATCAAACATATTAACCATATCCTGGATCTGCATTCTCAATCCCCCAATGAATCTAGCAGTTAGCTGTTCTTCTGTCTCCATAATATCATTCCTGGCAATGAGTTGGTAAAATTCATCAGCATAATCACTAACAGACTTTGTCCCTTGCCTCAGATTCTGCAACCTCTGATACATAAGTGATTGGTAGTTGTAAGGTAAGAAAGTAGATCTCATCAACTTCTTCATCTTATCCCACGATTCTATCTTTGACTTCCCCATTCTCTCCCTTGTAAGTTTAGTTTGCTGCCACCACGCCAAAGCTCTCCCCCTCAACCTAGTAGCAACCAACTTCACCCTTCTATGCTCAGGAATCTCCTTGAAATCAAAGATCTCTTCAACATTTGAAACCCAATCTAAGAACTCTTCAGCAACCATCCCGCCTTTGAACTCCGGAATCTCTATCTTCATACCCGATTCCCATCGACGATCATCTTCAACATCCCGATAAGAATTTCGAACTTGGTCTCGATCTCGATAATGAATACTAGCTCTATCACCTTCTTCAACAAAATCAAAAGTACGTCTACATCGATCTTGACCATTATCATCCCTTCGTTCATGCATGCTTCTTTGACTATGTCTCTCTTCATCTCTATATGCTTCATTGTCAAATTCACGTTGACTTCTTCTCTCTTCATGTGCATAGTCATGATGATCTCTTCGTGATGAAATTGACGTTTCTCTTTTATCTCTACAAGAATGTGGTGATACCCTTCTCGCTTCCGTAACCGATGGCGAAACTCGGTTTCCTCCATGGTTCGAGTTTGGTGATCTCCTCCTTTGATTCAAATCATACATCAATTTCTCCAATTTTCCAATGCCTTCATCAAATTTTTCATTAATACGTTGTTCCATAAGCTCGGCTTCTTCTCGACGATACAATGCTTCAACGTTTTGATGACGATTAGCTCTCCTTGGTGGCATAATTGAAAAACTTCTCAAACTTCAACAATTCGAACACAAAAATTCAAAGCTTTCAACAAAATAACAAGTCTCGGCTCAACAATGTACGGCTAGAACTTGACTCGGCCTCCACTTGTCTCGGCAATATGTCACGCTCAAGTGAGGTCGGCTCCAACTTCAAGCACAAGGTATAGTTCTACACTTCAAATCTTGGCGCGCAAAATCCCAAGATAGATCCAAACAATTTCCAACTCCTCGATCCAAAATGAAATAGATCAAACACTCCAAACTTGATGCAACTTCAATATGAACACGATGAACAACTTCAAACTTCAAAAACTTCAAAAACTTGGCTCCAAGAATCAACTTAGCTATGATTGGCTAAGTATGGCTCTGATACCAATTAAATGACGCAGCGGATAATTCGAACAAAACTTCAATCGGTGAAATGTAACAATCGGTGAGTTGAAGATACCAAAATGCCCAAGTTCGTTGATCCAAAGATACCGAACTCTAGCTATCTCAAACACGTTGATAGCGCACTATACCGTGTTCAAAGATCTACGATTCTTCGCACGTTGATCTAGCGCACTAGATTCCGTGAATCGGCTTCAACAAACGTGTATTCGAGCGCACTCGAATGACGTAAGTGGAGATAGGAGATTACACTCAACTACCAATTGGAGAAGAAAGCACAAAGCAATCAACAAGAAATTTTATTTCAAAAATCAACCATCCACAAATGACTCACACACGGCTATTTATAGCATTTACAACTCACGCCACTCTTAAGTCGTATGCGACTCATGAAACCCCCCCCCCCCCCGACTCATCATAAGTCGTTGCCGACTTATACACAACAATACGACTCAACTTATTTACATACAGTCCAATGTAACGACTCAAACCCTGACCGACTTAACAAGTACGACCTACATACAACAACTCATCCGACTCAATGCGACCGACTTATGTATATTACCGACTCACATATTACATACATGACCGATTCAAACTGTTACCGACTCAACATCATGCCGACCTACGACTCAAAGAACACGACTTAACTCCTTGCCGACTCAACATCCACGCGGCTTACCCTTCTTCATTAACTCGCACCCTTTCTACACATGATTCCTTAGGTCGGAAACGACTTATAAGTGAATCGTTGAGTCGTGTACGACTCATCAAGCTCGAATGATTCAGTCGTAACTTCTTCCCCTGTGGTTTGTTAGGTCGGGCCCGATCCAAGCGCCTAACCCGTAGCCGACTTAAAGCTTCCCTAACTCGTAACTCGGCTTCACTGGCTCGTAGCTCTTTCTCCTTAGGTCGGAACTGACCTAGCTTAACCTGTGCTCGACCTAAGCCTTCCATAGGTCGTGCTGCATCAAATGTACATAAATATTTAACATAATTTATGTATTAAACCAATCTTAATTAAATTAAATATTATTAATTCTGTATATATCATTACCCTTTATATATAATAATTTAAGAATCAACATTTATTAAAATCATATATTTCTTTCCAAAACAATGAATTTATTTTCAAAATATTTATATATGGACCAACGGTGTCTGTATATATTTCTTATCATATGGTCAAGTGCTACATATATTTATCATTTCAATCCGTACACTAAATATATACGGGTGGATAGTATTTCAACTCGTAATCCCAAATTCAATTAAATGAAAATCGCTTGGGTCTATCATCTCAACCCATAACGAAATTCTCCTATTCTAAAGTCTGTTCGGTTATGTATCATTTAAACCCATAGTGAATTCTAAACTACAGGGAACTTGCAGAGTGATAATAGATAATAATAATATAACAGGCATATATCATCAATAACAGTATAATATAAACAATAGGATATGGTGTCATATCCCACAGGTGAACAGTTACAGATAATATTATATATAACAATTTAAATAACTATAGCAGCATATTTCAATTGTCGTTTCAATAGAAATCAAATTTAATAAATAAAAGAATGTTAATCGTGAGTGATTGCTCACCTTTCGAGGCTAAAGAGAATAGACAATGAAGTTTAGTTACGAATTCCAAAGCAACGCTAGATCGACACGATTTGACGAAGAAAACAGGCACGACAAACAAAGCTGATAAATGGAAGAGAAAAAAATCGAATTCAAATTAGAACTAGATCGATGAAGATGAATGATATAAGTGAACTTACAATTATATATATAATTATATATAACTATTTACATATATAAAACATATTCTAAATTTAATAGACATACATTTCAAATCATTGTTTTTAAACCAAACGCATATACAATAAAAAATTCAAACATAAATGCAATATATATGTTGAAATAATACTTACTAAAATAAAAACTTACATATAATGCATGTTCATTGCAACATATCAACTGCCGCGTATATAATTTTTAAACTTTATCTTATAAAATATAAACTGTATAAACTTTTATAACTTAATAAACTTTATATTATAAATATACTATATACACTTAAAACCTGCGCATGTAATACTTATATTTAAATAATAATATAACCATTACGACATAAACCGCTTAGACATGCTTAAAATTTACTTTCAAAACTGTTATAAATACCATATACTTACCGACCAAATGTATAAACTCGAATGCTTAGACATATATATGGTTTTCATTCTTTTTCTCACTCACCTGTTTTGTTGTTTCCATTACATTGCATTAAGAAAGAGTAATATATAACAAAACCAACAAAACCCCAAAAAGATTCAAAAAAAAAGAAAAAAAAAAGGTATATATATTTTTAAATCACCTTATATTATTTCATTTGATAACATGATACGAACAGCTTCACTTAAATCAAATTCACGTTTAAATATTATATATAAAAAAAATACTAAGCTTAAACAAATTAGATAAAAAAGCATCTTTACATACAACAGCCGAAAATGGAAAATTTTATTTTATAAACTAATATAACAGCATATATACATATATACACAAATACATTTATATATATAAAAGAATAACTTTGACGTATATATATAAAAAAACCATATAATAGACGCTGCAAAATTTGTATAATATATTATTAAACTGGGAACAGGGAAACCCAAGATAATATAACCCATGTAACAAATTCACTGATATATATATATATATATATATATATATATATATATATATGCTAACAGACAGAAGTATTATACCTAATATATGCGAACGTATGCAAGCTAGTGGTGACGAGTGTCTGATGGGTGATGGCGATAGGGGTATGCGGTTATGGCCTTGAAGAGGCGCTGTAACAACTTGGGAAAGAAAGAAAATAGGCTTCAGGGAGGAAGAGGAAGCAACAGTAGGTATAAACCCAAAGTTATAAAGGCATAGGAAAAACGCTTTGCATAATTTTAGGTGAGCTTTAAATTTTTAATAAATACAAAACATGTCTAAGTTTATACGTTTATAACTTTCCAGCTGTAGTGTATATATATAATGAACGGTCATAATGAAAGAAGTGGAAACAGGGAGCATAGGAAAGGAAATGTTAGAAAAATAAAATTTTCACCCTTAAATTCCGGAGATTAATAAGGTAACGTACCTCTTTAATGAAATGTACAACAACGGTCCCAAGCTAAAATTTAGCTGAAAGTTTAAAGAAATGAGGGGAAGATGGTTTTTTAAATTAATCACTTCCCAGAATTAATATGTCAATAAAAAAAGGAAAGGAGATGAATCAGGGAAACGTATTGTAACTTATATATAACTATTAAACGGATAAATGGAAGAAAAGGTGAGCGGGTGAGTAAAAGTGAAATCTGATTTATAAGCGAAATGGAATGTGAGCAGTTGCCTGGGAAGAAAATGGAACAGTTTAAATATTAAAGGCAATGGACGGCTGAAATTAAATGAGTATAAAACGTGTGAAAGTTATATACTGAAACGGCTATAAATTTCAATTATTATTATAAAACGGGGAATAACGAAAGGCAAGGACGATGATTTCAAAGTTTATTAATGGCTAGCAGTGGGGAAGTCTTTCTGTGAATTGAAAAAATTATTAAGCAATTGAAATTTTAACGGTACACTGTTCTAGAAACAATCAAAGCAATTAATAGCTTGATTGGGCAGCAAGAATAAATATGGAAGGACACGTTATAAAGGCAAAATGAACCGTTTGAAAATAAATAAAAGAAATGATGGAAAATAAAACAGTTATGCCTTGAATTTCCAAAAATAAATTATTTTATGAACTTCAATTATTACTGACTTAAATTGAATAGAATCACACCCTAAATATACTTCCTTAATTTTTGATGAAAATTTATCATTTTCCACATTTAACTATACGTAATCCAAATGTAAAATTTTATTTCAAAATATTATTATTTAAAATTTCTCAAAAATCAAATTAAATACGCTAAATAAAACCATTAAAAATTAACAAAATTTTACGGGTCGTTACACTCTCCCTCACTCAAAACTTTTCGTCCCCCAAAAGGAAGAAGGTAGGAGAATAAAAACAACCAGAAAGATAAATAGATTGAAAGACAAGGATAAACAATTAATTTAAGACCATATAAATTTTTCTAGAAATATTCATTTGAAAACTTCATTTGCAGTTCAATTATCTTTAATACTTTAAAACTTTTCAAAAACCATTTGTAAAGTTTCCTCCTTCCCTTATAAATAACATTTATATGTTTAAATAACACCTTTATAAATATATATGAAAACTATTTGGAACAGTTATTCACATCCGTGGTTATATTTTCAAGGAATTTATTTGACAACATTAAATCCATAGTTTATAAATTTACTAATTTATCTTAAGACACTTTCAACATTATAGATAAATTAATACTCATTTCTTAAATATGTTATATTAAATTAATAACTTCTGAAATATTAATGACACTAATGATTTACTATTAAACCATGTAGTATATAAATAAACAGTATTTTAAAGATTATATTCAAAAAGGAAAGGAGGATAGATTCGGAAAAACGGAATAAAGGTGAATAAATAAGGCTGAGCAGATAAGGTAGGTTCAAAGGGATAGTATCGGGCTCGAATATTCATATAATACCTTTCCAAATACTTTCAAATATCAGACTTATATAAAGTCCATTATATATAGGATTTCTTTTCCAAATCGAATACTTTCCAAATCAATAGTATATCAAATCATACTTATATAGACTTCGATTATAAAAAAATTCTCTTTCCAAATTGAGCATCTTTCAAATCAATAGATTTCAAATCAACTTCATACTTACAAATCCATATTATATAAGTTCGACCACTGCCGAATCAAGTATTTAGTAAATCAAGGTTCTCAAAAATTTTCTCGTTTCGATAACATTTCAGTTTCAAGATCATATATGATTTCACCAAATTTTCTTTCAAATTAAATATATTCAGTTTCAAAGTTTGTTAAACAATAGGTTTAGAAAATAATCTAAATTTCCGAATCAAAAAAATTTAGGTCAAACAAATTCATTTCCAAAATCACCATATAAGTACTGGTTTTAATTCCAATCTAATTTCAAAACCAAATATTCTTCTCAAAATCAATTATACTCAAAATGGTTTATAAATTTATAATTATCCCTTTAAAACCTTTAACTATTTATTTCTATATGAAAAATCCAATTTTCCTCTTTCGAATTATTTGTTTAACAAAAGTTTCAAATTTACTTAAGTCATACTCTTCATACTTTAAACATACAAAACTAAACTTATATTCTTTATCAAATATTTTATACTCTTCGGAATTTCTTAGTTTTGAAATTTTAAACTTTGATTTGGAAGTGCTCGAACCTTCAAAATAGTCAATGAAATCAAATTTCAAATCCAAGAGTTGGAAATCAGCAACAAATCAGTAAATCAATTTTAATAGATAGGATTATACCAAATCAATCCGAAACTCGAGGACTGAACACTGGCTTACTTTAAATTATTTCAAATATATATACCTATATCTTTCGAATATCAAATCATACTTCGAAATTTGAAATCAAAATTGGTTTCACAAAGTCACTCACATAGCTAAGCTATTAAAGTGGCCTCTCCCCCGCTCTAAAACTCAAAAATCAATGTCGATGATGCATGCACTCATCTCCAAAATTATTTTCCAGTGACATAAGTGAGTTCTGGACTTATATTTTCTTGAAAACTTCTTTGAATTTTTTTTTTCGAAATCCTTGGAACTCATTTGAAGTCATTTGAAAAATTTCTTATTCAGAAAATACTTTCAAATCTTATTATTATTTATATATTTCAAAATCTTAAACCAATTTTCAAAAAAAATACCGAAGTCCAATCTCTCGATTTTCAAATTCAACCTTTCAGTTATAAATCATTTTTATATAAATCAATTTTCTTATAATATTTTCAAAATTTCAAATATTTCCAAAACCTTTATATATAGAATAAAATCATAGTTACCCAAATAAAAATTTCGGTATATAAACAATTTTAAAATACAACAAAACCTGATTTTCAAAGTATGATTCAAGAATGGATTTCAAAACAAAGATAGAGGTTTAAATTAGAGGAACTCAAATCAATAGAATCCTCATTCGAGGATAGACTCGATCGAAGATGAGATAATTAAATTACAAATAGAAGATGGATATACTTCTATAAATCGCGGCGACTTTAATCGGGTCAACCGTGACTTCAGGAATATAATCGATGCGGAATTCAAAAAAAATCGAGATTCGATCGCCAGAGATCGAATTTGCCATATCAAGATATAACAGCATCGTAAACCGAGGATACAGAAATCTTCGGTAAATCAATGCCAATTGTAAAGGAGTTTTCGCCCCTTTTACAAAACATTCAGTGGAGTTATGGGTTACTCCAGAATCAAATGAATATAAATAGGAAGAGACAAGAATGAATTTACGAACCGAGGGATATTCCAAAATTCAAAGGAAATCGAGTCAAAAGAGAAGAGATTCAACTCGAACGAAAGAGATTCTGTAAAAAAAATTACCATATATGCTAAGCTTTGCCTAGAGCCAAAGCTCTGATACCAACTGTAACGACCCACAATCTTTAACCATTCAAATCGACAATAAAACCATACATGTCTGACTTGAATAATTCAAAATACTGAATTGTTAAATAAAATTTGGCAAAACTTAAAATATACAGTAAATAAATCAATCACAGAATCACAGATACATAGTAGTACAATAATACGCAGTGGAATAAATGAATAGTAGTTCATAAAGCTACTATATAAACATCAAAGTTAGAGAGAAAGTACAACAGAATATCCCAGATGCAGTGAAGTCTCCAGTACGAGCAGATGACTTCTCTAGACCTATCAACTAGATGACTGAAAGGATAGATAGCTGGATCATCAATCAAAGCTCCAACTTCGAAGGTGAGTCTCAAATGTTGTATCACTCAGTCTGACCCGAGTGTAAAGCAAAACGCAAAACACAAAACACTCAAGTCAGGATTAACGTTCTTATATCAATAAATCCGACTCAAGTAAAATATCAACTGAAATATAATTAACTTAAAGGATGTTTGGGATAACCATCCTCTAAGGATCTATGGAACTATCTACACTGTAGAAATATACACTATCCCACCGTGGTGATTCAAATCATTTATAATTCAAACCAAAATATAATATTCATTTCAAATATATCCACTTGCCAAAATAGTGTGTATATATATATATATATATATATATATATTAAATAATTTATAGAGTAAAGTATTATATATCCTCAATTTTCACAAGTCGCTTAAAAATCAACTCGACTTTCCTACTCAAATTTAATTCAATCTCAATTTATCAATTTCCATTTAATTCAGTTTCTAAATAACCAATTTAGATTTTATTGATTTCAATTACAGATCTGAATCACAAATTAACCGTTTACATCCCAGTATAT
This sequence comes from Allium cepa, assembly GCA_030765085.1. Taxonomy (NCBI): domain Eukaryota; kingdom Viridiplantae; phylum Streptophyta; class Magnoliopsida; order Asparagales; family Amaryllidaceae; genus Allium; species Allium cepa. The sequence goes on from CM060932.1 coordinate 458,271,635, forward strand.
TTCAAAGTTCTAATATTTGACCTTTCAAGGTTCAATTTAACAGTTTCCTATAGATCTCGATTTAACCTCGTTATTATTTAGTCTTGAGATATTCATTTAATAAATTCAGTATTATTTAAATAACCTTAATTTACCTTTAATTTATTTAAACCATGAAATATTCAGTAAATCACTTAAATCAACATCTGGTTATAAAATCATATCTTTAAGTTTCACATTTAATAGTTTCAAATCGATTTAACTAAATAAAATTCTTAATTTAATACCATTTCAGCTAAATCCAAATTTATCTCCCCACCTCAATTTATCCCAATTACTGCAAAAATCTATTTGAAATATAATTTACATAAATATGTAACGTAATTTATGTATTAAATCAATCTTAATTAAATTAAATATTATTAATTCTGTATATATCATTACGCTTTATATATAATAATTTAAGAATAAACATTTATTAAAACCATATATTTCTTTCCAAAAAAATGAATTTATTTTCAAAATATTTATATATGGACCAATAGTGTCTGTATATATTTCTTATCATATGGTCAAGTGCTACGGATATTTATCATTTCAATCCGTACACTAAATATATACGGGTGGATAGCATTTCAACCCATAATCCCAAATTCAATTAAATGAAAATCGCTTGGGTCTATTATCTCAACCCATAATGAAATTCTCCTATTCTAAAATCCGTTCGGGTATGTATCATTTCAACCCATAGTGAATTCTAAACTACAGGGAACTTGCAGAGTGATAATAGATAATAATAATAATAATATAACAGGCATATATCAACAATAACAGTATAATATAAACAACAGGATACTGTGTCATATCCCACAGGTGAACAGTTATAGATAATAGCATATATAATAATTTAAATAACTATAGCAGTATATTCAATTGTCGTTTCAATTGAAATCAGATTTAATAAATAAAAGAATGTTAATCGTGAGTGATTGCTCACCTTTCGAGACTAAAGAGAATAGACAATTAAATTTAGTTATGAATTCCAAAGCAATGCTAGATCGACACGATTTGACGAAGAAAACAGGCACGACGAACAAAGCTGATAAATGGAAGAGAGAAAAAATCGAATTCAAATTAGAACTAGATCGATGAAGATGAATGATATAAGTGAACTTACAATTATATATATAATTATATATAACTATTTAGATATATAAAACATATTCTAAATTTAATATACATACATTTCAAATCATTGTTTTTAAACCAAACACATATACAATAAAAATATCAAACATATATGCAATATATATATGTTGAAATAATACTTATTAAAATAAAAACTTATATATAATGTATGTTCATTGCAACATATCAACTGCCGCGTATATAACTTTTAAACTTTATCTTATAAAATATAAACTGTATAAACTTTTATAACTTAATAAACTTTATATTATAAATATACTATATACACTTAAAACCTACGCATGTGATACTTATATTTAAATAATAATATAACCATCACAACATAAACCGCTTAGACATGCTTAAAATTTACTTTCAAAATCGTTATAAATACCATATACTTACCGACCAAATGTATAAACTCGAATGCTTCGATATATATATGGTTTTCGTTCTTTTTCTCACTCACATATTTTGTTGTTTCCGGTACATTGCATTAAGAAAGAGTAATATATAACAAAACCAACAAAACCCCAAAAAGATTCAAAAGAAAGAAAGAAAAAAAGAAAAGAAAAAAGTATATATATTTTTAAATCACCTTATATTATTTCATTTAATAACATGATACGAACAGCTTCACTTAAATCAAATTCACGTTTAAATATTATATATAAAAAAAAAATACTAAGCTTAAACAAATTTGATCAAAAAGCATCTTTACATACAGCAGCCGAAAAAGGAAAATTTTATTTTATAAACTAATATAACAGCATATATACATATATGCACAAATACATTTATATATATAAAAGAATAACTTTGACATATATATATATATATAAACCATATAATAGACGCTGCAAAATTTGTATAATATATTATTAAACTGGGAACAGGTAAACCCAAGATAACATAACCCATGTAACAAATTCACTGATATATATATATATATATATATGCTAACAGACAGAAGTACTATACCTAATATATGCGAACGTATGCAAGCTAGTTGTGACGAGTGTCTGATGGGTGATGGCGATAGGGGTATGCGGTTATGGCTTTGAAGAGGCGCTGTAACAACTTGGGAAAGAAAGAAAATAGGCTTCAGGGAGGAAGAGGAAGCAACAGTAGGTATAAACCCAAAGTTATAAAGGCAGAGGGAAATCGCTTTGCACAATTTAAGGTGAGCTTTAAATTTTTAATAAATACAAAACGTATCTAAGTTTATACGTTAATTCCTGCTATAGTGTATATATATAATGAATGGTCATAATGAAAGAAGTGGAAACAGGGAGCGTAGGAAAGGAAAGGTTAGAAAAATAAAATTTTCACCCTTAAATTTCGAAGATTAATAAGGTAACGTACCTCTTTAATGAAATGTACAGCAACGGTCCCAAGCTAAAATTTAGTTGAAAGTTTACAGAAATGAGGGGAAGGTGGGTTTTTAAACTAATCACTTCCCAGAATTAATATGTCAATGAAAAAAGGAAAGGAGATGAATCAGGGAAACGTATTATAACTTATATATAACTATTAAATGGATAGATGGAAGAAAAGGTGAGCAGGCGAGTAAAAGTGGAAATTGATTTATAAGCGAAATGGAATGTGAGCTGATGCCTGGGAAGAAAATGAAATAGTTTAAAAATTAAAGGCAATGGACTGCTGAAATTAAATGAGTATAAAACGTGTAAAAGTTATATACTGAAACGGCTATAAATTTCAATTATTATTATAAAACTGGGAATAACGAAAGGCAAGGACGATGATTTCAAAGTTTATTAATGGCTAGGAATGGGGAAGTCTATTTGTGAATTGGAAAAATTATTAAGCAATTGAAATTTTAACGGTAGAAAAAGTAACAGCTACACATTGTTTTAGAAACAATCAAAGCAATTAATAGCTTGATTGGACAGCAAGAATAAATATGGAAGGACACGTTATAAAGGCAAAATGAACCGTTTTAAAATAAATAAAAGAAATGATGGAAAATAAAACAGTCGCGCCTTGAATTTCCCAAAAATAAATTATTTTATGAACATCAATTATTACTGACTTAAATTGAACAGAATCACAACCTAAAATATACTTCCGTAATTTTTGATGAAAATTTATCATTTGCCACATTTAACTATACGTAATCCAAACGTAAAATTTTATTTCAAAATATTATTATTTAAAATCTCTCAAAAATCAAATTAAATACGCTAAATAAAACCATTAAAAATTAACAAAATTTTACGGGTCGTTACACAATTATCTTATAAATTTGAAAACAATTGAATACATCTAAATTAACTTTTGAAAAATATGAATTTTAAACCAAAGCTTCAATTTACAATATATACATATATAAATTATCAATAGATTAAATTAAATTTCAAAACAAATTTCAAATATAACATATACGTACATATATATATTACAATTTGAAAATTCATCTTTTATTTAAAACAAAAGATATTTCTATTCACAACATATATCAAATATATATATTAAATAGAATAAAAATTTCATTAGCTTTGACAAATCATATCCATTTTAAATTGTTAAAAAGATATTGATCAAAATTACCAAATTAAATATTTATTAACCTTTAAAAGATTAAATTAACCAATTTAAATTAAAATTATAAAGAAAAATCATCAAATCAATCTAATTATTAATATAGATTATTAAATTGATATTGCCTAAAATTCCGGGTCGTTACGATCGTCCCCCCTTAAAAGAATTTCGTCCCCGAAATTTAAAAGCGAAGGTAATTTAATAACCCAGCAAAGATTTTATTTTCAAATAGCAAAGCATTCCTATCATTCAGTTACTAATAACCATAGCAACCAATCAAACAAACAAACTTAACTAATTATGCTGACACAAATCAGAATAAATCTCAAATATTATCTAGAGTTTCCCAAGGATAAATCACCGGGAGACTCGCTCTACAGAAGCTAAACTAACAATACCACATTGCCAAAAACCAGAGCTCCCTCTCTTCACTAGATCCACCAATCTGAACAGAACATCAGACTATACCCAAGTCTAGCTCAACTTCCAAATCCAACTGAACTGCAGATTCAACAACCAACGATGAATCATACATGTACTCCCTTAGAGATACATGAAATACAATGAATTCCAGCTATCCAAACTGGCAATTCAATCTTATCTTATCAAAAACACATATAAAAAATCTCAAATGCCTCAGAACTAACCATCCAATCTTATCCAATTACCGCTCTCTTAACCAGAGAAATCTGAACAACAAATGAAGTCCTCAACTTCGAATTCCAAACTCCTTATCTCATATCTGCATAACTCAACATACAATCCTGGGCTACCAATCTTCTTCCTAATCAGCTCAACCTATGCTGATGCTTCAAGAAATAACTAGACCAAAGCAAACCAATTTCTGGATCCTATCCAACAAAAAAGTCTTCCAAGATCCGTCGAAATCCAGAACACAAGCTTTACTTCCCAAGCAATAGCAAACTGAACTTGCTTCCTTCCTTGCACAGCTGCTACCTCGCTTCCGCTGCACAACTCTGATTTTGAAATAGATGAGAATACTGTAGATGAACGCAAATACAAACTTATCCAATATATCCGGGAAACTTTGTTCATCAAATCCATAAAATCTGGGTGACTCATTTGACTCGGTCACACAATCTTACAGCAGAATCCAACTCAAAAATTAGATCTGACCAATCCAAATCCAAAAATATTCTGAGCTGCTACACCTACTCTCCTACTAGGCTAACTACCAAAATTGCTTCTGGAACCAAAAGAATATGGAACTCAACTCCAGATGCAGACAACCTTCTGATTACCACAGTAGCTCCTACTTCCACATAAGCATCCTCAGTCTCAAACAAAGATTGCCCAAGAAAAATTCCCAAACTAATCGCAAGTCACTTTTTCGATCCTACCTAATTCGGATTCCAAAGAAACCGTTCTCTCTTTACCAATTATAACAGCCTTAAACTTTCTCCAATGTAACGCCCCACTCCGAGACCCACTCTAGTAAAGAGTATTACGGAGTAATACCGTCTACTAGAACGGAGAATAGAGTATAATGGAAGCGACCATATGTAATCAAGCTATAACTATCTACTGAATACGTCGAATAGGTGGTTTTCTTTTCTCAAGTGGTTCGACATATTCAATAAATATTTATAACGAAACTACAATGGCTAAGAAAATAGGTTCAGAACAAACATAATACAAAATGATAACATCATCATCACAGAACAGTCACATAACAGTCACAGAACATAGGTACAATATATCGTCAATACAGATCCAAGTATCAAAAGGTGGGTACAAAGCCACCGCTCACACATGTGAGTCAAAAATATGTACATAAGAGTCTGAAATAACAGAGTAGCTGAATAGTGGACAAATAAAAGAGCTATCTATCAGCATAGCAGATAATGTCCAAGCGGAAGCACAGAAAGCTAAGTCCAGAGACCTAACCTGAAACAACTCGGTCTGACCCGAGCGAAAACACTCGGGTCAGGCTAGCTAAACAATCAGTAATAACTGAGATATATATAATAATGCAGTACATAAATAAAACAGTACTTCTCCAAAGAGAAGAATAATATGGACTACATGAATATAATGACGATCCCTAATCATCAATAAACAGTAAAAATCTCCAAAGAGAATACAAACACCAAAGTGTGGAATAAATAAAATCGCCTCATATCATCGGCGTAGCCAAAGCTAGATAAAGTTGCCCATAGGCAATTATCCCAAGAGTGACCAGAGTCAATAATCAATGCCCAAGCAAAGATCGATGCTCCAAGAGCAATAGGGATATACTGAAAAGTCAATGAAATCAAACACTGAAAAGCAGTGTCCAGAGACACTGTGAATCCACAAGGTAATCGCACTTACATCGTATGGTTCCATAGAACCAACACCGAATGGCGATACTCGAATGGATATAAAATCATCAGATAATACAAGTATTGCACGTGCACCGACAGAGTCGTTGTTGCCAAGTACTGTTGAGTTGTGATCGATCACTCGCACAGATGCGGAACGCGCGAAACGACAAGATCCTTCCCAGAAGGATAAAAGGCCCAAAGGCACATGCCGTAAAAACTGCTCCATAGAGCAGGTGTCCAGAGACGGTTGCCCAGAGGCGTGGTGACCCAGAGGTCCAGTACTGGCCGCCCAGAGGCTAATGTGTCACTAACTTCTTGGAGAGGAACCCGTAAAGTGTTAACCATGAGTCCCATACCCCACGTTCGCACTAAACGGTTTCCTAACCAATAGCAAGCTCACACTCCAAACAATAAAAATTCCACCTCATATCATCGGTAAACTAGACCCAAAGGTCAAAACGATCAATCGAATAGGTCTGGGATTAACCGGAAAGAAAATACACACGGTTTCCATAGGCCGGAGATTTCCTAACCGTTTAAGCACCTTTCCACTTCGCTTGACGTGCTAAAAGTGAGTGTGAGATTTTTATTATAGAAAATAATGGTGTAAAACGGATTTGTAATTGATTTCGAAATCACTTTTAAAACGGTCTTTTGAAAAGTCTCCTATTATAGAGTAATTAATTTAATAATTAAAAATAATATTATATAATAATTTTCAAAAGCCATTTTGGAGTGAAAAATCCTTTTATACCCTTTTTATAAAGCCCGTGTACGAAATCCAGAGACAAATCTCAAAGAAATCGACGAAAACCAGAAAATCATCAAAAATATTCTAAGTGTTTGAAACCATTCAAAAACTGCTGCGAACTCAAGTTCGGCAATTTATTTGGACCAGCAAACTGTGTCCAAATCGCATGAAAACGGGTAGGCATGTAGTCCGACATCCCTACTTTAAGATGCAAAAAGAATTTCTGGATTCCGAGTTGAGACGAAGTGGTAGCGACGTCTCAAAGTTGAACCCAGAAAAAGATTCACACTGTTTTCCAACAGCGACCAGAGTCTAACTTTGGCACGAAAATCGAAGTGCCAAACGAACTCCAATGTTGCCCAAATTTTTCAGAGATGGAGTTCGGAACTCCACCTTTCTAACGAGACCAAAAACGTCAAATTCCGACTTCCGATGCAAACGTGGCGGCATCGCGAAATGGCACTCAAAAGCTGAAAACAGAGGGTTTTTTTTTTTGATGGGCCCCCAGCCCGCTTGGGCTGGGGGTAATTGGGCCCTTCCCCAGCCCGCTGCGGGCTGGGGGACAGTGGCCCGCCCCAGCCCGCTGCGGGCTGGGGGTGACTGGCCCACCCCAGCCCGCTGCGGGTTGGGGACCTGGCCCGCCCCAGCCCGCTGCGGGCTGGGGGTAAAGGGGCCGCCCAGCCCGCTGCGGGCTGGGGACCTGGGCCGCCCCAGCCCGCTGCGGGCTGGGGTTGCGTGGCCGCCCCAGCCCGCTGCGGGCTGGGGGTAATGGGGCCGCCCAGCCCGCTGCGGGCTGGGGACCTGGGCCGCCCCAGCCTGCTGCGGGCTGGGGACCTGGCCCGCCCCCAGCCCGGGTGGGCTGGGGGCCTGTGCGCGCCCGGGCTGCGCCCGGGCTGGGGCCTGGGTGCAACCCAGGCCTGTCCTGGTGCACCCAGAGCCCATTTTTCAGGCTGATTTCAGCCTGCATATTTCCAGCAAGCTTTTTTTTTGCATTTTTTGATGATTTAGGGGTGTTTTTCTCAATTTTTGGCATCAAAAATCACTAATAACCATCACTAATCACCATATAATGATTATAACACTAAATTAAAGGAAACGAAGGTCAAAGCTTAGCTTTACAACTAACAATAATTACTAATCAATAGTAATTATCTCAATTAAGCAAAGGATCAAATGGTTTTAGTGTACAATATCAAGCAAGCCAAACTCCTCAACCCCAAAGCAAAGATCAAGAGACTTCAAGGACCCAAAATCACAAAAAAAAAACAAAACAATGATTACAACCAAATGGGAGAGATTAAATAAGGATTAAATAGGATTAGGGATTAAGAGAGATTGCATTACCTTCCTTCTTCTTTTTTTTTTTCTAGGATTAAACTAATTTATGAAGAGAAGGAGATGGAGCTTCTAAATGGAGGCCATTAATTTTGTTTAGATCTAGGTTTTAGGAATTTATGAAGAGAAGGAGGGTTAGGGTTATGAGTTTAAGATATTATATAGGAGGGGGTTAGGCTAATGGGTTATGGTAAGAGGGTTTAGAAACCCATTAGGACTTAGTTTATTTTCTAAGTTATCATGTGAACAAAAATCCTAATAAGCATTCTAGTTTTAATTAAAACCATGTAATTATCTCATTTGGCCCATTAACCCATAATCACTTTTTATTTAAAAATTCCCCATTTCAACCCAAAATATTTTAATTTGCAAACCAATTGCAAATTTAAATTCCCAAAATTTTGTTTAGCCCCCTTTTTAACTTAAAATCATAATTTTTAACTTATCATTCGGTAATTGCAATCTCAGGGTTGTTACAGACTTCCCCCCTTAAGAAAATTGCGTCCCCGCAATTCCTTAAATATAGAAGTCGTCTATAACATCTAATCCACACAAGGAATACAGAAGATAAAATATAGATGCTCACCCATGTCGGAAGATGAAAGAAAACCAGGATAAGTACGCTCGATGAATTCTCTGGTCTCCCAAGTGCAATCCTTAGGGTTAGACGACCATTGAATCTTCACAAGCGGAACCTCTTTGTTTCGAAGACATCTGATCTCCGAATCAAGCACACGAAGAGGTTGCTGCTCTATAGATAGATCGGGTGAGATCTCCAAATCAGGTACGATGTGAGGCTCGATAATAGAATCAGGTTTGCGGACACACTTGCGAAGCTGGGAAACATGGAACACGTTGTGTATTCCAGAGAAGTGAGCAGGTAGAGCCACACGATAAGCAACGGGGCCGATGCGTTCCGTAATAGGAAATGGTCCAATATAGCGAGGAGCCAATTTCCCTGTGGAGCTGAAACGCACAACCCCCTTCATGGGAGAAACCCGAATAAAGACAGAATCGCCAATGGAGAACTCAAGTGGCTTCCTACGGTTGTCCGCGTAGGATTTCTGGCGGTCTTGTTCCTCTTTCATTCTCTGACGGATAAGAACAATTTTTTCAGAAGATTCCCGAACTGAATCTGGACCAAGAATAAGCTTCTCGCCAGATTCTAACCAACAAGCAGGAGAGCGACATGGCCTTCCGTATAGAGCCTCGAAAGGTGCCATGCCAATACTAGACTGATAGCTGTTGTTGTAAGAGAACTCTACAAGCGGTAAGTGATCCTCCCAACTACCTCCGAAATCCAGAATACAACAGCGCAAAAGATCCTCCAAAACACGATTCACCCTCTCCGTCTGACCGTCGGTCTGAGGATGATAAGCAGTCGAGAGATTCAGCTTTGTGCCCAAAACTGACTGTAGGCACTTCCAGAAGTGACTAGTAAAGATAGTGTCTCGATCACAAACGATAGAGCTAGGAATGCCATGAAGTCGAACGACTTCCTTCACATATAGCTTGGCAAGCTGAGGAGCAGTCCGAGTGGACCTAATCGGAATGAAATGAGCCGATTTGGTCAAGCGATCAACAATAACCCAGATAGAAGTATGGCCTGACCTCGATCGAGGCAGACCGTCAATAAAATCCATGGATATCTGATCCCATTTCCATAATGGAATCTCTAGCGGCTGAAGAAGACCAGATGGACGCTGATGCTCGGCTTTGATCTGTTGACAAGTCATGCAACGGCTTACATAACTTGCAACATCTCTCTTCAAACCCTCCCAATAATATAGCCGGCACATATCGGCATACATCTTACTCGAACCGGGATGAATAGTGTACTTAGAGCGATGACACTCGTCTAGAATGTCACGCCTAAGTGATAAATCAGATGGTACAACAATACGGTTCTTCCTACGAAGACACCGATGATAATCAAGAGAATAATCCAGCAATGTCTCATCACTGGATCCCGACTCGAGAAGGTGAATAAGATGCAATAAGTCTGGATTCTGCCGCTGAGCATGGGCAATGCGATCCAATAAGTTAGGACGAGCTTCCAAGCTAAATAATAAGACAGGAGCATCAGAAGATGAAGCTCGATCTCTAATATCACATAAAGATAGAGTCTCAAGAACATCCCACTCGGTAATCATCATAGAAACTACCGTCGAGTGCTTGCGAATGAGCGCATCTGCAACACGATTACCCTTGCCAGGGGTATACTGAATATCTAAATCATATGAGGCGATAAACTCAAGCCATCGCTGCTGCCTCATATTGAGATCCCTCTGACTGAATAGATACTTCAGCGACTTATGATCGGTGTAAAGAGTGAAGCATTCGCCTAATAGAAAGTGACGCCACGTCTTCAAGGCAAAGACGATAGCTGCTAACTCAAGATCATGAGTCGGATAGCGAACCTCATTCGGACGCAGTTGCCTGGAAGCATAAGCAACTACCCGATCCTTCTGCATAAGCATAGCACCGAGCCCGCTACCACAAGCATCAGTGTAAACAACCAGATCCTGGTTACTCTCAGGAACCACAAGAATAGGAGCATGAGTGAGAAGTTCCTTCAATCGCTGAAAAGAAGCTTCACACTTATCAGACCAAATAAAACGAACACCCTTACGAGTCAACGTCATAAGGGGAAGTGCAACTCGAGAGAAATCCTTGACAAACCGACGGTAATAACCCGCCAGACCAAGGAAGCTGCGAATATCATGAACGTTCTCGGGCCGCTTCCAATTCTGGATAGCTTCGATCTTGGCAGGATCGACAGAAACACCCTCAGATGATACAATATGGCCCAAGAAATTGACCTTGCTCTCCCAAAAATGGCACTTGGAGAGCTTGGCCTTAAGCTGATGCTGACGAAGAGTATCCAAGACGATCCGCAAATGAAGAGCATGCTCTGCCTCGGATCTAGAATAAATAAGAATATCGTCGATGAAAAACAGAACCAATCTATCGATGTATTCCCGGAATACTCGATTCATAAGATCGATGAAGAAAGCTGGTGCGTTCGTCAAGCCGAATGGTATGACCAACCACTCAAAAGAACCAAAACGAGTGCGGAAGGCGGTAAGAGGGATGCTATCTTCCGCAACTCGGAGCTGATGAAATCCGGTGGCAAGGTCGAGCTGTGAAAAGACCTTCGCACCGCTCAACTGATCAAACATATCGTCTATCCGTGGCAATGGATAACGATTTCTGATGGTCAACTCATTAAGCTTGCGATAGTCAACGCAAAGCCTAAGAGAGCCATCGGGCTTCTTAACGAAGACCACAGCAGCACCCCATGGCGAAGAACTGGACCGAATTAACTGCTTCGCCTCAAGCTCCACTAACTGCTTCCTGAGTTCCTCATTCTCTTTAGTAGACATCCTCGTGGGAGGACGCCCAACTGGGTGGGAGCCTGGAATGAGATCGATGCGGAACTCAATGGCCCGCTTTGGCGACAGGCCAGATACTGGCTCGAATACGTCGGGGAAATCCCGAACAACAGGAATACGAGATAAGTCCAAATCCTCATCTCGTGAATCAAGAGAAAATAGAGTAACATCAGAAAGCCCAACATCCTGAAGAACAATAGCTAACGGAGAGGACGAATCGGGGTGATGAATGAATAATATCCGCTCCGATCAAATAATTTTGGCGTCATGCTGAACGAGCCAATCCATGCCAAGAATCATATCAAATCCCAAATACTCCATAACGTGCAGATTCGCACGGAAAAAAAATCCACAAAGATCGATATCTATATTCTCACAAAGCAAGCTAAGGGTCGTGGATCCGCCAATGGGATTCACAATCCTTAGTGAAGAAACCAGACAAGTAACATCCAACGATAAAGCATCTACTAGCTCCTTTGATACGAATGAGTGAGAGGCACCCGTATCAAAGAGAACTCTACAAGATCTACCACGAAATAAAATAGAACCTTCGAGAACGGAAGGATGCGTACCTCGAGGCTGAGCTGAAGATGCAGAAGCCTTGGCAGCATTAAGCTTGCCAGGCTTGGCACTAGCTGGAGCAATAGGACAAGTGGAGATCCTGTGTCCCTCCTTCTTGTAGAAAGTGCAATAGAGAGGTTTGGGGCACTCTCGAATAAAGTGATCTGGAGAACCGCAGTTGAAGCATTTCCTCGGAGGACGGGTTCCACTAGGCTGTGACTGAATCTGAGGCTGAGTCTGAGGCTGAGCCTGGACAGCAGAACTGCCAGTCTTCTTCTTCTTGTTCCAAGGCTTGTTCTTCTGAAATGGACCCCGCTTCTGGTTGGGGTTTTTGGAACCCCCACCATCATTATCACTATGCTCCATCTCGACTGACTCAAGATGTAGGGCTGCATCGACTAGCTTCTCGAATGAGAGCTCAAGCTGTAGCATAAGATGCCTCTTCAGATATTTCTTCAAGCCCTCAACAAATTTGAGGTTCCTCTTATAAGAAGTAGCAATAAACTCAAGGCCGTACTTGGACAGGGCCTCGAAGGAAGAGACATAGTCGGATACGGAGGACTTCCCCTGCTTGAGATCAAGAAAGCGGCGAGCAAGGGAGTTCTTCTCTGACTCTGGGATGAATTTGAGCTCAAATCTCTGACGAAACTGAGCCCAAGTAAGTGTGGTCTCATCTACCTCGGCAATAAGGAGTTCGTACCAATCCAGGGCACGACTCCGAAGCTGACTAGAAGCAATAAGAACACGATCATGATCCGAGATATCCATACGAGTAAAAATGCGCTCGCATATCCGAATCCAAGCCTGGACCTCTAAGACATTCTCGGAGCCACTGAACGGCTTCCCTCCGAGATGGGTAAAATCACTGCAGAGAAGCGCAAAAACAGACATGCGCGGAGCATCAGCAACTGGGGCTGGAGACTGAGAATGAGACTGAGAATTCCGAACCAGCTCCATGATCTGGTCGGTAGTCATGAACACGCCCTCTGGATGAGTGTTGCTGGACTGCCCAGCAGCACTAGTCTGACGTGTGGTTCTCCCTCTTCCCCTTCCCCTTCCAGACATACTGAAAGTCAAACGGGAATTAGAGTTAGACATGATTCAATGATAGATATTTAATTAAGGAATACTATGGAATATAATAAATTCCAACACATATTCCTAACTTATCTATCAATAAGCATAAGGAAGGGATTTGATTTAATTCGGATCCAATTAAAATGTATTGTACTAAGTGTAACCGTTCTGTGTTTGTTATGCTTAATTCTGAACCTTAGCTCCGATACCAAGATGTAACGCCCCACTCCGAGACCCACTCTAGTAAAGAGTATTACGGAGTAATACCGTCTACTAGAACGGAGAATAGAGTATAATGGAAGCGACCATATGTAATCAAGCTATAACTATCTACTGAATACGTCGAATAGGTGGTTTTCTTTTCTCAAGTGGTTCGACATATTCAATAAATATTTATAACGAAACTACAATGGCTAAGAAAATAGGTTCAGAACAAACATAATACAAAATGATAACATCATCATCACAGAACAGTCACATAACAGTCACAGAACATAGGTACAATATATCGTCAATACAGATCCAAGTATCAAAAGGTGGGTACAAAGCCACCGCTCACACATGTGAGTCAAAAATATGTACATAAGAGTCTGAAATAACAGAGTAGCTGAATAGTGGACAAATAAAAGAGCTATCTATCAGCATAGCAGATAATGTCCAAGCGGAAGCATAGAAAGCTAAGTCCAGAGACCTAACCTGAAACAACTCGGTCTGACCCGAGCGAAAACACTCGGGTCAGGCTAGCTAAACAATCAGTAATAACTGAGATATATATAATAATGCAGTACATAAATAAAACAGTACTTCTCCAAAGAGAAGAGTAATATGGACTACATGAATATAATGACGATCCCTAATCATCAATAAACAGTAAAAATCTCCAAAGAGAATACAAACACCAAAGTGTGGAATAAATAAAATCGCCTCATATCATCGGCGTAGCCAAAGCTAGATAAAGTTGCCCATAGGCAATTATCCCAAGAGTGACCAGAGTCAATAATCAATGCCCAAGCAAAGATCGATGCTCCTAGAGCAATAGGGATATACTGAAAAGTCAATGAAATCAAACACTGAAAAGCAGTGTCCAGAGACACTGTGAATCCACAAGGTAATCGCACTTACATCGTATGGTTCCATAGAACCAACACCGAATGGCGATACTCGAATGGATATAAAATCATCAGATAATACAAGTATTGCACGTGCACCGATCAGAGTCGTTGTTGCCAAGTACTGTTGAGTTGTGATCGATCACTCGCACAGATGCGGAATACGCGAAACGACAAGATCCTTCCCAGAAGGATAAAAGGCCCAGAGGCACATGCCGTAAAAACTGCTCCATAGAGCAGGTGTCCAGAGACGGTTGCCCAGAGGCGTGATGACCCAGAGGTCCAGTACTGGCCGCCCAGAGGCTAATGTGTCACTAACTTCTTGGAGAGGAACCCGTAAAGTGTTAACCATGAGTCTCATACCCCACGTTCACACTAAACGTTTTCCTAACCAATAGCAAGCTCACACTCCAAACAATAAAAAATCCACCTCATATCATCGGTAAACTAGACCCAAAGGTCAAAACGATCAATCGAATAGGTCTGGGATTAACCGGAAAGAAAATACACACGGTTTCCATAGGCCGGAGATTTCCTAACCGTTTAAGCACCTTTCCACTTCGCTTGACGTGCTAAAAGTGAGTGTGAGATTTTTATTATAGAAAATAATGGTGTAAAACGGATTTGTAATTGATTTCGAAATCACTTTTAAAACGGTCTTTTGAAAAGTCTCCTATTATGGAGTAATTAATTTAATAATTAAAAATAATATTATATAATAATTTTCAAAAGCCATTTTGGAGTGAAAAATCCTTTTAAACCCTTTTTATAAAGCCCGTGTACGAAATCCAGAGACAAATCTCAAAGAAATCGACGAAAACCAGAAAATCATCAAAAATATTCTAAGTGTTTGAAACCATTCAAAAACTGCTGCGAACTCAAGTTCGGCAATTTATTTGGACCAGCAAACTGTGTCCAAATCGCATGAAAACTGGTAGGCATGTAGTCCGACATCCCTACTTTAAGATGCAAAAAGAATTTCTGGATTCCGAGTTGAGACGAAGTGGCAGCGACGTCTCAAAGTTGAACCCAGAAAAAGATTCACACTGTTTTCCAACAGCGACCAGAGTCTAACTTTGGCACGAAAATCGAAGTGCCAAACGAACTCCAATGTTGCCCAAATTTTTCAGAGATGGAATTCGGAACTCCACCTTTCCAACGAGACCAAAAACGTCAAATTCCGACTTCCGATGAGAACGTGGCGGCATCGCGAAATGACACTCAAAAGCTGGAAACAGAGGTAGTTTTTTTTTTTTTTTTGATAGGCCCCCAGCCCGCTTGGGCTGGGGGTACTTGGGCCCTTCCCCAGCCCGCTGCGGGCTGGGGGACAGTGGCCCGCCCCAGCCCGCTACGGGCTGGGGGTGACTGGCCCGCCCCAGCCCGCTGCGGGCTGGGGACCTGGCCCGCCCCAGCCCGCTGCGGGCTGGGGACCTGGCCCGCCCCAGCCCGCTGCGGGCTGGGGGTAAAGGGGCCGCCCAGCCCGCTGCGGGCTGGGGACCTGGGCCGCCCCAGCCCGCTGCGGGCTGGGGGTGCGTGGGCCGCCCCAGCCAGCTTCGGGCTGGGGGTAATGGGGCCGCCCAGCCCGCTGCGGGCTGGGGACCTGGGCCGCCCCAGCCTGCTGCGGGCTGGGGACCTGGCCCGCCCCCAGCCCGGGTGGGCTGGGGGCCTGTGCACGCCCGGGCTGCGCCCGGGCTGGGGCCTGGGTGCAACCCAGGCCTGTCCTGGTGCACCCAGAGCCCATTTTTCAGGCTGATTTCAGCCTGCATATTTCCAGCAAGCTGTTTTTTGCATTTTTTGATGATTTAGGGTTGTTTTTCTCAATTTTTGGCATCAAAAATCACTAATAACCATCACTAATCGCCATATAATGATTATAATACTAAATTAAAGGAAACGAAGGTCAAAGCTTAGCTTTACAACTAACAATAATTACTAATCTATAGTAATTACCTCAATTAAGCAAAGGATCAAATGGTTTTAGTGTACAATATCAAGCAAGCCAAACTCCTCAACCCCAAAGCAAAGATCAAGAGACTTCAAGGACCCAAAATCACAAAAAAAAACAAAACAATGATTACAACCAAATGGGAGAGATTAAATAAGGATTAAATAGGATTAGGGATTAAGAGAGATTGCATTACCTTCCTTCTTCTTCTTTTTTTTTCTAGGATTAAACTAATTTATGAAGAGAAGGAGATGGAGCTTCTAAATGGAGACCATTAATTTTGTTTAGATCTAGGTTTTAGGAATTTATGAAGAGAAGGAGGGTTAGGGTTATGAGTTTAAGATATTATATAGGAGGGGGTTAGGCTAATGGGTTATGGTAAGAGGGTTTAGAAACCCATTAGGACTTAGTTTATTTTCTAAGTTATCATGTGAACAAAAATCCTAATAAGCATTCTAGTTTTAATTAAAACCATGTAATTATCTCATTTGGCCCATTAACCCATAATCACTTTTTATTTAAAAATTCCCCATTTCAACCCAAAATATTTTAATTTGCAAACCAATTGCAAATTTAAATTCCCAAAATTTTGTTTAGCCCCTTTTTTAACTTAAAATCATAATTTTTAACTTATCATTCGGTAATTGCAATTTCAGGGTTGTTACATCCAAACAAGGTTAACCCTCAAGAAAACTTTCACCACCTGCCCGGGCTGCTGATAGAAGAACCACCAAGATTCCTGAACCATCGGAGAAACAAGCCACACTGCTGCTTCCAAACTCTACCTCGATGATACTGCCAAGCTAGAAGACCTTCTCGTCAGCACACCGAACACTTCGAGCTACACAGCTACCACAGTTAACCAAAAACTACTAATCCAAAGGCTCCTCAAAAACCAAAACCATCAACATACCACACAACGGACCTTCGAGATGGCAGACAACCTCTCAAGAAATTCAGGCTCCAAACCAAACATCAACATCTCGCTCTCCTTAAGGAATGACAAATGAGACTATGCCGAAGCGAAGCAACTCATAGACCTTAGTCTCATATTCCAGAACAGCCAACGTCCATGCTAAAGATCCAGATAACTCTACTCAGACGAATCTTTTCTGCAGCAGGTAAAGACTGCTCCTCAACTACTTCTAAAACTGCTTCAAGAGAAAACATCTTTCGAAATTATCCATGGATACAGCATCTCATCACGCAGTTATCAAGATATCATCACTCACTTCTGCACTTCCGATAGATCCAAACTTACACTTCAAAGATAAACTCCGAATCTTTAAAAGATTTCCTTCGGATATCATAGAAATCCTTACTCCAAACTACAAATCTCACTCGAGACAGTATTAGGTCTATAGTCTCGACAAATATACTTCCAACCTCAAACATATGGACCTCTTCCATTAGTGGTAGTCATGTTACACACACACCACTACTCCATCTACCTCTAAAACTTACGTTGGAAAATCTGAACAGATAACCCAACAGATCAGGTAGATATAGATATATATAGTTATATATAAAAATTACAAGTACGCTCTCTTAAGAAAGACACCACTCTAGAGCCTAGGTATTCACTCAACCTAACGCTCTGATACCAAATGTGACGACCCGACTTCCTAACACCAGAAAGTCGCATCACTAATTAAGAAAGAAAGGGATAGAAGAAGAAAAGAAAGAGAAAGAAGAAACACAACAACATCAGAGAACTCACAGTGGAACGAATGTAATATAATATATCATATAAAATATTACATAGTATCATATTACATCAGAGTACACAACTTATAAAACACATATTAGACAGTTATAAACATCTGTCTAACTATACAACTCAAGAACAACAGATACAGATACCAAACAAACACGGTGGAACCATAATATATCAACACGTGGAAGCCACCTGCTCCATAACTCCTCCAGAATTTCGTCAACCAAACCTGAATCACTTGACTACTCATACATAATATGAGTACCCAAGAGTTTAATAAAACAGAAAATAAACACTCAGGTCAGACAGGGGTTTGGTGTGAGTAAACGGGTTAAAATTGCTTAACTTTGAAAAACCTTTGAAAAGAAAAGGTATCACGTAAGACTTCCCACACATAAACATGGAAAAGTTTTTACCTTATGCTAACCAAAGCATTTGATAGGAAATCCAGTGATATTATAATAGTGTCTAGGGTTTTCAAGTAAATAAGAAATAGCCAAAATTGTTACATGATTAAATTCCAGCTACTAGCCACAAAAGTGGGTAATACAAACAAAATCGTAGGATCTCGTAGGGAAAATGGGTTTCCATCAATGGCAGGGCTACTGGGGTACCGCCCGTCACAGTATGTGGCCTATATCACCGTACCGAGGAGCCACCCTAGCTCCCCTGCAACACAAGGCCGGGACCATTCCTTACTGAATAGTCCCGAACAAGACCACCCCGGCAGTTGTTGCAATCAACCGCCCCACACAGCCGAATATAAAGGGATTTCTAGACAGCGGTAAATCTCGTCCTACTTGGGCATGACCCACTTAACCTTGCTGCACCTCCCCTGTTTTAGCCATTCCCGGTTGATGAGGCTTGAGGCTGCGATTACCTTTATAGAACAGATCTATGTTAGAATGCTCATCGTCCACCTGACGATGTTCTGAAAGCATTCAATCCATACAAGTTCGTTCCGGGTTCGAACGAAACCGAAGGCACTATCTCGTTGCACTCGTTTTGGAATCACCCTCAGAGTCAACGTCCATAGCCCTTGCACTCTAAATCACCATCTCGAATCTATAAGTACTATCACGTCAAACTCATCACGGAATCACCCATAGAGTTATACTGGCGTATAGTCCTTACACCTCGAGTCTTCACTTGCTCCACTTGGATTCACGACCTAACGTTTAATTGGAATCGATGTGGTTTTCGGATTATCCAAATATGGAAACCCGTTCCTGGTCTCATCGAAACCAAACGCCATTTTAATGTCCAAGTGTTCTTAAGGGTTTAAACAGTTAACTTATATTCAGGATGATATAACAGATAGATGAATAACATTATCACAATAGATAATTCATATCAACCAGTCATCTCACAAAGCAGCATATCACATATCATAGATATCATACCCAAATCATCTAGTATCAACCAATCACCCAATATCAATCATCCAATATAAATTGATCATCCAATACCAATCACTAAATATCAATCAATCATTCATAAGCAGAATTGATTAACTCTTAATCAATTGGATTAACCTAAATCCTTCTTCATTAATTTATTCCAAACAAATTGATCATCTCTTAATGATCTTCCTTAATTAATCTTCTTTGATTAATTATCCTTTAATTACATTCAAGTAATTATCCTTAATCATATACAGTAATTAACCTTTAATTACTATCATTAATTACAATAATTAATGATCCTTCATTTAATTACATTAATTAATTAACTATAATTAATTACATTAAACCTCAATTAATTACAATTAATTAATCACATTTAAATTAATCACTTTTATTAACCAACCTTGATTAATTCATTAATTACATTAACTAATAATCCTTATTAATTAATTAACCCTTAATAAATAATTAACTTGTAATTAATCATTTAATTAGTCTTAATTAATCATAAAAAGTAATTAACAATTTGTAATTACTTATCTGAATTAATTAACATCTTAATTAATTATATTAACCCTTGATTAATTAATCTAATTAATTAATCTTTAATTACTTCATTAAGTAATTGTTATTCAATTAAATTAATAAATAATCCTTAACTAATTACTTTATTAATTAATTACAATTTTAGTTAATTACGCCTTTAGTAATAAATCTTAAAATTAATCTTATTCATTAATTAATCCCAATAATTAATTAACTAAAATTAATTAAGTAATTAACCCTTAATTACTTACATAATCAATTATCTTCTAATTACTTCCATTAATAAACCTTGATTACTCTCTTAATTAATTACTTAACAAGTAATTAATTCCATTATTAAATAGTTCTTAATTCTTTAATTAATTAATTACTCCAAAATTAATTAACTTTAAAACATTTATATTAATCAATCCCTTAATTAATATCATCATGTGATTGTCCATTAATCACTTCAACTATAATTAATTTCCATTAATTACTTCCATAAGTAATTACCATTCTTAATTTCATTCAATAATTAACTATTAATTACTTCATTAAATAATTACACTTAATTAATTCATAATTAAGTGATTATTAAAAATTAAATAAAAATTAACTAATTATTTAAAATTAATTAAATAATTAATTAATTAACTTCTTATATTTAAAATCCTTAATTAATTAAGAAGACATTTATCTTAATAAGACTTTTACTTATTAATAAATCATATTTAATTAAGAGTTTTTAAGTTCAAATCAATCATAATTTAACCATAATTATCTTCATGAATAAATTAAATCTTATTAACTTAAAGACAAATTATTAAACTTGGTTTACAAAACCATAATAATAGCCTTACTTAAAGATAAAGCATTTAGAAATCATTTCCAAATTTAAAACATTTTAAATTATCTAAATTCAAACTTATTTATTTTCAATGTAGTTTAAAACTTAAGTTTTTAAACATTACTTTAAAATTTTGCATAAAACTTTGGTTTAATATTTAAATTCAAAACATTCTTCTTTAAATTTAAATTTTAATTAAATTAAATTACTTTCAAAAGAAATCACCTCAAGACATTTTAATTTAAGAATAAATTCAATTAACATTTTTTTTAAAAAAAGTTTAATTTACTTTTACCTACAAAGAACATATTTTAACTTTTATAAACTTGTTTACTTTTATAGACTTGTTTTGTAATTCAACCACAAGTTAAAATTTGTAACTTATCATTTACAGGTTTTAAATTAGCAACTTATAACTTTCCCAGAACAACTAGAAAAGCAACACCTAAAACCCCGAGACAAACTCGGCAATTATACAAGTCTACTCCGAGAAATTCCAGCTTCCTACAATCTTCGAGTCGCCACCGAAATAAACACGATAGCTACTTCGAGTCGACCATCGTCTCTCCCAAACCACCATTTCCCAGTGCACAAACGTACACTCCTGTACGTGCGCAACCGAGCCACTTCCCTCCGACCATCTTTCTGATCATTGACCCATCACACAAGCCCTCGACAACTTGTTCCTCAACCCAGAATCAAAAACCCAAGGTCGAATCGAAATATCACCCTTCGCTCGAACTATTGGAACAACATGATCACCAAAAACTTCGCCACCGATGACGTCGTCAACTGAAAACTCCAGTATTCCATCCAGAGCACCCACGCATCACCACGCCACCTTCCATCATCACGCGATCGCCTCCGATCAAATATTCAAGCCGCGACAGTCACGAAAGTCTAACCCAAACAAAAATGAACTAAAACCCTAGTTCGAACAAATTCGATCAATTCGGCCATTGAAACAAATTCCCGGCATTTTTCCCTTCATCAATGATACCAAAACTAGCTACCACCAAGAATTCAACTTCAATCATTAAGTGGATCATCGGCAATTCACTAAATTGCCGATACCGTTCATTCCCAATTTCCAAATTAAATATCAATTTAAAAATTCTGAGTTGCATGTTAAAAATCATCATTTTTAATTACAAATCCATTTATATAATCCGAAGCAGGAATTTAAGTCATTGATTTTTAACATAAACCAGTATTTTATTGTTCTTCCTATTTTTAAACTTATTTACTAAAGTTAAAATCCTAAAATTATTTTAAAAACCATCATCATCTACTAACAAACAACTTTTGTTTAAATTTCGAAATCAAATATTGATTTGATTTAGAGATTGGAATTTTTAAAAGCGGGACAATAACTCTAAAACACAGAGGACAGGGTCATCATATATATATATACAGGCATGCTTATAATTTTTATGTATATATATCAATCCAAACATAAACAAAGCTGATAATCTTTCATGCAAAACTAACATCATTCTATAGATCATCACATGCATGGAACAGAATTCAACTTATCTATTTTTAAAAACAATTTACTCACTTGTTAATATGCAGAGCACAGCAGAGCAGGCTTCAATCTTTTTTCCAGGAAATTGAAATTTAAATCTGCATAATGCTTTTGATTGTTGAAGAAATTGAATGCATACATGCTTACAGATTGTTGATTTTAAAAGTTGAAATTGCAGTTGAACTTGATTCCATTTGAATTTTCAGTAATTTTGAATTTGCAGCTTGAAGTTGCAGATTTGGTTGCACCTTTTACTTTCAACTTGATTTGCAGATTTCACTTTAATTCCAAATTTGTATTTGATTTGCTTTTAGTTTGTAATTTTGCAGATTCAAGAAAGATTTCTGATTGCCATTATTTTTAGTTAAGAAGTGAAAACAAAGAAAAAGTGTTTGTGCAAGAAAACTAATTTCCTTCTTAATACATTTATTAAAAATTAAAATGAAATGGTTGCCACTTGTCTTTAAATTGAACAAATGTCATTCAATGCTTAATTTCTTTACAAATGTTATAAAGATAATTAACATGGTTACACATGTCTTAAGTATTTTTTTTATAAATTTTTATTTAATTTAAATGTAAATATAAATTTACTTACATATTTATTTAAATCACTAAATTAATAAATATAAGTTTACCCTTAAAAGAAAATATTCTAAAACTAATTATGAAATAAATTCCTTATACATGTATTTACAATCCAAAACATTTATATATATACATTTATAACCATTTTATATTAAGCATTTAAAAAGAAAACAAAAAGGAAACTTTTATTAAATCCTTTTTAACTATCATATTTAAAAATAAACAATTATCTTATAAATTTGAAAACAATTGAATACATCTAAATTAACTTTTGAAAAATATGAATTTTAAACCAAAGCTTCAATTTACAATATATACATATATAAATTATCAATAGATTAAATTAAATTTCAAAACAAATTTCAAATTATAACATATACATACATATATATTACAATTTGAAAATTCATCTTTTATTTAAAACAAAAGATATTTCTGTTCACAACATATATCAAATATATATATATATATATATATATATATATTATAAATAGAATAAAAATTTCATTAGCTTTGACAAATAAATCCTATCCATTTAAATTGTTAAAAAGATATTGATCAAAACTACCAAATTAAATATTTATTAACCTTTAAAAGATTAAATTCACCAATTTAAATCAAAATTATAAAGAAAAATCATCAAATCAATCTAATTATTAATACAGATTATTAAATTGATATTGCCTAAAATTCCGGGTCGTTACTGTTTGCGCCAAAATTGGTCACAAACCCCGATGAATGTGAAAGCACCAGTGTTGGAATATAAATCAGCAATATCCAAACACAAATCGCAGATCTAAGTAGCAAAATAGTAAATGTAAACAAGAACACACGATTTTATAGTGGTTCGGCTATCTCCGGCCTACGTCCACTTCAAAGGTTTTTCCTTTTATTGATGTTCTTCGCTGATTACAATCGATTACAGCGGATTACAATGAATTGTAGTTCGGAAATTCAGGTACAACGGTGGTTCTGATAGTTAAACTTGAATCCGGCAGAGTCTTGGCGTTTAATGGCGGAAAGATCCCTTTTCTGAATGACCTGGAGGTCTATTTATAGGCGTAGGCTGCTGCTATCTCGCTGAAAACTTGGGAGACCTCTTCTGGCACGTGAGGGGGCCCACACGTACGGTCTCGGAAAGTTTGGGCCCACTTTGGCATCGGTTCGAACTCCATTCGAACCGATCAAGAATTCATCCAATCGAGGTGAAATTTGGCGTGGACATTCTTCATCATGTATGCAAGCATCTGTGAAAATTTCATGGCATTTGGATCAGTAGGTTAGGAGATATGCAGGGTTCGAAATTGACTTCACGGTGAGGCTGTTGCGTTCGAACCCCTGTTGCTTGAAACGATGATTTCGAAACCAGTGTGGCACGCGACTTCGTGGTGACGTGGAGCGCAAGTTTCGAATCGACCCGGACTTCTCTCCGTGTTGACCGCTTCGACTCCATATACCCGGCGCAGTCGAACCGATGGGAGACACGTCATCGTGGTTGGTTGACCCAGTGGGTTCGAATGAAGCTACTCAGGATGGGTTCGAAGTGTGGCTCTGTGATGGGTTCGAAGCTAGGTTTTGTGATGGGTTCGAAGCTAGGTTTTGTGATGGGTTCGAAGCTAGGTTTTGTGATGGGTTCGAAGCTAGGTTTTGTGATGGGTTCGAAGTGGAGTCAAGGCTAGATGGACTCGAACCCGATGGGTTCGAGATTGGTATGGCAGTGCTATCGGTTCGAACGCAGGTGGGTTCGAAATAGATGGTTTCGAACCGATGGCTACGAACTCCATCGATTCGAACTGGGGCAAATGCTTATGGATTCGAGGCGCAGACTTATTTCGTGGGTTCGAACCAGATGGGTTCGAACATAAGTAGGGTGATGGTTTCGAATATGATGGGTTCGAACACTATGGGTTCGAACCGAGCAATGTCAATTCCTCTTATCTTGATTCCATCATAACTTGAGCATACGACCTCGGATTGTCTTGAAATTTGGAATGCAGATTCCTATGATCTTTCTTGTCGTGTCCTATCAACTGTGGCCCGTTCTGGACTCGGACAAAATTCATCGATATCCATGGTTATCCTGTAATGCATGGTTGATATTCATGAATAGTAATCATTGATTTCTAGTAAATTATGGGTATCTCAACTTTGCCAAAAGTTGGGATAACACTTTGCCCCCCAAAACATGCCTTTTTGTAAAAGGTATGTTTTGAACGGTCTTATATCAAGTGTAATAAATTCATGTTTCGTTGATAGCTGTGGCATTATCGATCAAGTATGTGGCTGTTCGAAGCCAAATCAATGTTTGTTCTTCCCGTAGGAGTTGAGAATGAAGTTTCATAGTTTCTCTGGACTATTATTGGCTGCTCTAAACCCTTACTGAGCTCACCCTAGACTCAGTGATTGAATAGAAAGATCCCATTGCTCTCTGGCGTTGCCTTCTATTCCTTGCACTCTGGTCCCAGTTAGGACGTATAGCGATATCATGGTCGTTCGGGACCGATCATAGCCTCTCCGGGCTCTTGCTGGATCCCATCCTGTCACTCTCCGGTGAAGGGGAAACAGCGTTTAAGTGAGTTGATCCTGTCGCTCTCCGGCGAAGCAACCCACTTCTTGCACTCCGGTTCAAAGCAGTTGAACATTAAGCGATGTCATGACCTGAATCATCGGCCGATCATAGTCTCTCCGGACTCTTGTCGGATCCCATCCTGTCACTCTCTGGTGAAGGGGAAACGACGATAAGTGAGTCGATCCTGTCGCTCTCCGGCGAAGCAACTCACTTCTTGCCTTCTGGATTCACCTCTCCGGGTGAAGGCGATCTTTCTTGTATAAGTGAGTCGATCCCGTCGCTCTCCGGCGAAGCAACTCACTTCTTGCCTTCGGACCCCGTCTCTCCGGATGGGGTTATAAAGCGATCATGTTTATACTGGTGTTCAATGTTCATCCTTTGACTCTCCGGTCAAAAGGTTTATTGCAAGAAGTTCAAATTTGTTTATTAAAATTCAAGTTCTAGATGTTCAATCTCAAACATCAGAAAAAACTAAGGATTGCCTCTCCGGGCGTAGCGGTTCATCTCCATCTCAGAGCATGCCTAGGGATCTCTCCGGTTCCCGTACATGTGTAAGTGGAGTAACCGTTTTATTCTGAAAATAAATCTAAATAAAATTATTCGACCGAAGTCCAGATCGTGGACTTGGCCCTTGCCATCTTTGATCAGTTGATGACGAGTCGTGATCCCGATCCAGGATCGTTCCTGCAAGGTGGAGGCGGTAGTTGTTCATGCCTTGTCGCTGTTGTCCGTTCTCTGACATACTGCGGCAATCTACCACCCCTAGCGTGTTCTTCCACCTCATCCTTCAAGTGACGGCATTCATCTGTGGTGTGCCCATCCAGCTCATGGAATAGGCAATATTTTCCAGTCCTGCGCTCCCGCTCGGTGGGATCCCTTACAGGTGGCTTTCGATAGTGAAGTTGCCCCCTGGTTTCAGTGAAGACTCTTTCTAGGCTTGCATTCAGATCTGTGTACTGCCTGAATCTTGGTTCTCGAAATTTCTTCCGTTTATCAGGGCCATCATGTCTGTCATCCTGTTTCCTTTTTCCCTTGTCCGCTCCGGACTGCTCTCCAGAGGTTCCTATGCTTTTCGTGGCATTTATTTCACGACTCTCGACTCGTGATTCTTCTAATCGAATGAATTTTTTAGCTTTATGGAAGAATTCTCCAAGATCTTGCGGTGGATCTTTAGTTAGAGAATCCTTAAATTTGGTGCCTTCCGCGACTCCTGCCACCGCCGCCATCAAAATCATTGATGGATCCGGGCGATCCACAGAAGTCACTGTCACGTTGAATCTGAGTAGAAAATCTTTTATGGACTCTCCGGTCCTCTGCTTGATTGTTGCTAAAGTCATCACACTCTTGGGTCGCGTCACGTGGACCCTGAACTGTCTCATGAAGCAATCAACGAGCTCGCTCCATGTTCCAATTGATCCAGTCTCTAGTTGTCTGAACCATAGTGAAGCTAAATCTGATAAATATAGAGGGAAGCATCGTGCCATCACTTCCTCGGATGCCCCCAGTACTTCCATGTGCCTGATATATCTTGTGATGTGTACGGTTGGGTCTGATCTTCCGTCATAGGGATCTAGCGCTGGTAATTTGAACTTTGGAGGGTTCCTTGCATTTCGGATGTTCGGAGTGAATGGACTCCGACTGACTTCTTCTAGGCCTCCGCTAGGCAATCCTCCTCTCATGATTCGTCGCATTAGGCCTATCATTCTCTCATCTCCGTCTAGGGGTTGCCCCCTTGTCAAGTTTCTGTCCTGCCCCCCGAGCCTTGAAGGGAATTCCGGTACGTACTCTTCTGGTGGCTCGTTGGCGTATGCATTGGCTCCTGTCTGTTGGGCTCTGTCTGTTGGTCTTCCAGTATCGGACCCTGAGGGTCTGCCCCCAAGGCCTTGTTGACCACCTTCAATCCCTGTATTCTGGCCTTGAGCCTGTCCTTCATTTGCATCTGCAATCCTTATTCCTTGTCCCGTACTCGTAGCTGTTGTAGCTGGTCCAAGGTTTTGCATATTTGCCGCCCTCATCTGCTCGAGGAAATTCTGCAGCATCTCCTGTTGACTCTTCATTATGCTTTCGCGCAATGAATTAGCCATGGCCTCCATCTCGTCTCTGGTGATGTAGACGGAAGCTTGTCCTTCTCCTGATCTGGAGGATGCCTCTTGGCTTCCTCCTTGTTGGCTTCTATCAACTCTTTGTCTCGTATGTCGAGTCATTGTTTCCGGATTGGAGTTTCTTCAAACTTTTGAATCTGAATTCTGAATCTGATGTAGCGGGTGCTGGTTCTTCTCAGTGAAAGCACCAAAGTGTTTGCGCCAAAATTGGTCACAAACCCCGATGAATGTGAAAGCACCAGTGTTGGAATATAAATCAGCAATATCCAAACACAAATCGCAGATCTAAGTAGCAAAATAGTAAATGTAAACAAGAACACACGATTTTATAGTGGTTCGGCTATCTCCGGCCTACGTCCACTTCAAAGGTTTTTCCTTTTATTGATGTTCTTCGCTGATTACAATCGATTACAGCGGATTACAATGAATTGTAGTTCGGAAATTCAGGTACAACGGTGGTTCTGATAGTTAAACTTGAATCCGGCAGAGTCTTGGCGTTTAATGGCGGAAAGATCCCTTTTCTGAATGACCTGGAGGTCTATTTATAGGCGTAGGCTGCTGCTATCTCGCTGAAAACTTGGGAGACCTCTTCTGGCACGTGAGGGGGCCCACACGTACGGTCTCGGAAAGTTTGGGCCCACTTTGGCATCGGTTCGAACTCCATTCGAACCGATCAAGAATTCATCCAATCGAGGTGAAATTTGGCGTGGACATTCTTCATCATGTATGCAAGCATCTGTGAAAATTTCATGGCATTTGGATCAGTAGGTTAGGAGATATGCAGGGTTCGAAATTGACTTCACGGTGAGGCTGTTGCGTTCGAACCCCTGTTGCTTGAAACGATGATTTCGAAACCAGTGTGGCACGCGACTTCGTGGTGACGTGGAGCGCAAGTTTCGAATCGACCCGGACTTCTCTCCGTGTTGACCGCTTTGACTCCATATACCCGGCGCAGTCGAACCGATGGGAGACACGTCATCGTGGTTGGTTGACCCAGTGGGTTCGAATGAAGCTACTCAGGATGGGTTCGAAGTGTGGCTCTGTGATGGGTTCGAAGCTAGGTTTTGTGATGGGTTCGAAGCTAGGTTTTGTGATGGGTTCGAAGCTAGGTTTTGTGATGGGTTCGAAGCTAGGTTTTGTGATGGGTTCGAAGTGGAGTCAAGGCTAGATGGACTCGAACCCGATGGGTTCGAGATTGGTATGGCAGTGCTATCGGTTCGAACGCAGGTGGGTTCGAAATAGATGGTTTCGAACCGATGGCTACGAACTCCATCGATTCGAACTGGGGCAAATGCTTATGGATTCGAGGCGCAGACTTATTTCGTGGGTTCGAACCAGATGGGTTCGAACATAAGTAGGGTGATGGTTTCGAATATGATGGGTTCGAACACTATGGGTTCGAACCGAGCAATGTCAATTCCTCTTATCTTGATTCCATCATAACTTGAGCATACGACCTCGGATTGTCTTGAAATTTGGAATGCAGATTCCTATGATCTTTCTTGTCGTGTCCTATCAACTGTGGCCCGTTCTGGACTCGGACAAAATTCATCGATATCCATGGTTATCCTGTAATGCATGGTTGATATTCATGAATAGTAATCATTGATTTCTAGTAAATTATGGGTATCTCAACTTTGCCAAAAGTTGGGATAACAGTTACAACGGGCATTTACGACAATTATAAAAAATTGTAAAATCTCTTTAGTCGATTACAACTCCGCATAAAATGACGGTTGTAGGTCCATTGTTAAACACTTATTACAACAGATTTTTCCCATTGTAAAAAGGATATTTTGTTGTAGTGATTTATAATAACTTCATACTTATCCCAAAAGTTGTCGAATTTAAAATCCAACTCCAAATAATTTTTCCAACATAATATCAAAATTCAAGGCAATTGGACATCAAAATCTAATTTTTTAAATCAAAACACCTTTAGAAAATTCCAAGAAATTCACAAATGATAACCATAATCCATACGAATGATTATCTAAGGTAAATGCATGACTAAACACATCAATCATTTAGATTTAATCGTAAGTATGAATTATGTACATCATTCAACAATGAGATGAAAACATAATTCACCTTAGAGTTTGTTTATGTATGGAGAGCTTTATGTTTCATCTTCTCCTTAGATTATCTTCTTCCTTTCTTCTTGTGTTCGAATTTGGCCTCCTTTGTTTTTGTTTGAAATATGAAAGTGAATGAATGAACAAGAGAGAGGAAGAGAATGGTATAATCATCATTCCATTATTTGTCCCTCCTTCGATTTAGTTAAGCATGTTACTATAGGCACATAAAAAATTCTTCCTCCTATCATTAAATTTATATCACTTATCATTTTCTTATGTATGCTTACGACCATCAAAATCTATTTGCTCATTCAACCATAAATAGCCGTAGCATCTCCATCACTTTTTATATTTGCTTGCACAAGTTACATAATGTTCAAACATTTTCTTTAAACAAATTTTCTAATTCAAATTTTAAAAGATCTATGAAAACATCATTGTAATACCAATTGAATTTGTTTTAAAAGTATTCATTTAATACACTGGTCATAAAAGTTGAAGGTTGGCGGTTAATTTTTTAACAAGTTACATAAAGTTTAAACAATATCCATAAATAAATGTTCTAATTCAAACTTTAAAATAGATCTACAAAAACATTATTATAATACCAATTGAATGGTTCTAAAGGTATTTATTGAAAACAATGGTTACGAAGGTGAAAGGTTAAATTTTAAAAAGTTATATAAAGATCAAACAACTTTTTTAAAATAAAGTTCTAATTCAAATTTTAAAATAGATTTTATTTAAAAACATATATCTAACTAGAATTCTTCTACCATATATATTGTTACTTTTAAATTTCGAAACGTATGAAATCAGTCATAATTAATTTTAATATATACAAGTGTTTGAGTGTTCAATGAGATTTGAAAAGAAAAATAAAAGAATAAGTAAAGGAAAGGGAAACATCCTCTACCTTTTCCTTCTCTTAAATGCCTACATAAATTCATTAATTATCAGATTATAAATATAATTGAACTATGTCAATTAGTTGAAATAATTTTAAAAATATTACATATATATATATAAGTAAAATGTATATGTTTATATTACTATTATTATTAGTGTTATATGATTTTAGAATGAAAATGTAGACAACAAAGGACATATATAGACAAGCACCATTGTCCAAGTGGTTAAGTATTCGGCTTTGGTGCATGAGCGTGATTCGAACATTTATTGACATGTGATATGTTGTCTCAGTGATATGTTGTATATAAAGTACCATTTCAAAAACAAAGGCATATATAAATGGAGTGTTTCCGTGTTCGCAATGTAAATCCTAACACCAATAAACATACATATTAACCACATACACTGTTCATATGTTGCACTTGCACTATACACATATAAGTGTATTTGATAGGCTAATTATAATATATTTAATTTAAATTAAATAAACAAAATATATTATTTAAAATAAATTTTAGATTGGATCAAAATCATTTGGACTTCATAGGCCTAACAAAGATCCAAACTAGAATTTTTTTGAAATGCACTTATTTAACTTGCTTCCTTATGGCACGGATCCTTCACCAGCTAGTAGTGGTAGTCTCAAAAATTGGAATTGATGATCTAGGATGACTTTGTCAAGGCTTTGGTTGTCTCGATACTCAAAATTAGAATCTCAGCAAATGGGGGTAAGACTCATCTTTGAACTGGCTGACCAAATCTAAAAGGTAATAGGAAATTGAAGCCGAATCCAAAAGTTAAGTGGAATGATGAAGTTTTTGGGAATTTGTCTTTTTTGCCCGATCTAAAAATAGATGTGGTGGAGAGATGAAGAAAGTGGTAGACAAGGCTAAGGAAGTGGAGGGGAGTGATGAAATTCATAAGGGATAAGAAAGAAGAAGAATTAAAGGAGTTTCTTATAGGTGAAAATTTAGGTTTGGAGCCAAAAATTCGAATTTGAAGCCAAAAGTTTTAGTTTGTAGCCAAAATTAAAATTTGAATATGTCAATGAATAAACTTACAAAAGAAATACTTTGTATCATACACAATTTATAATACTTCGTCTCATACACAAGTCGAAATTTTATTTTTAATTTTTTGGATTTTCTAAAATTTTAAATATTTCAATTTTTTTAATTTCATTAAACTTTCAAGATTTTTTTTAATTTATTTAATAAAATTTTGAAATTTTAAATTTTTTAGAATATTATAATTATTAACTATTACTTATAATTTTGATGAAAGTTATAATTATTAAATTTCTAACATAGAAGAATAAATATTACTTCTTAATTATTAAATTTTACTTATTAATTATTAATTTTCAAATATTAAATATCAGTCTTGATTATTAATTAGTAATAATTTAATAGTAATTATTAAAAATTAAATATTTCTTATTGTTTATTAATTATTAATTATTACTTATTACATCTTAATTATAACTTAATATCAATTATTAGTTGTTAAATGTTATGTATATATTATTAGTTATTAGTTATTAATTATTAATTATTAATAGTAATTATTAATTATTATCTATTTAATATTAATTATTAACTTTTAATTGCAATTATTAATTATTAAATATATTGGTTATTAAATATTGATCTTATATTTATTTATTATTATTTAATAGTAATTATTAATTATTAAAAAAATTAAATTAAATATTACTTCTTAATTATTAATTATTACTTCTTAATTATAACTAAATATTAATTGTTAAATGTTAATTATTGTGTATATATTATTAATATTAATTATTATATATTTAATATAATTATTAAAAGTTAATTATTAATTATTAAACGTTAATTAATAATTATTTAATAGTAATTATTTATTATTAATATATTTATTTAAAATTTCAAAAATAATAATTGTTAATAGTCTAGGAGTAATACAACTTGTTAAAAAATTGCTATAAATTAAAATTCATATTGTTTTTGGAAAAACGTTGTTAATGAATTTTATTACAACGTACATGGAAAAAGGTTGTAAAAAACAACGTTTTTTTTAAACGCTGTAACCACTCGTAAATTTTGATAATTAAAAACTATTAAATTTAATAAGATTTTTGAATTTAAATATTACGAAAAAAATTGATTTATTAATAAGAAAATAATTAAATATAAATTTAATTTTTGTTGTTTATATGTCATTGATAACTATTTAAGCAAGTTAATTTATAACTCTTATATGTAAACAACAATTATATAAATGTATTTAAGTTACTGTAAAAAAAAGACTTCAATTGTTTTAATTATCTTATATGTAAACAACAATTCTATAAATGTATTTAAGTTACTTTAAAAAGAATCCAACTGTTTTAATTATCTTATGTGTGAACAACAATTCTATAAATGTATTTAAGTTACTGTAAAAAGATTTCAATTGTTTTAATTATATATCCATTAATTATGTTCCTTTTAAATTTTTGTGTTGAAATTTATTGCCATTAATTTGACTTGGAATCTTTCGATAAAAGGCAAAGAGAATTTGACTAAAATTAAAGACGTTTAATGAAAGAAATGTGCGTTTGTTAGGATCCGCTTTAAAGCGTAAGTTCGAAATTTATTACAATTATGTCGATTTGGAATCTTTCAATATTAAAGAGGCAAAAAAATACATTAATGTTAATTAATGGATTTAACGAAAGAAACATACGTTATTGTTAAAATAAAAAGGATGTTTAAATGATAATAAAATGAATGTTATTGTTTTCAAAGTAAGTGCAATTTTACAAAAAGAGAAAAATTGAATAATGAAGCAACATTTTGCGGTCGTTAAATAGCAGTCTTTGGTAGTATAGAGGTAATTTTAATGCTAATTGTAAAATTTAGAATAAATTAATTATTTTACGTTCATGATTATGCGCTGAGAAAAAGGCCAACTTTTATTTGAATTTGGAATCATGGTTCACCTTTTATTTTATGTAGCGGTGGTCCCTGTTACCTTGGTTGGTGTGTTCAAATTTTATTTATTGTATTATAATAAAACTTTTAAACAGGCGTAAATTTGAGTTGATTTGGGGTTAGCGAAATTAATTGAATCGAAATACATTTCCATATTAGATTAATGTGGCATTATATTCATTTTGAAGTATGAAAGGTAATGTTCGTCACGAATTCATATTCATGCACGTTTCATATTCTTTTGCTTTTTTCTAACTACTATCTCATTCTTATTTTTCTGTCCTATTCACTTTCACATTTCAACTATTCAAAAAAAAATACAACCTCTCTCTTTATTTCATAAAACTTTCATTTATTCTCTTTATATTCATTTTCCCTTCTTATTATTAGCTATACATTCTCTCACCTGCTTTTATTCGACCTATTCTTATATACCTCTTGTATTTGCATCTAAGAAATTATTTTTACATGTTACAAATTTTAGTATTCATTATTTTTTCATAACTTCTGCCCGCACTAATTCATCCATTAACAATTCATATTTAATACACATGCATCATTCATGTCAGCCTGTTCATGTTCACATTTGTTAAAAACATAACCACATCGTTTCTTTGAAAAGATTACTTTATTTTTATATTCTTTTGACACCTTATCACTTTCCCACCTATTGACTTTTCAATTTCCCACTAGAGAACAAAACCAAAGTATGTACAGAATTTTTCTCATTACTCTATCTAAAGTTTTATGCTCGTAGTTTCTCCTTCTTCCTCAAAACTATAGAAACTCCAAAATTCCTAAATGCACAAATTCCCAAACTCCAAACTCCATCCCTTGTCTCTTCAAACTCCAAACTCCAAACTCCATCCCTCCTCTCTTGCTTCATCTCTCTGGAAAAAAAGAAGAAAACTCAGTTTGTTCGATTTGCGTTGTCATGCTTTGCTTTGCTATTGGATTATTGCTATGGATAGGATTGGTTAGCTTGTCCTGTTTGGATTTCAACTAGGATCTATCTATTTGTATTGTCAAAAACTCTCTAACCTTAAAAGGTGAGCAATCACTCACGATTAACATTTTTATTGTTAGGTAAATAAACATTGATTAAAATGTTATGAGAAATGTTTGCTTTAGATAGGAATATGTGATATATGTTGTTATGTTTTCTTGAATTTGTGTTACAACATTCACATGCAAATGTCGTTTTATATATCATAAATAGTATGTTATGTTGATTTGATTAATTATCACATATGTGTGTTAAATATATCATATGTGATATGTAAAAAAATATTTATGTTAGAATTTTTTTTATATGCCATGTTGAAATATGTCACATATGCTATATTGATAAAATATATGTTAATTAATAAAATCATATGTTGCACATGCTATGTCAATAATATGTCACCTATGTTATGTGGAAATAATGTGTTATGTTTGGGACAAATGATATGCCATGTTATTTTATTATAAATCACCTTGCAAGTTCCTTGTAAGTATGTCATGTTATATGTTTATATGTTGTGTTAGTGTATGATATGTCAGAATTTGAAATATTCACTTATGTTGTTTACGATATGTGACATATGTGATATGTTTGTTATGCATGTGTATATATTAAATTGTTAATTATGCATGCATTTGGTCAGTGACATGTTATGTTATGCATGTTATTATTGTTCTCACATTTAAAGCTCCCTGATAGTTAGCAAACTCACTTTGGATTGAAATGATATATACCCGATATAAAACAACTTTGGGTTTAAATAAATTGATTTAGAAATAAAATTGGAATATTGTAAGTTTAAATTTATGTTTGAACTTGAAATTATGAAATTGAAATTTAATTGATTTAATGAATGTTTTAATTGGATTTTAGATTTAAACTTGTTTGATTATAACTTAACAGCTTTAAGAGAAAAATTGAAATCTGAAGTTGGATTTAATAATGAATCGATCGGAAATGAACATAAAGTCGATATTTGAACTGAACCGATTTATAATGTGAAAGATGATGTTTACTTAAACCTAAGCATTTCACTTATTGAGTTATCTGTACATTTCACTTGAGTTGGCTTACTTACAGAAGAATGTTAGTCCTGACTCGAGTGTTTTTGTTTTACTTTTGCTCGGGTCAGACCGCGTATTTCAGTTTAGCGAAGATACTTATTTCTGAAGATGAACACGGATTCGAGTACCGTATCTACTACTATTATAACAATTGTATTCTACCTGGAAAAAAATGTTAGTTCCGATTTCATTGCAAATAGTTTCATGAATTGTTTATGTATTTATTTTGTGTACTATATTTCATCCTTCCGCTGCGAGATTTTGAATTTTATTCTTTTGAATCTAATTTCATTTAAACAATCTCATTAATAATCTATGTTTTGAATAGTTTAGGTTAGACATGGTTGGTTTATTATCGACTTAAACTGTCCAAAAAGGTGGGTCATTACAAACGCTTTAAAAACGATATTCTACAATGTTTTATATGAAAATATTATTAAAATGTATTTTTTGTTGCAGTAGGTATCCTCGTCTTCATTAAAAGATCATCAGAGACAAAAAATTTAAACCTTAAAGCCAAAAATCTCATTTTTAATCTGATAGAAGAAACAAAGCAAAAATTTAGTGAATAAATCTAATTTTGATGAACACTTAGAGGTTATTCTACTTTTATGTCTTAAAGTCTATTTCTCTTATATTACATATCAATCTTAGATTTATTATTTAGTGTTTTTTTTTGTTATTTTAGGATGAATTTAATGATTCCGCGGCTAACATAAATTTGGAGGATTTAAAACTTGATAATATTGTAATTGAAAACATCCATGTAAGTTAATGAACTATAATGGTTTATCATATAATGCGATGTCATTTTTTCCTTAATAATTTTTTAATTATTTGTTTGTTTGATGAAGGATACTAATTACAATAAATTTGAGAATGCACTTGTTGTTTTGAATGAAAAAGAGTTTGGTTGTGAAAATAGAAAAAGAAGATCAATAAAATGATTCAAAAGGCATGCAAGTTTATTTTTCAAATCATCTTTTGATCAATAAATTAAATACTTACTTAAATTTTCATCGTCCTAAATATGATAGGACAATTTTTTTTGTGTATCTTTGTTTTTTATTGTGTTTGTAAAGGAGTTGAATTTGGTTTATGAAACATGAGGGATAACCATTGTGTTTTGAAATATTTGGATTTTACATAAAATGATATGATGTGTCAAAAAGTAGGTAACCAAAATTTGTATGATGATCTTTATTTTTGGAATTCAGAAGCATTTTTCTAGGTGCCAGTTGTAGTACACTTTAGATAAGTAGGAGTTCTTTCTTTCTTTTAAAATATTAACTTTATTAAATAATTAACGATTGAATTTAAT
Source organism: Allium cepa (assembly GCA_030765085.1). Classification (NCBI taxonomy): domain Eukaryota; kingdom Viridiplantae; phylum Streptophyta; class Magnoliopsida; order Asparagales; family Amaryllidaceae; genus Allium; species Allium cepa. The sequence goes on from CM060932.1 coordinate 458,308,487, forward strand.
TAGCATGAGAAATCTACATTTCTTACTTTCCCACGTTATTTATTTAATAACCTTAATTGAATGTTCGAAATAATGTGCAATAAAAATTAATGGTGTTAAACTATTGTTATTGAAACCATTGGTGATGGTCAATAAATCTAATAAACTTCACCGTTTATAATGTAACAACAACATTTTTGTACTTTAAACATTTTGTGTGTATATTGTTAACCATACACATTACTACTGATAAATGTACTTATATTCTTACTTTTTTCACAAACTTTATAGTTATATAACAACTCATGCATGCACATGTTATTAATATAGGAAGATATGTGCATACTTCTTTATGAAATATTATTTACTTTTCATGGTTAGTATGGCTTATAATTGTGATTGCCATATTTGCTAAGCTTATGAATTCTCAATTTGTTTATTTATTTATTTTTGTTAAATGATCCTTGCGTAACTAGAAGATGTCATATATTCGAGCGATGAAAATAGTGCCGCATGAATAAAGTGTTGGTATTATTTGACAAAAGTGGTTGTATATTTCAAGGTAAATGATACATAAACAGCTTTGGATGGGTGATCAACTGCTATAGTGAAAAATTAGAGCAGCCTGTAGTATTTTGGACCAATAGATTAAAAATTAATTTTTTCAATCCATTTGTGCATCCACTACAAAAAACAATTCCTTAGTGACGGATAAAAAGCAATGCCAGCCATTGCTAGCCGTCGCAAGCCGTCGCTAAAATGTGATGAAAAAACAGTCAACATCAATAGGTTTAGCGACGGCTTTAGCTACCGCGTCATCGCAAGATTAGCGACGGCTAGGATCGCTAGGTTAACCACATGGCAAATCCAAAGTGCTTAATATGTCTCGCTTGTCGACGCTAGCCGATACAAGGCTGGTAAATGGGCTGTAACAAGCCATCGCTATTTGATTCGAGCCTGGACATTTGGTCATCGCTAGCCGTTGCAATACTGGGTATTTTTCTTAAATCTCCAGATTCTATTTAAGCCATTCAATCGTGCAAATGTCATCATATTTCTATACATCTAACCTACAACATATACACACACACACACACACACACACACATATATATATATATATATGTATATATTATTTCTCAACTATAACCCATCACATATCTCCTAAAAGCAAGTATTTAACACAAAAATCAATATTTACATCATCATTCCATTAAACAACATCTGTATTCCATCAAACAACACATCCAAAAATCATTCAAACAGCACAACCATACCGACAAATACTCGTGTACATCAAACAAAACATCCACAAAACCATCAAAAAACACAATCATCAAACAAGTATCAAAATCATCAATACATGTCAAATATATGCAAAACAAAAACAAACGAAATCCATCAGTACCTATTGATCGTCATCTCCCAACCCATCCTTCCTAGGCATTCTTCCGTACATTGCTAAATATGTCGTACTTTTCTCATCTAGCAACTGCTCCAATCCTCTGCCCTTCTGCCAATCATTAAACTTTGCCATCTGTTGTTTCAGTTGAGCAATCTCTCCTCCTCTGCCTGGGATCTCCTATGAGCCATCTGGGTCATTATTGCCTGTAAAATAGTTAGTAGCAAGTTATAATTTATGCTAAATATTAAATAAAATTTATATATTAGTTAATGAAGCAGTTTACCTTCTGATTTCCATAACTGTAACGCCTATTTCGTAAAGGAGAGTCAATCAGCATCCCATATACGATTCGACTCCTCCAAGGTCAACTCACGACCAGTGAATTGTGCCACTCGAGCTTGTTGTGCTTCATATCTTTCCTGCAATGATGAATAGAAGTTTGCTAAAATAATTATTCAATTTAAAACTTATGAAATGTGAATAAAAAAATTAAGCATGTTTATCACTACTGATTGAGATTATTGTCCGTCCAAACATATGAAACGTTGTCATCCTCATCTGTCTGCTGAACGACATGCGCGTGATTGGAGACTTAATTCTGTTATAACACTCCATATTTTTATGGGCAATAGTTCTTTGAAAACCATGGGTAATAAATATTCCATCATGAGATGGCAATAATGAATTTTTATCTCACTCAGTTTATTGTTTTTAAAGTCAACACATCTACGGAGATTAGAAGAAATTCCATCAGGACATCTTAGTCCTTCCACCCACTTTAGCACAAGTTTTGCTTGCTTACTGTCTAGTCATAGCATGCTTTGGGGTATTTACTATCATTGGGCTTCATATGAAGTTCGTAACATTTACAAAAGTGTGCTATATCAAGTTTTGAATTCAGATCGTTCTTAGTTTTCCCCTTAACATTCAAAATTGCATTAAACACATTATCAAACAAGTTTTTTCGTTGTGCATCATGCCAATATTATGTTGAAGTAAGAAATCTTTTCAATATGGAAAATCCCAATATATACTTTGTTTGCCCCAATTATAAATGTCTAATTTATCAGGAGTTACAGTCTGTACTCCAGTTTCATGTATCTTTGAATAGTCCTTTACAATTTCATATATTTCTTCACTTGACCAAATCTTTGGTGGTAGCATTCTCTCTTCCCTATTAGCTTTATAATTTTTTATCTCCTCTTAAAGTATGACTGAGATGGAGAAAACACCGATGACAATCAAACCATGAAATTTTCTTTCCATACCGTGATGAAAATGCTCATGTTTCTTCCATGTAATAAGGACAAGCTAGACGACTGGCATAACCCAACAGAAAGCATTGCATATGAAGGAAAATCACTAATAGCCCATAACAGAGAAGTAAACATATGAATTTTTTTAAATGCTATATTTTTCAACTCCTTCATGCCACAGTATTTTCAGCTCTTTAATCAGTGGTTGTAAATAAACATTGATTCCTTGTGCCGAATGATCAGGTCTAGTGACGATAATAGTGAGAAACATATACGCAGTTTTCATACACAACCATGGTGGTAAAATATAAGGAGTAAAGATAATATGCTAAGATGAATATTTACTGCTAAACTGAGAGAGTTGTGAAAATCCATCCGTACATAAACCAAATCTGATATTACGGCTCTCTGCAGCAAACGCAAGATATGTCTTATCAGAATATTTCCATGTTTCTCCATCAGATAGATATATCAAAGTTCCCTCTTCATGTGTTCTCACATTCTGTTATCGCATATGACATGCCGTAGCTGAAGACACATATAACCTTTGAAGTTTGAGAGTGATGGGTAAATAATGCATTCTCTTGTACGGAACTTTCCCTCCATTCTTTTTTCTTGGTTTGTATCTTTCATCATTATATATTTTGCGGTTTTAAAGGTTAATGCCATCTTTTCAATACAACATGCAACCTTTTATACATGTATTTATCTTTTGGACTGAAAGCCGACATAAGTATTTGGACTTTATAATGACCATCGCACATCAGATTATTGGGTGGTATATGTCATTTTGCAGCTTGTATAACTGCTGCAAATCCAGCTTCTAAAAAGTTGAATTTTGATTTCATACTAATGTATTCAGCAGTTATAGATAATTCGATTTCACTTTTACAGCCATCCCACAACGGCCTCTTAGCAGCAGCCAGTAAATTATAAATTCTTTTCGCTCATTCGGTTCTTCTTCAATATTTACGTTTTCATCGTCAACTTAAATGGTAGGAATATTGATCTTGCTGCATTTTCCACCATATCTTCTATTGGATTCGCCATAACATAATCGTTCTCTAACACTACGATTAGGTGTAGGTGCATAAGTTCTTCGTGATGACCCCCAAATAATAATTTGGCACAAAACCAGATTTATATAAATGTACTTTAACTGTATTTGGTTTTCAATGCTTCTAATGATGGCACCTACTATAAGGGCAATGAAGTTCTTCGTTATTTCGAATATTAGATGTAATGAATTTAATAGATTCGTATACACCATTATAGAAATGTTCATTCACTGAATCTTTCATACCAGTTCTGACTTCATATGTTCAAGTACGGTCGAGAAAATAATCGAATATTGTTACTAATTTAAAAATATATGTTAGTAATTTCGACAACACCTAAATTTTGTCTAAAACAAAATTAACGTCTTTTGGGACTAAATACTTCATACATCACACTTCTATCTAATTTTGACAGCATTTCACTTCACTTCTCCTCTACGCATAACTTTAAATCCAGGGGGTATATTGTTGCATTGTATTTTTTAAAATAAATTAAAGCCGTTTGGGACTAAAGCCTTTAATTTGTTATTGTTGTATTCGCTAAAATAATACTTAACGCTTCGTTTCTTAGTTTTTAAAAAAAATCGATTTTAGTACAATATTTATTGCAAAAAAAAATTATTTCAAACAAAAATTTATTATTTCTTAATTTTTGATTTCACTTCACTTCATTTCTTAATTTTATAAGTCATTCAACTATCTAAATATTTTATTAACTAAATTTGAAATTTTAAAACATATTTTACAATTCATTTAATTATTTAAATTTTGAACCGAATTTGTAAACTAAAATTTGATGTTTGCACTAATTTTAATCAATAATTGTACACTATTTTTGCACTTATTTTAATCAATAATTATACAATAATTTTAAACCATATTTTATAATTCATTTAACTATATAGCAACATATTAATCAATAATTATACACTAATTTTTGCGTAAATTATAACAAACATTGTTTTAAACTATAATATAGATTCATGTAAACTTATGAATAACATATTAATCAATAATTATACACTAATTTTTGGATTTTTAAATCAACCTTACTTTTTGGTGAAAAAATGAAATGATTTCAGGTACGCTGGTTATTGATCTATGTACATAGATCTGCATCGACTACCAATGGCTAGCTTGGCCGCTTATTTTAGCCATCGCCTACCGACGCAAAAGCTAGCGTCCATTTTAATAGAATATTTCAAACTAAAACTTATTATTTCAAACTAAAATTTATTTCTTAATTAATTATTTCACTACATTTCATTTCTTAATTTTATAATTCATTCAACTATTTAAACATTTTATCAACTAAATTTGAATTTTTAAAACATATTTTACAATTTAGTAAACTATTTAAATTTCTAATTTATCGGTTTTGTAAACTAAAATTTAAAGTTTGCACTTATAATAAATTAAAATAAATTTCTTTTGTACTAACCACTAACAATTATAATTAACATACACTAATTAATTAAAAAATATTACTTATGTTTAACCGTACTGATCTAGCAGCATATTAATTAATAAATATACACTAACTTTATCGTAAACTATAACAAACATGGTTCTAAACTATAACTAGCATTCGCGTAAACTTACCAATAAGCATATTAATCAATAATTATACACTATATGTAGAATTTTAAATAAACTTTAATTTTATTTACAAATTTAACAATCAAACTAGTAATTAATACCTCCAAATCAACTGGTACACCATTATCATTAACTAATACACAATAACCATCAATTTCAAACCCATAGATACTAATTTTCGAAATTAGGGTTTTAGTTATATCTTTAAATCAACTAATACATTATCATCATCAACTAATATGGAATATTCAACAAGTTCTAACACATAAACAACTAATTTTCAAAATTAGTGTTTTACTCATATCTAGGTTAAGCTGAAATTGGAGAGGAAGGAGTTATCGGTGAGCGTTGGAGGGTTTAGGCGGCTCGAGACGGCTTTTTTTGGGGGGGGGGGGGGGGCAAATAATCCCTCATCGTTTTAGGGATTTAGATTTTGATGAGAAACGTAATGATTTTGCGTGTCACGGGTCGAGCTGTATATTCGGAGCTTGTGTAGGCTAGCCAAGGCCGCTTAGTTTAGTCATCGTCAGCCGATGCAAAAGGATGCCACTGTAGGCAGCCTTTCTTGCAGCGACCTTGCACTGTGCATGTTAATCATTTTCACTGGTTGGAATATATATTTAGGATTTTGGACCAGAGGAATAAATAACCTCGGAATTACTGTTCCTAATTTGAATATGGCTGCAGAGTAATAATGCATATATAATCACAAGTTGGCACGTCAAACTGAACAGAGGGGAAATATACTGAAAAACGAGTGCTAGAAACGTATCCTTCTTGTATATGCAAAATAAGTGCATGTTGCAATCATATTAATTATAAATTGTTCACACAAGAAATACATATCGGATAAGCTTCAAGAACAGGAAGAAATGATATACGTAGTACACACAAACACACCATATATATAGGCCATTGACATTTTTTTTCCGACCAATTAATTTAGTCTTTCATTAACCATCCATACCTGATTGACGGTCCATATCAATTAAATTGTCTTTACCAGCCCTGTTCTTGCATCCAATTGACGTATCTGCACTCTTCTTCTTTACTTTTGCACTTACATCAATATTATTTATGATCGGAGGCATATTATAAATGGTCTTGTCTTCTTTCCCTTTCTCCTTCTCTTCCTCTTTCTCCTTATTATTTCCATTGCCGCCACTGAAACACAATATGCACTGGAAAATAATAAAACAGTACGTACAAGAATTAAAAAGTGTTTACTTTAGTATTTCCATGTGTTTGAGAGTAAATCCATGAAAAGAATAGCCAGTTGATCAAAAGTACTGGATGAGAAATTTACCATTTTCGCAGCTTCAAGGGAATGAAACCAGACAATGCATAATACATCTTTAACGTATGGTTTGCATATTAATATGGAAGCTGTTCTTATCAACTCGTAAATGATTGTACCTACCTGCAATTACCATCTTAAATATTATTGTGGTCCACATCCTCTAGAATATATGTGTTGGCATTTATACTTGATCATAATCGATGCACATGCAGTCTGTGTGTGTGCATGTACAAGTGGACTATGATTCTATGTGTTCTTTATTTCTCATTTTATGGGATGATTATTTTGAGTTAGTATTTACTTCTTTGCAAAGATAATATATCTGATACATAGCGATTCCGGATCATCATTGTGATCCTATACAACGTTTCATTAGTGAAACTAATAAGACATAGTTATCTATGGTTATGTCAAATTAGGGACCTATAGCTTATTATAATACTCTGTGTATATTGAAAATAAGCGCTTCTTACCATGAAATAAATAAATAAAGCAATTGACAATAACTATGCTTAGATAAGTATAGCTTTTAAGCTAGAGCGATGATTATAGGTTTGCTTCTTCTCCTACGCAAAGATCAGTCTGTGGAACTAGTCTGTTCCCATTATATTCCCATTATATTCAGTTCAATCATTTCATGTTTTATACTAATTCTCTTTCCACTTAAAGATCTTTTGACCATATTTATTTGTTAATTTGTGTCCAATAAGTTGAAGAACCTGCATTCTTTACGTTAAACTTATTAGCATCACATTCATTTGCCTAACTAGCAATAAATTTATATGCTTATATATTATAATAATTGGATTAGTACTTGTTGTAGGACGATATCTCTTAAAGCAATATGCTTATCAACAAGGGTCTCTGTTTTAAGCATACTGATCAGTTTCCACTTTCCAGAATCTTTATGTTCTGTTGATCGGTTACAGGCAACTTCATAAATAAATTAATACGGACAGAGGTTTGGAATAGATAATTAACACCAACAGAAAGAGAAGTCAAAAAGGCACAATGCATCATGGGAAAGACACGAAGACCTACACCAGCATTGAATGGCATACTGAAGAAGAAAAGTACAGAAATGACATGGAGAACTCGAAAACCCAATCCGGACATTAAAAATTCGACTAAATCATAAACTGTACATCAAATAAAATTCGAATTCATTGACAATTCAAAAAAAATGCGGAATCAGAATCATATCCCAGATTCTAAGTTACAGCGTGAGAAAGGTGTCTTATATGGAACTGAAAAATGCAAAACCATAGAATGTATCCCATGGAGCAGCGGATGGTGAAATTTGAAATTCCATTGCAAAAGAACTAGGAAAAAAAAACACCACCTGGAGCAGTTTCAAATACGGTTTTTTTTTTTTTTTTTTTTTTTTTAAATGATACTTTATATACAACAAATCATTGGGACAACATATCCCATGTCAATAAACGTTCGAAAGCAAGTTTCGAACTTACGACCTTTTGCACCAAAGCCGAATCAATTAATCACTTGGACAATGGTGCTTGTCCAAATACGGTTTTGTTTCCCAATGCTCGAGGAAAATACCTTCTTCTTTTTTTCCAATAAAAGAGGCCAAAAAAAAAAAACTGAGAAAATAAACAAATAAAGAATTTACTCTTGTGTTATAAAAAAAATCCATGGCTTCCATTAGAATAGTAAACAATCCTATATTCAACAATCAAGTAAAGGTCAGTCTCAAGATCAAATTAATGATTATGTTCAAGATCATATTAGCCCATCTCCTCGTAATCTCTTTTCTATGTTGAAAATGAACTTAATTTTGCAATCTAGATTTCCCATATAAGAAATATTTAGAATGTAGAATATATGAAATAATATATTTGAAATTGCACGAGTGAATATTTAGGAGAAAGAATCATTAAATTAAGTGATTCTCCATTGTTTATTTGACATGTGAATTTATAGAGAACCATTAGATTAAGTGAACTCCATTGTTTACTTGACATGTGAACTCCTATAAATAAAAGTGGACTCGCTCATTTTGAATGCAATACACACTCACACATATATATAAAAACCTTTGTAATAAAATTTAGTAATAAAAATTTTCTCCTTATAAGAAAAAAATATCATTTTTTCTTCTCCAACCTCTTCTCTATGTTCTTTTGAAATCAATTATATTTGCTACTGAAGAAAACTTCCAACAAAATGGTATCAAAGCTTGAAATTCCTCCTAAAAAGATGGCAAATAACGACGTTCCTTTACATGTCTTAATGCTTACCAAGATCGATTATGACAATTGGAGTTTAAGGATGGTCACCCTCCTTAATGCATACAACATACGAGAGATAGTCGAAAAATGCTATACCAAACAAGAGAATGAAGATAGTCTATCTCAAACTCAAAGAGATAGTTTGGGAGACTCAATGTAACGACCCAGAATTTTAAATAATTTAATTTGGAAATATTTAATTAATTTTAAATATTTGAATGACGGTTTAGATTGAATTTTCAATATAACTATGAATTTGACGATTTAATTTTAGAATTTAATCTATTAAGTGTTGAATAAAAATTTGAATCTAAAATTTTAAGCCAATTAAAAATATTTCAAAGGCTTGAAAAATTCATATCGATAATATTAAAGATTTTAGAAGCTTCAGAATCGAATTTGAAACTGCTTTGCTCAGTTTTGAATTAAATCGTTTAAATCGATATTTAAAATAGCCGTCCGAGGCACAGTCTCGAAATTCGACGAAACCAGTTCCATTGGGTCCGGAATATTGAATTATTGCGGGATTTCAAATTTCGTAATTTTTGGAGTTAATATGTGATCACACGGCGTGTAAACGCATTGAAATAAAATCGAATTCAATTTAAATTTAAATTTAAATATTAGTCAAATACACCACGTTATCTTCCCTAAACTCACGCAGAGAATCACGCCAATATCACGATACCAAATCGTGTGAGCATGGCCGAACATGCCTCAGTTGATTTTAAATATCATCTTCCTTCTTCAGTTCTAATTCAAATGAACGAAGATAAAAAATTTTTATGGCCGAGCATCATCTTCTTTTCCCCTTCCTTCTTCAATCCCAAATCAAGCGCAGTTACAAAATAAAAAAAAAAAAGAATGGCAGATGATGGTCGCGAGTTCGAAACTTTAATCAAACGCGTAGGAGCTAGGGGAAATCGCGATCGGCATTCGCGAGTGGTGGTTGACGCAACTCGTGACTGCTCGCGTGGGGCGTGCGATCGTCAATGGTGACGTCGTGGTTCTCGAACAATGGCGGCGGCGTTCGATTTGGGGCTTGGTGGTGAGGCGCGAGATGGAGTGGGACGAGGGGGACTCGACAGCTGAGGCGACTCGTGGAGGAGCTCGCGATGGTGGAAATCAAATCGAAGTCGCGATTTGACGCTGGGGGTTTCGATGGCAGTGGGGAAGCTAGCGGCGCGTACGCGCGAGGAGGGTGCGGCGACTGAGGACGTTGGTGGTGATGTCGATGGTGCGCGCGTGAAAAGGGGATAATTGCAGTAAGTTTTTTTTTATTTTATTTTATTTGTTTTGTTCAATTTGATTTAAATATGAAAAAAATATATACAGTAAAATATATATATATACAGATAGAAAAATATATATATATATATGTAAAGTCTAAAAAAAAAAATAAAAAAAAAAATAAAGTTAGTTTGAAAGTCAAATTCTAGTAAAATGAATTATTGTAAAAAAGAAAAGAAAATTTAGTTTAAATTAAAAATATTGAAATTTTTGTATATAGGTCAGATTATATATTATAAAAAAAAAAAATCTACCTCTGTATATTTTAATTTACAGAAAATGAATTTTTAATAGTTAGAATTAAATCTAGAGTTAATGAAATTTTATAAAAGGAAGATTTGTTTAAAATTAAATTTATTTGTTAAAACAAAATTATCAGTTAAATATAAAATTTAGTTTCAAATGAAAAATATTTTCGTAAAAGAAAATTTGTTAAGAATTCAAATCATTTGTTTAGAACTAAATCGATAGTTATTTAAATTTATAAAAGAAAGATTGAAAATAAAAATAAATATTCAAGTGGATTTGATAAATTGTTGAAGTTAAAATTTTAAAGACAGGAATATTATTTTTAGAATGTGTAAAGTTTATATAAAGGAGAATTAGTTAAAAATAAAATTTTTGATAAGAAGAAAGGAAATTAAATAATTAGTTAAAATTAATTTATTAAAGAGAAAGAATGCTTCGAATTAAATAGTTAGTTAAGAAGTTTATTAAAAGGAATTGATATAAGGATATTAAACAAATATGATTAGTTCAGTTGTTATAAAATAAATAGTTTACGATAATAAATTTGTTTTATCTACTATAGTTACTAAAAAGAAAATCTTTAGTTAAAATTAAATCTATAGTTAATTAAATTATTTGAAAGAGAGTTTGGTTAATTAAATTTAATTTTTAGTTGAAATAAAATTATTAAAGAAGAAACGGATTTAAATAAAACTATTGATTTATTAAACAACCAAAAATGAAAATTTATTATTCGATTTATTTCGAATATTAATAAATTGTGTAAATATTTATACAAGGTATAAATGAAGAAAACAAGTTGAATTGGAAGTGGATGGCAAACAGGAATAAAAGGTGAGAACTTCTCACTCAAAAGGAATTTCTGTTGTTTATTTAAATTTTAAATAGTTAAATTTAAAATTTGATTGACTGTGTTGATTGAATGATGATTGTTATATATATATATATTGGATGTGAATAGACCCTATACGCCGTTAGTAAGCGGAGGTTATTTATTACACACATATACCGCGATATTCCACCTCGAAGTGGAATTGGTATTATATTATATATATAGCAATATATATATATTGGCATATGTATATATTGCAGTAGATTGATTTCCCGCATTTCTTTTTAGCGGATGAGACCCTATGCGCCGTTAGTAAGCGGATATATATTTATAAAATCCCATATACCGCGATATTCCGTCTTGAAACGGAATGGTATTGTGCTAATGTCTGTGGATGCAGGGAAACAGGTTGGAGGGATCCAACTGGATTCCTCACAAATATTTATTTGATTTCATATATTGTGATATTTGATTGTTTATCATGGATGATATATGATGTTTGAAAATCGTGATTGACTATTTGATGTGTTGCATCATCGGATCCAAATTTTGGAATTTAAAAACAACGATTTTAATTTCTAAAAGGATTTTTGGAAATATACGTTTATAAAATATTTTTGGAATTGATTCATCTTAAATAAATAAACGTTATAATTTTAATATTATAAAAATTATGATTTTTGAAGAATACAGTTAAAAGTTGATTTTTGAAAATATGGGATTAGTGGTTTTGTAAAATAGTTTGAACTGGGATTTCTGAATTTATTATAAGAAATTTAAAAATAGGATTTATAAAATTTTTATTTTATAAATCAGAATGATGAAATTATAAAAGAGTTTGAAGATGTTTAAAATAGTAATATAAATTGTTCTATATTAAAAAGATTTATAAATTAATATTTATAAATTAAAAATATTAGAAGTGTAAAACGAACTTTTCTAAGTGTTAGAAAGAATTGTAAATGAATTTCATAAATTGGAATTATAGAATTATAACAGTGAAGTTATAAATAAATTTTATAAGCAGTAGGTTTATAAAATTTATAAAGTTATTAAAGGAATGAGTTTGGATAAATAAATGAATCTTATAAGTTATAAAATTTATAAATTGAGAAGTTCAAAGAAACAATTTTGTAAATAAATAAATTATAAGTATTTGACTTATAATATGAATTTTTAGGATATCATTGTGGTATGAATTGAGATAGGTTAATAAAGAAAATTCATAAAAGAAAGTTGTTGTAAATTAAATAGAAATGAAATTTATAAACATTGTTTTATAAATCCGCAACGACTTATTTTGATAAGTGAATTGTTGTAATTTATTAATGGAGTTATATTCATGTTTTAAACAGTGAATAATTCCTTAAACTAAAATGAATAGAAGTGATGAAATTTATTAACAAGGTATATTCACGTTTTTGAATAGTGAATATTATGTTAAAGAAATTATTTGGTAGTGATGTTTGAAATAGAATTAAAACGATCTAACGATGTTTTACAATATGTTGAGATTCGAAATCATAGATTTCAACATTTATTGTTGAAATAGATGTTTTCGAGAAATAGAAGGAAATAATAGATTATAACACTGTTGTTATAATAGATGATTTCCGAAAGGAAATGTTTTGTATAGTATTGGGATTTATATATCTATTTTATTTCGAATCCCTATACTAGTGATTTTGGGTTGTCGTAACGATGTTTTACGCAACATTCGTTTTGGCCCAAATAAATATGTTTAAGAGAATGATTTCCTTAAAGAATAAATTATATACTTAATTTCGATTTAAGTATATAGAATATTTTCTGAGTGTTGAAAATAAAAGATTGTGAATTACTTATTTAATAAGTATAGAAATGTTTTCCAATATAGAGTGAATATGTTGAGAATTTATCTTTTTTGAAGATAAATTGAAAAATGAATATTTGAAATCATATATTCATAAATATTTTGGAAATATAAATTCAATATGGAATTTATAAATGGAATTGGGAAAATAAGTTTAAAAATAAATATTGATTTATTTTGAAGTAAGGAAAGTTATATCTTGTAAAGATATTTTTGGGAATTAAATAATTTGGAAAATTATTTGGATTCTGGTGATGTTGGCATATCTATTGATAGTTTAATAACCGACTATCGATATATACCTTTGAATAGGTATTTGATGTGAATTTGCTTGGAAAATGAATGCCACACTTATTTTTTTTTAAAAATAAGCGCTCACTATTCGGGTTAACCGGGAAAGGACCATGGGGTCGTATAACCCATTCCGAATACGTGATACGTCGTATGAATTGCATTCGAAGAACGGTGTTGAAGACCGGATATTTTCGAAAACGAAAGGGTTTCTTGTTGATTGTCTCTGCACTGGCTGATCCCCGGTATAGAGATCTCCATAAGTGATGGGAAATCCGAACGTGATTAGAGATTATTCGGATTGCAAGAACTTCTTTGTAAGTGCCTTCGGTTTTGTTCGATCCCGGAACAGACTTGTATGGATTGTGTGTCTGACATTACAAGTTGAGATAAAAGCCGATTTCTTTCAAATATATTTCTGTGGTGGCGGAGAATTTATTCTTTTAGCTTAACACCCTTCTTTGAGACGTACGAGCTCAAAGGTTATATAGTTGAAGTTATCAGCGATATATTCCCAGTTTGGTAATGTGACATGCTGAGTGATGCTGAAATGATCATTGTGTTGATTATTTGTGATAGGATCATTTATTTGATCGTCTATCTTAGTGATCATTGTGTTGATCATTTGTTGACCCAAAGCATGGCTTTTGTATAAAGTATGTTTTTGTGGACGGAAATTCGTCGAGCCTCACATCCCGGAAATGGTCAAAACAGGAAAGATGCAGCAAGGTTATGAGGGGTAGCGCCCTTTAGGATATGTGCATTTCCTTCTGGAAAAGGGTGGTATCATGGTATGGAGCCCAGATACTTACTCATGTTGAAACACTTTGTTTTTATGATTGTGTGAATTGATTAGAGAGCTCTCGGATAAAGGTCCCAAAGGACCGGGGGATGGCATATTCGGTCAGTTGTTACCCAGTTAGGGGTAACCCGGCCTTGTGTTGGTAGAGATCCGGTTTGGTTCTCGGGGATGTCCATCCAGAGGCATTCTCATGTGGCAATGGGAAGTTCCTTGGCCTGACCATTTGTTGGAAATCCAATTCCCAATACGAAACTTGTACGGTATTAGTTGTAGAACCTGCTATTCACTTATGGTGGTCACCACTGTTTGGATAGTAGCTATAGTAGGCATACGATAATGGTCGTATGTTGGCTAAGATTTATATCTTTACTTTCGAAATAATTTCCTACACTATGCACTAGTAATAATATCAAATGTTATTTTAAATGCGTATCAAGCATCTTTGACTATCATAAGGAGAAATCTCCTCCGATTCTGCGTTTGCATGTGTGTGTGTGCGGGAGGCCTTATGGTAGTCTCATTTTTAAAAGCATTGCGAATTGAATTTAAAAATGTTCCTCTATTTTTGATTTTAAAGTAAATAAACTGTTTTGAGTTCTCACACCAGTCACATGACTGACTCGGAGTTTATTGTTTTCCTTCCTAAACTCTGGGTGCCCACCAATTTTCCACACGGGCAGTCAAGAGTTAGGTTTATCAGGATATTCTGGATATTCTGGAGTTGAAGGAGGCAAGCTGGATGGCGTAGCATATTACGAGTATATAGTATTTCTTTTCCGCTGTTTATTGTTGTTGTAGTACACTCTGATGGTTTGATGTAATGTAATATAATATGATGTAATAACTGATATAGTTCTTTATTTAAAGATTATTCATTTATTATTATATGTTGTTCCGCTGCGAATTGTGAGATTCTGTTGTAGTTCTGTTGTTCTGTTCTGTTCTTTGTTTTCTTTCTCTTCTTCTACCTCTTTCTTTTTCTTTAAAACCCTCAGTGTTCGTATTTTCGTTCACCTTGAGTTAATCAATGGAGATTAGTGTTTATTCAAGGAGTACGGATTTACGGGTCCTGACAATGTGGTATCAGAGCTGTTGGTTAAGCGACAACCATGGTTCTGTAGGGTATTTCTCGTTAGAGATAGAGTCAGCAGTACTCTAGAATGAGTTTGAGTGTAATAATAGATATGAGCGCGTATTTGTTAGTGAATATAAAATTGTTTTTGAATAGGGTAAATAAAATAAATTTGCCCAAAACTATTTTTGGTATAGAAAAGAAATGATTTTCTATGAATTATTATAGTATATGGTTGCATGATTGCTAGGAAATAATAATATTGGATTATTATCATTAGTATATGGAATTGAATAAATAAAATGAATTGAATTCAAGTAAATTAACTTGATAATTTATTCATTTGTGAAATAATTTCAAATGGAATGAATATGGAATGTGAATAAAGATTGAATAAAGATGGTATATGAATTGGTAGTAAGCAAGAAAACGAGATGAATTGAAATATTGAAATTAATTAATGAATAAAACTAATTCAATGTAGTAATGTGAATGTACAAATTGAATTAAATTAGTTAATCAATAGAATTCAATATTTAGAATTTAGAATTTAATTCAAATAGAATTTAAATTGAGAATTGAATTCGAATGAATTTGAAGTGTGAATTGAATTGAAACGTGAAATTGAATGAAAATTAAATATGTAACTTCAATAGTGAAGTAAAAACGTATAAGAAGCATATATTGGAAATTTTGTAATAAAATTTGCAAAATAGTTTGAATGTTGGATTTGGATGCTACTACTAGCAGATTATACAGGTTATACAGGTATATAAAGGAATTGAGATTTTGATTTCGAAGATAAAAATTTAATTGCTCGACAAAAAGGTACGTATTTCAATTTCGGTATGAGATTTGATGACTTTCTTCTCTAGCCACTTGGCTTTTCTCTTTTCTTTTTTGATTCTGAGGGGCCGTGGTGCCATTTTGTAGTCGTACCGATCGAGCCGCGCAAAGGAAACGCTGGCGAAATTTTTCGAAAATTTAGGGTGTTAGAAAAATTTTGAGAAAAATTTGAAAGTTTGAAATTTGAATTTGAATTTAAATTTGAATTGTTAGTAAAACAATGTTGTTTGAAACCTATAATTGAAGTTAGAAAGCTAGTTGAAATAATAGTGAATCTTTAATAAAAAGATTTAGGCTAGTAAGTTGATAAAACTATTTGGATTGTGAAAAATAATAGACGGGATAAGGGCATTCTTCTTAACTTATAATTTCGGGACGAAATTCTTTTAAGGGGGAAAGATTGTAACGACCCAGAATTTTAAATAATTTAATTTGGAAATATTTAATTAATTTTAAATATTTGAATGACGGTTTAGATTGAATTTTCAATATAACTATGAATTTGACGATTTAATTTTAGAATTTAATCTATTAAGTGTTGAATAAAAATTTGAATCTAAAATTTTAAGCCAATTAAAAATATTTCAAAGGCTTGAAAAATTCATATCGATAATATTAAAGATTTTAGAAGCTTCAGAATCGAATTTGAAACTGCTTTGCTCAGTTTTGAATTAAATCGTTTAAATCGATATTTAAAATAGCCGTCCGAGGCACAGTCTCGGAATTCGACGAAACCAGTTCCATTGGGTCCGGAATATTGAATTATTGCGGGATTTCAAATTTCGTAATTTTTGGAGTTAATATGTGATCACACGGCGTGTCAACGCATTGAAATAAAATCGAATTCAATTTAAATTTAAATTTAAATATTAGTCAAATACACCACGTTATCTTCCCTAAACTCACGCAGAGAATCACGCCAATATCACGATACCAAATCGTGTGAGCATGGCCGAACATGCCTCAGTTGATTTTAAATATCATCTTCCTTCTTCAGTTCTAATTCAAATGAACGAAGATAAAAAATTTTTATGGCCGAGCATCATCTTCTTTTCCCCCTTCCTTCTTCAATCCCAAATCAAGCGCAGTTACAAAATTAAAAAAAAAAGAATGGCAGATGATGGTCGCGAGTTCGAAACTTTAATCAAACGCGTAGGAGCTAGGGGAAATCGCGATCGGCATTCGCGAGTGGTGGTTGACGCAACTCGTGACTGCTCGCGTGGGGCGTGCGATCGTCAATGGTGACGTCGTGGTTCTCGAACAATGGCGGCGGCGTTCGATTTGGGGCTTGGTGGTGAGGCGCGAGATGGAGTGGGACGAGGGGGACTCGACAGCTGAGGCGACTCGTGGAGGAGCTCGCGATGGTGGAAATCAAATCGAAGTCGCGATTTGACGCTGGGGGTTTCGATGGCAGTGGGGAAGCTAGCGGCGCGTACGCGCGAGGAGGGTGCGGCGACTGAGGACGTTGGTGGTGATGTCGATGGTGCGCGCGTGAAAAGGGGATAATTGCAGTAAGTTTTTTTTTTATTTTTTTTTATTTGTTTTGTTCAATTTGATTTAAATATGACAAAAATATATACAGTAAAATATATATATATATACAGATAGAAAAATATATATTTATATATGTAAAGTCTAAAAAATAAAAAAAAAATAAAGTTAGTTTGAAAGTCAAATTCTAGTAAAATGAATTATTGTAAAAAAGAAAAGAAAATTTAGTTTAAATTAAAAATATTGAAATTTTTGTATATAGGTCAGATTATATATTATAAAAAAAAAAAATCTACCTCTGTATATTTTAATTTACAGAAAATGAATTTTTAATAGTTAGAATTAAATCTAGAGTTAATGAAATTTTATAAAAGGAAGATTTGTTTAAAATTAAATTTATTTGTTAAAACAAAATTATCAGTTAAATATAAAATTTAGTTTCAAATGAAAAATATTTTCGTAAAAGAAAATTTGTTAAGAATTCAAATCATTTGTTTAGAACTAAATCGATAGTTATTTAAATTTATAAAAGAAAGATTGAAAATAAAAATAAATATTCAAGTGGATTTGATAAATTGTTAAAGTTAAAATTTTAAAGACAGGAATATTATTTTTAGAATGTGTAAAGTTTATATAAAGGAGAATTAGTTAAAAATAAAATTTTTGATAAGAAGAAAGGAAATTAAATAATTAGTTAAAATTAATTTATTAAAGAGAAAGAATGCTTCGAATTAAATAGTTAGTTAAGAAGTTTATTAAAAGGAATTGATATAAGGATATTAAACAAATATGATTAGTTCAGTTGTTATAAAATAAATAGTTTACGATAATAAATTTGTTTTATCTACTATAGTTACTAAAAAGAAAATCTTTAGTTAAAATTAAATCTATAGTTAATTAAATTATTTGAAAGAGAGTTTGGTTAATTAAATTTAATTTTTAGTTGAAATAAAATTATTAAAGAAGAAACGGATTTAAATAAAACTATTGATTTATTAAACAACCAAAAATGAAAATTTATTATTCGATTTATTTCGAATATTAATAAATTGTGTAAATATTTATACAAGGTATAAATGAAGAAAACAAGTTGAATTGGAAGTGGATGGCAAACAGAAATAAAAGGTGAGAACTTCTCACTCAAAAGGAATTTCTGTTGTTTATTTAAATTTTAAATAGTTAAATTTAAAATTTGATTGACTGTGTTGATTGAATGATTGAATGATGATTGTTATATATATATATTGGATGTGAATAGACCCTATACGCCGTTAGTAAGCGGAGGTTATTTATTACACACATATACCGCGATATTCCACCTCGAAGTGGAATTGGTATTATATTATATATATAGCAATATATATATATATATATATTGGCATATGTATATATTGCAGTTGATTGATTTCCCGCATTTCTTTTTAGCGGATGAGACCCTATGCGCCGTTAGTAAGCGGATATATATTTATAAAATCCCATATACCGCGATATTCCGTCTTGAAACGGAATGGTATTGTGCTAATGTCTGTGGATGCAGGGAAACAGGTTGGAGGGATCCAACTGGATTCCTCACAAATATTTATTTGATTTCATATATTGTGATATTTGATTGTTTATCATGGATGATATATGATGTTTGAAAATCGTGATTGACTATTTGATGTGTTGCATCATCGGATCCAAATTTTGGAATTTAAAAACAACGATTTTAATTTCTAAAAGGATTTTTGGAAATATACGTTTATAAAATATTTTTGGAATTGATTCATCTTAAATAAATAAACGTTATAATTTTAATATTATAAAAATTATGATTTTTGAAGAATACAGTTAAAAGTTGATTTTTGAAAATATGGGATTAGTGGTTTTGTAAAATAGTTTGAACTGGGATTTCTGAATTTATTATAAGAAATTTAAAAATAGGATTTATAAAATTTTTATTTTATAAATCAGAATGATGAAATTATAAAAGAGTTTGAAGATGTTTAAAATAGTAATATAAATTGTTCTATATTAAAAAGATTTATAAATTAATATTTATAAATTAAAAATATTAGAAGTGTAAAACGAACTTTTCTAAGTGTTAGAAAGAATTGTAAATGAATTTCATAAATTGGAATTATAGAATTATAACAGTGAAGTTATAAATAAATTTTATAAGCAGTAGGTTTATAAAATTTATAAAGTTATTAAAGGAATGAGTTTGGATAAATAAATGAATCTTATAAGTTATAAAATTTATAAATTGAGAAGTTCAAAGAAACAATTTTGTAAATAAATAAATTATAAGTATTTGACTTATAATATGAATTTTTAGGATATCATTGTGGTATGAATTGAGATAGGTTAATAAAGAAAATTCATAAAAGAAAGTTGTTGTAAATTTAATAGAAATGAAATTTATAAACATTGTTTTATAAATCCGCAACGACTTATTTTGATAAGTGAATTGTTGTAATTTATTAATGGAGTTATATTCATGTTTTAAACAGTGAATAATTCCTTAAACTAAAATGAATAGAAGTGATGAAATTTATTAACAAGGTATATTCACGTTTTTGAATAGTGAATATTATGTTAAAGAAATTATTTGGTAGTGATGTTTGAAATAGAATTAAAACGATCTAACGATGTTTTACAACATGTTGAGATTCGAAATCATAGATTTCAACATTTATTGTTGAAATAGATGTTTTCGAGAAATAGAAGGAAATAATAGATTATAACACTGTTGTTATAATAGATGATTTCCGAAAGGAAATGTTTTGTATAGTATTGGGATTTATATATCTATTTTATTTCGAATCCCTATACTAGTGATTTTGGGTTGTCGTAACGATGTTTTACGCAACATTCGTTTTGGCCCAAATAAATATGTTTAAGAGAATGATTTCCTTAAAGAATGAATTATATACTTAATTTCGATTTAAGTATATAGAATATTTTCTGAGTGTTGAAAATAAAAGATTGTGAATTACTTATTTAATAAGTATAGAAATGTTTTCCAATATAGAGTGAATATGTTGAGAATTTATCTTTTTTGAAGATAAATTGAAAAATGAATATTTGAAATCATATATTCATAAATATTTTGGAAATATAAATTCAATATGGAATTTATAAATGGAATTGGGAAAATAAGTTTAAAAATAAATATTGATTTATTTTGAAGTAAGGAAAGTTATATCTTGTAAAGATATTTTTGGGAATTAAATAATTTGGAAAATTATTTGGATTCTGGTGATGTTGGCATATCTATTGATAGTTCAATAACCGACTATCGATATATACCTTTGAATAGGTATTTGATGTGAATTTGCTTGGAAATTGAATGCCACACTTATTTTTTTTTAAAAATAAGCGCTCACTATTCGGGTTAACGGGGAAAGGACCATGGGGTCGTATAACCCATTTCGAATACGTGATACGTCGTATGAATTGCATTCGAAGAACGGTGTTGAAGACCGGATATTTTTGAAAACGAAAGGGTTTCTTGTTGATTGTCTCTGCACTGGCTGATCCCCGGTATAGAGATCTCCATAAGTGATGGGAAATCCGAACGTGATTAGAGATTATTCGGATTGCAAGAACTTCTTTGTAAGTGCCTTCGGTTTTGTTCGATCCCGAAACAGACTTGTATGGATTGTGTGTCTGACATTACAAGTTGAGATATAAAGCCGATTTCTTTCAAATATATTTCTGTGGTGGCGGAGAATTTATTCTTTTAGCTTAACACCCTTCTTTGAGACGTACGAGCTCAAAGGTTATATAGTTGAAGTTATCAGCGATATATTCCCAGTTTGGTAATGTGACATGCTGAGTGATGCTGAAATGATCATTGTGTTGATTATTTGTGATAGGATCATTTATTTGATCGTCTATCTTAGTGATCATTGTGTTGATCATTTGTTGACCCAAAGCATGGCTTTTGTATAAAGTATGTTTTTGTGGACGGAAATTCGTCGAGCCTCACATCCCGGAAATGGTCAAAACAGGAAAGATGCAGCAAGGTTATGAGGGGTAGCGCCCTTTAGGATATGTGCATTTCCTTCTGGAAAAGGGTGGTATCATGGTATGGAGCCCAGATACTTACTCATGTTGAAACACTTTGTTTTTATGATTGTGTGAATTGATTAGAGAGCTCTCGGATAAAGGTCCCAAAGGACCGGGGGATGGCATATTCGGTCAGTTGTTACCCAGTTAGGGGTAACCCGGCCTTGTGTTGGTAGAGATCCGGTTTGGTTCTCGGGGATGTCCATCCAGAGGCATTCTCATGTGGCAATGGGAAGTTCCTTGGCCTGACCATTTGTTGGAAATCCAATTCCCAATACGAAACTTGTACGGTATTAGTTGTAGAACCTGCTATTCACTTATGGTGGTCACCATTGTTTGGATAGTAGCTATAGTAGGCATACGATAATGGTCGTATGTTGGCTAAGATTTATATCTTTACTTTCGAAATAATTTCCTACACTATGCACTAGTAATAATATCAAATGTTATTTTAAATGCGTATCAAGCATCTTTGACTATCATAAGGAGAAATCTCCTCCGATTCTGCGTTTGCATGTGTGTGTGTGCGGTAGGCCTTATGGTAGTCTCATTTTTAAAAGCATTGCGAATTGAATTTAAAAATGTTCCTCTATTTTTGATTTTAAAGTAAATAAACTGTTTTGAGTTCTCACACCAATCACATGACTGACTCGGAGTTTATTGTTTTCCTTCCTAAACTCTGGGTGCCCACCAATTTTCCACACGGGCAGTCAAGAGTTAGGTTTATCAGGATATTCTGGATATTCTGGAGTTGCAGGAGGCAAGCTGGATGGCGTAGCATATTACGAGTATATAGTATTTCTTTTCCGCTGTTTATTGTTGTTGTAGTACACTCTGATGGTTTGATGTAATGTAATATAATATGATGTAATAACTGATATAGTTCTTTATTTAAAGATTATTCATTTATTATTATATGTTGTTCCGCTGCGAATTGTGAGATTCTGTTGTAGTTCTGTTGTTCTGTTCTGTTCTGTTCTTTGTTTTCTTTCTCTTCTTCTACCTCTTTCTTTTTCTTTAAAACCCTCAGTGTTCGTATTTTCGTTCATCTTGAGTTAATCAATGGAGATTAGTGTTTATTCGAGGAGTACGGATTTACGGGTCCTGACACTCAAGTAGCAGAGACAAGAAGGCTCTCTGTCTAATTTATCAAGCATTGAATAACGATACTTTGTAGGATCGATTTCACCCTAGAGGGGGGTGAATAGGGTGATGCTTTTAATTATAAAAATTATTGCGGAAGCTTATAAAATTATTTCAACACAGATATATAATAACAGCACGGATAATAGCAGAATAATAAATGCAAAAATAGAATGACACAGAATTTACCTAACTTCGACAAAACCCTGCTTACGTGCTGCCCCTAAGGTTTCTACTAGAAATTAAGTAGTCACACGCTTACACACGTAAAACTCGCGACACCCGCTACTGACTAACCTAACTCTACGCTCAAAACCCTGCCACAACTCAGCCACTGAGTTGCGAATTCTCAAACTACGCCATTTAGTTTGTCCCCTAGTCACACGACTAAAAATTACAACGATTTAAAAGCAAAATGCAAATTTAAAAAACAATTAAAAGCAAAAACCCCTAATTTTATAAACTAAAGCCTTTGTTAATATAACCCGGCCCAAAGTATTATCAATAAAGAAAACGCGGCACTGTTATCTCCTTTATCTGTTTTGCTCTGTAAAAACAATGTCGGCCTGGTTCCTTCTTTCGTTCGTTCCTTTTAGCTCTGAAATTAGGGCTTTGTGAAGTCGCTGCTTAATTGATGGTCGATGCTTCGCTTGCTTACTTCAATTTAATCGTTCGCGGCTTCTCCTCCTTGATCGAGTTCGACTTTGAATTGGTATGTAAATTTTTCTTTTGCTTCTACTGATTTGCTTGCTTGAACTCGATATGGCGATTTGCCGACGATGTTACTTATTTATATAGGATTCGAGATCCTTGATTTTCGTTTGTATACATTTATTTGAATTCGTCTTCGGCCATTCGATTTTTTTTTAATGCTTGAGATTTATTTCTGACTTTTTCAATTCACTTGAATAATACGGTTTTGAACTCTGACTTGGTTCGATTCCTAGATTGCCAAGGCGTTGATTTCGTTTGTTCTCGTTCTTGTTGTCTTCGTCTTTGACTTGATTTTGACCATGTTGATTTTGTTCGACTTTGGCCATACTGTTCACCGCCTCTGGTAGCACTTTCGACCTTGTTCGATTTTACTTGCTGTTTCATGACTCCGGCCACTTGAACTATTTTGATTTTGGTACTGTTTCATTTGATATAGATTTGTATGTGTATACATACATACATACATACATACATACATACATACATATATATATATATGCATACATGTACATTTGTATTTGCTCGGCTTTGGATTTGTTCGAACTTGCCACCATGGTTCATTCATCTTTAACTTGTACCTGCTGATGCATGTGATGTTCATTTGAACTGTGTTTGCATTGTTGCCATATTGGCTTGATCCTTCGAGTCAGTGAAACTTGTATATGATTGTTTTGTTGTCTCCTCTTCATGTACATGCCGAGTCTTATTTCAGATGAACTTGTTCTGTCCACTGGTTCATTGTAGTTTGATTTGGGTTGTTGTGCCATTTACTAGTTCTCTTGAACTTCATGTAGAGGCTGCATTGTGTATGTATACTTGGATTTTGGTTATGCGGTTTTGGGTTCTGTTATACCACTGTTGTCATCTGTGTATATACGTTGTAGTGTTCCTGGTTTACTGGTGCATCCCTTGACTTGTAGACATCACTGGTGCACTGACTTGAGTCTTTGTTGTATTGAGTTATGCTCTTGTTTGGTGTACATTGATTCTGCTGTGTCTTTGATGTTGGCTTGCATTGTCACTTGTTTTATTTGCTCTTGCACTCCTATGTGCACTGTTCTAGCTTGTAGTATGTTGTACTTCTGTGTAGACTTGCCCGGGTTGGATTTATTTGAGTGCATTATCTTTGTGTGTGCATTCTCTGACCTCTCTTGTATCATCTTGGTGTGTACTAAGTTGTGCCTTGCTTTTGAGTTTTGTTTGGAGTTCAGTAGCTTATCTTCATAATGTTGCATACTTGACTTTGGTTTCATTTGTTTCAGACTTGTAGCATACATGTTGCCATTCCTTTGATGCAGTTTCATGTATTTTGTACCACTGCCTTTTTAACCTGAACTGGTCTGGTTGTATTGAGTCACTACTTGTATGTATACATGTGTATATACATATGTGTGTGTGTGTGTGTGTGTGTGTGTATTTGTGCAGTTTCAAGTGATGCATCGCTTGGCCATATGTATGCATCAAGGTAGTTTGTATTTGTTTGCAGTTTTGCCTCTGTTTGGTTTGTGGTGCACTTTTCATTTTGATTTCACCTGAACCTCATCTTGATTTTTGGAATTACACCTGTGTTGAATCCAGCTTAAGGCTTGGGTTTGACCTTGTGCTGATATTGTGGCATTATTTTTATTGCACTTGAGTTGAACCCGATGTTTTGGGTTTGACCTGTGCTCACCTGTCCCTGTAATTTTATCAAGTGTATATATCGGTGTGTACGGCCTTGTGGCATATACAGTGATACACTGTGTATGTCACAAGCTGTTCGTGTATGATGAATTCGAATTTAAATGATGACAAACAGCCCAAATAACTGAGGCCGATATTATTTTCAAAATCCACATTTTATTTTATACTGCAAAAGTATTTTATTTTCAATTTTACTGCGTCAACGTATATTTTTGTAGATTGCTCAGATGCTGGATTCACATTGGAATGAAGTTGAAGACAAATACGAGTTGAGTTAATGAGTGATATGTAGTGAGGTCAAATGTAAATTAGAAATTGTGATGTAATCAAAATTGTATTTGTAATTGAAGTTGTGTGTGTGTGTGTGTGTGTGTATAGTGAGAGGTTGAAATTTGTACTATTGAAAAATAGTAAAAAATATTTGTTTGAATAAAATTTCTGTTTGAATTCAAATTCTGTGTTATTTATTTTATTCAGCAAATATTTATTTAATCTATGAAAAATAAAATAGTGTATTAACAAATACATTTAAATGAATATATATATATATATATATTATCATCAAACAAAAATTATATAGTCGCATATTCAACAATCTCCCCCTTTTGATGATAACAAACATATATTTAAGATTTTGAATATATTAAATATATTTGATGATTCCATTTGCTCCCCCTATTTGAATGCTTCCTCTCTACACAAAGCTCCCCCTTCATATGTGCATACAATTAAAAATATGCAAATGAGCCTAGATGCAACTAGAAAATATTTGACCTTTGCTTGATTTTATTTGACAAAATCTTAACTTTTCTCTCTCCCTTTTGTTATCAGCAAAAGAGTAATAGTGTTAGAAAAAATAGAGATAAAGTGATCGATATTAATACAACATTAAAACTCGATCGAATATAAATATTAAATTTCAATAAAAAATCAAACAAAAATCATAAATACTTTGTTAGGCGCATATTCCACTTTTAGAATGATGGGAATGATATCATCATACTAAACCATACAGTTGTGTCTATTTGTGTATATTTATAGCAGGAATTTGAATATTTACCAACCATGCATAACTGTTTGGACTTTTAAATGAGATTAGTAGTATTCCCATTTTTTAAAAAAATTGAATTGAAGTGTCTTCTAACCACGCATAACCGTGAGGACTTTTAAATGGGATTAGAATCAACTTGTTTATTTAAAAAATCAATTTTGATACGCGTTCCATACATGCATAACCGTAAGGACTTTTAAATGAGCATAGAAGCACATAACAAATTCCAAGTAATTCACCCATACATAACCGTGAGGACTTTTAAATGAGAGTGAATACTTTGGATTTTATTATTATTATTATTATTTTATTAAAAAATGTAAAATGTAAAATGAATGATTCCTGTTTAAAGTACCACATATTGACAAACTATATAGAATTTTGATGAGTGATGGTCATTAGAGATATGATAGAAATAGAGATGGTCATGGAATTTTTACCAACAAAAATTTTATAATTCTTGTTTAAGTTTCTAAAGAAATTTACTAATTATACCGTCTCGAGTCATAATATATGATAAATATCAACACTCATCACTTTTTCAATTACTATTTACTTTTTCGATAATTAGTAGGGAGAAAAAAATGTTAAATATTTAGAAAATAAAATTTCTAAAGCACCTAAGTTGAGACGTAGTTTACAAAAACTATTTTCTGGTAGGGGTTTTGTAAAAATGTCTGCCAATTGAGAATCGGTTGAAATGAAATTTATGCAGATATTTTCCTTGGAAATATGATCTCTAATAAAATGATGTCCAACATATGTTTTGTTTACGAGTGATGTACAGGATTATTTGTGAGATCAATTGCGCTTTTGCTATCACACATTAGTGGTACACGTTTAAAATTTAGACCATAGTCTTGCAAAGTTTGTATCATCCATAAGATTTGAGCAGAGCAATATACTCTGCTCTGTGGTGGATAACGCAATACAATTCTATTTTCTACTTGACCATGCAACTAATGAATGTCCTAACATAAAGCATGCACCACTTGTACTTTTTCTATCAACTAGACTTCTATCATAGTCCGCATTTGAAAATCCTTTTAATTCAAAATTATCATTTGTTGGATACCAAAGACCAAATCGTGGGGTGTGCAACAAATATTTTATAAATCTTTTAACGGCTTTTAAATGAGATTCTTTTGGGTTAGATTGAAATCGTGTACACAAGCAGACAGAAAACATGATGTCAGATCTAGAGGCGGTAAGGTAAAGGAGTGATCCAATCATACCTTTATATTGTTTTTGATCAACTGCCTTACCTTTTTCATCATTGTCAAGTTTAATTGTTGTGCTCATGGGGGTTCCAGCTGGTTTAGCATCTTTTAATTCAAATTTGTCGACAAGTTCCCTAATATATTTTGTTTGAGAAATGAATGTACCTTTATCGCTTTGTTTGACTTAAAATCCTAAAAAGAATTTTAACTCTCCAACCAAGCTCATTTCAATTTTTTCCTGCATAACTTTTGCAAATTTCTCATACAACAAATTATTAATAGCACCGTAAATGATGTCATCAACATATATTTGAACAATTAAAAGATCATCGTTTTCATGCAACAAAAATAGTGTGGTGTCTACACAGCCCTTTTTGAACCCATTTTCAAGAAGATAAGTACTAAGGCATTCATACCAAGCTCTAGGAGCTTGTTTTAATCCATATAATGCCTTTTTAAGCTTATATACATGGTTAGGATATTCATGACTTTCAAAACCTTCTGGTTGTTCAACAAATACATCTTCTTTTAAAATTCTGTTAAGAAAGGCACTTTTAATATCCATTTGTCTTAACTTAAATCCTTTGTAGCAAGCAAAAGCTAACAATATCCTAATTGATTCTAGTCTAGCTACTGGTGCAAAAGTTTCATCAAAGTCAACTCCTTCGATTTGATTATATCCTTTAGCGACTAATCTAGCTCTATTTCTAATCACATTTCCAAATTCATCATATTTACTTTTGAAAATTCATTTTGTTCCTACAACTGGATAATCCTTAGGTCTAGGCGCTAGATTCCAAACATCATTACGCTTAAATTGATTTAGCTCTTCTTGCAAAGCCATAAACCAGTTTTCATCATTAAGAGCTGTATCTATGTCTTTGGGTTCTATTTCTGAAATAAATCCACTATATAGACACAGATCACACAAATTTATAAAGGAGGAACGAGTTTGAACACATATGATAGGATTTCCTATTATCAATTCTGGAGGATGATCAGCTTTGAATTTTAATCTCTCTGGATCTAGATTCCTTCGGACTTCTTTTGTTGTTACACTTTCTTTTGGTTTTTCATTCTCATCTTTTTCGTTCTCCTCTTCAACATTGCTTTTGACCATTTCCTGTTCATTAATGCCTTCATCAAACTTCACATTGATTGACTCCACAATTGTTTTATTCCTTTTGTTGTAGACTCTATAAGCTTTGTTTCTAGAAGAGTATCCTATGAATATGCCTTCATCGGCTTTTGCTTCAAATTTCCCTAATTGATCAGTTGTAGTGAGAATATAGCACGAACACCCAAATACTTTGAAGTAAGCAATGTTTGGTTTATTTTTGAACCATAGCTCATAGGGTGTTTTTTTAAGAATCGGTCTAATCATAACTCTATTCATTACATAACAAGCTGTATTAACTGCTTCTGCCCAAAAATGCAAAGGTAGCTCATACTCATTTATCATAGACCTAGCCAACTCTTGCAATGTTCGATTCTTTCTCTCAACTACTCCATTTTGTTGTAGAGTACGTGGTGCAGAAAATTCTTGTTTAAATCCGTTTTCATCACAAAAGTTTTCAAATTCATAATTTTCAAATTCTCCACCATGATCACTTCTTAATGAAACAATAGGAACTCCTTTTTCGTTTTGAACTAATTTTGTGAAGTATGAAAAAATTTCTGATTTTTTACCAAGAAATATACCCATGTATATCTTGAGTAATCATCAAGTAATACAAAGAAATATTTCTTACCATCTAAGCTAGTAATGTAATTAGGTCCAAACAAATCCATATGAACTAGATCAAGAACTCTAGAAGCGCTTACATTGTTTTTGGCATGAAATGATGATTTTTTAAGTTTTCCCAAGGTACATGCTTTACATAAATATTCTGTTTCGAAATCATGTGATGGCAACCCTCTTACCAAATTTTTCTTTTTTAATTTGTTTAACAAATTCATGCTGGTATGCCCTAATCGTCTATGCCATAAATTTACTTCTATATCCTTAGCTACCAAACATTTTAAAAGGGTGAGATCATCAAAAGATAGATAATATATATTACCTTTCCTCTTTTCTAAAAATAAGATTTCTTTTGATGATTTGTCAAAATTTTGGCACAAGTCAGAATCAAAAATAACATTCATACCTTTATCACATAGCTAGCTGATTGATATCAAATTGTGGTGCGGATTTTCAACATATAGTATGTCATTTAAGGTAAATGTATTGTTACCTACTTTACCTTTACCGACAATTCTACACTTGTCATTGTTACCCATTGTGACTCTGCCGCCTCTATACTTTTCCGGGCTAAGGAACTTTGATTTATCGCCTGTCATGTGCCTGGAACCGCCAGAATCCAAGTACCATTGCTGTTGTTCCTTAGCCTGCCAGCATACCTATACGAGAAGAGAGTTTAGTGACCTTTTTTTTATAGGTCCATGATTGTTAGTGGTAATTGATTTTGAAAAATAATTTTGTGGTGACCTAAAACTATTTATATATGTTCCTTTTGGCATCCAAATTTGTTTAACTTTGAGGGATTTTATATTTGTGCCTTTTGGAACCCAAATTGGAATCGTTTTCATGTGTTTGTGTCTGTACTAGCAATTATTTTGATCGTGTCCAAATTTTCTACAAATTGTGCACATTGAATTTACTTGATTAATCTTATTTCTAACATTTTTAGATTTATACCCAAGTCCTTGTCTAACTGTATTCATAGTTTGTTTTCCTAATAGCATGTTCAACGTTTTCTCACTTTTTGAAAATTTATCTAAAGTCGTTGATAGTTGTTGGACTTGTGTTTTGAGAGATTCATTTTAGTTTAACAATTGTTTGCACCTTTTAATAGAATTTTCTCTTCTTGTATTTTCACTTTCTTTCAAAATCATAATTTCATTTTCAAGTGACTTTATATTAATTTCTGATTTTTTGATTTCTTCTTGAAATAATGGACACTTATCACACTTAGGGATCCTACTTTGATAGGTTTTAACTAATTGGTTAAGTTGTTTATTTAAATCTATCAAAGTATCTTTTTGTGATTCAAGTTTGGCATACTTCTCCCTAAGTCGTTCAAAACAGCCATTTACTTCGTGGAAATATATAATTAATTCTGAATGAGTAAGTTTTGATATCTCACTTGGCTCGTCATCATCACTGTTAGTTATTTCACCATAAAGACACAAATTTTCTCTTTCACTCTCACTACCAGTATTATCACTTTCATCTTCATCTTTTTCATCCCAAGTAGCTGCAAAACTTCTCTTCTTCAGTTTCTTTTCTTGGCTGAGTCGATTTTGGGGACAATTTAGCTTGATATGACAGGGTTTATTGCATTTGTGACAAATGATTTTATGCTCTTCTGGGTTGTCTAGTGCTTTGTTTAATCTGCTCTTTACTTGTTGATTTTTGACCGGATTGCCATATTTACGATTCCACTTTTTGAATCTTCTTATTAATAGTGCTAGTTCTGCTTTACCATCATCATCATCATCTTCACTTTCAGTTGTCCCTTTAAGAGCTATTGATTTCTTTCAAGTGTCTCCTCCTTCACGCTCTTCCTTGAATTTCATCTCTAGCTCGTAAGTGGTGAGGTTTCCGATGAGTTCTTCGACTTTCATTTGTTTCAAATCTTTTGATTCTTGAATGGCAGTTACTTTGGCTTCAAAACTTCGTAGAAGGACTTTGAGGATTTTTCGGACTATCTCCAGTTCTGTTTATGATTTTTCAAGACCCTTTGATTTGTATACGATATTGGATAGTCGTTCGTACATTTCTTTGACATTTTCTTCCTTGGCCATTGTGAAATTCTCGTATTCGCTGCTTAGCATGGCAAGGCGAGATTATTTGACTTCAGACGTTCCTTCGTGAGTCACTTCGAGTGTGTGCCATATTTCCTGCACACTTAGACAATGTGAGACATGATTAAATTAAAATTGTTCCAATGAACATATGATAGAATTCATAGCTTTAGCATTAACATTTTGTAAATTATTTTCTATTTATGTCCATTGATCCATCGGTTTATCTATTTCCTGATTATCTAAAATTATAGTTGGTGCTCTATAACCTGTCTCAACAATATTCCAAGCGTCAATTGTTTTTAGAAAAATTTTCATTCTATTTTTCCAGTAGGCGTATTCACCATTGAACATTGGTGGTCTAACTATGGACTGACACTCAGCAAAAGCATTATTAAAAGAAGTCATTTTAAAACATCAAACTTTTAAAACAAAAATTGATTTTTTGAAGAAGAAAAATCAAACAAAAGCTGACTTCTATTCCTAGCTCTGATACCAGTTGTACGATCGATTTCACCCTAGAGGGGGGTGAATAGGGTGATGCTGTTAATTATAAAAATTATTGCGGAAGTTTATAAAACTATTTCAACACAGATATATAATAACAGCATAGATAATAGCAGAATGATAAATACAGAAATAGAACAACACAGAATTTACCCAGCTTCAGTAAAACCCTGCCTACGTGCTGCCCCCAAGGTTTCTACTATAAATTAAGTAGTCACACGCTTACACACGTAAACTCGCGACACCCGCTACTGACTAACCTAACTCTACGCTCAAAACCCTGCCACAACTCTGCCACCGAGTTGCGATTTCTCAAACTACGCCACGTAGTCTGTCCCCTAGTCACACGACTAGAAATTACAACGGTTTAAAAGCAAAATACAAATTAAAAAACAATTAAAAACAAAAACCCCTAATTTTATAAACTAAAGCCTTTGTTAATATAACCCGGCCCAAAGTATTATCAATAAAGAAAGCGCAGCCCCGTTATCTCCTTTATCTATTTTGCTCTGTAAAAACAATGTCGGCCTGGTTCCTTCTTTCGTTCTTTCCTTTTAGCACTGAAATTAGGGCTTTGTAAAGTCGTTGCTTAATTAATGGTTGATGCTTCGATTGCTTACTTCAATTTAATCATTCGTGGCTTCTCCTCCTTGATCGAGTTCGACTTTGATTTGGTATGTAAATTTTTCTTTTGCTTCTACTGATTTGCTTGCTTGAACTCGATATGGCAATTTACCGATGATGTTACTTATTTATATAGGATTCGAGATCCTTGATTTTCGTTTGTATACATTTATTTGAATTCGCCTTCTGCCACTCGATTTTTTTTTAATGCTTGAGATTTATTTCTGACCTTTTCAATTCACTTGAATAACACGGTTTTGAACTCTGACTTGGTTCGATTCCTTGATTGCCAAGGCGTTCATTTCGTTCGTTCTCGTTCTTGTTGTCTTCGGCTTTGACTTGATTTTGACGATGTTGATTTTGTTCGACTTTGGCCATACTTTTTACTGCCACTGGTAGCACTTTCGACCTTGTTCGATTTTACTTGCTGTTTCATGACTCCAGCCACTTGAACTCTTTTGATTTTGGTACTATTTCATTTGATATAGATTTGTATGTGTATACATATATATATGCATACATGTATATTTGTATTTGCTCGGCTTTGGATTTTTTCGAACTTGCCACCATGGTTCGTTCATCTCTAACTTGTACCTGCTGCTGCATGTGATGTTCATTTGAACTGTGTTTGCATTGTTGCCATATTGGCTTGTTCCTTCGAGTTAGTGAAACTTGTATATGATTGTTTTGTTGTCTCCTCTTCATGTACATGCCGAGTCTTATTTTAGATGCACTTGTTCTGTCCACTGGTTCATTGTAGTTTGATTTGGGTTGTTGTGCCATTTACTGGTTCTCTTGAACTTCATGTAGAGGCTGCATTGTGTATGTACACTTGGATTTTGGTTATGCAGTTTTGGGTTCTGTTGCACCACAGTTGTCATTTGTGTATATATATGTTGTAGTGTTCCTGGTTTACTGATGCATCCCTTGACTTATTGACATCACTGGTGCACTGACTTGAGTCTTTGTTGCATTGAGTTATGCTCTTGTTTGGTGTACATTGATTCTGCTGTGTCTTTGATGTTGGCTTGCATTGTCACTTGTTTTATTTGCTCTTGCACTCCTATGTGCACTGTTCTATCTTGTAGTATGTTGTACTTCTGTGTAGACTTGCCCGGGTTGGATTTACTTGAGTGCATTATCTTTGTGTGTGCATTCTCTGACCTCTTTTGTATCATCTTGGTGTGCACTAAGTTGTGCCTTGCTTTTGAGTTTTGTTTGGAGTTCATTAACTTGTCTTCATAATGTTGCATACTTGCCTTTGGTTTCATTGTTTCAGACCTGCAGCCTACATGTTGCCATTCCTTTGGTGCAATTTCATGTATTTTGTACCACTGTCTTTTTAACCTGAACTGGTCTGGTTGTATTGAATCACTACTTGTATGTATGCATGTGTATATACATATGTATGTATGTGTGTGTGTGTGTGTGTGTCTATATATATATATATATATATATATATATATATATATATATATATATTTGTGCATTGTCAGTGATGCATCGCTTGGCCATATGTATGCATCGAGGCAGTTTGTATTTATTTGCAGTTTTGCCCCTTTTTGGTTTGTGGTGCACTTTTCATTTTGATTTCACTTGTACTTCATCTTGATTTTTGGAATTACACCTGTGTTGAATCCAGCTTAAGGCTCGGGTTTGACCTTGTGCTGATATTGTGACATTAATTTTATTGCACTTGAGTTGAACCCGACGTTTTGGGTTTGACCTGTGCTCACCTGTCCCTGTAATTTTATCAAGTGTATATATCGATGTGCACGACCTTGTGGCATATACAGTGATACACTGTGTATGTCACAAGCTGTTCATATATGATGAATGCGAATTTAAATGATGACGAACAACCCAAATAACTGAGGCAAATATTATTTTCAAAATCCACATTTTATTTTATACTTCAAAAATATTTTATTTTCAATTTTAATGCGTCAATGTATATTTTTGTAGATTGCTCAGATGCTGAATTCACATTGAAATGAAGTTGAAGATAAATACGAGTTGAGTTAATGAGTGATATGTAGTGAGGTCAAATGTAAATTAGAAATTATGATGTAATAAAAATTGTATTTGTAATTGAGGTTGTGTGTATGTGTATATATAGTGAGAGCTTGAAATTTTTACTATTCAAAAATTGTAATAAATATTTGTTTGAATAAAATTTCTGTTTGAATTCAAATTCTGTGTTATTTATTTTATTCAGCAAATATTTATTTAATCTAGAAAAAATAAAATAGTACATTAATAAATATATTTAAATGAATATATATATATATGTTTATTATCATCAAACAAAAATCATATAGTCGCATATTCAACATACTTTTGAGAAGGTTTCGAGATCAAAGTCCCAAAGAAGCATGAGAGAAGCTCCGAACATCTTACAAAGTAGCCGATAAAGTCAAAAAGGTACGTCTTCAAACTTTAAGAGTAGAGTTTGAAACTTTGCATGTAAAAGAAGGAGAACTTGTCTCTGATTACTTCTCTAGAGTTTTAACTATCACCAATAACCTAAAAAGAAACAGTGAGAAGTTAAATGATGTAAGAATTATGAAGAAGATTCTTAGTTAATTAGATTCAAAGATCGAACATATTGTCGCCATCATCGAAGAGACAAAAAAATTGAAGGACATGAAAATAGACGAATCTTCTCGGTTCATTGCAAACTTATAAAGAAGAAAAAAGAAAGAAGGAAGAGATCATGGAGCAAGTACTCAGGACACAGATTGATTCAAAAAACGAAGAAAGCAATCCAAGCCAACAAAGACAAGGTTGAGGTCAAGAATGAGAACGAGGTCATGGATAAGGACACAGACAAGGTTGGAGGCCCAATAATGACAACAACAATGACACAAACAAACAAAGAGAAGAAAGATCAACAATAGGACGTGGGAGAGGAAATTCAAGATTAAGATGCGACAAATCACGCGTCAAATGCTACAATTATGAAAAATTAGACATTATGCTTTTGAATGTAGGGCTCCAAGCAAAAATAAAGTTGAAGAGAAAGCCAATTACATTGACAAAAAAAGTCAAGAAGATGATACCTTACTATTGACTTACAAGGAAAATAAAAGAGGTAAGGATAATAATAGTACCTAAATGTGGTGCAAGCAACCATATGTGTGAAGGAAGAAGCATGTTCTTGGAGCTTGATAAACTGATGTAGGAAAACGTGACATTGGGGATGAACCCAACGTAGAGGTGAAAGATAAAGGAAATGTTCTCATTCGATTGAAGAATGGAGTGCACCAATTCATTTCTAATGTTTACAATGTGCCAAACATGAAGAGCAACATCTTGAGCCCAGGAAAACTCTTAGGGAAAGGTTATGATATTCGATTAAAAGATAAAACCTTTCTATAAGAGACGGTGATAGTAACTTCACTACCAAGGTGCCGATGAAAAAAATAGAATGTTCATTCTCAACTTTCAAAATGATATCGTACAATATCTTAAGATGTGCTATAAAAATACTTCTAGGCTTTGACATCTTCGATTTGCGCATCTCAATTGTAGAGGGTTGGAGTTGCTCTCTTAGAAGGAAATGGTAAGAGGATTAACTTGCATCAGCCATCCCGATTAAATGAACGAAGGATGCTTACTTGGAAAGCAATTTAAAATGAGCTTTTCGACGGAGTCATATTCAAGGGCTAAAAAACAATTGGAACCCATGCATACAGATGTGTGTGGTCCGACAAGCCAAGTTCACTTGGTAAGAATAACTATTTTATTCTTTTCATCGATGTTTTTTTTTAAAAACATAGGTATATTTTTTAAAGGAGAAATCAGAGGCGATTGAGAACTTTAAGAAGTTCAAAGCCCATATTGAGAAGGAAAATGTTCTTGTGATTAAATCCAGGAGATTTGACTGTAGGAGAGCACATCAAAGGAATAGTATATTTAAAATCATATGAGAGAATATCTAAGAGATATTTATGGAGAACCATTAGATTAAGTAAATCTCCACCATTTATTTGACATATGAACTCCTATAAATAGAGGTGGATTCACTCATTTTGAATGCAATAAAAAGAAGAAAAAAATATATGAAATTTTGTAATAAAGTTTAGCAATAAATTTTTTCTCCTTATAAGAAAAAAAATTCGTTCTTTCTTCTCCAACCTCTTATGTATCTTCTTCTAAAATAATTTCTATTTATTATTAAAGAAAACATCCAACATCTAATCCTAGCCTAATCCCACCACCGTTACGTAAAGAAAACCCCTGATACAAATGGGGATGGTTTACAGTTGTTAGAAATCAAAAAATTGTTTAAGCCACAAGAATCAACATATAGAAAAATTCTGCTCAATATTACAATAAGAATACATACCAGAATTATGAAAAAAGGCCTAAAAGCCTTCAGCAAGGAAGTAATATAGCCCAGAGGTCTTCTTTCTCATATCATGAAATTGCTTTCAAATATCAAAAGAGAAGCAATCTTGGCTTGAAACCTTCTGTTCCTTCTCAAGATGATGCTGCAAATATAGTTACTCAATATCAGGCCGCTCCTTCGAAAAATTCCTCTACATAGGCAGATATGCTTAAAAGCGAGGCTGAATTTAGATTTTAATTTGGAATTTGTTGCTCCTTTTAATCTTAAATAATAAAAAGATGATAGTGGTGAAGGAGGCTATCAGTAAAAGAATAGAGATTAAACAGATAAAATTAGTGCTTGCTTGTGACTGGCAATCGACCGATATATCATCATTTCAAGGCATTTGCTGCAAGAACCTAGAACCCAATATGTAATTTTGAAATATATGCAAGAAATAATGGATTTTTTGTTATTAGATTTTCAAACACCATTGGTTGTGATAAAACTGTAAATGGGGGGCCATATTTTATAAATGGAAAATTGATCATTTTAAAAAAATAGTCAAAAATGGATAGACCAACACCATTGTGACGCCCCGCCTCTATACCCTCACTAGACAAGGACACTACGGGGTAATGCTGTCAACTAGCGTGGAGAATAAGGCTGTTGAGGAGCGACCATCTGTATAATTGCTTTGTGCGAGTACCGATATGCCAGATAAAAAATAACTTTTCATCACAAGAGGAAATCCGACATACCGACACAAACTCAAAGCTACTACACATTGGCTATATGAAATCTTCGGAAACAAATATAGAAATATCATAACACAAAACAGTCACAGAAATTCATATCACAATGGTGGAAATAAATATGAATATATAACACTTAAAAGTGTACATCAGCGTAGTGGTCTAACAAGATCCACAATATCGCAAAAGAATAGTTACAAGTGCTACCCAAAAGAATAAGTATACATCATGGAGTCTATATCTCAAATGTATACAACAAAATCAACTACTAATCTAAGTAGTTAGCCAAAAGTCAGAATAAAAATCCCAGATGAGGAGTCAAGTAGAAGCACCTGTAACATCTCGATCTGACCCGAGTATTATTTAATAAGAAAATAATAAACGGATCAGTCTTGCTATAAATATCAGATGAAATGATATAGACTAAGAGATATGACAAAAACGTATGATAACCATAATGTCATACTGTGATAAGTATGTAATTGAAAATCAACCAGAGATTAATCAATATCACAAGAATCTTCTCAAAGATCAAAAAGAATGTCATACTCTTAATTTTTATTCACCAAGTCACAAATATTGGCAAACATCACAATGCCAATCATAAAAGTTATTGAAACAAAAATTCACCAATGCACAAATATTGATAGAACTTATCAATGAAATCACAAAAATTGGCGAAACACAAATTCTAGAAATCATCAATAGAAATCCAAAAATCACAAAAAGGGGGAAAGAGGCCTATCACAAGACGGGAGCATTAAAACTCACTGACACGTGTATCACAAATGGAACGCTATTCCATGGTTACTAACCATTAATTTTGAATCGAAGCTCCATAAAAACGACCCGAAGACCTTTGACCCGAAGCTCCACTAAAATGGTCTGAAGGCCTTTTAGCCGAAGTTCCACTAAAACGGTCCGAAGACCATGGGTCGCTACCCCACCAAGCCAAAGCTCCACTAAAAACGGGTTTTAGTCTCCCTCGCAGACAAAGAGACATCGCACATTGCTAGTCTAAATCACAAAATGATCATCATTGATCGATAAGTGTAAATTACACTAAGCTAGTAAATAAATGAGTTTAGCTTCATGTCCCATAACACTAGCTTAACTTAATTACTTACGAACAAATTGTAGACTTCCACTCGAGGTTAAGTGTCAACTACACTAAGCTAGTAAATATATAAGTTTAGCTTCATGTCCCATAACCACTAGCTTAACTTAAATATTTACGAACAAATTGTAGATCTCCACTCGAAAATTGTCACAAGAGATTCAATCGAACAAGTCCAAGAATTAACCGATGAAGTAAACGCAAGCGTTTCATACCACTTGTTTTTCTAAGTCGTTTAATTGGATTTTCTCGAACGAATGTGGTAAAGGTTTTTATATACCAATAGATTGGAAAACGGTTTTAAAAGCGAGTTTGATATTGAAAGCAAATGTTGAAATTGTTTTGATGAAAGAGTTTGAATATTTACTACTAGTATAAAAACCTTTACATTTTTAAAGTGACAAACCATATAAATGATTGTCGAAACAATCGATCACCAAAAATTCACATACGAAGGCGTGAATTAAATCCAAAGAAAACGATACCAAATCCATCAAAATGGATATTCCCAAAAATCCATAAAAAGAAGTCATCAAAGTCGATAATAAGTGATAACAACCAACCGGATCAACAAAAATCGATAAACCTTGGAAATTTACTCAAAAATAGCCAAAATAGGCAAATTAAACAGTTCCAGACGTCTGGTAGGTGTTCCCAGACGTCTGGCCCTAGGTTCTGGAAGTATATGTGTTTTTCTCCCTTCTATTTTTAATTTCTGGGCCATTTCAGACGTCTGAAATTTTCAACCAGACGTCTGAATTTGATTTCAGACTTTTGGATATTGTTTTAGACGTCTGGATTTGGTTTCTGCCTCTTCCAGACCCCTTTTCAGACGTCTGGATTTTTCAACCAGACGTCTGGATTTGGTTTCAAACGTCTGAAATTTTCTGCGAGGCAAAAAAACAGCCTTGACAAAAAATGGCAAATCCAAACCGGAAGCGATCGGACGAGCGAAGAAGTCTAGGGATTTATACTAAGCGACAACCCAGCCTTATGAGCTCTTCGATACACTCCAAATAACATGTCCAAACATCCGAGATAGGATTTTTAAAGAATTAACCTCAAAACACCAAAAATTGTAATATTCGTTAAACTGGTTCAAATCAAAAGCAAATGAACATGAATAGATGTTAGAAATTCATACCTAACAACAAAGGTAGACATAGACATAGATGTGAGATAAAAAATATCACCTTTACACTCAAAATCACAAGAGAGAAGCTATAGAGCAATGGCAAGAACACTCACTCTTCAATTCCAACCCAACAAGCTTGAATCTAAGCTTAAAAGAGAAACATTTCCTAAGTTAGGTTTACGAATTTCTGAAATTGAAAGGAGAATGAGTTGGGGAAGAAGAGAAGGCTTACCAAAGCTTCTTCTATGAATTTGGAGCTAGAACTTGAATTTGCAAAGATGATTAGAGCTTGGAGTTTTAATTTTCCATTCCTCTCTCCATTATTGCTAAAGCTTGAGTATTAGGAAAAATAAGAATGAAGTGAAGAGGAGAGGTGAACTGAGCTAGAGTAATAAGCGGGGTTAATGGGCTGAAACCCAACCCAAAGCCCTAAGTGAAAAGTAGCAAAATTCTACTATCTCCAAACATATCGAAGTTTACACTCAAAAAAGTCGCAAACGTCATTTTGAACTCGATGGGGGTGGTCTCGAGTCCTGATTCGACCGTTTGCAAAAAGTAGCTTTTCATACAAAAAATCCGACTAACGATGCTATATTTAAATAAAATATTTAAATACACAATTGTAAAATATGCGGGTTGTTACAGACTCCCCTCCTTAAAGAAATTGCATCCTCGCAATACTTAAGAAGAAAATAAATAGTAACAACCATAAAACCATATCAACACAAAAGAAAATTTGAAATAAGAAGTTCACCATGAAGAGCACGAAAGAGTAAGTCCGAACGTGTTCGCTCGATGAATTCTCTGGATTCCCAAGAGCGATCCTTAGGATTTGAGAATCATTGAACTTTCACAAGAAGAACATCTTTAATTCGAAGGCGCTCAACCTCCGAAGCGAAGATACGAATAGGATGTTGCGCATAAGTCAAATAGGTGAAGCTTCAATTTCTTTAATAACACCGGGCTCAAGAATAAAAATCGAAATCCCTTAGGCATTTCCGTAGTTGAAAGATGTAGGAAACTTCATGAATAGCAGAAAATTGAGCCGGTAATAAAAGGCGATAAGACACGGAACTAATACGTTTGGTGATGGAAAATAGACCAATATATCGAGGTGCTAACTTTCCCGATCGACTGAAACGCACAACACCCTTCATAGGTGAAATACGAATAAACAAAAAATCTCCCACAGAAAATTATAATTTCCTTCTTCAGTTATCGGCGTAGGATTTTTTCTACTTTGGGCTTTTTTCATCCCATGACGAATAAGGTCAATCTTTTCTGTGAAATCACGAATAAAATCTGGACCTAAAACCAACTTCTCACCGGCCTCAAGCCAACAAGAAGGAGATCGGCATGGCCTTCCATAGAGTGCCTCAAAAGGTGCCATACCAATACTAGATTGGAAGCTATTATTATAGGAAAAATCAACAAGAGAAATATGATCTTCCCAACTTCCACCAAAATCAAGAACACATGCACGAAGAAGATCTTCAAGAGTTTGATTCACACGCTCAGTTTGTCCATCGGACTGTGGATGATAAGTGGTGCTAAAATTAAGCTTCGCTCTCAAAGCTTTTTGAAGACTCTTCTAAAATCCACTAGTAAACAATGGATCACGATCACTAACAATAGAAGTAGGAACTCCATGTAATTTAATAATTTCTTTAATAAAAAGTTTGGCCAAAAGAGGTACGATCCGATTTGTGACGCCCCACCTCTATACCCACACTTGCCAAGAACACTACGGTATAGTGCTGTCAACTAGCATGGAGAATAAGGCTGTTGAGGAGCGACCATCCATGTAATTGCTTATCACACGGTGGCTATAAATAATCTTCGAAAACAAACATAGAAATAATCATAACACAAATCAGTCACAGATATCCATATCACAAAGGCGGAAGAAGATATGAGTATATAACTAACACATGAAAGTGTACATCAGAGTAGTGGTCCATAAGATCCACGATAATACAAATGAATAGCAACACGTGCTATACAAAAGAATACAACTATGAGTCTATATCTCAAGTGTATACAACAAAAACTGCTAATCTAAACAGTTAGCCAAAAGTCAGAGTGATGAATCCCTGGGAAGAAGTCAAGCAGAAGCACCTGTAACATCTCGGTCTGACCCGAGTATTATTTAAGAAAATAATAAACGGGTCAGTCTAGCTATAAATATCAGATGACATGATATAACATAAAAGATATGGCATAAACATAAAATATCCATAATGACATACCACCATAAGTATGTAAATAATGATCAACAGAAGATCAATCAATAAGAGATAATCAATATCACAAGAATCTTCTCAAAGATTCAGAAAGGGCATCATACCCCAAACTTGTACTCATAACAAGTCAATGACATAAATTCTAGAAATCAATGCAAGAAGTCCAGAAATCATAGAAAAGAGAAAGAGGCCTATCACATGACGGTCCGAAGACCAAGGGGAGCTACCCCACATGTGTGAATGGAATCACACAGATTAAGGTCCAGACTAACCAAAAAGCAAAAAGGTATGTGTGAGTGGAATCACACAAGTGGTGTCTAGTCTAACCTCGCAACAAGAGACATCGCACAGTTGCTAGTCTAAATCATCAGAATGATCGTCATGATCAACGAGAAGTGTCAATTACACTAAGCTAGTAAATATAGAAGTTTAGCTTCATGTCCCATAACCACTTGCTTAACTTAAATATTTACGAACAAACTGTAAATCTTCACTAATAAAATTGTCATAAGAGGTTCAATCGAACAAGTTCAAGAATTAACCGACGAAGTGAACGCAAGCATTTCATACCACTTGTTTTACTAAGTCGTTTAATTAGATTTCTCATCCGAGTGAGGTAAAGGTTTGTATATACTAATAGATTGGAAAACGGTTTAAGAAAAGAGCTTTGTTATTAAAAATAGAGTTGAAATTGTTTGTTAAAAGAGTTTTGATATTTACTACTAGTATTGAAACCTTTATATTATAAAGTGACAAAACACATAAGCAAGTGTAGAAACAATCAGTCACAAAAATCGCATACGGAGATGTGAATAAAATCCAAGGAAATCAGCTCAATGTTTTTCAGATAAGATCCCCTACGGAGGGGGGGTCCGGGGGGGTGGCAACCCCCCAAGGTGGGGGTGCGGAGGCAACGCCACCGCTTACGGGGTTCGACCTGCCTCTATACCCTCACTAGACAAGGACACTACGGGGTAATGACGTCAACTAGCGTGGAGAATAAGGCTGTTGAGGAGCGACCATCTGTATAATTGCTTTGTGCGAGTACCGATATGCCAGATAAAAAATAACTTTTCATCACAAGAGGAAATCCGACATACCGACACAAACTCAAAGCTACTACACATTGGCTATATGAAATCTTCGGAAACAAATATAGAAATATCATAACACAAATCAGTCACAGAAATTCATATCACAATGGTGGAAATAAAT
This sequence comes from Allium cepa, assembly GCA_030765085.1. NCBI lineage: Eukaryota > Viridiplantae > Streptophyta > Magnoliopsida > Asparagales > Amaryllidaceae > Allium > Allium cepa. Next base: position 458,351,658 of record CM060932.1, read on the forward strand.
ATGAATATATAACACTTAAAAGTGTACATCAGCGTAGTGGTCTAACAAGATCCACAATATCGCAAAAGAATAGTTACAAGTGCTACCCAAAAGAATAAGTATACATCATGGAGTCTATATCTCAAATGTATACAACAAAATCAACTACTAATCTAAGTAGTTAGCCAAAAGTCAGAATAAAAATCCCAGATGAGGAGTCAAGTAGAAGCACCTGTAACATCTCGATCTGACCCGAGTATTATTTAATAAGAAAATAATAAACGGATCAGTCTTGCTATAAATATCAGATGAAATGATATAGACTAAGAGATATGACAAAAACGTATGATAACCATAATGTCATACTGTGATAAGTATGTAATTGAAAATCAACCAGAGATTAATCAATATCACAAGAATCTTCTCAAAGATCAAAAAGAATGTCATACTCTTAATTTTTATTCACCAAGTCACAAATATTGGCAAACATCACAATGCCAATCATAAAAGTTATTGAAACAAAAATTCACCAATGCACGAATATTGATAGAACTTATCAATGAAATCACAAAAATTGGCGAAACACAAATTTTAGAAATCATCAATAGAAATCCAAAAATCACAAAAAGGGGGAAAGAGGCCTATCACAAGACGGGAGCATTAAAACTCACCAACACGTGTATCACAAATGGAACGCTATTCCATGGTTGCTAACCACTAATTTTGATCCGAAGCTCCACAAAAACGGCCCGAAGACCTTTGAGCCGAAGCTCCACTAAAATGGTCCGAAGACCTTTGAGCCGAAGTTCCACTAAAACAGTCCGAAGACCATGGGTCGCTACCCCACCAAGCCAAAGCTCCACTAAAAACGGGGTTTAGTTTCCCTCGTAGACAAAGAGACATCGCACATTGCTAGTCTAAATCACAAAATGATTATCATTGATCGATAAGTGTAAATTACACTAAACTAGTAAATCAATGAGTTTAGTTTCATGTCCCATACCACCAGCTTAACTTAATTATTTACGAACAAATTGTAGACTTCCACTCGAGGTTAAGTGTCAACTACACTAAGCTAGTAAATATATAAGTTTGGCTTCATGTCCCATAACCACTAGCTTAACTTAAATATTTACGAACAAATTGTAGATCTCCACTCGAAAATTGTAACAAGAGATTCAATCGAACAAGTCCAAGAATTAACCGACGAAGTAAATGCTGGCGTTTCATACCACTTGTTTTTCTAAGTCGTTTAATTGGATTTTCTCGAACGAATGAGGTAAAGGTTTTTATATACTAATAGATTGGAAAATAGTTTTAAAAGCGAGTTTGATATTGAAAGTAAATGTTGAAATCGTTTTGATGAAAGAGTTTGAATATTTACAACTATTATAGAAACCTTTGCATTTTTAAAGTGACAAACCATAGAAATGATTATAGAAACAATCAATCACCAAAAATTCACATACGAAGACGTGAATTAAATCCAAAGAAATCGATACCAATTCCATCAAAATGGATATTTCTAAAAATCCATAAAAAGAAGTCATCAAAGTCGATAATAAGTTGTAACAACCAACCGGATCAACAAAAATCGATAAACCTTGGAAATTTACTCAAAAATAGCCAAAATAGGCAAATTAAATAGTTCCAGACGTCTGATAGGTGTTCCCACACGTCTGGCCCTAGGTTCTGAAAGTATATGTGATTTTCTCCCTTCTATTTTTAATTCATGGGCCATTTCAAACGTCTGAAATTTTCAACCAGACGTCTTAATTTGATTTTAGACTTCTGGATTTTGTTTCAGACATCTGGATTTGGTTTCTTCCTCTTCCAGACCCCGTTTCAGATGTCTGGAATTTTCAACCAGACGTCTGGATTTGGTTTCAAACGTCTAAAATTTTCTGCTAGGCAAAAAAAACAGCCTAGACAAAAAAATGGCAAATCCAAACCGGAAGTGATCGGACGAGCGAGCGAAAACTAGGGATTTATGCTAAGCAACAACCCATCCATATAAGCTCTTCGATACACTCCAAATAACATGTCCAAACATCCAAGATAGTATTTTTAAAGAATTAACCTCAGAACACCAAAAATTGGAATATTCATAAAACCAATTCAAATCAAAAGAAAATGAATATGAATAGATGTTAGAAATTCATACCTAACAACAAAGATAGACATAGACAGATGTGAGATAAAAATCTCCCCTTTAAACTCAAAATCACAAGAGAGAAGCTATAGAGCAATGGCAAGAACAATCACTCTTCAATTCCAACCCAACAAGCTTGAATCTAAGCTTAAAAGAGAAACATTTCCTAAGTTAGGTTTAGGAATTTCTGAAATTGAAAGGAGAATGAGTTGGAGAAGATGAGAAGGCTTACCAAAGCTTCTTTTATGAATTTGGAGCTAGAACTTGAATTTGCAAAGATGATTAGGGCTTGGAGTTTTAATTTCCCATTCCTCTCTCCATTGTTGCTAAAGCTTGAGTATTAGGAAAAATAAGAATGAAGTGAAGAGGAGAGGTGGATTGAGCTAGAGTATTAAGTTGGGTTAATGGGCTGAAACCCAACCCAAAGCCCAAGTGAAAAGTAGTAAAATTCTACTATCTCCAAACATATCGAAGTTTATACTCAAAAAGGTCACAAACGTCATTTTGAACTCGATGGGGGTGGTCTCGAGTCCTGATTCGACAGTTTGCAAAAAGTAGCTTTTCGGACAATAAATTTGACTAACGATGCTATATTTAAATAAAATGTTTAAATACACAATCGTAAAATATGCAGGTTGTGACAACCATTGTCCAGTGGTTAGGCACTTCGGCTTTGGTGTGAGAGGTCATAGGTTCGAAACTTGCATAGCGTGATTTGAACATGTACTGACATGTCGTATGCTGTATACTATCTACGACTTGTAGTACTAATACGTCCTGCTATCCCAGTACCTAATTTGCCTGAAAAATTAGTTATTAGCCTGCATGATGGAGAAATCATCACTCAAAAATCGAATATGAATGTATCCCCCCTTGTTTTAAATCTTGTAAGTGTTTTGGGCACAATCTAAAAAATTACATAATCAAGAATGTTTGGAAAGGAAAACAAACTCAAGATAAAAAATGCATGAATCAGTTGAAGAGACAAGTGGTATCAGCATGCATAAAGGAAACAATTAAGAGAATAAAGATAAATCTTCAAAGGAAATTTCAAGATAAAATGCTACAAATAGCAATAAGAACAGTTTTGAGTCTCAAGTGGATAACTTTAAAATTCGCAGTAAAACATTCAAAGAATTAGAGAAAGGGAATATTCATAATAAAGCATCAAATCAGCATATAGAAGAATTGAATGATGCAATTGATTTAGGAATGCTTTCTTAAGAAAATACTAAGATTAATGTTGGTCAAGTAACCAAATTCCAAGCCATCAATTCAAATTCATGTAGATGTAGACACTCTAAAACAATCTATTGAAAATTCCATTTCTTACGAGAAAAATCGTTCAGCTTCAAATAATGATAGCATGCAACTTGAAAGCAATTCTCTTCAAAAATATGTTGATAATACTTCTCAGAAAAAAGATAAAAAAGACACAACATTAAGTATAGATGATCAAGACCAACTTCTGAATAAAGCAGCAAAAAAGCTTTCTAGTTCACTGCCTCCAACAAGAACAGGAGGAAAAAGGAAGAAAAGTAGAATAAAAAATATTAATGAAATAATTTCCTACAAGGAGGATGCTGCTATTTTCTCATCAAATGGTGATTCAATTACAGAGGTTGAGTTCAATAGTAAATACCTGATGAAAAATCCTAATTGGATCTCACAGCTCAATGTGCAAGGCAAAGCACCATGAAAAAAGGGAATGAGGTTGGTGAAAGGGGACTACTACAGAGTGTCCTTGTGAATACGAATAATATAGAGATATTCTTTATAATATCCTTTATCTATATTAAACTAGTGCGAGCCCGTGCTACGCACACTGACTTCACCAAAATTTTGTTTAGTGGTATGTTTTTAAAATTTAGTCATATGAATATAAAGTGTATATTTGTAGATTGAATTTATTTTTATTGGTTTATTTGATGAACATCAATGAAAACTCTATAATTTAATCCGCCAAGAAATCTTGAAGCACAAATAACATAGTCGTTTTTTAGGGAATAATGGATTTATAAAAAAACATCAGCATCATATGTCAACAATTACTTACTTAGTAGTATTACATTACTGAATATGCGTGTTAGTTTAAAGGATAAAGTTATAGAATATGAGTTCAAATTTGTACACATTCGGTATGATAATAGGATTCCATATATGGAATAAAGAAACCATGCAAAGTGTGAAATAACATCTTGAAATTGGTTTAAATAAACAATATTCTAACATTTATCATCACAAACTATTACTAAATTAGGAAAATATTATAATGTATTCCAAGGTTGCATTTTTAATTGATATAGCATATTATAATGTAAGAAATATAAATAGTTAATGAATATTGCAAACTATATTATTTCTAAGCATTAAGGTAAACTTGACAGATTTTATAAACTTCTGAGTGAGTGACCAGAATCCCTCCACTTTGGATAATTAAAAATGATTATGTACTGTCATTGGTGATTGATTATTGTACTTCTTTATTATCTCCAATGTTACGACCATAATCCATCACTCGAGGCATCATAGTCTAATTTCTGAAACAACTAAATAATTCTAGCATTTATAATGAAACCAGCATACAATAACCGAATCAATATAAATTTTGGCTTAATTCTGAGGTAAATAATTATCACTGTGGGAAAAACTCTTGGATACGCATAAATATTTTAGATGACATCACATTGAAAATAACTATAATTATGAATGACATAAGAAATATAATCAACAAAGCTAGGCATTAAAATATCATGTAATTATATATCGTTATAGATGCTTGTAATATTTTTGTTTCGTAATCTAATATCAACAATGTATAATATTTATAACCCAATACAATTATTATGAATGTATGACAAAAATTATAGTTGCATTTTTAAATACATTGGATAAATAATGTTATCCTTCAAACATAAGAAAATATGCCGAAAAGATCGTATTGCCCTTAAAGATCGTGTTGCCCTTAAAGTTTATTCTTGCCCTTATAGTTTGGTAAGTTTTTGTTGAAGAAAACTATTTATAACTATATTTATTCTCGAAATTTTTAATTTTTTCTAATCTTATTGAAGGCGAGTAAAGTACTTTTAAAAATAGGAAATGAGCTCCTATGTTGTTGTTTTTCTTTGATACATATATTTCTCATATCGAGGAAACATTTGTTAAATTCACAAAACACTTCTTCTATATACGTTTCTACATTGCATTATGTATGTTAAATGTTGTTAATTGCGGATAAAAGGAAATAAAGAAAAAGAATTAATTGATTACATATTAATTCAATAATTGGTTAGAGTTAAAGAGATTTACTATGCAATTAATTATCTGAATAAATAAAATTAGAATACAATTCTCAAATTATTTTGAATACAAATTAATCAAACTAAAAAGAAATTAATTTTATTTATTTATATTACATAGTAATAATATATAATATGATCCTTAGTGTTTAGAAATAGTTTACTTATACTATAATATATAATTTTATTTCTAAGTTAAAGTTCTCTATTTATAAAACTTCTCGTGTTACATGTCACTTCATAGAGTTTTCATTTGAAATATTAATGACAAAAGGAAATAAATGTAAACAATTAATCGATTGCATATTAATTAAATAATTTATTAACATCAAAGAGCGTTATTATGTAATTAATTCTCTCATTTATTTGAATTACAATTTAATTCTCAAAGTTCTTTAAAGTCAAACCGATCATAATTAAAAGAAATTATTTTATATACTTTTTCCATGACAATAATATTTGTTATGATCCTTCTTACTTAAAAATAGTTTACTTATAATCGTAATGAATAACTATATCTCTAATCTTATAATTATACATAAACATTTCTAGATTGCAAAAAGTTCAAAACAACATAAAATAAAACAATTTTCGTAAAACAAAACAATTTTTGGACGTGTTTATATCTGCATGTTTTTTCTTCAATTACCAATAGTCTTTCTTTGTGGTAGAATTATTATTGTTGTGACAATTAAGATGAGTATTGCATTCAATTTATATTCGGAAAACCATTTTAAGTTTTAATTATTTTGAGGTGCCAATATTTAAAATGATAGAAATTATTTTTAAAATAAATTGTTTCCATAACACAAATGTTTATTGTAAGACCAAGTTGTCTTAACCTGTAATCTATATCTTGCGAATAACATAAACCCTAAGATCTAGAATTACATGATTATCACATATGTAATAAATCAATAAAACATACCTCCAAACATCTCGTATATGAATCAGCAATGGTTGTTGTCGAAAGCTGTTTCAATGGATAAAGGAAATGGTTTCTCTCTTTTTCCGTATATCTTTCTTTATGTGTTTTTTCTATATCCTTTGTGATGGGCAAAGGTTAATATTTATATGTAGAGAGAGGACCAAATTTGTAAACTTAGTCTTGATCGTCCATCAAGATCAAGATGAGAGAAATTAACGCTCTAGATTATAACCATTTTATTGATTAGCATATTAATATGAAAACCCTTTAGATTCTATTCACCACAAAATGAGGAATGAAACGTTTGAGGAAGGAAACGGTCAAATTTACTTACAAAATAAGGAAGAAAAATCCATTAATGTTTTCATATTAAATTCCTTACAAAACGGTCAAATTTCCTTACAGTCTCCCACTTGGTCAATAGTAAAATCCATTAATGTTTTCGTATTAAGGTCATAAGGTGCGCATGATATGCTAAACTTTTCTTTAGTCAGTTATCATAAGTGTCTTGGCTAATCTAGTGGTCAATGGAAGTCATGATGTGTACATGTTATTTTGCAACATGCTTACTTCCATGTACTATGACATTGACAACTTTCATAACTAGACCGTAGATGAGCAAAACTTAATGGTCACATAATGTCTTGAAGCAAAAGACTAGTTCTATTATCATTTGTCTAAATATAAATGTGTACACATTATAAAACAAAAATAAAAGATATCCAAATTATTAAGAGCTCAATAATTGTTATGTCTAGCTAAGTACAAAATAAATGGAATAATAAGAAGATAATTAGGAACTATCTGCAAGACCCATGTTATCAGTATGTCTCTAAAAGGTCTTTGGATGCAGTCCTTTCGTGAATATGTCTGCCACTTGTAAGTCTGTACTTATCGATTCAACAACAATTTTATTTAGTTTAACATCTTGCTTCAGTAGTAGGTATTTCAGGTCCATGTGTTTGGAACCTTTGGTTATCCTATCATGCTTGGAGAAAAAGGTTGCAGTAGACAGTAAGTGGATTAGAGATAAAACTTAAAGTGCCAAATTGTGTGACAAAATTACGCAGCCATGTTCCCTGAATTGAAGCCTCATAAAATGCTACGTATTCAGCCATCATGGTGGATCTGAAAAGCATCTCAGATTTCTGGCTTCTCCATGATATTGCATCTCCACATAAGAGGTATTCATAGCCAAGAGTGCAGATCCTAGTGTCAGGACTTCCAGCAATGTCTGAATCAGAATAACCAGTTACCGGTAGGTAACTTGATTTTCTATAGGTGAGCATGTAATTCCTTGTTCCCTTTAGGTATCTCAGTACCTTCTTTGTAGCTTTCCAATGAGCAATTCCTGGGTTACTTTGAAATCTACCCTGCATACCAACTGCATGACTGATATCAGATCTTGTACAAACCTATGAATACATCAAACTCCCTACAAGAGATGCATAAGGATATTTGGTCATTTCTTCTCGTTCCATAGGAGTCTTTGGGCACTGCTCAAAAACAAGTTTGTCACCTTTCTGCAGTGGGACAGGACTAGAGGAACAATTCGTCATGCCAAATCTCTCAAGAATTTTGTCAATATATGCTTTTTGAGACAATCCTAGAATTCCTTGTGATCTATCACGGAATATTTCTATTCCTATCACATAGGAAGCCTCACGCATATCTTTCATTTCAAAGTTCGTTGAGAGATGATCCTTAGTTTAACGTAATAAACCAAGGTCGCTGCTAGCTAATAATATGTCATCAACATACAGAATCAAAAATATGAACTTGCACCCACTGAACTTGAGGTATATACAAGGGTCAACTATGTTTTCTGTGAAATTGAAAGCGGTAATGATTTCATGAAACTTTAGATAACATTGTCTAGAAGCTTGTATCAGTCCATATATTGGTTTCTTAAGTTTACAGACCATGTCTTCCTGTCCTTCAATTATGAAGCCTTCAGGTTGACGCATGTAGACTTCTTCTTCCAAGTCTCCATTTAGAAAGGTTGTTTTCACATCCATTTGATGTAACTCGAGATCATAATGAGCTACCAATGCCATGATAATTCTAAGAGATTCTTTCCTGGAAACAGGAGAAAAAGTTTCATTATAGTCAATGCCTTCTTTCTAATTAAAACCTTTGAAAGCAAGTCTGGCTTTATATCGTTCAATTTTACCATTGCAGTCACGTTTGGTCTTGAAGACTCACTTACAACCGACTGCTTTATGTCCTTGCGGCAATTGAATGATTTCCCAAACTTGATTATTATCTATAGATTTCAGTTCATCTTTCATGGCATCAATCCATTTAATAGAATTAACATCCTTAATGGCTTGTGAATAAGAAATTGGGTCCGTAGTTTTTTCAGATTCTATTAGATAAAGCATATAATCATCAAGAATAGCTGATCTTCTTTGTCTTTGAGATCTTCTTAATGCTAGTTCCTGTGATACTTCATCAACATTATGATTGGTGATAATTTCATTATGGAGTTGTTGATCATTTATTGGGCTTTCCTCATTGTGAACAGGTTCAACAATGGGATGATTCTCAATATCTTTCGAAATAGAGGGTAAGATAATGAGTACCCTTATTTCATGAATGACTACTCCTTGTTGTTTTGTACTCCCACTGATTTCACCATTCTCATAGAATTTGGCATTTTCGGTTCCAACAATTCTTGTACTATGGTTAGAAAAATAAAATATATATGCTTTAGATTTTTCTGGGCAACCTATAAAGTAACCACTGACTGTCTTAAAATCCAATTTCTTTTCATTTGAATTGTACAGTCTAGCTTCAGCTGGGCAACCCCAAATTTGGAGATGTCTTAAACTAGGTTTCCATCCTTTCCAAAGTTCAAAAGGAGTCTTTGGAACGGCCTTACTTGGAACTCTATTCAAGATGTAGACAGCTGTTCGTAATGCATCCATCCATAATGATATAGGTAAATTTGCATGACTCATCATGGATCTAACCATTTCCATGTATGCACGATTTTGCCTTTCAGCTACACCATTCTGCCATGGAGATCCAGGCGTTGTGTATTGTTCAACAATTCCAAGTTTTTGAAGAAGTCTAGCAAAAGGTCCAGGATGTTGTCCCGTTTCATCATACCTTCCATAGAATTCACCACCCCTATCTAACCTAATGATTTTGACTTTTCTTTTTAATTGCCTTTCGACTTTAGTAATGAATACTTCTACAGCATCCACTGACTGAGATTTTTCATGCAACAGATAAAGATAGCAATAACGTGAAAAATCATCGATAAAAGTGATGAAATATTTCTCTCTTCCAAAAGTTGGAACATCAAAAGATCTGCAAATATCTGTATGTATTATTTCAAGAAGTTGTGTACTTCATGTGGCTCCTTTCTTTGTGTTTTTTGTTGTTTTTCCTTTAATACAATCAACACATGCTGTAATGTCAGCGAAGTCTTGGTCCGGTAGGAAACCATCTTTCACTAACCTCTTGATTCTTTCACTGGATATATGACCCAGTATTTTATGCCACAAGAAGTAAGAATCATTCTTGGATGACTTTCCTTTAGTTTCTTTTCCATGCAGGGTGGGTTAGATTTCAGCATTTTGTTTAAGATGAAGTTTATAAAGTCCATCAATTAATATTCCAGAACAATTAAGACTATAATTTTTAAATAAACTAAAACTTCCATTTCCAACTTCAAATGAATATCCAAATTTATCAAGTACACTTACAGAAATCAAATTACGGGAAATAGACGGAACATAAAGAGTTTGACATAAATCTAACTGATAACCGCTATCTAAAATAAGACGAAAAGTTCCAATAGCTTCAACTAGAGCTTTATCTTTATTCCCCATGGAAATGAAATTCTCACTTGGGTTTGTGGTTTGGATCGTAATGAATCCCTGCATAGAATTCGAAACATGAACGTAAGCAGTAGTATCAATCCACCAAGTAGAAGAAGGTACATTAGTAAGATTTGATTTGAAATGACTTACGAAACCCATAGGGTTACCTTTCTTTTCGAACCATGCTTTGCGCTTAATGCAATCTGCCAAGAAGTGTTCAGGTTTCTTGAAGAATTTGCAGACATCATCCTTCTTTTTCTTCTTGGATGGTTGAGTGGCGTCATCAGATTTGGGTGGTGCTCTTTTATGCTATGAGTTGTTCTTTTTTGCCGGCTTGTTTTCCAACCCCTTGAGTGAAATAAGCAACTTTAATGCCTTGCGAGCCTTGCCTAGACTCCTCTTGAACCAGTTTGTTAGTCAATTCATTTAGACTCCACTTTTCCGTAATAGTGTTGTAATGAATTTTTAATGGTTCATACTGAGCAGGTAAGCTAGTGAGAATGAATTGGACGAGAAAAGCATCGTCCGTAACCAATCCCAAGTTCTTAAGTTTAGCAGCAAGGTTAATCATTTCGATGACATGAGCGCTCATTGAGCGAGACCATCAAACTTCATGGTTACAAGATCTGCCATAAGTTTTCGAGCAAGGGATTTTTCTACAGTCTTGAACCGATTTTCAATGGATTGCAAATATTCTTTAGCACTTTCAGTTTTGGGTAGGGAGGTTTTGATGTTGGTATCAATCACCATTCGCATAAGCATCATGCTAAGCCTAGTAGATCATTCCCAATCATCATGGAGTTTGTTTTCCTCAGGCGTACTTGTGTCAGTAAGTGGGGCTGGCTTTTCCTTAAGAAGAGTCATATCTAGTTCAAAAACGCCCAAAGAAAACTCAACTTGCTCTTTCCATTCTGAGTAGTTGGTTCCATTGAGTCTTACGATAGACGTAGCGTACGAATTAAGGTTTGAGGGCATTGCAAATGCAGATATAAAAGAAATGTAGGCTTCTTTATTAGAATAAAACACATGTCATAATAAGATGTTAGGTTTAGCGCCTCCTGTTGGTAGGCAGTAGAACCATACTCATGGAAGAATGATAAACATTAATGTTTCATTCGTTATTATGCAAGCAGCAGCCGCCTGTGGATGGGATTGCATGCATCATACCAGAGGAAACAAGGAAAATAAGCGCGGAAGCTTAAACTAAAACAAGAGAGAAAAGAGGGAAACCAGATCGAACCAGGTGGTCACCTACTTTGTTTTTTTTTCGCATAAACATTTGCCATTCTTTCAAGTAATCCAAGTAAATTCCATACATGAATTCAACATATAAACAATTATTTTGCAAATCATATACAAACAATTATCTTGCAAGTTCTAGATCATGAATTTAATGTCAAACTAGGAAACGATTGTTTTCAATATGTATACTTTCTGAAAAATATTCGCATACAATAAGTTGTTTCATATTATACAGTAGGTCAAACATTAAAGTAGAAAAAGTTAACTTTTGCGAAAATATAAACTTTCCAGATCAAGATCTAAGCATACAGTCAATAGAACAATATTGATAATCATGATTACTATAGAAACTTAAATAATATGAATATTAAACTTGAATTATATTAACACTAATAATCATTATCGTCATCATAGTAAAATTACAAACATCACATCATAGATCCATGCTAGTTTCGTTTTATATATTGATGGATAATCATGAATTCTAAAACCATGCTCTGATACTACATGTAGTCTATATCTTGTGAATAACATAAACCCTAAGATCTAGAATTACATGATTATCACATATGTAATGAATCAATAAAACATGGCTCCAGACATCTCGTATATGAATCAACAATGGTTCTTGTCGAAAGCTGTATCAATGGAAAAAGGAAATGGTTTCTCTCTTTTTTCCTATATCTTTCTTTATGTGTTTTCTCTATATCCTTTGTGATGGACAAAGGTTAATATTTATAGGTAGAGAGATAACCAATTTTCAGATTTGTAGACTTAGTCTTGATCGTCCATCAAGATCAAGATGAGAGAAATTAACGCTCCAGATTATAACCGTTTTATTGATTAGCATATTAATATGAAAACCCTTTAGATTCTATTGACCACAAAATGAGGAAGGAAACGTTTGAGGAAGGAAACGGTCAAATTTCCTTACAAAATAAGGAAGGAAGATTTATTAATGTTTTCGTATTAATTTCCTTACAAAACGATCAAATTTCCTTACATAACCTAGACTATTTCACAGTTGCACTTGGAACAAAAAATAACACCGATGCAGTGAACGCAAATCTCTTAAAAAGGAATAAATTTACCAATTTATTTTTTAGATCAATTGTCTTCTTCTAATTTAATTTTTTTTTTCAAGACATATTTGCTGATTTCAGTCACAATTGTTGTTCAGAAACAAAAAGAACAAACAACTGAGAGAGAAAATTCAACTATAATGAAAAAAAAAACCAAATCCTATCTCAGTATAGTCTGTTAAATGCATTATAAATATGATGGTGACTCTAATTATATGTTTGGTAAAAATCAGTCAGCAAAATGACCATTTCATTAAGTAACTGCTCTCGATGTTTACATCTCTCTCTACACACACCCATAAACCTTGAACCCACACATTCGTATTTTCTTTTACTGCATATAAGAAACTTAAGCCAATATGAACCCTCAATATGAAAGAAAGTTGTCCAAATAATGCTATGTAGCTACTCCATCAAAGATGATAATTACTACCGTCTAACTGTATAACTATAAAAATAAATAAACAATTATAATCTATACTTTTAACATGTAAATATAACAGTTATTCACTAAATAGATGAGTGTCGTAATTGAAATACGTGAAAGTGATCCAGAAAAAGAGCCAGAGCCTGTATATTCACTAAATAGAATGAGTGACTGAAATGATCAAATTAGACGGATTGAATGTAGTCAATCCACTAAAAAACTCATTTGTTTTATTTATTCGGTTAAAAGAAAAAATATACTAATATGTGAGGTATATAGATAGCTGAAACCATGGTACGAACCATAGTGCTATAGACAATCGATTTCATTATAGGTAAGACGTGAAATAAAGTATAGGATAGTTAATAAACCATCTTCAACCCAAGTAGTCAGAAAATCACAAATTTCATTACTTAAGCAATTACTAATTTTTATCAAGTGTCCACCACTATATAAATATCTAAGCAATAATAATCTTCAATCTTAGAAAACAATTCTTCAAGTAGAGAGATTAGAAATTTGCACTTTATATTAATAGATCATGTGTATGAGAACAAACTCTTAATTAAGATTCATTGGCCATACAAATTACAAAATCTACAAACAATATATTACAATAATATGCCATCTTTTTAGTGCAAAGTAAATATTCTGCAGTTTTCCTGTTGGATCTTATAACCAATCACATACTAACCCACAAGTTACTCTATAAGTTTATGAAACTTTTTTAGAACTTAATATTTGGTTTCCATCGACAAACCCTAAACTATAAAATTTCCTTACCATAGGCGTTGCTTCTGGTATCTCCACTCTTCTCAATTATTGTTGAAAGATGCTTTTACCTTCCTCATTTGTCTCTGCATCTTCAATCTCTTTTGCAATTGTGTTCTTGGTGCCTTGATTTCAGTTCCTGGAAACTTTTCTGTATTAGTTTCCAGAGTACATTACAGCAAATTATGTTATGACATTTGAACCAGGATGTATATCTCATTTTTATCTAGTTAGCTAACATTTTATCTGCTTTATGATATAACCACAGAACCCAGAACCTGCTGTTGAGTTCGATGCTGTGCCAAACAAAAAACAGCAACATGAAGTTAATGTTGATATGATGGCATTATACATGGTTATATATTCATCATGTAATGGATTATATTTTATCGAAGCCGACATCTATTTTTTTATCACGACAATTTCGAATTAATTGGGTTTGGTGGACATAACTCGATGGTTGCCTTTGCTCCATATAAGCCTTGAATAGGTTTGAGTGAATGAACTTATTATCTAAAGGCCTTTGTGTCTGAGATTATATATATGGATATGAGGCTATCAAATTGTATAATTTATTTTCCATCATTTTTAAGGTTTTTCATTTGTTAGCTTTTAGTATTTGGTGTTTGATCAGTTGTTAATCATATCTGTATCCATATAAACTTGACTTTTACTTGTCATTCAATTATATTCATCCATGTTCAGTGTTGTTTAACATTTTGTGCAACATTTGTTATGTATTTGTTGTATGTTTGTGGCATTTTATTTCATTTATCAATGAAAAATGTATTTTCTTTTGTTCAGCTGAAGTGTCCAAATATAATTCATACTAATTCTGCTCTATTTTTGAATGTGGTTGCACTCTAATTTGGATCCCGTAGTAGGTGTGATTCTAGTGCTGTTTGAAGATGAATCGATAGCATGTTAGTTGATGGAAGAAAATGAACTGTTTGTCAAATGCTTAAAAGTGAATAAAGAGAGAACACCGAATTATGGTTGCTCTTCTTTGATGGTTTGTCAAATGTTAGTTTAATGGTTGCTCTTCTTTGATTTGGGTTGACATTAGCGTTGCTTTTTTGAAATTGATAGTGAATTTGAGAAGCTAATCATTCTTATCTCTTCCTTTTTTTGGTCTTTCTTCTCTTCTCAACTATTGCTGAAAGTAAGTGTTCATGTGTTACTTCTTATTATAATTTGAGAAAAAGAATAACCTAATTATAATTTCAATTTAGGTAGAGGTAACATCACCTCTTGCTATGAAACTTCCTACCATTATCAAGATGTCCATACTCACACTTTAGTTATGAAATCAACATCCATCAAAACTATTGAATTTCCATAATGCTATCAAATTTTACATAACACCAAGATTCCTATGAGACATAATTGCTAGCGACTATATAATAAAATAATTTTAGAAGTAGGATAACACAAATATGTGTATGTGTATATATATATATATATATGTATGTATGTATATATAAGGTTACATGCACAACACTATAGGCAAGTGTAAGTGGGATAGATTTCAACAAACAAATATTATGAATGAAACTTGTTGGTAGACTTCGCTGTAAAAATTCAAAGAAAATTATTTTCTCAACGATACCAAAAAAGCTGAAACCAAAACAATCTTTTATCGACGTAGAAATAATATAAACTTAAAACAATGTTGAAAATACATTTTAACATATTAAATTAAATCATCAAGATTTAGACCATTGCTACCCTATCAAAATTTAACTTATTGGTTCTTGACAAATAAAATCATTGGTAACCATTATTCCCCTTTTATATACACCAACAACCACTACAAAATTAGTTCTCATTTAACCGATTATTTTATGAAAGATGATAAAGAACAATGAACTACAGAACATGATCTAGGATTTTCTTTTGGTAGTTAGAGAGCTAGCATATGAACTCGTGGTCAAATAAAATTATGAAAACATATACATCCAATATTGAAATTAAACAACAGAATTTTTTTTTTCTTTTCATATTGATCAAAATTGAATATAACATTTTGAAGTCCATAAAAAGTAAGGAAAATTGAAATAATTTAGAATGCTATACCTGGTCAAAGTCTTCTTATTATTAGTAAAGCCAAATCCTGTCATCTAACCCCACTTTACACTTGCTAATATAGTTGTTTTTGCTTATCTTAACTTCATAATCTGCAACCCAGTAGTCAATCTCGAAGAATCCCCTTCACTATTTTCAACGAAGACAGGTTAATTTAAGGCAGAAAAAATGAAAAACATGGATATCAGTTAGGGAATAATTAATCAAAATTTATAACTAAGATATAACTCTCAATGAAGGCCAATAGCTTTTGATCCAGGATTCTCAAAAAAAAAAACTTTTGTAGCTCAATTATCAAGTTATATGGTAAGTGCGGCACTTTAATGGCTACTGAGTAATGAGAACAGTCGTTAAACCAATCAAAATAAGCCCATTACACCTACAAACACAATTATATTCGATAGTGAAGAATAAGGTGACTACTAATACAAATTCAACACTAAAATTATACAACTCAACACTATAACAATTCATGGAAATACTGTGAATTATATTTCCTTTACTATTTACTAAGAGACTTTGTTTGAACCCAAGTAAACCCAATTATCCCTCAAAACTAAAAAATATATATTAGTAAATTCATTTTAAGCTTTTGCACATCGATTGAACTCAGATGGTAGCATCAAAAACCAAGGCAAACATTATAAGTTCACTATATTTAGTCTATCTTACATCTAAAGTGACTAACAATAATTGTTAAGGAGGAAGATGGGAAATAGTATGACAACTAGATATACAATTCTTAAAGGTCCTATTGGATAACTTGGATGTAAAAGGGCTATACTAAGTTTTGTACATCTAAAGTGAGTCAAGGTGTAACTTTACAGCAGGTTCATGGTACACATATAAAATAGAGTTCTCTTTTGGGCAAGATTTAACCAACTTTAGTATAACTACAAATATTTAAAATCACCCAACAATAAATTCAGAGTTCATAAAATCTAACTAATGATAGATATAAGAATGAAGCATGGTACCAATACATGAAAAACTGATAACTTCATACTATAGGAGAGGAATAGGTCGCTTCCCTAGCGATTGATTGATGCTTAAACGATAATCCATCAGCTATTTGAGAAAAAATGGTGCTCGCCGATGATGGGATGATGAAGACAATCTGGAAAAGCACAACGCGACGGCGCAGTTGAGGCAACCGTCGCTTCATTAGAGTTAGGGCATTTCATGGGCAAGGATGTTGGATCATATGAGAAGTA
This sequence comes from Allium cepa, assembly GCA_030765085.1. NCBI lineage: Eukaryota > Viridiplantae > Streptophyta > Magnoliopsida > Asparagales > Amaryllidaceae > Allium > Allium cepa. The sequence goes on from CM060932.1 coordinate 458,368,670, forward strand.
GGGTTAGACTGAGAATGGGATGAGAATGAATTGAATTGAATTTTTCTTTTGGTAAAGAATTCGATCACCTTTGAATCGATTTGATACCTTGAGGATATGTTGAAATGGTAAGAGCTAAATTTTTGAAGAATTGGTAAAACTCAGCTTGAATTATTATTAATTACCAGCATCCCTATTTATAATACATACCCAAGACTCTATCTTATGCTAACTCTAAAATTGTGGAAACAGCAGGAAATCTTCCGAAGATATATCCCTTATCACATACCACTCATAACATCTAATCATACATTGCGGAAACAGTAGAAAATCTTTCGAAGATATATCCCTTATCTCATACCACTCATAACATCTAATCATATATTCTAAATATATCATAATATCTTAATCATATATTCTAAATATATTATAATATCTTAATCGTATATTCTAAATATATCTCCATACCCCCCTCAAATTGGAGCATGAGATTCAAAAATGCCCAATTTGATGAGAAGAAAATCAAATTGAGCCTTGCCATTGTCTTCTAGACCTCGTATCTCATCCTTCATGGAAAGACACCACTCATCGGATTTCATGGCTTCTTTAAATGATTTAGGGTTCTTACCCTTAATTATGGCTGAGGAGTGATTGGAAGGAGGAGAATGATAATTTATAGAAAAATTGTCACAATTTATGTAATGTGTTAGAGGATAAGAATTACCTAAGGAGTGATTGGAAGGAGGAGAATCAGAAAATGGACCATTAGCAAAAACCGTATGTGTCACAAAATCTCGATACAGAACATTTGGGAACTTTTATCGAAGACCACGACCCATCTCCTGTGGACTAGTAGACTGATCCGAAGCAAAACCATACGTAGACCAGCAGACCCATTATCATTAATCAAAAGATCAAAATCCTCATCTTCATAAATTATTTCAGCAAAATCTTGATGAATATCATAATCATTATTCTCACTAGATATAATATTGACATCTTCCGAACACCAAAACGAGAATACCTCTACAAATTTCACATCTCTAGACATGAAAAATTCCTTTGTATCAAGATCAAATAATTTCCACCCCTTCTTACCGAACGGGTAAACAAAAAAAATACACTTTGGACTCCAACTCGCAAATTTATCTCCCTTAGTCTTTTGATTATGAGCAAAGCACAAGCACCCAAAGGTTCGAATAGCACCAAAAGTGGGTGGTTTACCAAAAAGTATCTTAAAAGGTGTTTTATTTTGTAACATGGAAGAGGGTGTACGATTAATTAAATGAACGGCAACAATAACATATTCACCTCAAAAATAAATAGGCAAGTTTGCTTGAAAGCGTAATGCTCTACCCACATTCAAAATATGTTTATGTTTCCTTTCAACTCTCCCATTTTGTTGTGGAGTACCCACACAAGAAGTTTGAAACAAAATTCCAGTTGCATTAAAATAATCAATCAAACAATTAACTCAGTTCATTATCACTTTGAACGACCTTAATTGTTTGAGAAAATTGCCTATCGACCATAGCACCGAAGGACATAAACATTTGAAACACCTCTAATTTGTCAACCAACAAATAAATCCAAACTTCTCTCGAAAAATCATAAACTATCGTCACAAAATAACGGGCCCCACACGACGAAACGTGTCGATACAGACCCTAAAAATCACAATGTATTTTCTCAAAAATTCTAGAAGCTTTATTGTCACTTAAAGAAAACTTGTCTCTAGGATGTTTAGCATGCATACATACTTTACACCCTTTATCTAAACTATCTTTATTATTTATGACGTGAGGAATTAACTTTCCTAACTCCCGTTCAAATCAGCTCCTTCGTTTGGTCCTGTATAGAACAAGTATGAGAATCAAATTGGACAATAGTTCGTAAATCATCATTAGTTGAGAAACAGAAATTAAATTGCAACTCAAGTTTGTCACATAATGTACTCCGATGAGAGTAATTTTGTCCGTCACACATATGGATCCCACCAACGTAGCAATCACTTTTTCACCATTGGGCAAACCAACAGAACACTCAAGATTTTGTGCGTCAATTAACCATGAACGTTGCCCTATAACATGATGGGTTGCTCCGATATCGATAATCCATGAAGTATCATCAAACTTACCATTCAATTGATTTTCGGGAATCTTACTATTACCAATCACGCCCAAAATAGCTTTCCACTGCTCATTCATGAACAATTGACCCAAGGCTGACACCGTCAACGAATTAGATGCGATAGAGGAGCTGCTACTAGCAGCCGCATTAACGCGTACTTGCCCCCTACCTTGCCCAGCGGAGCTGCCTTGTCAGCCATTGAACCAACCATCGGGGTATCCATGAAGCTCGTAACACCGGCTAACCTCATGACCTGCCTTCTAGCAGTGGCTGCAAACGGATTTCGCCCAGCAACTTGAGGCCTCTTGGCCCTGCTTTTGCACTGAGAACACGACAGTCTATCAGAGGTTCCTCGACCCCGGCCAGCCCCTGTATGTACAGCGAAATCGACTGCTTCAGAGGGATTTGCTTGATTTCCTGCTTCGATTGACGAACACGTTCTTCTTTTGACACTAATTGATAAGCCCGATCAAGATTGGGAAGAGGATCTTAAGAGAGGATATGTGTGCGCAAAGGACTATAAAATTCAGAACAAATGCCCATCAAAAAATCGTGTAATTTGGCCTATGCTCGTCGTTCCTCATGTAATCTGCCAGCCGAGCATGAGGAACAACAAGAACAAGAGATTAAAGGTTCATGGTGATCCAATTCTTTGCACAGAGCATGCAATTTACCATAGTAAACCAAAACAGGCATCGTCTTTGTCTGCTCACATCGCGCAATTGAAGATCGTAATTGTTGAACCCTAGGTCCATTTGTTTGGGAAAAACGTTGCTTGAGATGATCCCAAAAGGATTTAGCTTCCCTGAATTTCAACAAAGAGGACTTAATCTCGAGGTCGATAGTATTTGAAATCCAAGAAATAAGCATAGCATTAATCGCGTTCCAATCGGACTTTGTACAGGGAGGCGCTGGTGTAAGGATACTGTCATCAAGAAATTCAAACTTGCGTCGGGCTTCTAAGGCCGTCTGAATATCAACCGACCAGTCGCCATAATTATCGGCCTTGAGTCGAGTGGGTGTAATGAAGTCTCTTGGTCAATCTTGTGAGCTGAGGTAATAAGGGGAATTGGGTTCAATTTTAGGCCATGAAGGAGGCGGTGGATCTTCAACACTAGGCATAACAAATTATTCTTGAATAAGAAATCATTCTTTGGCTTTGATACCATGAAGAATTGGTAAAACTCAGCTTGAATTATTATTAATCACCGACATCCCTATTTATAATACATACCCAAGACTTTATCTTATGATAACTCTAAAATTGTGGAAACAGCAGGAAATCTTCCGAAGATATATTCCTCATGACATACTACTCATAACGTCTAGTCATACATTGCGAAAACAGCAGGAAATCTTCCGAAGATATATCCCTTATCACATACCACTCATAACATCCGATCGTATATTCTAAATATATCATAATATCTTAATTATATATTCTAAATATATCTCAATAATTTTCCCCTCTTTTCATCCCAACGGCAAAGTACTACAGCTGTTGAATTGGGGGAATGATATTATTTAGGGATTGGATTGGAGGGAAAGAGAGGAAAGCGAGAGCTGCACATGGAAAGAAAGTAATAAAATGTGTGACGGTTGCGTTCAAATTGGAGGACGCTTGTCGGCGCTTGAAATGCAAATATATTATAGATATAGATTTGAAGACTATTCAGTTGCCAAAATTCAAGGGGCTTGTGTGCTCTTGAAATTGAATTAGCTATTCATATTATAGTATAGATGTCGAATGGAATATTAGGGGGCTTAACTCTCTAGAAAGAAAATCTGATCTTATTCATTTTTTGAACAAGTATAATTTGAGTATTATTGGTTCCCTTGGACATAAATTAGATGAGAGCAAAATTAAATTTTATCATAAATGCTCTCTGAATAATTGGAATATAATTAACAACAATATCATAGGAGGCAATGGTAGAATTATGATTTTATGTGATCCTAATATCTTGGACAAAAAAACATTATCAGTTAAATTTCCAATCCATTCGCTGTATATGTGAAAATAAGGGAGGTTTGAAATTACCTTTATTCAACATTGAAATAGAAAGAATTTTTCTTTGGAATCAATTAGACCAATTAAACGATAAAAATCATAATCCATCAATTTTGATAGGGGATTTTAATACTATTATTCATGCTTTTGAGAAAAGTGGAGGCAATCCATTTCTTTATAGAAAATAAAAAATAATCAGTAACTTTATTTTAAAAACTAGTTTAGTTGAGCCTACAAAACACGGTAATAAATTCAGTTGGAAGTTGGGTGAACGTAAAAATATTCATTGTAAGCTAGACATAATTCTTTTAAAACAAATTTTTTTATGCACTTCTCAAATTTCATTGTAACACTCTTTCCCAAGTCTTTATTGATTGCACGCCATTACAATTCTATTTTTCAAAAAATAATTTAAATAAAACACTATCTTCTTTCAGATTTATCAATGGATGGGTCCATGAAAATTTAGATAAAGAAGCTGTTCAAAATGGTTTTGCCGACCAATTTCAAGGCACTACCCAATTTAAATTTAGCAAAACATTCCAATACATAAAAGAAATTTGAAAAGATGGAATAAAAATAAGCTAAATTCAGAAATCAATCAAATTAGAGTAGAGCGTGAGTGTTTGCAGAATAGTGTTGATAATGATAACTCAGCCTCTCTTATTGTAAACCAATTTTTTCAATCTTAGAGCAATTTAATTAAGGCTCTTCATGTTTAAACAATTAATATGAAATAGAAAGCTAAGGTTGACTGGCTAGCCAATAGGGATGAATCTAGCAAATTTTTCTATGCTAAAATGTCCAATATAAGGCACAAAAATTACATTGGAAAATTGATAGATAATTATGGTTTAGTTGTTAATGAAGTTTCTAAAATTGAGTTTAAAGCCATAAGTTATTTTAATTCACTTTTAAATTTGACCCTTGTTTAAAGAACTTTCCTACGATTAATGTTAAATATTTACTTCATCCAAATAGTCAAGAAATTTTACCGGCCTCTGTAACTTGGAAGAAATAATGCTTTTTATTTTTAATGTGAACAATGATAGAAGTCTTGGACCAGATGGTTTCTGGGAAAAATTTCATAAAACTCATTGGGAAGAAATCAAATTTAAAATTCTAGACGTGGTACATGAATTTTTTGAAAATGGTAAAATTCTAAAGAATTCAAATCATACATTAATCATATTGGTACCTAAAGTTAAAACCTCTAAAGGCTAGGGGATTATAAACCTATAGCATGTTGTAACTTCATATATAAAACCATAGCTATTGTTCTTTGTAATAGAATTTAAGTTTTTTTTTTTGAAATTCAATATTTTTGAAAACCAAAGTGCTTTCATCCCTGGTAGATTAATAGCAAAGAATTATTTATTAGCATTTGAAACGATACAAAATTTTAATCAAGGATGTAAAAACAAAATCTGCATTGAGATGGACTTGCGCAAAGATTGTGATAAAATAAATAGACATTTTATACTGCATATGATGAATTAGATGGGTTATAATGAATAATTTTGCAATCTAATAAGAGAACGTATTGATAATGTTGCTTACTCGCTACTTATTAATTGTTCTACTTATGATTTTATTTATAGCAATAGGGGTATAAGGCAAGGAGATCCACTTTCTCCTTACCTTTTCACAATTGCTATGGAGTTTCTATCTATACAAATGGAGTTTGAACATATAAAAGGAAACATTAAAACCACAAATAAGGTAAAGCCATTTATAACTCATTTATTATATGATGATGATTTATTATTGTTTTTGAATGCAGTGAGAACATGCAAACATTATGGACAATATTTTTGAAAAATTAAAAAACTTTGCTAGACTGGAAGTAATGAAGGCAAAAGTTAAATTTATTTCAGCAAACTGTGCCTCAAAAAATAAAAAAGGCTGAAAACACTCAAATTTCAAGAAGGAGAGCTGCCAGTAAAATATCTTTGACTAACTCTTAGTATGAATCAAATCAATGACAAAGATTATGCTGGACTAAGATATACTACAAAACAGATTAGAGGGCTGGTTAAGCAAACTGGTTTCTATTGATAGAAGATTAGAATTAACTCAAATTGTCATCACTGCTATTATCATATACGGGCTAAAAACATGTAATATTATAGCAAAATCAATTCAGAAAATAAAAAAAATGTGTTCTACCTTCATCTAGAAAACAAAATACGATAAAGAATTAATGGCTACTATTTGTAATCCAAAAGAAAATGAAGGACCGGGCTTAAGAAGCTTCAAGGATCTAAGCACCATCCAACCATTTAAAATTATTTTTAAAATTTTTAGAAGGGGATTCACTTTGATCAAAATGGATGAAGAATAAACGTGTGAAACAAAACTTCTACACTATGTCGGTGGAAAACCATTATTCGAACTCTTGGAAAAACATTCTAAACTGCAGAGAAATTGGAATAAATGGTTAAAAGGAAATTTAAAGACAATAAATTAACCAGCCACTGGTTTGACCTTTGGAATAAGGGCAACTCTTTAGTAAATTTATTAGGCTGGTTTAATTTACCACATTTTTGAGGAGCCAATCCTAATGTAGATAGCATTATTCAAAATAACATATGGAACATCAACTTACAATCAACTGTCTCTATATTAAAAAAAGCCAGAAGTAGCATTGAAATAGATCCAAGCTTAAGCAATGACAATTGGTGTTGGAAGTTCACTTTAAAAGACAAATTTTATTCAAAAAATAGATAGGAATTTACCAAATATGCTCAAGTAGAAGTGGATTGGTAAAAAACCATATATAATAAGGCAAATTACCCAAAAATGGCACATTGTGCTTACTTTGCTGCATTAAACAGATAACCTACAGGAGATAGATGCCATAAATGGGGAGAAAATGGAATTTTTTTTTCTAATTTGCAAAATAGAGATTGAAACTATAGGACATGTATTCTTCGACTGCATCTAATCTAGGCATATTTGGTTTATAGCCAAAAGAAAAATCAACCTCGGCCAGAATGCTTCATTTGATAACATAAGAAATAGTATTCAATATATTCAACAAAGATTCAAATCCAAAACTAAAACAAAAGAGCATAAAAAGAGTTCAACAATGCTTGCATTATGCTAACAATAGTCATCTATCACATAAGGAAAGAGAAAAATGCAAGACTGCACATAAATTAGGAAATAGATAGCATCCAGATTTGGAAAAGCTAAGAAACATAACGTAAAATTCTCTATTAAAAAGAAGAGAAAAATCACAATGAATCTTAATATCATTCCACAATCATTCATGATCTAGATAACTATAAGAAGAGAATTGAAGCATATTTACATAGCAGGAAAGTCAGCTCAGATGTTTCCTATGGAAAACTCCCTTAACTTAGTGCTAAACATAAGTCAAGAGAGCTTTCAGATTGGAACAATCTCAAGTCCAATGGTCTAGTTGCTGGAGCGACCATTCCAGTACCAAAACCAGCAGTCTCCTACAAGGAAGTCAACAAGTATTTAAAATTATAATTCAGTTAGTAAATCTAAGGATAATCCTAATCAAACCTTTTTGTTACCAAATTTTGGCAGGAGCTACCGCTCTTCCAAGTTCATACTTGAGGTAGGGTTACAACAAAACAGGATTTTGCCGCTAGAAATCAATACTCAAAGATTATGCGAAAGCTATTTTAGAAGTAAACTCAATAAACAAGTATATCACTTATCTATATGGAACAAGGAGAAAGCAGCAAGCTTCAAAGACAATAGGACCAACCTGCAAGTGATCAAAGCTCAAGCAAATTCAGGGAACATTGTTATTCAAAGCTATCTACTTATCTTAATACTAAAGAGAACGGGTACAATAAGGTTATAAGTAGTAAGGTTCGACAGCAAATGAAACGAACTATAGATGAACGAGTATTATCGAACTACTATAGATCTAAATTCTCAGATCAACAAATTGGGAGGAATTATCATAGCAAAGAGTGGAATTGGAAGCTTTCGTGAGCTATGCTTTCACTATAACTTAAGATATAGAGTAAATCGCTTCTGAATGCGAAGCCCTAATTTGTAGGGTTGAGAAGTTTTCGTAATTTAGGAGTTAGAAAGATAGAAGTAAATGTTGTGGCTAGGTTTTATTTTGATATATTAGTCGCATTGTGTAATATGGGCTGCAACGTTGTTTTCCTATGGGCCTTGGGCCTTCATGTAACAAATTTCCGAAAAAAGGAAGAATTTACAAGGCCAAGGCCTAGAAAGTAACAAACATATCAGGTAAATCCAAAACCTCACCGCTTGAACAAACGTTTTAACCTAGCTGCACTTAAACTTTCTCAAACTGAGAAAAAAAATGTAAAAATGGAAAAATAGTGCCAACCAAAAATTGTGCTACTCCTCCATATACTCTCTTGCTCAATTGAAGGATTCTCAAAGATACTTTGACGCTTCAGTTCTCTATAACTCTGACTAGAATTAGCACAAAAAGGCATCACATTTTTATAGATCTTATTATTCTCCATGTTCAAGTAGCTGCACTCTCCTTCGTTCCAGAAAGATAAGTGATAGACCTTACTGTTGAGCTTGCTTCGATCGTAATTTCCATTTGAGTTTGGAATGCTGTCCAATACATTATGATCTTTATGCTTAAGCAAAGAATGATACTTATATGGCTATGCTTCATGGAGTGGTAGATTTTAGTCATATAAGGTAAATGAATTATTGATTTTCCTTGACATTTTATTACTTCACTATAATCAGAACTAGAATTGATATTCTCATTGCAAGTAGTACATCTGGTATGGATTTGTGATCGGCCACCTCTTAATGCAACCCTACCATTATCATTACTAATTCTGCTGATTCCACCATGCGAAATATCATAAGAATATTTCCCTCTTTACAAGTATGCCTTCAGTTGCTCTTTATAATTATCTGGTTCATATAGCTCTTGCATCTTTTCATGAGTGCATAATTGTTGTTTGCTTGACTGTTGGAATATTATTTAACTGTCTATTTCAATTTCATTCCAAAGCGAAATTGTCTATTTATTTGTTGTTGTACAATCTCGTATTTCTTTTTTTCATATATGATAAACTACGGTTGAGAGAAAAATGCTAGCGGTCGACCTATGGTAGAAGAGCAGTCGACCGGTCCCTGTCAAGTGGTGGCTCGGGTTTGTGAATTTGAACTTTCGAGATTTTATAATTTCCAACCGACCTTCATCCAATGGTTTCGATGCGTTTCAATCACTATAAATAAGACCCTAGACCCCTTATTTTTATTCACAAAATATTTTTGGAACGTTAGCGAAGCTCAATCAATTTGTCTCTTCATAGATTCAGAAAACTCCACTAGGGTTCGAAGTAAGAAACTCTATATATCTAATTTTGTTTATTGTTTATTTTTTCAATCTTTTCTTCTACATTCCCTCAATTTATGAATTTAATCTATTTGTACAAATCCCTTGCTGTATATATACCAAGTAGAAGATATCTGATAAAGATTGTCAAAGGTGTGTCAAATCCAAAGGAGGCAAAGCTAAGTATATATTGTGAGTAGAAATCTTAGCCTTTCTATTTTAGTAGTTGATTAGTATAGTTTGGGTATGAATATGCTTTGGGGAGCGTTAGTTCGGGAAAACATCATATTATCAAACCCCAAAACCCCTTCAATGCGAAATGTCAATTCTATGTCGGAATCTCAGTTGTTTATGTTAAAATAATGGAAATAGTGCAGATTTGAAGTTTTGATAAAATTACCTTCTATCCCACTCCTTATTCTTTCTATTTGAATTTGGTTAAAGGATTTTGATTATGGAATAGTGTGTAAGGTGCAAATTTTATTCGTAGATTGCACTTCTTATTCCCATGAATTAAATAGGAATTCCTTTATTTTTTTTATGAGGAAAAGGAGTTGAATAGAGCATAAAAAATTGGTTATGTAAGTTTCTAGTATCAATATTTTTTTCTTTGATGTAATAAGTTAGGTTTAAATTTTAATTGTATACAAGTCTATTGATTGGAATTTTTGATATGAATATTAGGATTTTGGTACTGTTGATAATACGAGGATGAGACTTGTAAAGATCCGTTTCTTCGGCTTTCGAAAATCGACACTAATATATCCTTAGTATTCACGTGCTACAAATCCAAGCCAGAGAGGCGGATTTTCAAGGGTATGAAAGAAAATAAAGACAGAACAGAATCTCACACAAATGAAATAACATATACTATGTGACGACTCGACTTTCTCACCATAGAAAATCGCATCATCTTGAAGAAAGAAAGGGATATAAAAGAGGAAAGAAAGAGAAGAAAGAAGAAACAGCATCAGAATCTCAACAGCGGAACGAATAAATTATATTAATAACATAAATATTTCATAGTATACAACACATATCAGAGTTACACAGTATATACATCACATACTAGACATTTATAAACGCATGTCTAGTTATTACAATTCAATACAACTCAACAAAGAGATACCAACACAGAGAACACACAGCGGAAACTATATATCTAACGCCGAAGCCTCCTGCTCCATTGCTCCTCCATAATTCGTCAAAGCTAACATGAATCCCTTAGCTACTCGTAAAAATTTGAGTACCCAAGAGTTTAAGAAAACAGAAGATAAACTCTGGGTCAGACATGGGACTGGTGTGAGTAACAGGTTAAAGTTGCTTAACTTTGAAAAACCTTTGAAAAGAAAGGTACCACGTAAGACTTCCCACACATAAACATGGAAAAGTTTTTACCTTACGCTAACCAAAACATTTGATAGAAAATCCAGTGATATTATAATAGGTCTAGGGTTTTCAAGTAAATAGAAAATAGCCGAAATTGTTACATTCATTAGATTCCAGCTACTAGCCACCAAAGTGGGTAATACAATCAAAAACGTTGGCACTTATTGGATTTTGGATTCCATACAATGGCAGGGTTACCGAGGTACCGCCCGTCACAAAACATGGCCTAGATCACCGTACCAAGGATCACTCCCAATCCCCTGCAACACAAGACCGGAACCATCCCTTACTGGACAGTCCCGAACAAGACAACCCCGCAGTTGGCGTACGTTCCAACCTTCCACACAGCCGAATAAAAAAGGGACTTCTAGATAGGGGAAAATCTCGTCCTACTTGGGCATGACCCACTTAGCCTCGCTGCACCTCCCCTGTTTTAGCCATTCCCCGTTGATGAGGCTTGAGGCTACGATTACCTGTAGAGAACACATCTCTTAGAATGCTAATCGTCCACCTGACGATATTCTGAAAGCATTCAATCCATACAAGTTCGTTCCGGGTTCGAACGAAACCGAAGGCATTATCTCGTTACACTCATTTTGGAATCACCCTCAGAGTTAACGACGATAACCCTTGCACTCTGAATCTTCACCTCGAATCTGAAAGTACTACTCCGTCAAACTCATCTCGGAATCACCCTCAGAGTTATACTGACGAATAGTTCTTACACCTCGAGTCTTCACTCTTCACTTGAGATTCACGACCTATCGTTAATTTGGATCGATATGGTTTTCGGATATCCAAATCTGGAAACCCGATCCCGGTCTCATTGAAATCCAAAGCATGTCTTTTAAGGCCAAGTTGTTTTAGAGTTTAAAACAATTCAATTATCTATATACATCCAGATAGATAATCCACAAATTCACAATAGATAATAACAGATGATCCATATTATCATTATCAAAAGATAATCCATATCATCATCACGATGCAACCAATGCATCCATATCACACAACATTATTTATCTCATATCTAAGATCTCAAACCATTCAAGGCAACCAATATCATCCATTCATATATAAGCAATGATTAATAATCACACCAAATAAAATTAATTTAAATTGAATTAAATTAATTACATCATTTCTAATTAATTTAAAGTGAATTAAATTAATTACTTCATCAATATAAATCTTGCTTACATAATCATTAATTAATTATCCATCAATCAATTAATTAATCTCTAATCAATCACCTTAATTAATCATCCTTGATTAATTATTCCTTAATTACATTCAAGTAATTATTATTTAATTAATTTTACAAATTAATTATACTTAACCAAATACAGTAATTAATCTTTAATTATTTCATAACTTAATTAACTATAATTAATTACATTAATTCTTATTAATTACATTAATTAATTCCTTCATTGATTAATTATTTCCAAATAATCCCTTCTTAATTACATCATTAATTATAATAATTAATGATTTCTAATTAAATTTTCTAATTAAATTAATTACATTAGGTAATTAATCTTCAATTAAACCATAATTGTTAATCATTCTTGATTAACCCCATTCGGTAATTAACTACCCTTAATTACTTCACAAAATAAATAAACTACTCCATAATTAATTATCTCTAATTAATCCCTTAATTAATTTTACAAAGCAATTGTACTCAAATTACTTCATCAACAAATCACTTTCAATTAATTGCATCCAGTAATTACCCATTAATTACTTTCGTAAGTAATTTCTTTCCATTAAATTACATTAAGTAATTATACTCCACAAATCATCAAATGATTATTCTAAATTAATTAAAATGAATTAATTAACTTAATCTAATTAAATTAAACTCAATTAATTGCAATTAGTAATTAATTCCTTAATTACTTTCATAAGTAATTATACTTAACAATTTACACAAATGATTATCTTTAAATTAATTAATCTAATTAATTATTAAAAATTAATGACATTAATTAATTATTAAATAATCCTTAGTTAATAACCTTCATTACCTATTAACAATTCATTAATTATTTTTCCTAAAGTAATTAACTTATTATTGATTACAAATTAATTAATCATTAATAGCCCATTAGTTAAACCCTAATTATTTAATTAATTAAGTGTTAACTGTAACTTAATTAATCCTTTATTACTTGATTAATTAATTACTAATCTGTAATTAAAATCTAATCTTATTTAATTAATGACTCATAAATTACAAGTTAATTATTCTAAGAATAATGAATCTTAAACCTTAAATTTAAACCCTTAATTACTTTAAGTAATTATTCATTTCATTAATTTATTAAATAAATTAATTATTCATTTAATTACCCTAATAATTAAATGCATAACAAATCATTAAATTATAATTTAACTTTAAGGTAAAATGTTTTCCTTATCTATGGTTAAATTATTATTCATAAAGATATTTGAAAACATTCATTTCCAAATTTATTTTCAAATTTCATTTTAAATTTAAGTTTGAAAATGAAACTCAATTTATCTTCAACAAGTTTTAAAATCAATTTAAAAACTTTAAATTTACATGATAAAGAATACTTTTTCTTATAAAAGAAATTTTTACAAGAGTTTAAATCAAATTCCTTTTTAAATTCAAAACATTCAAAATTTGTTAAAACACTTCAATTTATAAAACTTAAATTTATTTTAAAACAAAGATTCAAATTTAGATTTGAATTAGATTTAAACTTTGTTTAAAACATTTCTTTACATTTCAAATTCCAATTTAAATTCGAATCCCTTTAAAAACACTTTTAAACACTTAACCCCTTTAAGGTTATTTAAAACAAATTTGAATTTAAAAAACTTATTCATTTCCAGCTAAGATTCGAATTAAAAATTGAATCCATTATTTAAAATTAGATTTGAAACTTATTTTAAATCTTTGCTTAACACTTTTAAAATTCAGTTTAAATTTAGAAATCATAATAGGATTTCTAATCTGAACAAAACTAACTCGAATCACAAAGAAACCACTCGAGCCTACCCTAGCCTAACCCGAGCAAAAACACAAAATAACTCGAGTAAAATTTCGATAAGTGTAAATTACACTAAGCTAGTAAATAAATGTTTTTAGCTTCATGTCCCATACCACTAGCTTAACTTAATTATTTACGAACAAATTGTAGACTTCCACTCGTGGTTAAGTGTCAACCACACTAAGCTAGTAAATATATAAGTTTAGCTTCATGTCCCATAACCACTAGCTTAACTTAAATATTTACGAACAAATTGTAGATCTCCACTCGAAAATTGTCACAAGAGATTCAATCGAACAAGTCCAAGAATTAACCGACGAAGTAAACGCAAGCGTTTCATACCACTTGTTTTTCTAAGTCGTTTAATTGGATTTTCTCGAACGAATGAGGTAAAGGTTTTTATATACTAATAGATTGGAAAATGGTTTTAAAAGCGAGTTTGATATTGAAAGTAAATGTTGAAATCGTTTTGATGAAAGAGTTTGAATATTTACTACTAGTATAGAAACCTTTGCATTTTTAAAGTGACAAACCATAGAATGATTGTAGAAACAATCAATCACCAAAAATTCACATACGAAGACGTAAATTAAATCCAAAGAAATCGATACCAAATCCATCAAAATGGATATTCCCAAAAATCCATAAAAAGAAGTCATCAAAGTCGATAATAAGTGATAACAACCAACCGGATTAATGAAAATCGATAAACCTTGGAAATATACTCAAAAATAGCCAAAATAGGCAAATTAAACAGTTCTAGACGTCTGATAGGTGTTCCAGATGTCTGTCCCTACGTTCTGGAAGTATATGTGTTTTTCTCCCTTCTATTTTTAATTCCTGGGCCATTTCAGACGTCTGAAATTTTCAACCAGACGTCTGAATTTGATTTCAGACTTTTGGATTTTGTTTCAGACGTCTGGATTTGGTTTTTGCCTCTTCCAGACCTCTTTTCAGAAGTCTGGATTTTTCAACCAGACGTCTGGATTTGGTTTCAAACGTCTGAAATTTTCTGCTAGGCAAAAAAAAACAGCCTTGACAAAAAATGGCAAATCCAAACCGAAAGCGATCGGACGAGCGAAGAAGACTAGGGATTTATGCTAAGCGACAACCCAGCCTTATAAGCTCTTCTATACACTCCAAATAACATGTCCAAACATCCAAGATAGGATTTTTAAAGAATTAACCTCAAAACACCAAAAATTGGAATATTCATAAAACCGATTCAAATCAAAAGCAAATGAACATGAATAATTGTTAGAAATTCATACCTAACAATAAAGATAGAAATAGACATAGATGTGAGATAAAAATCTCACATTTAAACTCAAAATCACAAGAGAGAAGCTATAGAGCAATGGCAAGAACAATCACTCTTCAATTCCAACCCAACAAGCTTGAATCTAAGCTTAAAAGAGAAACATTTCCTAAGTTAGGTTTAGGAATTTCTGAAATTGAAAGGAGGATGAGTTGGAGAAGAAGAGAAGGCTTACCAAAGCTTCTTCTATGAATTTGGAGTTAGAACTTGAATTTGCAAAGATGATTAGGGCTTGAAGTTTTAATTTCCCATTCCTCTCTCCTTTATTGCTGAAGATTGAGTATTAGGAAAAATAAGAATGAAGTGAAGAGGAGAGGTGGACTGAGCTAGAGTAATAGGTGAGGTTAATGCGGTGAAACCCAACCCAAAGCCCTAAGTGAAAAGTAACAAAATTCTACTATCTCCAAACATATCGAAGTTTATACTCAAAAAGGTCGCAAACGTCATTTTGAACTCGATGGGGGTGGTCTCGAGTCCTGATTCGACCGTTTGGAAAAAGTAGCTTTTCGGACAAAAAATCCGACTAAAGATGCTATATTTAAATAAAATATTTAAATACACAATCGTAAAATATGCGGGTTGTTACAGACTTCCCTCCTTAAAGAAATTGCGTCCTTGCAATACTTAAGAAGAAAATAAATAGTAACAACCATAAAAGCATATCAACACAAAAGAAAATTTGAAATAAGAAGTTCACCATAAAGAGCACGAAAGAGTAAGTCCGAACGTGTTCGCTCGATGAATTCTCTGGATTCCCAAGAGCGATCTTTTGGATTTGAGAATCATTGAACTTTCACAAGAAGAACATCTTTATTTCGAAGGCGCTCAACATCCGAAGCGAAGATACGAATAGGATGTTGCTCATAAGTCAAATAGGTGAAGCTTCAATTTCTTCAATAACATCGGGCTCAAGAATAAAAATCGAAATCCCTTAGGCATTTCCGTAATTGAAAGATGTGGAAAACTTCATGAATAGCAGAAAATTGAGCCGGTAATAAAAGACGATAAGCCACGGAACCAATACGTTCGGTGATGGAAAATGGACCAATATATCGAGGTGCTAACTTTCCCGATCGACTGAAACGCACAACACCCTTCATAGGTGAAACACAAATAAACACAAAATCTCCCACAGAAAATTCAAATTTGCTTCTTCAGTTATCGGCATAGGATTTTTTTCTACTTTGGGCTTCTTTCATCCCATGACGGATAAGGTCAATCTTTTCTATGGAATCACGAATAAAATCTGGACCTAAAACCAACTTCTCACCGGCCTCAAGCCAACAAGAAGGAGATCGGCATGGCCTTCCATAGAGTGCCTCAAAAGGTGCCATACCAATACTAGATTGGAAGCTATTATTATAGGAAAAATCAACAAGAGAAATATGATCTTCCCAACTTCCACCAAAATCAAGAACACATGCACGAAGAAGATCTTCAAGAGTTTGATTCACACGCTCGGTTTGTCCATCGGACTGTGGATGATAAGCGGTGCTAAAATTAAGCATCGTTCTCAAAGCTTTTTGAAGACTCTTCTAAAATCCACTAGTAAACAATGGATCACGATCACTAACAATAGAAGTAGGAACTCCATGTAATTTAATAATTTCTTTAATAAAAAGTTTGGCCAAAAGAGGTACGATCCGATTGGACCGAACGGGAATAAAACGGGTGGATTTTGTAAGTCTATCAAAAATCATCCATAAGCTATCCTATCTTGAACGAGAACGGGGAAGGCCGACAATAAAATCCATGGAAATTTGGTCCCACTTCCAAATTGGAATATCCAAAGGTTGCAATAACCCACCGGGCCTTTGACGCTCGGCCTTAATGCGTTGGCAAGTCATGCAACGCTCAACGAAGTTAGCGATATCAAATTTCATTCCATCCAAATAATAAAGCCGCTTCATATCAGCGTACGTTTTACAACTACCGGAATGAATGGTAAATTTAGAACGATGAGAATCTTCTAAAATGTCTTTACGAAGGTCATAAATATTTGGCACGATAAGTCTACCAAATTTTGGAATACCGCCACGAGAATCAATATCAAAGTCTTTCAAACCTTCAATATCAATTTATCCCTACAACTTTGGCTAAGAAGAGCCAATTCGGGATCTAGCTTTTGAGCTTCAAGGATGCGGTCTAAAAGAGAAGGATGAGCCTTAAGGCTACATAAAACAATAGATGATCATAAATCAGATTCACGATCTCAAATCTCACAAGTGGATAAAGTCTCGAGATCATTCCATTCAGATATCATCATGGAAACAACCGCTTGTTGCTTTCGGCTAAGAGCGTGGGCAACACGATTTCCCTTTTCGGGAGTATAAAGAATATCAAGATCATAAGATGCAATGAACTCGAGCCAACGCTGTTAACGCAAATTTAGTTCCTTATGAGAAAATAAACATTTCAAAGATTTATGTTCAGAGTGGGAAACGAATTTCTCCCCCAAAAATAAAGGATGATGCCAAACTCTAAAATCGATAACAATAGCCGCGAGCACTAGATCATGAGTGGCATACCTAGTCTCGATAGGCTTTAATTGTTAAAAGCATAAGTGATAGCATGTTTCCTTATGCAAGAGAACGGCACCCAAACCAATACGACTCATATCGGTACAAACAGTGAAATCTTGGTTCCCTTCAAGAATCATAAGAATAGGAGTATCGAAAGAGAGAGTTCTTTTAAATAATCTACTTTCCCGAAAAGCTAAAACTTTCAAAATTACATTTTTACAAGTTAACTTATTGTGTCAGATTGTCTCATCAAAGCGTTTAGGAAATTCCTTTCGATAACGTTGATCAAGCACATCGACCAGAATTCTTAAAGCACTCAATGGGCAATATAATCACAAAATCATCTTTTATATGATAAACATGTTTCTTAAAAAAACTTTTAAGAATATTCTTTATTCGTTCTAAGAACAAAAATCCAATTATACTTATAAATAAATCTTATGAAAAAGATTTGCAAGATTTTAAATTGTTGTTTTCATCCAAAATCAATAAATCCAAGAATGGAATCATCGAGATATTCGTAGAATACTTGATTCATAAAATGAATGAAATAAGCTGGACAAACTGAATGACATAATAAGTAATTCATAAGAATCATAACGAGTGCGGAATGCGGTAAGTGGAATGCTAACTCCCGCAACTCGTAGCCAAATGAAAATCGGTGGCAAGGTCGAGCTAAAAAGGCCTTAACACCACTCAAAATATTGCTTAGGAGATAATCCTAAGACAAGCCCAAAAATACCGGAAAATTTCACAAACTATTGAACGAGGGAAATAACACTTTACTCAACATGTGGGCTTAAAGAATAAAATGATGCCATCAAATTGGAATCGAAATCATTAAGAAAAAATATTAATCTTCTTAACAGATTGAAAACGTCGAAGATGAATAGTCCACTCGGGACATGGAATATGGCTTCATAATAATTAAGCCAATCCTTTCACAAAAATCCATTCCGAAGCCTACGTAACGCATAACATGCAAATCGGCTCGGAAAGGAAAATCACATAAGATAATTTCGTCATCAATAAAAAAAAGCAAATCGAGTGTTGCGGATCCACCAACCAGATTCGCAATTCTCAAAGAAGTCATCAAGCCCAAAATGTTTTTAAAGAAAAAGAATCGACAAGTTCTTTTGATATAAAACAATGAGATGAACCCATATCAACAAGAACTCGAAAAGAATAATCACAAAACAAATGAAATCAAGGATTGAATGAGAAATACCTTGACCAAGCAAAGTGTCACTGGGAGCTTTTAGCTTTCCCTCTCTCCTACTTTGAAGTTTGGGACATGTAGATAAGTAATGACCCGAGCCTTTGCAATAGCGGCAATAAAGGGGTTTTGGGCACTTAATTACATAATGGTCCGTGGAACCATAATTGTAGCATTGTTTACAACTAAAGGTAGGAGTCTTTGCTACCGAAGTTTCTTGTTCCCCTTTCTTCTTGCTTTGAAGTATGGGGCAGGCAGAAATATGATGACCTGAATTTTTGCAATAACGACAAAAGAGTGGCTCCGGACACTCCCTTGCATAGTGGTCCACAGAGCCACAGTTGTAGCATTCTCCACGATTAGGGATTGGAGTCTTTGCCACCAAAGTAGTTTGCTTCACTTTCTTATTGGGATTAGGGCTCTTGAACTTAATATGCCTCTTCTTGGAAATCCCAATATCACTATCACCTCCTTTACCAACCTCTTCATGTCGAAGAGTGATATCACCAAGCTGATTGAAAGGGACTTCAAGTTTCAGAGGTAAAACCATTTTGGGGTTCTTACTCAAAGCAGAGATAAACCTTTGATTCTTTACAAGATCTAAAAGTTTTTGGACAGACATGAATACGCCATCTAGAGAAGGATTACTGGATTGACCAGCGCTAGGACTGCCAGAATAACCATTTCTTCTTCTTTAAGAAAGAAAGAAAGAAAGAAAGAAGAGGAAAAGGTTATTCACATAATGAATATCAAACAATGATGATAAATAAAACAAGGCATCACAAAAGAAAATAGGATAAGATGGTACGAAGACTCGAATTAAATCCTAATGCACGACTCCTAAGATGGACTTAGGACGATGATCCTTGTTAAATTATTCTACATTGTTTCGAAGTTTGGCTCTGATACCAAGCTGTGACGCCCCACCTTTATACCCTCACTAGACAAGGACACTACGGCGTAATGCCGTCAACTAGCATGGAGAATAAGGCTGTTGAGGAGCGACCATCTGTATAATTGCTTTGTGCGAGTACCGATATGCCAGATAAAAATATAACTTTTCATCACAAGAGGAAATCCGACATACCGACACAAACTCAAAGCTACTACACAATGGCTATATGAAATCTTCGGAAACAAATATAGAAATATCATAACACAAATCAGTCACAGAAATTCATATCACAAAGGCGGAAATAAATATAAATATATAACACTTAAAAGTGTACGTCAGAGTAGTGGTCTAACAAGATCCACAATATCGCAAAAGAATAGTTACAAGTGCTACCCAAAAGAATAAATATACATCATGGAGTCTATATCTCAAATGTATACAACAAAATCAACTACTAATCTAAGTAGTTAGCCAAAAATAAGAATAAAAATCCCAGATGAGGAGTCAAGTAGAAGCACCTGTAACATCACGGTCTGACCCGAGTATTATTTAATAAGAAAATAATAAACGGATCAGTCTAGCTATAAATATCAGATGAAATGATATAGAATAAGAGATATGACAAAAACGTATGATAACCATAATGCCATAATGTGACAAGTATGTAATTGAAAATCAACCAGAGATTAATCAGTATCAGAAGAATCTTCTCAAAGATCAAAAAGAATGTCATACTCTTAATTTTTATTCACCAAGTCACAAATATTGGCAAACATCACAATGCCAATCATAAAAGTTGTTGAAACACAAATTCACCAATGCACAAATATTGATAGAACTTATCAATGAAATCACAAAAATTGGCGAAACACAAATTCTAGAAATCATCAATAGAAATCCAAAAATCACAAAAAGGGGGAAAGAGGCCTATCACAAGACGGGAGCATTAAAACTCACCAACACGTGTATCACAAATGGAACGCTATTCCATGGTTGCTAACCATTAATTTTGAACCGAAGCTCCACAAAAACGGCCCGAAGACCTTTGAGCCGAAGCTCCACTAAAATGGTCCGAAGACCTTTGATCCGAAGTTCCACTAAAACGGACCGAAAACCATGGGTCGCTACCCCACCAAGCCAAAGCTCCACTAAAAACGGGGTTTAGTCTCCCTCGTAGACAAAGGGACATCGTACATTGCTAGTCTAAATCACAAAATGATCATCATTGATCGATAAGTGTTAATTACACTAAGCTAGTAAATAAATGAGTTTAGCTTCATGTCCCATACCACTAGCTTAACTTAATTATTTACGAACAAATTGTAGACTTCCACTCGAGGTTAAGTGTCAACTACAATAAGCTAGTAAATATATAAGTTTAGCTTCATGTCCCATAACCAATAGCTTAACTTAAATATTAACGAACAAATTGTAGATCTCCACTCGAAAATTGTCACAAGAGATTCAATCGAACAAGTCCAAGAATTAACCGACAAAGTAAATGCTAGCGTTTCATACCACTTGTTTTTCTAAGTCGTTTAATTGGATTTTCTCGAACGAATGAGGTAAAGGTTTTTATATACTAATAGATTGGAAAATGGTTTTAAAAGCGAGTTTGATATTGAAAGTAAATGTTGAAATCGTTTTGATGAAAGAGTTTGAATATTTACTACTATTATAGAAACCTTTGCATTTTTAAAGTGACAAACCATAGAAATGATTGTAGAAATAATCAATCACCAAAAATTCACATACGAAGACGTGAATTAAATACAAAGAAATCGATACCAAATCCATCAAAATGGATATTCCCAAAAATCCATAAAAAGAAGTCATCAAAGTCGATAATAAGTGATAACAACCAACCGGATCAACAAAAATCGATAAACCTTGGAAATTTACTCAAAAATAGCCAAAATTGGCAAATTAAACAGTTCGAGGCGTCTGGTAGGTGTTTCCAGACGTCTGGCCCTAGGTTCTGGAAGTATATGTGTTTTTCTCCCTTCTATTTTTATTTCCTGGGCCATTTCAGACGTCTGAAATTTCAACCAGACGTCTGAATATGATTTTAGACTTCTGGATTTGTTTCAGACGTCTGGATTTGGTTTCTTCCTCCTCCAGACCCCTTTTCAGACGTCTGGATTTGGTTTCAAACGTCTAAAATTTTCTGCTAGGGAAAAAAAACGGCCTAGACAAAAAATGGCAAATCCAAACCGGAAGCGATCGGACGAACGAGCGAAGACTAGGGATTTATGCTAAGCGATAAACCAGCCTTATAAGCTCTTCGATACACTCCAAATAATATGTCCAAACATCCAAGATAGTATTTTTAAAGAATTAACCTCAAAACACCAAAAATTGGAATATTCATAAAACCAATTCAAATCAAAAGCAAATGAATATGAATAGATTTACCTAACAATAAAGATAGACATAGACATAGATGTGAGATAAAAATCTCACCTTTAAACTCAAAATCACAAGAGAGAAGCTATAGAGC
Organism: Allium cepa; assembly: GCA_030765085.1. Taxonomy (NCBI): domain Eukaryota; kingdom Viridiplantae; phylum Streptophyta; class Magnoliopsida; order Asparagales; family Amaryllidaceae; genus Allium; species Allium cepa. The sequence continues at coordinate 458,390,985 of CM060932.1, forward strand.
AATGGCAAGAACAATCACTCTTCAATTCCAACCCAACAAGCTTGAATCTAAGCTTAAAAGAGAAACATTTCCTAAGTTAGGTTTAGAAATTTCTGAAATTGAAAGGAGAATGAGTTAGAGAAGATGAGAAGGCTTACCAAAGCTTCTTCTATGAATTTGGAGCTAGAACTTGAATTTGCAAAGATGATTAGGGCTTGGAGTTTTAATTTCTCATTCCTCTCTCCATTGTTGCTAAAACTTGAGTATTAGAAAAATAAGAATGAAGTGAAGAGGAGAGGTGGACTAAGCTAAAGTATTAAGTTGGGTTAATGGGCTGAAACCCAACCCAAAGCCCTAAGTGAAAAGTAGCAAAATTTTACTATCTCCAAACATATCGAAGTTTATACTCAAAAAGGTCGCAAACGTCATTTTGAACTCGATGGGGGTGGTCTCGAGTCCTGATTCGACAGTTTGCAAAAAGTAGCTTTTCGGACAACAAATCCGACTAACGATGCTATATTTCAATAAAATATTTAAATACACAATCGTAAAATATGCAGGTTGTTACAACCATTGTCCAGTGGTTAGGCACTTCGGCTTTGGTGTGAGAGGTCATAGGTTCGAAACTTGCATAGCGTGATTTGAACATATACTGACATGTCGTATGCTGTATACTATCTACGACTTGTAGTCTAATATGTCCTGCTATCCCAGTACCCAAATTGCCTGAAAAGTTAGTTATTAGTCTGGATGATGGAGAAATCATCACTCAAAAATCGAATATGAATGTATTCCCCCTTGTTGTAAATCTTGTAAATGTTTTGGGCACAATCTAAAAAATTACATAATCAAGAATGTTTGGAAAGGAAAACAAGAAAGTTTGGAAAGGAAAACAAACTCAAGATAAAAAATGCATGAATCAGTTGAAGAGACAAGTGGTATCAGCATGCATAAAGGAAACAATTAAGGGAATAAAGATAAATCTTCAAAGGAAATTTCAAAAGAAAATGCTACAAATAGCAATAAGAACAGTTTTGAATCTCAAGTGGATAAGTTTAAAATTCGCAGTAAAACATTCAAAGAATTAGAGAAAGGGAATATTCATAATAAAGCATCAAATCAGCATATAGAAGAATTGAATGACGCAATTGATTTAGGAATGTTCTCTTAAGAAAATAACAAGATTAATGTTGGTCAAGTAACCAAATTCCAAGCCATCAATTCAAATTCATGTAGATGTAGACACTCTAAAACAATCTATTGAAAATTCCATTTCTTACGAGAAAAATCATTCAGCTTCAAATAATGATAGCATGCAACTTGAAAGCAATTCTCTTCAAAAATATGTTGATAATACTTCTCAGAAAAAAGCTAAAAAAGACACAACATTAAGTATAGATGATCAAGACCAACTTCTGAATAAAGCAGCAAAACAGCTTTCTAGTTCACTGCCTCCAACAAGAACAGGAGAAAAAAAGAAGAAAAGTAGAATAAAAAATATTAATGAAATAATTTCCTACAAGGAGGATGCTGCTATTTTCTCATCAAATGGTGATTCAATTACAGAGGATGAGTTCAATAGTAAATACATGATGAAAAATCGTAATTGGATCTCACAACTCAATGTGCAAGGCAAAGCTCCATGAAAAAAGGGAATGAGGTTGGTGAAAGGGGACTACTACAAAGTGTCCTTGTGAATAAGAATAATATAGAGATATTCTTTATAATATCCTTTATCTATATCAAACTAGTGCGAGCCCGTGCTACGCACACTGACTTCACCAAAATTTTGTTTAGTGGTATGTTTTTAAAATTTAGTCATATGAATATAAAGTGTATATTTGTAGATTGAATTTATTTTTATAGGTTTATTTGATGAACATCAATGAAAACTCTATAATTTAATCCGCCAAGAAATCTTGATGCACAAATAACATAGTCCTTTTTAGGGAATAATGGATTTATAAAAAAACATCAGCATCATATGTCAACAATTACTTACTTAGTAGTATTACATTACTGAATATGCGTATTAGTTTAAAGGATAAAGTTATAGAATATAAGTTCAAATTTGTACACATTCGGTATGATAATAGGATTCAATATATGGAATAAAGAAACCATGCAAAGTGTGAAATAGCATCTTGAAATTGGTTTAAATAAACAATATTCTAACATTTATCGTCACAAACTATTACTAAATTAGGAAAATATTATAATGTATTCCAAGGTTGCATTTTTAATTGATATAACATATTATAATGTAAGAAATATAAATAGTTAATGAATATTGCAAACTATATTATTTCTAAGCATTAAGGTAAACTTGACAGATTTTATAAACTTCTGAGTGAGTGACCAGAATCCCTCCACTTTGGATAATTAAAAATGATTATGTACTGTCATTGGTGATTGATTATTGTACTTCTTTATTATCTCCAATGTTACGACCATAAGCCATCACTCGAGGGCATCATAGTCTAATTTCTGAAACAACTAAATAATTCTAGCATTTACTTTAAATAATGAAACCAGCATACAATAACCGAATCAATATAAATTTTGGCTTAATTCTAAGGAAAATAATTATCACTGTGGGAAATGCTTTTGGATACGCATAAATATTTTAGATGACATCACATTGAAAATAACTATAATTATGAATGACATAAGAAATATAATCAACAAAGCTAGGCATTAAAATATCATGTAATTATATATCGTTATAGATGCTTGTAATATTTTTGTTTCATAATCTAATATCAACAATGTATAATATTTATAACCCAATACAATTATTATGAATGTAAGACAAAAATTATAGTTGCATTTTTAAATACATTGGATAAATAATGTTACCCTTCAAACATAAGAAAATATGCCGAAAAGATCGTATTGCCCTTAAAGATCGTGTTGCCCTTAAAGTTTATTCTTGCCCTTATAGTTTGGTAAGTTTTTGTTGCAGAAACTATTTATAACTATATTTATTCTTGAAATTTTGAATTTTTTCAAATCTTATTGAAGGCGAGTAAAGTACTTTTAAAAATAGGAAATGAGCTCCTATGTTGTTGTTTTTCTTTGATACATATATTTCTCATATCGAGGAAACATTTATTAAATTCACAAAACACTTCTTCTGTATATGTTTCTACATTGCATTATGTATGTTAAATGTTGTTAATTGCAGATAAAAGGAAATAAATAAAAAGAATTAATTGATTACATATTAATTAAATAATTGGTTAGAGTTAAAGAGATTTACTATGCAATTAGTTATCTCAATAAATTAAATTAGAATAAAATTCTCAAATTATTTTGAATACAAATTAATCGAACTAAAAAGAAATTAATTTTATTTATTTATATTACATAGTAATAATATCTAATATGATCCTTAGTGTTTATAAATAGTTTACTTGTACTATAATATATAATTTTATTTCTAAGTTAAATTTCTCTATTTATAGAACTTCTCGTGTTACATGTCACTTCATAGAGTTTCCATCTGAAATATTAATGACAAAAGGAAATAAATGTAAACAATTAATCGATTACATATTAATTAAATAATTTATTAACATCAAAGAGCGTTATTATGTAATTAATTCTCTTATTTATTTGAATTACAATTTAATTCTCAAAGTTCTTTAAAGTCAAACCGATCAAAATTAAAAGAAATTATTTTATATACTTTTTCCATGACAATAATATTTGTTATGATCCTTCTTACTTAAAAATAGTTTACTTATGACCGTAATGAATAACTATATCTCTAATCTTATAATTATACATAAACGTTTCTAGATTGCAAAAAGTTCAAAACAACATAAAATAAAACAGTTTTCGTAAAACAAAACAATTTTTGGACGTATTTATATCTGCATGTTTTTTCTTCAATTACCAATAGTCTTTCTTTGTGGCAGAATTATTATTGTTGTGACAATTAAGATGAGTATTACATTCAATTTATATTTGGAAAGCCATTTTAAGTTTTAATTATTTTGAGGTGCCAATATTTAAAATGGTAGAAATTATTTTTAAAAATAAATTGTTTCCATAACACAAATGTTTATTGTAAGACCAAGTTGTCTTAACCTGTAATCTATATCTTGCGAATAACATAAACCGTAATATCTAGAATTACATGATTATCACATATGTAATAAATCAATAAAACATACCTCCAAACATCTCGTATATGAATCAACAATGGTTGTTGTCGAAAGCTATTTCAATGGACAAAGGAAATGGTTTCTCTCTTTTTCCCTATATCTTTCTTTATGTGCTTTTTCTATATTCTTTGTGATGGGCAAAGGTTAATATTTATATGTAGAGAGAGGACCAAATTTTCAGATTTGTAAACTTAGTCTTGATCGTCCATCAAGATCAAGATGAGAGAATTAACGCTCTAGATTATAACTGTTTTACTGATTAGCATATTAATACGAAAACCCTTTAGATTATATTGACCATAAAATGAGGAATGAAACGTTTGAGGAAGGAAACGGTCAAATTTACTTACAAAATAAGAAAGGAAAATCCATTATTGTTTTCATATTAATTTCCTTACAAAACGGTCAAATTTCCTTACAGTCTCCCACTTGGTCAATAGTAAAATTCATTAATGTTTTCGTATTAAGGTCATAAGGCACGCATGATATGCTAAACTTTTCTTTGGTCAGTTATCATAAGTGTCTTAGCTAATCTAGTGGTCAATGGAAGTCATGATGCGTACATGTTATTTTGCAACATGCTTTACTATGACATTGACAACTTTCATAACTAGACCGTAGATGAGCATAACCTAATGGTCACATAATGTCTTGAAGCAAAAGACTATTTCTGTTATCATTTGTCTAAATATAAATGTGTACACATTATAAAACAAAAATAAAAGATATCCAAATTATTAAGAGCTCAATAATTGTTATGTCTAGCTAAGTACAAAATAAATGGCATAATAAGAAGATAATTAGGAACTATCTGCAAGACCCATGTTATCAGTATGTCTCTGAAAGGTCTTTGGAGGCAGTCCTTTCGTGAATATGTCTGCCACTTGTAAGTGATCTGTACTTATCGATTCAACAACAATTTTCTTTAGTTTAACATCTTGCTTCAGTAGTAGGTATTTCATGTCCATGTGTTTGGAACCTTTGGTTATCCTATCATGCTTGGAGAAAAATGTTGCAATTTCATTGTCGCAGTAGACAGTAAGTGGCTTAGAGATAAAACTTAAAGTGCCAAATTGTGTGACAAAGATACGCAGCCATGTTCCCTGAATTGAAGCCTCAGAACATGCTACGTATTCAGCTATCATGGTGGATCTGAAAAACATCTCAGATTTCTGGCTTCTCCATGATATTGCATCTCCATATAAGAGGTACACATAGCCAAGAGTGCAGATCCTAGTGTCAGGCCTTCCAGCAAGGTTTGAATCAGAATAACCAGTTATCGGTAGGTAACTTGATTTTCTATAGGTGAGCATGTAATTCCTTGTTCCCTTTAGGTATCTCAGTACCTTCTTTGCAGCTTTCCAATGAGCGATTCCTGGGTTACTTTGAAATCTACCCAGCATACCAACTGCATGACTGATATCAGGTCTTGTACAGACCTATGAATACATCAAACTCCCTACAAGAGATGCATAAGGATATTTGGTCATTTCTTCTCGTTCCATAGGAGTCTTTGGGCACTGCTCAAGAACAAGTTTGTCACCTTTCTACAGTGGGGCAGGACTAGAGGAACGATTCGTCATGCCAAATCTCTCAAGAATTTTTTCAATATATGCTTTTTGAGACAATCCTAGAATTCCTTGTGATCTATCACAGAATATTTCTATTCCTATCACATAAGAAGCCTCACCCATATCTTTCATTTCAAAGTTCGTTGAGAGATGATCCTTAGTTTAACGTAATAAACCAAGGTCGCTGCTAGCTAATAATATGTCATCAACATACAGAATCAAAAATATGAACTTGCTCCCACTGAACTTGAGGTATATACAAGGGTCAACTATGTTTTCTGCGAAATCGAAAGCGGTAATGATTTCATGAAACTTTAGATAACATTGTCTAGAAGCTTGTATCAGTCCATATATTGATTTCTTAAGTTTGCAGACCATGTCTTCCTGTCCTTCAATTATGAAGCCTTCAGGTTGACGCATGTAGACTTCTTCTTCCAAGTCTCCATTTAGAAAGGCTGTTTTAACATCCATTTAAATTAACTCGAGATCATAATGAGCTACTAATGCCATGATAATTCTAAAAGAATCTTTCCTGCAAACAGGAGCAAAATTTCATTATAGTCAATGCCTTATTTCTAATTAAAACCTTTGAAAGCAAGTCTGGCTTTATATCGTTCAATTTTACCATTGCAGCCTCGTTTGGTCTTGAAGATCCACTTACAACCGACTGCTTTATGTCCTTGCGGTAAGTGAACGATTTCCCAAATTTGATTATTATCCATAGATTTCAGTGCATCTTTCATGGCATCAATCCATTTAATAGAATTAACATCCTTAATGGCTTGTGAATAAGAAATTGGGTCCGTAGTTTTTTCAGATTCTATTAGATAAAGCATATAATCATCAAGAATAGCTGATCTTCTTTGTCTTTGAGATCTTCTTAATGCTAGTTCCTTTGGTACTTCATCAACATTATGATTGGTGATAATTTCATTATGGAGTTGTTGATCATTTATTGGGCTTTCCTCATTGTGAACAGGTTCAACAATGGGATGATTCCCAATATCTTTCGAAATAGAGGGTAAGATAATGTGTACCCTTATTTCATTAATGACCCCTTCTTGTTGTTTTGTACTCCCACTGATTTCACCATTCTCATAGAATTTGGCATTTTCGGTTTCAACAATTCTTGTACTATGGTTAGGAAAATAAAATCTATATCCTTTAGATTTTTCTGGGCAACCTATAAAGTAACCACTGACTGTCTTAAAATCCAATTTCTTTTCATTTGAATTGTACAGTCTAGCTTCAGCTGGGCAACCCCAAATTTGGAGATGTCTTAAACTAGGTTTCCATTCTTTCCAAAGTTCAAAAGGAGTCTTTGGAACGGCCTTACTTGGAACTCTATTTAAGAAGTAGACAGCTGTTCGTAATGCATCTATCCATAATGATATAGGTAAATTTGCATGACTCATCATGGATCTAACCATTTCCATGTATGTACGATTTCGCCTTTCAGCTACACCATTCTGCCATGGAGATCCAGGCGTTGTGTATTGTGCAACAATTCCAAGTTTTTGAAGAAGTCTAGCAAAAGGTTCAGGATGTTGTCCCGTTTCATCATACCTTCCATAGAATTCACCACCCCTATCTAACCTAATGATTTTCACTTTCCTTTCTAATTGCCTTTCGACTTTAGTAATGATTGTACAACATCCACTGACTGAGATTTTTCATGCAACAGATAAAGATAGCAATAACGTGAAAAATCATCGATAAAAGTGATGAAATATTTCTCTCCTCCAAAAGTTGGAACATCAAAAGGTCCACAAATATCTGTATGTATTATGTCAAGAAGTTGTGTACTTCTTGTGGTTCCTTTCTTTGTGTTTTTTGTTGTTTTTCCTTTAATACAATCAACACATGCTGTAATGTCAGCGAAGTCTAGGTCCGGTAGGACACCATCTTTCACTAACCTCTTGATTCTTTCACTGGATATATGATCCAGTTTTTTATGCCACAAGAAGTAAGCATCATTCTTGGATGACTTTCCTTTAGTTTCTTTTCCATGCAGGGTGAGTTAGATTTTAGCATTTTGTTTAAGTTGAAGTTTATAAAGTCCATTAATTAATATTCCAGAACTAATAAGACTATAATTTTTAAATAAACTAAAACTTCCATTTCCAACGTCAAACGAATATCCAAATTTATCAAGTACACTTACAAAAATCAAATTACGGGAAATAGACGAAACATAAAGAGTTTGACATAAATCTAACTGATAACCGCTATCTAAAATAAGACGAAAAGTTCCAATAGCTTCAAATGCAGCTTTATCTTTATTCCCCATGGAAATGAAATTCTCACTTGGGTTTGTGGTTTGGATCGTAATGAATACCTGCATAGAATTCGAAACATGAACGTTAGCAGCAGTATCAATCCACCAAGTAGAAGAAGGTACATTAGTAAGATTTGATTTGAAATGACTTACGAAATCCATTGGGTTACCTTTCTTTTCGAACCATGCTTTGCGCTTAATGCAATCTTCCTGGAAGTGTCCAGGTTTCTTGAAGAATTTGCAGACATCGTCCTTCTTTTTCTTCTTGGATGGTTGAGTGGCGTCATCAGATTTGGGTGGTGCTCTTTTATGCTGTGAGTTGTTCTTTTTTGCCGGCTTGTTTTCCAACCCCTTGAGTGAAATAAGCAACTTTAATGCCTTGCGAGCCTTGCCTAGACTCCTCTTGAACCAGTTTGTTAGTCAATTCATTTAGACTCTACTTTTCCGTAGTAGTGTTGTAATGAATTTTGAATGGTTCATACTGAGCAGGTAAGCTAGTGAGAATGAATTGGACGAGAAAAGCATCGTCCGTAACCAATCCCAAGTTCTTAAGTTTAGCAGCAAGGTTAATCATTTCAATGACATGAGCGCTCATTGAGCGAGAACCATCAAACTTCATGGTTACAAGATCTGCCATAAGTTTTCGAGCAAGGGATTTTCTACAGTGTTGAACCGATTTTCAATGGATTGTAAATATTCTTTAGCGCTTTCAGTTTTGGGTAGGGAGGTTTTGATGTTGGTATCAATCACCATTCGCATAAATGTCATGCTGAGCCTATTAGATCATTCCCAATCATCATGGAGTTTGTTTTCCTCAGGCGTACTTGTGTTAGTAAGTGGGGCTGGCTTTTCCTTAAGGAGAGTCATATCCAGTTCAAGAACGCCCAAAGAAAACTCAACTTGCTCTTTCCATTCTGAGTAGTTGGTTCCATTGAGTCTTACGATAGACGTAGCGTACGAATTAAGGTTTGAGGGTATTGCAACTGCAGATATAAAAGAAATGTAGGCTTCTTTATTAGAATAAAACACATGTCATAATAAGATGTTAGGTTTAGCGCTTCCTGCGGGTAGGCAGTAGAACCATACTCATGGAAGAATGATAAACATTAATGTTTCATGCGTTATTATGCAAGCAGCAGCAGCCTGTGGACGGGATTGCATGCATCAGACCAGAGGAAATAAGGAAATTAAGCGCGGAAGCGTAAACTAAAACAAGAGAGAAAAGAGGAAAACCGGATCGAACTAGGTGGTCACCTACTTAGTTTTTTTTCCGCATAAACATTTGCCATTCTTTCAAGTAATCCAAGTAAATTCCATACATGAATTCAATATATAAACAATTATTTTGCAAATCATATACAAACAATTATCTTGCAAGTTCCAGATCATGAATTTAATGTCAAACTAGGAAACAATTGTTTTCAATATGTATACTTTCTGAAAAGTATTCACATACAATAAGTTGTTTCATATTATACAGTGGGTCAAACATTAAAGTAGAAAAAATTAACTTTTGCGGAAATATAAACTTTCCAGATCAAGATCTAAACATACAGTCAATAAAACAATATTGATAATCATAATTACTATAGCAACTTAAATAATATGAATATTAAACTTGAATCATATTAACACTAATAATCATTATCATCATCATAGTAAAATTACAAACATCACATCATAGATCTATGCTAGTTTCGTTTTATATATTGATGGATAATCATGAATTCTAAAACCATGCTCTGATACCACATGTAATCTATATCTTGTGAATAACATAAACCCTAAGATCTAGAATTACATGATTATCACATATGTAAGGAATCAATAAAACATACCTCCGGACATCTCGTATATGAATCAGCAATGGTTGTTGTCGAAAGCTGTTTCAATGGATAAAGGAAGTGGTTTCTTTTTTTTTTCCTATATCTTTCTTTATGTGTTTTTTCTATATCCTTTGTGATGGGCAAAGGTTAATATTTATAGGTAGAGAGAGGACTAATTTCAAGATTTGTAGACTTAGTCTTGATCGTCCATCAAGATCAAGATGAGAGAAATTAACGCTCTAGATTATAACCGTTTTATTGATTAGCATATTAATATGAAAACCTTTTAGATTCTATTGACCACAAAATGAGGAAGGAAACGTTTGAGGAAGGAAAGGTCAAATTTCCTTACAAAATAAGGAAGGAAGATCCATTAATGTTTTCGTATTAATTTCCTTACAAAACGATCAAATTTCCTTACATAACCTTGACTATTTCACAGTTGCACTTGGAACAAAAAATAACACCGATGCAGTGAACGCAAATCTGTTAAAAAGGAATTAATTTACCTATTTATTTTTTAGATCAATTGTCTTCTTCTAATTTAAATTTTTTTCCTAAGACATATTTGTTGATTTCAGTCACAATTGTTGTTCAAAAACAAAAAGAACAAACAACTGAGAGAGAAAATGCAACTATAATGGAAAAAAAACCAAATCCTATCTCAGTATAGTCTGTTAAATGCATTATAAATATGATGGTGACTCTAATTATATGTTTGGTAAAAATCAGTCAGCAAAATGACCATTTCATTAAGTAACTGCTCTCGATATTTACATCTCCCTCTACACACACCCATAAACCTTGAACCCACACATTTGTATTTTCTTTTACTGCATATGAGAAACTTAAGCCAATATGAACCCTCAATATGAAAGAAAGTTGTCCAAATAATGCTATGTAGCTACTCCATCAAAGATGATAATTACTAAGAAAGTTGTCCAAATAATGCTATGTAGCTACTCCATCAAAGATGGTAATTACTACTGTCTCACTGTATAACTATAAAAATAAATAAACAATTATAATCTATACTTTTAAAATGTAAATATAACAGTTATTCACTAAATAGATGAGTGTCGTATTTGAAATACGTGAAAGTGATCCAGAAAAAGAGCCAGAGCCTGTATAATCACTAAATAAAATGAGTGACTGAAATTATCAAATTAGACGGATTGAATGTAGTCAATCCACTAAAAAACTCATTTGTTTTACTTATTCGGTTAAAAGAAAAAATATACTAACATGTGAGGTATATAGATAGCTGAAACCATGGTATGAACCATTGTGCTATAGATAATCGATTTCATTATAGGTAAGACGTGAAATAAAGTATAGGATAGTCAATAAACCATCTTCAACCCAAGTAGTCAGAAAATCACAAATTTCATTACTTAAGCAATTACTAATTTTTATCAAGTGTCCACCACTATATAAATATCTAAGCAATAATAATCTTCAATCTTAGAACACAATTCTTCAAGTAGAGAGATTAGAAATTTGCACTTTATATTAATAGACCATTTGTATGAGAACAAACTCTTAATTAAGATTCATTGGCCATACAAATTACAAAATCTACAAACAATATATTACAATAATATGCCATCTTTTTAGTGCAAAGTAAATATTCTGCAGTTTTCCTGTTGGATCTTATAACCAATCACATACTAACCCACAAGTTACTCTATAAATTTATGAAACTTTTTTAGAACTTAATATTTGGTTTCCATCGACAAACCCTAAACTATAAAATTTCCTTACCATAGGCGATGCTTCTGGTATCTCCACTCTTCTCAATTATTGTTGAAAGATGCTTTTACCTTCCTCATTCGTCTCTGCATCTTCAATCTCTTTTGTAATTGTGTTCTTGACGCCTTGATTTCAGTTCCTGGAAACTTTTCCGTATTAGTTTCCTGAGTACGTTACAGCAAATTAGGTTATGACATTTGAACCAGGCTGTATATCTCATTTTTATCTAGTTAGCTAACATTTTATCTGCTTTATGACATAACCACAGAACCCAGAACCTGCTGTTGAGTTCGATGCGGTGCCAAACAAAAAACAGCAACATAAAGTTAATGTTGATATGATGGCATTTTACATGGTTATATATTCATCATGTAATGGATTATATTTTATCGAAGCTGACATCTATTTTTTTATCACGGCAATTTCGAATTAATTGGGTTTGGTGGACATAACTCGGTGGTTGCCTTTGCTCCATATAAGCCTTGAATAGGTTCGAGTGAATGAACTTATTATCTAGAGGCCTTTGTGTCTGAGATTATATTTATGGATATGAGGCTATCAAATTGTATAATTTATTTTCCAGCATTTTTAAGGTTTTTCATTTGTTAGCTTTTAGTATTAGGTGTTTGATCAATTGTTAATTTTATCTGTATCCATATAAACTTGACTTTTACTTGTCATTCAATTATATTCATCCATGTTCAGTGTTGTTTAACATTTTGTGCAATATTTGTTATGTATTTGTTGTATGTTTGTGGCATTTTATTTCATTTATCAATGAAAAATGTATTTTCTTTTGTTCAGCTGAAGTGCCCAAATATAATTCATACTAATTTTTCTCTATTTTTGAATGTGGTTGCACTCTAATTCGGATCCCATAGTAGGTGTGATTCCAGTGCTGTTTGAAGATGAATCGATAGCATGTTAGTTGATGGAAGAAAATGAACTGTTTGTCAAATGCTTAAAAGTGAATAAAGAGAGAGCACCGAATTATGGTTGCTCTTCTTTGATGGTTTTTCAAATGTTAGTTTGATGGTTGCTCTTCTTTGATTTGGGTTGACATTAACGTTGCTTTATTGAAATTGATAGTGAATTTGAGAAGCTAATCATTCTTATCTCTGCCTTTTTTTGGTCTTTCTTCTCTTCTCAACTATTGCTGAAAGTAAGTGTTCATGTGTTACTTCTTATTATAATTTGAGAAACGGAATAACCTAATTATAATTTCAATTTAGGTAGAGGTAACATCACCTCTTGCTATGAAACTTCCAACCTTTATCAAGATGTCAATACTCACACTTTAGTTATGAAATCAACATCCATCAAAACTATTGAATTTCCATAATGCTATCAAATTTTACATAACACCAAGATTCCTATGAGACATAATTGCTAGCGACTATATAATAAAATAATTTTAGAAGTATGATAACACAAATATGTGTGTGTGTATATATATATATGTATGTATGTATGTATATATATGGTTACATGCACAACACTATAAGCAAGTGTAAGTGGGATAGATTTCAACAAACAAATATTATGATTGAAACTTGTTGGTAGACTTCGCTGTAAAAATTCAAAAAAAATTATCTTCTCAACGATACCAAAAAAGATGAAACCAAAACACTCTTTTATCGACGTAGAAATAATATAAACTTAAAACAATGTTGAAAATACATTTTAACATATTAAATTAAATCATCAAGATTTAGACCATTGCTACCCTATCAAAATTTAACTTATTGGTTCTTGACAAAGAAAATCATTGGTAACCATTATTCCCCTTTTATATACACCAACAACCACTAGAAAATTGGTTCTCATTTAACCGATTATTTTATGGAAGATGATAAAGAACAATGAACTACAGAACATGATCTAGGATTTTCTTTTGGTAGTTAGAGAGCTAGCATATGAACTCGTGGTCAAATAAAATTATAAAAACATATACATCCAATATTGATATTAAACAACAGAAATTTGTTTTTTTTCCATATTGATCAAAATTGAATATAACATTTTGAAGTCCATAAAAAGTAAGGAAAAATTGAAATAATTTAGAATGCTATACCTGGTCAAAGTCTTCTTATTATTGTAAAGCCAAATCCTATCATCTAACCCCACTTTACACTTGGTAATATAGTTGTTTCTGCTCATCTTAACTTCATAATCTGCAACGCAGTAGTCAATCTCGAAGAATCCCCTTCACTATTTTCAACGAAGACAGGTTAATTTAAGGCAGGAAACATGAAAAACATGGATATCAGTTTGGGAATAATTAATCAAAATTTATAACTAAGATATAACTCTCATTGAAGGCCAATAGCTTTTGATCCAGGATTCTCAAAAAAAACTTTTGTAGCTCAATTATCATGTTATATGGTAAGTGCGGCACTTTAATGGCTACAGAGTAATGGGAAAAGTTGTTAAACCAATCAAAATAAGCCCATTACACCTACAAACACAATTATATTCGATAGTGAAGAATGAGGTGACTACTAATACAAATTCAACACTAAAATTATACAACTCAACACTATAACAATTCATGGAAATACTGTGAATTATATTTCCTTTACTATTTACTAAGAGACTTTGTTTGAACCCAAGTAAACCCAATTATCCCTCAAAACTAAAAAATATATATTTGTAAATTCATTTTAAGCTTTTGCACATCGATTGAACTCAGATGGTAGCATCAAAAACTAAGGCAACATTATAAGTTCACTGTATTTAGTCTGTCTTACATCTAAAGTGACTAACAATAATTGTTAAAGAGGAAGATTGGAAATAGCATGACAACTACATATACAATTCTTAAAGGTCCTATTGGATAACTTGGACGTAAAAGGGCTATACTAAGTTTTGTACATCTAAAGTGAGTCAAGGTGTAACTTTACAGCAGCTTCATGGTACACATATAAAATAGAGTTCTCTTTTGGGCAAGATTTAACCAACTTTAGTATAACTACAAATATTTAAAATCACCCAACAATAAATTCAGAGTTCATAAAAACTAACTAATGATAGATATAAGAATGAAGCATGGTACCAATACATGAAAAACTGATAACTTCATACTATAGGAGAGGAATAGGTCGCTTCCCTAGCGATTGATTGATGCTTAACAGATAATCCATCAGCTATTTGAGAAAAAATGGTGCTCGTCGATGATGGGATGATGAAGACAATCTGGAAAGCACAACGCGACGGCGCAGTTGAGGCAACCGTCGCTTCATTAGAGTTAGGGCATTTCATGGGCAAGGATGTTGGATCATATGAGAAGTAGGGTTAGACTGAGAATGGGATGAGAATGAATTGAATTGAATTTTTCTTTTGGTAAAGAATTCGATCACCATTGAATCGATTTGATACCCTGAGGATATGTTGAAATGGTAAGAGCTAAATTTTTGAAGAATTGGTAAAACTCAGCTTGAATTATTATTAATTACCAGCATCCGTATTTATAATACATACCAAAGACTCTATCTTATGCTAACTCTAAAATTGCGGAAACAGTAGGAAATCTTCCGAAGATATATCCCTTATCACATACCACTCATAACATCTAATCATATATTGCGGAAACAGTAGGAAATCTTTCGAAGATATATCCCTTATCCCATACCACTCATAACATCTAATCATATATTCTAAATATATCATAATATCTTAATCATATATTCTAAATATATCATAATATCATAATCATATATTCTATATATATCTCAATACCCCCCTCAAATTGGAACACGAGATTCAAAAATGCCCAACAGGGTGAGAAGAAAATCAAATTGAGCCTTGCCATTGTCTTTTAGACCTCGTATCTCATCCTTCATGGAAAGGCACCACTCATCGGATTTCATGGCTACTTTAAATGATTTAGGGTCTTTACCCTTAATTATGGATGAGGAGTGATTGGAAGGAGGAGAATGATAATTTATAGAAGAATTGTTACAATTTATGTAATGTGCTAGAGGATAAGGATTACCTTAGGAGTGATTGGAAGGAGGAGAATCAGAAGATGGACCATTAGCAAAAACCGTATGTGTCACAAAATCTCGATAGAGAACATTTGGGAACTTTTATCGAAGACCACGACCCATGTCCTGTGGACTAGTAGACTGGTCCGTAGCAGAACCATAAGTTGACCCAGAAGACCCATTATCATTAATCAAAAGATCAACATCCTCATCTTCATAAATTATTTCAGCAAAATCTTGACGAATATCATGATCATTATTCTCACTAGATATTATATTGACATCTTTCGAACACCTAAACGAGAATACCTCCTCTACAAATTTCACATCTCTAGACACGAAAAATTCCTTTGTATCAAGATCAAGTAATTTCCACCCCTTCTTACTGAACGGGTAACCCAAAAAAAAATACACTTTGGACTCCCGACTTGCAAATTTATCTCCCTTAGTCTTTTGATTATGAGCAAAGCACAAGCACCCAAAGGTTCGAATAGCACCAAAAGAGGGTGGTTTACCAAAAAGTATCTCAAAAGGTGTTTTATTTTGTAACATGAAAGAGGGTGTACGATTAATTAAATGAGCGGCAGCAATAACATATTCACCTCAAAAATAAATAGGCAAGTTTGCTTGAAAGCGTAATGCTCTACCCACATTCAAAATATGTTTATGTTTCCTTTCAACTCTCCCATTTTGTTGTGGAGTACCCACACACGAAGTTTGAAACAAAATTCCAGTTGCATTAAAATAATCAATCAAACAAATAAACTCAGTTCATTATCACTTTGAACGACCTTATTTGTTAGAGAAAATTGCCTATCGACCATAGCAACGAAGGACATAAACATTTGAAACACCTCTAATTTGTCAACCAACAAATAAATCCAAACTTCTCTCGAAAAATCATAAACTATCGTCAAAAAATAATTGGCCCCACACGACGAAACGTGTCGATACAGACCCTAAAAATCACAATGTATTTTCTCAAAATTCTACAAGCTTTTTTGTCACTTAAAGAAAACTTATCTCTAGGATGTTTAGCATGCATACATACTTTACACCCTTTGTCTAAACTATCTTTATTATTTATGACGTGAGGAATTAACTTAACTACTTTTTCGGAAGGTTGCCCGAGCCGACGGTGCCACAACTCCAAATTTGATGTTGCTTCAACTGTTGACACAAATTCTAGTTTTCTAAAGTAGTATAGTCCATCTCTACTAACTCCCGTTCCAATCAGCTCCTTCGTTTGGTCCTGTATAGAACAAGTACGAGAATCAAATTGGACAATAGTTCATAAATCATCATTAAGTTGAGAAACCGAAATTAAATTGCAACTCAAGTTTCTCACATAATGTACTCCGGTAAGAGTAATTTTGTCCGTCAAACATATGGATCCCACCAAAGTAGCAATCACTTTTTCATCACTGGGCAAACCAACAAAACGCTCAAGATTTTGTGCGTCAATTAACCATGAACATTGCCCTATAACATGATGGGTTGCTCCGATATCGATAATCCATGAAGTATCATCAAACTTACCATTTAATTGATTTTCGGGAATCTTACTATTACCAATCACGCCCAAAATAGCTTTCCGCTGCTCATTCATGAAAAATTGACCCAAGGCTGCCACCGTCGAGGAATTAGATGCGATAGAGGAGCTGCTACTAGCAGCCGCATTAGCGCATACTTGCACCCTGCCTTGTCCAGCGGAGCTGCCTCGTCAGCCATTGAACCAACCATCGGGGTATCCATGAAGCTCGTAACACGGGCTAACCTCATGACCTGTCTTCTTGCAATGGCTGCAAACGGATTTCGCCCAGCAACTTGAGGCCTCTTGGCCCTGCTTTTGCACTAAGAACACGGCGGTCTATCAGAGGTTCCTCGACCCCGACCAGCCCCTGTATATACAGCGAAACCGACTGCTTGAGAGGACTTTGCTTGACTTCCTGCTTCGATTGACGAACACGTTCTTCTTTTGACACTAATTGATAAGCTCGATCAAGATTGGGAAGAGGATCTTAAGAGAGGATATGTGTGCGCAAAGGACCATAAAATTCAGAACAAAAGCCCATCAAAAAATCATGTAATTTGGCCTGGGCTCGTCGTTCCTCATGTAATCTTCCAGCCGAGCATGTGGAACAACAAGAACAAGAGATTAAAGGTTCATGGTGATCCAATTCTTTCCACAGAGCATGCAGTTTACCATAGTAAATCGAAACAGGCATCGTCTTTTTCTACTCACATCGCGCAATTGAAGATCGTAATTGTTGAACCCTAGGTCCATTTGTTTGGGAAAAACATTGCTTGAGATGATCCCAAAAGGATTTAGCTTCCCTGAATTTCAACAAAGAGGACCTAACCTCGAGGTCGATAGTATTTGAAATCCAAGAAATAAGCATAGCATTAATCGCGTTCCAATCGGACTTTGTAAAGGGAGGCGCTGGTGTAAGGATACTTTCATCAAGAAATTCAAACTTGCATCGGGCTTCTAAGGCCGTTTGAATATCAACCGCCCAGTCGTCATAATTATCGGCCTTGAGTCGAGTGGGTGTAATGAAGTCTCCCGGTCTATCTTGTGAGCCGAGGTAATAAGGGGAATTGGGTTCAATTTTAGGCAGTGGAGGAGGCGGTGGATCTTCAACACCAGGCATGCCAAATTAATCTTCAATAAAAAATCGTTCTTTGGCTTTGATACCATGAAGAATTGGTAAAACTCAGCTTGAATTATTATTAATCTCTAGCATCCTATTTATAATACATACCCAAGACTCTATCTTATGATAACTCTAAAATTGTGGAAACAGCAGGACATCTTCTGAAGATATATCCCTTATGACATACCACTCATAACATCTAATCATACATTGCGAAAACAGCAGGAAATCTTCCGAAGATATATCCCTTATCACATACCACTCATAACATCTGATCATATATTCCAAATATATCATAATATCTTAATTATATATTCTAAATATATCTCAATAATTTTCCCCTTTTTTCATCCCAACGGCAAAGTACTACAGCTGTTGAATTGGGGGAATGACATTATTTAAGAATTGGATTGGAGGGAAAGAGAGGAAAGTGAGAGCTGCACATGGAAAGAAAGTAATAAAATGCGTGACGGTTGCGTTCAAATTGGAGGACGCTTGTCGACGCTTGAAATGCAAATATATTATAGATATAGATTTGAAGACTATTCAGTTGCCAAAATTCAAGGGGCTTGTGTGCTCTTGAAATTGAATTAGCTATTCATATTATAGTATAGATGCCGACTGGAATATTAGGGGGCTTAACTCTCTAGAAAGAAAATCTGATCTTATTCATTTTTTGAGTAAGTATAATTTGAGTATTATTGGTTCCCTTGGACATAAATTAGATGATAGAAAAATTGAATTTTATTATAAATGCTCTCTGAATAATTGGAATATAATTAACAACAATATCATGGGAGGCAATGGTAGAATTATGATTTTATGTGATCCTAATATATTGGACAAAAAAACACTATCATTTAAATTTCCAATCCATTCGCTGTATATGTGAAAATAAGGGAGGTTTATTTATTGAAATTACCTTTATTTATGCATCCAACATTGAAATAGAAAGAATTTTTCTTTGGAATCAATTAGACCAATTAAATGATAAAAATCTTAATCCATCGATTTTGATAGGGGATTTTAATACTATTATTCATGCTTTTGAGAAAAGTGGTGACAATCCATTTCTTTATAGAAAATAAAAAATAATCAGTAACTTTATTTTAAAAACTAGTTTAGTTGAGCCTACAACACACGGTAATAAATTCAGTTGGAAGTTGGGTGAACGTAAAAATATTCATTGTAAGCTAGACATAATTCTTTTAAAACAAATTTTTTTATGCACTTCTCAAATTTCATTGTAACACTCTTTCCCAAGTCTTTATTGATTACACGCCATCACAATTCTATTTTTCAAAAAATAATTTAAATAAAACAGTATCTTCTTTCAGATTTATCAATGGATGGGTCCATGAAAATTTAGATAATGAAGCTGTTCAAAATGGTTTTGCCGACCAATTTCAAGGCACTACCCAGTTTAAATTTAGCAAAACATTCCAATACATAAAAGAAATTTGAAAAGACGGAATAAAAATAAGCTAAATTCAGAAATCAATCAAATTAGTGTAGAGCGTGAGTGTTTGCAGAATAGTATTGATAATGATAACTCAAACCCTCTTATTGTAAACCAATTTTTTCAATCTTAGAGCAATTTAATTAATGCTCTTCATGTTTAAACAATTAATATGAAATAGAAAGCTAAGGTTGACTGGCTAGCCAATAGGGATGAATCTAGCAAATTTTTCTATGCTAAAATGTCCAATAGAAGGCACAAAAATTACATTGGAAATTGATAGATAATAATGGTTCAGTTGTTAATGAAGTTTCTAAAATTAAGTTTAAAGGCATAAGTTATTTTAGTTCACTTTACAATTTGACCCTTGTTTAAAGAACTTTCCTACAATTAATGTTAAATATTTACTTCATCCAAATAGTCAAGAAATTTTGCCGGCCTCTTTAAACATGGAAGAAATAATGCTTTTTATTTTTAATGTGAACAATGATAGAAGTCTTGGACCAGATGGTTTCTGGGCAAAATTTCATAAAACTCATTGGGAAGAAATCAAATTTAAAATTCTAGATGTGGTACATGAATTTTTTGAAAATGGTAAAATTCTAAAGAATTCAAACCATACGTTAATCATATTGGTACCTAAAGTTAAAACCTCTAAAGGCTAGGGGATTATAAACCTATATCATGTTGTAACTTCATATATAAAACCATTGCTATAGTTCTTTGTAATAGAATTTAAGTTTTTTTTTTGAAATTCAGTATTTTTGAAAACCAAAGTGCTTTCAACCTTGGTAGATTAATAGCAAAGAATTATTTATTAGCATTTGAAACGATAAGAAATTTTAATCAAGGATGTAAAAACAAAATCTGCATTGAGATGGACTTGCGTAAAGATTGTGATAAAATAAATAGACATTTTATACTGCATATGATGAATTAGATGGGTTTTAATGAATAATTTTGCAATCTAATAAGAGAATGTATTGATAATGTTGCTTACTCGCTACTTATTAATTGTTCTACTTATGATTTTATTTATAGCAATAGAGGTATAAGGCAAGGAGATCCACTTTCTCCTTACCTTTTCACAATTGCTATGGAGTTTCTATCTATACAAATGGAGTTTGAACATATAAAAGGAAACATTAAAACCACAAATAGGGTAAAGCCATTTATAACTCATATATTATATGATGATGATTTATTATTGTTTTTGAATGCAGTGAGAACATGCAAACATTATGTACAATATTTTTGAAAAATTGAAAAACATTGCTGGACTGGAAGTAATGAAGGCAAAAGTTAAATTTATTTCAACAAACTGTGCCTCAAAAAATCAAAAAGGCTGAAAACACTCAAATTTCAAGAAGGAGAGCTGCCAGTAAAACATCTTTGACTAACTCTCAGTATGAATCAAATCAATGACAAAGATTACGCTGGACAAGGATATACTACAAAACAGATTAGAGGGCTGGTTAAGCAAACTGCTTTCTATTGATGGAAGATTAGAATTAACTCTAATTGTCATCACTGCTATTATCATATACGGGCTAAAAACACATAATATTATAGCAAAATCAATTCAGAAAATAAAAAAAATGTGTGCTAACTTCATCTAGAAAAGAAAATACGATAAAGAATTAATGGTTACTATTCGTAATCCAAAAGAAAATGGAGGACCGAGCTTAAGAAGCTTCAAGGATCTAAGCACCATCCAACCATTTAAATTATTTTTAAATTTTTTAGAAGGGGATTCACTTTGATCAAAATGGATGAAGAATAAACGTGTGAAAAAAAAGCTTCTACACTACGTCAGTGGAAAACCATTATTCGAACTCTTGGAAAAACATTCTAAACTGCAAAGAAATTGGAATAAATGGTTAAAAGGAAATTTAAAGACGATAAATTAACCAGCCTCTGGTTTGACCTTTGGAATAAGGGCAACTCTTTAGTAAATTTATCAGGCTGGTTTAATTTACCACATTTTTGAGGAGCCAATCCTAATGTAAATAGCATTATTCAAAATAACATATGGAACATCAACTTATAATCAACAGTCTCTGTTTGCGCCAAAATTGGTCACAAACACCCAATATCATGAAAGCACCCGTTTATGTACTCAACTCGATAATAATCAACACAGAACTCAGCAACAATCAATATAGAATTCAGCTCTAAGTAACAAATCACAGTAATTCATAAACAACAATCACAAACACAGGATTTATAGTGGTTCGGCGTTCGTGCCTACGTCCACTTTGAAGGTTTTCTCTTTATTGCTTTGCTTGATTAAATCGATTACAACAGATTACAGTTGATAATAGCTTTGAAATCTGAATACAACAGTGATTCTGATGAATAGATTTGAATCCGGCAGAGTCTTGGTGTTCAATGGCAGAAGTTCTCGGAAGATCCTCTTTTCTGAAGGCTTCAGGGTGCTATTTATAGGCGTTGGAGGCCCAGATCTTGCTGAAACTTCGGGAGACCTCTTCTGGCACGTGAGTGGGCCCACGCGACCGACCCCACCAAGTTTCGTCTCGATCTGACATCGATTCGAAGTCATTTCGAACCCATCAAGAAATGGTCCAATCGAGCTGAAACTTGGCAGGAACAATCTTTATCTTGTATGGAAGCTACTGTGAAAATTTGGTTGCATTTGGATCAGTGGTTTAGGAGATATGATCGGTTCGAAATGAGGATTCTCGGTTGGCTGTGTGGTTCGAACCGATAGTTTCGAACCCTTGAGTTCGAATCCATGAGTGCACGTGGGTCTGTAGTGACGTGGCGCGTATCTCTCGAATCGATCCTAATTTATCTCCGAATGGACCGCTTCGACTCCGTGAACTATGGAGACTTCGTATCGATGGAATGACACGTCATTAAAACCAGCTGACTCGGTGGATTCGAACAAAGGAGTATCCCTGGCTTCGAACGCGACCGATTCGAATCAGGGAGTCCCTATGGGTTCGAACTCGATCGATTCGAACAGGGTCGGTTCGAAGTGACATGGACTCAAAGCTAGAGGGTTTTCTATGGACTCGGACATACTGGTGAGGATGGATTCGAAGTAAGGGCTTGCATGGATTCGAAGCAAGGATACGAAGGGGCTTTAGTTGGATGGATGCGAAGCTGGGTGACGTCATGGATTCGAAGGACCGGCGGGTACGAAGGAAGGCTTTGGGATGGTTTCGAACCAGATGGGTTCGAACTAGATGGGTTCGAAGCAAAGACAGTGGATGGGTTCGAACTGGATGGTTTCGAGGTAGGGGTATTGGATGGGTTCGAAGGTGATGGTTTCGTGGCAAGGACATTGGATGGGTTCGAAGGTGATGGTTTCGAACCAGACAATGACTACCTCTCTCAAATTGAATCCATCATATCTTGAGCATACGAACTCGGATTGACTTGAAATTTGAAATGGAGAGTCCTTCGACCTTTCTTGTCATGTCCTTTCAATTTTGGCCCGTTCCGGACTCGGAAAAAATTCATCGATATCCATAGCAAAGTGAAGTATAACCAATCTCTGAGACGAACTATCTTTTGTTTTCGATCAATCTTTTGGTATCACGGCTTTGCCAAAAAGCGGGATAATATTTTGCCCCCCAAAACATGCCTTGCGGTAGGAAGATGTGTTTTGTAATGCTTCGAGTTGGACGTTCGTATCCGATCATCAACCTGCAAAGAACTTGATAGTTTCATATGGCCTCAAATGACGATCGTTCGAGATCGAGCTATTTGGGATGAAGCGCGACCGTTCGTTGTCAAGCGCTCAACTTCAAATGACGATCGTTCGTGATCGAGTCATTCGAGGTGAAGTGCGACCGTGCGCGGTCGAGCGTATAAATCCATGCGTCGATCGTTCGGGATCGTATGCTGTTTGAGGTGAATCGGGACCGTTCGCGGTCCGTGCCGTTCGTGGCATAGGATGGAATAGGACCATTCGCGGTCGATGCCGTTCGCGGCAAATGATGAGATGGGACCGTTCGCGGTCGACTGCTGTTCGTGGCAAATGATGATCGTTCGCGACCAAGTGCCGTTCAAGGCGAATGGTGACCGTTCGAGGTCGGATTTTATAATTAGTGAACCGTGACCGTTCGCGGTCGGTGCCATTCAAGGCAGAAAGTGATCGTTCGCGATCGTGTGCCGTTCGAGGCGAATTTGTGACCGTTCGCGGTCGGGTGTTGGACCTCAAGTGACGACCGTTCGCGATCAAGCCATTTGAGGTGAGGTGAGTTGTGACTGTTCGAAGTCGAGTGCCGTTCGAGGCGAATTGTGACCGTTCGAGGTTGGGTGCCGTTCGAGGCGAATTATGTGCCCGGGAGGGCTTGGTATTATCGATGCCAGGGTCACGTTCGGGTGAGTTCCTGGATCGTTTGTCAGGGCAGTTCATCGCCGTCTCAGAGCATGCCTAAGGACCGTTCGCGACCCCGTACATGAGCAAGTAGCTTAGCCATTTCAGAATTATCAGAATCAAATGTCTATTAAACGAATGAGTTTCAAAAACAATGTCCAAACAAACAGAGTCTAAATGTTCAAATTAAAATGATATGAAAGCAAAGCATGGATGTCGAAGCGTAAGTTCCCACTACGAAACGGTTAATGATCATTCAGAGCATGCCTGGAGATCGTTCGCAATCTCGCACATGTGTAAATGATTTAATTGCGTTAATGGAAGCTTACAACTTGTTCATCGTTATTTCTCTCAATTGATAACCAAACGGTGCCTTGATTTAGGGTCCCCTCTAGCTGATGTGGACGGTGGTCGCTCTGGTTCCACCGCAGGAGCTCGCCTCCTTACATATTGAAGGAGCATACCGTTCCTGATATGCCCTTCCACCTCGTCCTTCAGGTGCCTACAATCATTATTGTTATGACCGTTTAATTCATGGAATACACAAAACTTATCTGATTTCCTTTCGTCAGAGGTAGGATCCCTTCGCATCGGCCTACGATACGGAATCTGTTCTTTGGTATCCTGATAAATTCGTTCCAGGCTCTCGTTCAGCTCAGTGTAGGTGGTGAATCACGGCTCCCTCCATTGCCGCTTTGATCTGTCTCCGTCATTCTCAATCTTTCTTTTACCTTTATCCTTGTCCGAATCCTGTTTAAGAGGCTTTTCGTCTTTAAGTGCATAAACTTCTATCCCATCTCCTTCTTCTCTTTCTGCATTCGCATCCTCTAATCGTAAAAACTTTTCCGCCTCATGATAGAATTCTCCCAGATCCACGGGTGGGTCCTTAGTTAATGAATTTTTGAACTCCGTTCCGTCTGCTATTCCGGATACAGCCGCCATCATAACCATGGATGGATCCGGTCGATCCACCGAAGCTGCTACCGCATTGAACCGTGTCAGGAAACTTCTCAATGTTTCTCCAGCCTTCTGTTTCAAAGTTGCCAACGTCATCACATTCTTGGGTCTTGCAATGTGAACCCTGAATTGCCTCATAAATCTCTCAGTTAAATCGTTCCATGTTCCGATGGACCCACTATCTAGTTGCCTGAACCATCACGCCGCAATATCCGTTAAATACAATAGGAAGCACCGGGCCATAACCTCCTCTGATGCCCCCAGCACCTCCATATGTCTCATATATTTCGTCAGATGGACCGTGGGGTCCGTTCTCCCGTCATACATATCCAACGATGGTAATTTGAAATCCGGTGGGTTTCTAGCTCGTCTGATTGCCGGAGTGAAAGGACTCCTATTAACATCCTCTAGGTCTTTGTTCACCAAACCGCCTCTCATTGCTCGCCTAACCATCTCTGCCAACTTGTCGGTGTCTCCAAGATGTAACCTTCGTTCGTTACTTTCATCCTGCCCCCCGAGTTCGTGAGGGAACTCTGGAATCTGCCCCCTTGGCTGAGCGTTCACTCCTCTACTACTCCTAGGTTGCGCAGTTCCTTCTCTCTCTCTTTCCAAGATTGGGTCAACATTTTCCATATGCGTGCCCCCTAGCTCGGGTGCTATGCCGGATGGTCCTGCTCCGTTCTGGACTCCATTGGCTTCTCTATTCTGTGCTCCAAGCTGTCCTATCTGTTGAAATAAACTCTGGATCAACTCCTGTTGCTTCTTCATCATCGTCTCCATCTCGTCCCTAGTGATGTAGATCGATGGTTGATTCGCTCCTGAGGAAGCCTCCTGACTTCCTTGTTGTTCACTTCTCTCTGGCCTTGGCCTTCGGCTTGATTGTCTCGTCATAATTTCTCAAATTTGAACTTTCAAACTCTCTTTGAATTTGCTATCAATTGGTAGAACTTCCGAGTTTGCCTTCTCAGTGAAAGCACCAAAATGTTTGCGCCAAAATTGGTCACAAACACCCAATATCACGAAAGCACCCGTTTACGTACTCAACTCGATAATAATCAACACAGAACTTAGCAACAATCAATATAGAATTCATCTCTAAGTAACAAATCACAGTAATTCACAAACAACAATCACAAACACAGGATTTATAGTGGTTCGGCGTTCGTGCCTACGTCCACTTTGAAGGTTTTCTCTTTATTGCTTTGCTTGATTAAATCGATTACAACGGATTACAGTTGATAATAGCTTTGAAATCTGAATACAACAGTGATTCTGATGAATAGATTTGAATCCGGCAGAGTCTTGGTGTTCAATGGAATAAGTTCTCGGAAGATCCTCTTTTCTAAAGGCTTCAGGGTGCTATTTATAGGCGTTGGAGGCCCAGATCTTGCTGAAACTTCGGGAGACCTCTTCTGGCACGTGAGTGGGCCCACGCGACCGACCCCACCAAGTTTCGTCTCGATCTGACATCGATTCGAAGTCATTTCGAACCCATCAAGAAATGGTCCAATCGAGCTGAAACTTGGCAGGAACAATCTTTATCTTGTATGGAAGCTACTGTGAAAATTTGGTTGCATTTGGATCAGTGGTTTAGGAGATATGATCGGTTCGAAATGAGGATTCTCGGTTGGCTGTGTGGTTCGAACCGATAGTTTCGAACCCTTGAGTTCGAATCCATGAGTGCACGTGGGTCTGCAGTGACGTGGCGCGTATCTCTCGA
This sequence comes from Allium cepa, assembly GCA_030765085.1. NCBI lineage: Eukaryota > Viridiplantae > Streptophyta > Magnoliopsida > Asparagales > Amaryllidaceae > Allium > Allium cepa. Next base: position 458,417,693 of record CM060932.1, read on the forward strand.
ATCGATCCTAATTTATCTCCGAATGGACCGCTTCGACTCCGTGAACTATGGCGACTTCGTATCGATGGAATGACACGTCATTCAAACCAGCTGACTCGGTGGATTCGAACAAAGGAGTATCCCTGGCTTCGAACGCGACCGATTCGAATCAGGGAGTCCCTATAGGTTCGAACTCGATCGATTCGAACAGGGTCGGTTCGAAGTGACATGGACTCAAAGCTAGAGGGTTTTCTATGGACTCGGACATACTGGTGAGGATGGATTCGAAGTAAGGGCTTGCATGGATTCGAAGCAAGGATACAAAGGGGCTTTAGTTGGATGGATGCGAAGCTGGGTGACGTCATGGATTCGAAGGACCGGCGGGTACGAAGGAAGGCTTTGGGATGGTTTCGAACCAGATGGGTTCGAACTAGATGGGTTCGAAGCAAAGACAGTGGATGGGTTCGAACTGGATGGTTTCGAGGTAGGGGTATTGGATGGGTTCGAAGGTGATGGTTTCGTGGCAAGGACATTGGATGGGTTCGAAGGTGATGGTTTCGAACCAGACATTGACTACCTCTCTCAAATTTAATCCATCATATCTTGAGCATACGAACTCGGATTGACTTGAAATTTGAAATGACGACTCCTTCGACCTTTCTTGTCATGTCCTATCAATTTTGGCCCGTTCCGGACTCGGACAAAATTCATCGATATCCATAGCAAAGTGAAGTATAACCAATCTCTGAGACGAACTGTCTTTTGTTTTCGATCAATCTTTTGGTATCACGGCTTTGCCAAAAAGCGGGATAACAGTCTCTATATTAAAAAAAGCCAGAAGTAGCATTGAAATAGATCCAAGCTTAAGCAATGACAATTGGTGTTGGAAGTTCACTTCAAAAGAAAAAATTTATTTAAAAAATAGATAGGAATTTACCAAATATGCTCAAGTAGAAGTGGATTGGTAAAAAACCATATATAATAAGGCAAATTACCCAAAAATGGCACATTGTGCTTACTTTGCTGCATTAAACAGATAACCTACAGGAGCAAAATAGAGATTGAAACTATAGGACATATATTCTTTGACTGCATCTAATCTAGGCATATTTGGTTTATAGCCAAAAGAAAAATCAACCTCAGCCAGAATGCTTCATTTGATAACATAAGAAATAGTATTCAATATAATCAGCAAAGATTCAAATCCAAAACTAAAACAAAAGAGCATAAAAAGAGTTCAACAATGCTTGCATTATGCTAACAATAGTCATCTATCACATAAAGAAAGAGAAAAATGCAAGACTGCACATAAATTAGAAAATAGATAGCATCAAGATTTGGAAAAGCTAAGAAACATAACGTAAAATTCTCTATTAAAAAGAAGAGAAAAATCACAATGAATCTTAATATCATTCCACAATCATTCATGATCTAGATAACTATAAGAAGAGAATTGAAGCATATTTACATAGCAGGAAAGTCAGCTCAGATGTTTCCGATGGAAAACTCCCCCAACTTAGTGCTAAACCTAAGTCAAGAGAGCTTTCAGATTGGAACAACCTCAAGTCCAATGGTCTAGTTGCTGGAGCGACCATTCCAGTACCAAAACCAGAAGTCTCCTACAAGGAAGTCAACAAGTATTTAAAATTATAATTCGGTTAGTAAATCTAAGGATAATCCTAATCAAACCTTTTTGTTACCAAATTTTGGCAGGAGCTACCGCTCTTCCAAGTTCATACTTAAGGTAGGGTTACAACAAAATAGGATTTTGCAGCTAGAAATCAATACTCAAAGATTATGCGAAAGCTATTTTAGAAGTAAAATCAATAAACAAGTATATCACTTATCTATATGGAACAAGGAGAAAGCAGCAAGCTTCAAAGACAATAGGACCAAACTGCAAGTGATCAAAGCTCAAGCAAATTCAGGGTATATTGTGATTCAAAGCTATCTACTTATCTTAATACTAAAGAGAACGGGTACAATAAGGTTATAAGTAGTAAGGTTCGAAAGCAAATGAAACGAACTATAGATGAACGAGTAGTATCGAACTACTATAGATCTAAATTCTCAGATCAACAAATTGGGAGGAATTATCATAGCAAAGAGTGGAATTGGAAGCTTTCGTGAGCTATGCTTTCACTATAACTTAAGATATAGAGTAAATCGCTTCTGAATGCGAAGCCCTAACTTTTAGGGTTGAGAAGTTTTCATAATTTAGGAGTTAGAAAGATAGAAGTAAATGTTGTGGCTAGGTTTTAGTTTGATATATTAGTCGCATTGTGTAATATGGGTTGCAACGTTGTTTTCCTATGGGCCTTGGGCCTTCATGTAACAAATTTCCAAAAAAAGGAAGAATTTACAAGGCCAAGGCCTAGAAAGTAACAAACATATCAGGTAAATCCAAAACCTCACCGCTTGAACAAACGTTTTAACCTAGCTGCACTTAAACTTTCTCAAATTGAGAAAAAAACTGTAAAAATGGAAAAATAGTGCCAACCAAAAATTGTGCTACTCCTCCATATACTCTCTTGCTCAATTGAAGGATTCTCAAAGATACTTTGACGCTTCAGTTCTCTATAACTCTGACTAGAATTAGCACAAAAAGGCATCACGTTTTTATAGATCTTATTATTCTCCATGTTCAAGTAGCTGCACTCTCCTTCGTTCCAGAAAGATAAGTGATAGACCTTACTGTTGAGCTTGCTTCGATCGTAATTTCCATTTGAGTTTGGAATGCTGTCCAATACATTATGATCTTTATGCTTAAGCAAAGAATGATACTTATATGGCTATGCTTCATGGAGTGGTAGATTTTAGTCATATAAGGTAAATGAATTATTGATTTTCCTTGACATTTTATTACTTCACTATAATCAGAAATAGAATTGATATTCTCATTGCAAGTAGTACATCTGGTATGGATTTGTGATCGGCCACCTCTTAATGCAACCCTACCATTATCATTACTAATTCTGCTGATTCCACCATGCGAAATATCATAAGAATATTTACAAGTATGCCTTCAGTTGCTCTTTATAATTATATGGTTCATATAGCTCTTGCATCTTTTCATGAGTGCATAATTGTTGTTTGCTTGACTTTTGGAATATTATTTAACTGTCTATTTCAATTTCATTCCAAAGCGAAATTGTCTATTTATTTGTTGTTGTAAAATCTCGTATTTCTTTTTTTCATATATGATAAACTACGGTTGAGAGAAAAATGCTAGAGGTCGACCTATGGAAGAAGAGCGGTCGATCGGTCCCTGTCAAGTGGTGCCTCGGGTTTGTGAATTTGAACTTTCGAGATTTTATAATTTCCAACCGACTTTCATCCAATGGTTTCGATGCGTTTCAATCACTATAAATAAGACCCTAGACCCCTTATTTTTATTCACAAAATATTTTTGGGACGTTAGCGAAGCTCAATCAATTTGTCTCTTCATAGATTCAAAAAACTCCACTAAGGTTCGAAGTAAGAAACTCTACATATCTAATTTTGTTTATTGTTTATTTTTTCAATCTTTTCTTCTACATCCCCTCAATTTATGAATCTAATCTATTTGTACAAATCCCTTGCTGTATATATACCAAGTAGAAGATATCTGATAAAGATTGTCAAAGGTGTGTAAAATCCAAAGGAGGCAAAGCTAAGGATATATTGTGAGTAGAAATCTTAGCCTTTCTATTTTAGTAGTTGATTAGTATAGTTTGGGTATGAATATGCTTTGGGGAGCGTTACTTCGGGAAAACATCATATTATCAAACCCCAAAACCCCTTCAATGCGAAATGTCAATTCTATGTCGGAATCTCAGTTGTTTATGTTAAAATAATGGAAATAGTGCAGATTTGAAGTTTTGATAAAATTACCTTCTATCCACTCCTTATTCTTTCTATTTGAATTTGGTTAAAGGATTTTGATTATGGAATAGTGTGTAAGGTGCAAATTTTATTCGTAGATTGCACTTCTTATTCCCTTGAATTAAATAGGAATTCCTTTATTTTTTTTATGAGGAAAAGGAGTTGAATAGAGCATAAAAAATTGGTTCTGTAAGTTTCTAGTATCAATAATTTTTTCTTCGATGTAATAAGTTAGGTTTAAATTTTAATTGTATACAAGTCTATTGATTGGAATTTTTGATATGAGTATTGGGATTTTGGTACTGTTGATAATACGAGGATGAGACTTGTAAAGACCCGTTTCTTCGGCTCTCGAAAATCGACACTAATACATCCTTAGTATTCACGTGCTACAAATTCAAAAGCCAGAGAGGCGGATTTTCAAGGATATGAAAGAAAATAAAGACAGAACAGAATCTCACACAAATGAAATAACATATATTATGTGACGACTCGACTTTCTCACCATAGAAAATTACATCATCTTGAAGAAAGAAAGGGATAGAAAAGAGGAAAGAAAAAGAAGAAAGAAGAAACAACATCAGAATCTCAACAGCGGAACGAATAAATTATATTAATAACATAAATATTTCATAGTATACAACACATATCAGAGTTACACAATATATACATCACATACTAGACAGTTATAAACACCTGTCTAATTATTACAACTCAATACAACTCAACAAAGAGATACCAACACAGAGAACACACAGCGGAAACTATATATCTAACGCCAAAGCCTCCTGCTTCATTGCTCCTCCATAATTCGTCAAAGCTAACATGAATCCCTTAGCTACTCGTAAAAATTTGAGTACCCAAGAGTTTAAGAAAACAGAAGATAAACTCTGGGTCAGACATGGGACTGGTGTGAGTAACAGGTTAAAGTTTCTTAACTTTGAAAAACCTTTGAAAAGAAAGGTACCATGTAAGACTTCCCACACATAAACATGGAAAAGTTTTTACCTTACGCTAACCAAACATTTGATAGGAAATCCAGTGATATTATAATAGGTCTAGGGTTTTCAAGTAAATAGAAAATAGACGAAATTGTTACATTCATTAAATTCCTGCTACTAGCCACCAAAGTGGGTAATACAATCAAAAACGTTGGCACTTATTGGATTTTGGATTCCATACAATGGCAGGGTTACCGGGGTACCGCCCGTCACAAAACATGGCCTAGATCACCGTACCAAGGATCACTCTCAATACCCTGCAACACAAGACCGGAACCATCCCTTACTGGACAGTCCCGAACAAGACAACCCCGCAGTTGGCGAACGTTCCAACCTCCCACACAGCCGAATAAAAAAGGGACTTCTAGACAGGGGAAAATCTCGTCCTACTTGGGCATGACCCACTTAGCCTTGCTACACCTCCCCTGTTTTAGCCATTCCCTGTTGATGAGGCTTGAGGCTACGATTACCTGTAGAGAACACATCTCTTAGAATGCTCATCGTCCACCTGACGATATTCTGAAAGCATTCAATCCATACAAGTTCGTTTCGGGTTTGAACGAAACCGAAGGCATTATCTCGTTACACTCATTTTGGAATCACCCTCAGAGTTAACGACGATAACCCTTGCACTCTGAATCTTCACATCGAATCTGAAAGTACTACTCCCTCAAACTCATCTTGGAATCACCCTCAGAGTTATACTGACGAATAGTTCTTACACCTCGAGTCTTCACTCTTCACTTGAGATTCACGACCTATCGTTAATTTGGATCGATATGGTTTTCGGATATCCAAATCTGGAAACCCGATCCCGGTCTCATCGAAATCCAAAGCGTGTCTTTTAAGGCGAAGTTGTTTTAGAGTTTAAAACAATTCAATTATCTATATACATCCAAATAGATAATCCACAAATTCACAATAGATAATAACAGATGATCCATATTATCTTTATCAAAAGATAATCCATATCATCATCACGATGCAACCAATGCATCCATATCACACAACATTATTTATCTCATATCTGAGATCTCAAACCATTCAAGGCAACCAATATCATCCATTCATATATAAGCAATGATTAATAATCACACCAAATAAAATTAATTTAAATTGAATTAAATTAATTACATCATTTCTAATTAATTTAAAGTGAATTAAATTAATTACTTCATCAATATAAATCTTGCTTACATAATCATTAATTAATTATCCATCAATTAATTAATTAATCTCTAATCAATCACCTTAATTAATCATCCTTGATTAATTATTCCTTAATTACATTCAAGCAATTATTATTTAATTAATTTTACAAATTAATTATACTTAACCAAATACAGTAATTAATCTTTAATTATTTCATAACTTAATTAACTATAATTAATTACATTAATAATTATTAATTACATTAATTAATTCCTTCATTGATTAATTATTTCCAAATAATCCCTTCTTAATTACATCATTAATTATAATAATTAATGATTTCTAATTACATTTTCTAATTAAATTAATTACATTAGGTAATTAATCTCCAGTTAAACCATAATTGTTAATCACTCTTGATTAACCCCATTCAGTAATTAACTACCCTTAATTACTTCACAAAATAAATAAACTACTCCATAATTAATTATCTCTAATTAATCCCTTAATTAATTTTACAAAGCAATTATACTCAAATTAATTCATCAACAAATCACTTTCATCAACAAATCACTTTCAATTAATTATATCCAGTAATTACCCATTAATTACTTTCCTAAGTAATTTCTCTCCATTAAATTACATTAAGTAATTATACTCCACAAATCATCAAATGATTATTCTAAATTAATTAAACTGAATTAATTAACTTAATCTAATTAAATTAAACTCAATTAATTACAATTAGTAATTAATTCCTTAAATACTTGCATAAGTAATTATACTTAACAATTTACACAAATGATTATCTTTAAATTAATTAATCTAATTAATTATTAAAAATTAATGACATTAATTAATTATTAAATAATCCTTAGTTAATAACCTTCATTACCTATTAACAATTCATTAATTATTTTTCCTAAGGTAATTAACTTATTATTGATTACAAATTAATTAACCATTAATAGCCCATTAATTAACCCCTAATTGTTTAATTAATTAAGTGTTAACTGTAACTTAATTAATCCTTTATTACTTGATTAATTAATTACTAATCTGTAATTAAAATCTAATCTTATTTAATTAATGACTCATAAATTACAAGTTAATTATTCTAAGAATAATGAATCTTAAACCTTAAGTTTAAACCCTTAATTACTTTAAGTAATTATTCGTTTCATTAATTTATTAAATAAATTAATTATTCATTTAATTACCCTAATAATTAAATGCATAACAAATCATTAAATTATAATTTAACTTTAAGGTAAAACCTTTTCCTTATCTATGGTTAAATTATCATTCATAAAGATATTTGAAAACATTCATTTCCAAATTTATTTTCAAATTTCATTTTAAATTTAAGTTTTAAAATGAAACTCAATTTATCTTCAACAAGTTTCAAAATCAATTTAAAAACTTTAAATTTACATGATAAAGAATACTTTTTCTTATAAATTTTTTTTACAAGAGTTTAAATCAAATTCCTTTTAAATTCAAAACATTTAAAATTTGTTAAAACACTTAAATTTATAAAACTTAAATTTATTTTAAAACAAAGATTCAAATTTAGATTTGAATTAGATTTAAACTTCGTTTAAACATTTCTTTACATTTCAAATTTCAATTTAAATTCGAATCCCTTTAAAAACTCTTTTAAACACTTAACCCCTTTAAGGTTATTTAAAACAAATTTGAATTTAAAAAACTTATTCATTTCCAGCTAAGATTCGAATTAAAACTTGAATCCATTATTTAAAATTAGATTTAAAACTAATTTTAAATCTTTGCTTAACACTTTTAAAATTCAGTTTAAATTTAGAAATCATAATAGGATTTCTAATCTAAAAAAACTAACTCGAATCACAAAGAAACCACTCGAGCCTACCCTGGCCTCACCCGAGCAAAAACACAAAATAACTCGAGTAAAATTTCGATAAGTGTAAATTACACTAAGCTAGTAAATAAATGAGTTTAGCTTCATGTCCCATACCACTAGCTTAACTTAATTATTTACGAACAAATTGTAGACTTCCACTCGAGGTTAAGTGGCAACTACACTAAACTAGTTAATATATAAGTTTAGCTTCATGTCCCATAACCACTAGCTTAACTTAAATATACGAACAAATTGTAGATCTACACTCGAAAATTGTCACAAGAGATTCAATCGAACAAGTCCAAGAATTAACCGACGAAGTAAACGCAAGCGTTTCATACCACTTGTTTTTCTAAGTCGTTTAATTGGATTTTCTCGAACGAATGAGGTAAAGGTTTTTATATACTAATAGATTGAAAAATGGTTTTAAAAGCGAGTTTGATATTGAAAGTAAATGTTGAAATCGTTTTGATGAAAGAGTTTGAATATTCACTACTAGTATAGAAACCTTTGCATTTTTAAAGTGACAAACCATAGAATGATTGTAGAAACAATCAATCACCAAAAATTCACATACAAAGACGTGAATTAAATCCAAAGAAATTGATACCAAATCCATCAAAATGGATATTCCCAAAAATCCATAAAAAGAAGTCATCAAAGTCGATAATAAGTGATAACAACCAACCGGATCAACGAAAATCGATAAACCTTGGAAATTTACTCAAAAATAGCCAAAATAGGCAAATTAAACAGTTCCAGACGTCTGGTAGGTGTTCCAGATGTCTGGCCCTAGGTTCTGGAGGTATATGTGTTTTTCTCCCTTCTATTTTTAATTCCTGGGCCATTTTAGACGTCTGAAATTTTCAACCAGACGTCTGAATTTGATTTCAGACTTTTGGATTTTGTTTCGGACGTCTGGATTTGGTTTCTGCCTTTTCCAGACCCCTTTTCAGAAGTCTGGATTTTTCAACCAGACGTCTGGATTTGGTTTCAAACGTCTGAAATTTTCTGCTAGGCAAAAAAAAAAACAGCCTTGACAAAAAATGGCAAATCCAAACCGAAAGCGATCGGACAAGCGAAGAAGACTAGGGATTTATGCTAAGCGACAACCGGCCTGATAGGCTCTTCGATACACTCCAAATAACATGTCCAAACATCCGAGATAGGATTCTTAAAGAATTAACCTAAAAACACCAAAAATTGGAATATTCATAAAACCGATTCAAATCAAAAGCAAATGAACATGAATAGATGTTAGAAATTCATACCTAACAACAAAGATAGAAATAGACATAGATGTGAGATAAAAATCTCACCTTTAAACTCAAAATCACAAGAGAGAAGCTATAGAGCAATGGCAAGAACAATCACTCTTAAATTCCAACCCAGCAAGCTTGAATCTAAGCTTAAAAGAGAAACATTTCCTAAGTTAGGTTTAGGAATTTCTGAAATTGAAAGGAGAATGAGTTGGGGAAGAAGAGAAGGCTTACCAAAGCTTCTTCTATGAATTTGGAGCTAGAACTTGAATTTGCAAAGATGGTTAGGGCTTGGAGTTTTAATTTCCCATTCCTCTCTCCATTATTGCTAAAGATTGAGTATTAGGAAAAATAAGAATGAAGTGAAGAGGAGAGGGGGACTGAGCTAGAGTAATAAGTGGGGTTAATGTGCTGAAACCCAACCCAAAGCCCTAAGTGAAAAGTAGCAAAATTATACTATCTCCAAACATATCGAAGTTTATACTCAAAAAGGTCGCAAACGTCATTTTGAACTCGATGGGGGTGGTCTCGAGTCCTGATTCGACCGTTTGGAAAAAGTAGCTTTTCGGACAAAAAATCCGACTAACGATGCTATATTTAAATAAAATATTTAAATACACAATCGTAAAATATGCAGGTTGTTATAGACTCCCCTCCTTAAAGAAATTGCGTCCTCGCAATACTTAAGAAGAAAATAAATAGTAACAACCATAAAAGCATATCAACACAAAAGAAAATTTAAAATAAGAAGTTCACCATAAAGAGCACGAAAGAGTAAGTCCGAACGTGTTCGCTCGATGAATTCTCTGGATTCCCAAGAGCGATCCTTTGGATTTGAGAATCATTGAACTTTCACAAGAAGAACATCTTTATTTCGAAGTCGCTCAACCTCCGAAGCGAAGATACGAATAGGATGTTGCTCATAAGTCAAATAGGTGAAGCTTCAATTTCTTCAATAACACCGGGCTCAAGAATAAAAATCGAAATCCCTTAGGCATTTCCGTAGTTGAAAGATGTGGAAAACTTCATGAATAGCAGAAAATTGAGCCGGTAATAAAAGGCGATAAGCCACGGAACCAATACGTTCGGTGATGGAAAATGGACCAATATATCGAGGTGCTAACTTTCCCGATCGACTGAAACGCACAACACCCTTCATAGGTGAAACACGAATAAATACAAAATCTCCCACAGAAAATTCAAATTTGCTTCTTCAGTTATTGACATAGGATTTTTTTCTAATTTGGGCTTCTTTCATCCCATGACGAATAAGGTCAATCTTTTCTGTGGAATCACGAATAAAATCTGGACCTAAAACCAACTTCTCACCGGCCTCAAGCCAACAAGAAGGAGATCGTCATGGCCTTCCATAGAGTGCCTCAAAAGGTGCCATACCAATACTAGATTGGAAGCTATTATTATAGGAAAAATCAACAAAAGAAATATGATCTTCCCAACTTCCACCAAAATCAAGAACACATGCACGAAGAAGATCTTCAAGAGTTTGATTCACACGCTCGGTTTGTCCATCGAACTGTGGATGATAAGCGGTGCTAAAATTAAGCTTCGTTCTCAAAGCTTTTTGAAGACTCTTCTAAAATCCACTAGTAAACAATGGATCACGATCACTAACAATAGAAGTAGGAACTCCATGTAATTTAATAATTTCTTTAATAAAAAGTTTGGCCAAAAGAGGTACGATCCGATTGGACCGAACGGGAATAAAACGGGTGAATTTTGTAAGTCTATCAACAATCACCCATAAGCTATCCTATCCTGAACGAGAACGGGGAAGGCCAACAATAAAATCCATGGAAATTTGGTCCCACTTCCAAATTGGAATATCCCAAGGTTGCAATAACCCACCGGGCCTTTGATGCTCGGCCTTAATGCGTTGGGAAGTCATGCTACGCTCAACGAAGTTAGCGATATCAAATTTCATTCCATCCCAATAATAAAGCCGCTTCATATCCGCGTACGTTTTACAACTACCGGAATGAATGGTAAATTTAAAACGATGAGAATCTTCTAAAATGTCTTTACGAAGGTCACAAATATTTGGCACGATAAGTCTACCAAATTTTCGAATACCGCCACGAGAATCAATATCAAAGTCTTTCAAACCTTCAATATCAGTTTATCCCTACAACTTTGGCTAAGAAGAGCCAATTCGGGATCTAACTTTTGAGCTTCAAGGATGCGGTCTAAAAGAGAAGTATGAGCCTTAAGGCTACATAAAACAAGAGATGATCATAAATCGGATTCACGATCTCAAATCTCACAAGTGGATAAAGTCTCGAGATCATTCCATTCGGATATCATCATGGAAACAACCTCTTGTTGCTTTCGGCTAAGAGCGTCGGCAAGACGATTTCCCTTTTTGGGAGTATAAAGAATATCAAGATCATAAGATGCAATGAACTCGAGCCAACGCTATTGACGCAAATTTAGTTCCTTATGAGAAAATAAACATTTCAAAGATTTATGGTCAGAGTGGGAAACGAATTTCTCCCCCAAAAATAAAGGATGATGCCAAACTCTAAAAGCGATAATAATAGCCGCGAGCATTAGATCATGAGTGGCATACCTAGTCTCGATAGGCTTTAATTGTTAAAAGCATAAGTGATAGCATGTTCCCTTATGCAAGAGAACAACACCCAAACCAATACGACTCATATCGGTACAAACAGTGAAATCTTGGTTCCCTTCAAGAATCACAAGAATAGGAGTATCGAAAGAGAGAGTTCTTTTAAATAATCTACTTTCCCGAAAAGCTAAAACTTTCAAAATTACGTTTTTACAAGTTAACTTATTGTGTCAGATTGTCTCATCAAAGCGTTTAGGAAATTCCTTTCGATAATGTTGATCAAGCACATCGACCAGAATTCTTAAAGCACTCAATGGGCAACACAATCACAAAATCATCTTCTATATGATAAACATGTTTCTTAAAAAAACTTTTAAGAATATTCTTTATTCGTTCTAAGAACAAAAATCCAATTATACTTATAAATAAATCTTATGAAAAAGATTTGCAAGATTTTAAATTGTTGTTTTCTTCCAAAATCAATAAATCCAAGAATGGAATCATCGAGATATTCGTAGAATACTTGATTCATAAAATGGATGAATAAGCTGGACAAACTGAATGACATAATAAGTAATTCATAAGAATCATAACGAGTGCGGAATGCGGTAAGTGGAATGCTAACTGCCGCAACTCGTAGCCAAATGAAAATCGGTGGCAAGGTCGAGCTAAAAAGGCCTCAACACCACTCAAAATATTGCTTAGGAGATAATCCTAAGACAAGCCCAAAAATATCGAAAAATTTCACGAACTATTTGAATGAGGGAAATAATACTTTACTCAACATGTGGGCTTAAAGAATAAAATGATGCCATTAAATTGGAATATAAATCATTAAGAAAAAATATTAATCTTCTTAACAGATTGAAAACGTCGAAGATGAATAGTCCACTCGGGACATGGAATATGGCTTCATAATAATTAAGCCAATCCTTTCACAAAAATCAATTCCGAAGCCTACGTAACGCATAACATGCAAGTCGGCTCGGAAAGGAAAATCACATAAGATAATTTCGTCATCAATTAAAAAAAAAGCAAATCGAGTGTAGCGGATCCACCAACCAGATTCGCAATTCTCAAAGAAGTCATCAAGCCCAAAATGTTTTTAAAGAAAAAGAATCGACAAGTTCTTTTGATATAAAACAATGAGATGAACCCATATCAACAAGAACTCGAAAAGAATAATCACAAAACAAATGAAATCAAGGATTGAATGAGAAATACCTTGACCAAGAAAAGTGTCACTAGGAGCTTTTAGCTTTCCCTCTCTCCTACTTTGAAGTTTGGGACATGTAGATAAGTAATGACCCGAGCCTTTGCAATAGCGGCAATAAAGGGGTTTCGGGCACTTAATTACATAATGATCCGTGGAACCACAATTGTAGCATTGTTTACGACTAAAGGTAGGAGTCTTTGCTACCGAAGTTTCTTGTTCCCCTTTCTTCTTGCTTTGAAGTATGGGGCAGGTAGAAATATGATGACCTGAATTTTTGCAATAACGACAAAAGAGTGGCTCCGGACACTCCCTTGCATAGTGGTCCACAGAGCAACAATTGTAGCATTCTCCACGATTAGGGATTGGAGTCTTTGCCACCAAAGTAGTTTGCTTCACTTTCTTATTGGGATTAGGGCTCTTGAACTTAATATGCCTCTTCTTGTAAATCCCAATATCACTATCACCTCCTTTACCAACCTCTTCATGTTGAAGAGTGATATCACCAAGATGATTGAAAGGGACTTCAAGTTTCAAAGGTAAAACCATTTTGGGGTTCTTACTCAAAGCACAGATAAACCTTTGATTCTTTACAAGATCCAAAAGTTTTTGGGCAGACATGAATACGCCATCCAGAGAAGGATTACTGGATTGACCAGCGCTAGGACTGCCAGAATAACAATTTCTTCTTCTTTAAGAAAGAAAGAAAGAAAGAAGAGGAAAAGGTTATTCACATAATGAATATCAAACAATGATGATAAATAAAACAAGGCATAACAAAAGAAAATAGGATAAGATGGTACGAAGACTCGAATTAAATCCTAAGGCACGACTCCTAAGATGGACTTAGGACGATGATCCTTGTTAAATTATTCTACATAGTTTCGAAGTTTGGCTCTGATACCAAGCTGTGACGCCCCACCTTTATACCCTTACTAGACAAGGACACTACGACGTAATGTCGTCAACTAGCATGGAGAATAAGGCTGTTGAGTAGCGACCATCTGTATAATTGCTTTGTGCGAGTACCGATATGCCAGATAAAAATATAACTTTTCATCACAAGAAGAAATCCGACATACCGACACAAACTCAAAGCTACTACACAGTGGCTATATGAAATCTTCGGAAACAAATATAGAAATATCATAACACAAATCAGTCACAGAAATTCATATCACAAAGGCGGAAATAAATATAAATATATAACACTTAAAAGTGTACGTCAGAGTAGTGGTCTAACAAGATCCACAATATCGCAAAAGAATAGTTACAAGTGCTACCCAAAAGAATAAGTATACATCATGGAGTCTATATCTCAAATGTATACAACAAAATCTACTACCAATCTAAGTAGTTAGCCAAAAATCAGAATAAAAATCCCAGATGAGGAGTCAAGTAGAAGCACCTGTAACATCTCGGTCTGACCCGAGTATTATTTAATAAGAAAATAATAAACGGATCAGTCTAGCTATAAATATCAGATGAAATGATATAGAATAAGAGATATCACAAAAACGTATGATAACCATAATGCCATAATGTGATAAGTATGTAAATGAAAATCAACCAGAGATTAATCAGTATCAGAAGAATCTTCTCAAAGATCAAAAAGAATGTCATACTCTTAATTTTTATTCACCAAGTCACAAATATTGGCAAACATCACAATGCCAATCATAAAAGTTGTTGAAACACAAGTTCACCAATGCACAAATATTGATAGAACTTATCAATGAAATCACAAAAATTGGCGAAACACAAATTCTAGAAATAATCAATAGAAATCCAGAAATCACAAAAATAGGGGAAAGAGGCCTATCACAAGATGGGAGCATTAAAACTCACTAACATGTGTATCACAAATGGAACGCTATTCCACGGTTGCTAACCATTAATTTTGAACCGAAGATCCACAAAAACGGCCCGAAGACCTTTGAGCCGAAGCTCCACTAAAATGGTCCGAAGACCTTTGAGCCGAAGTTCCACTAAAACGGACCGAAGACCATGGGTCGCTACCCCACCAAGCCAAAGCTCCACTAAAAACGGGGTTTAGTCTCCCTCGTAGACAAAGAGACATAGCACATTGCTAGTCTAAATCACAAAATGATCATCATTGATCGATAAGTGTAAATTAAACTAAGCTAGTAAATAAATGAGTTTAGCTTCATGTCCCATACCACTAGCTTAACTTAATTATTTACGAACAAATTGTAGACTTCCACTCGAGGTTAAGTGTCAACTACACTAAGCTAGTAAATATATAAGTTTAGCTTCATGTCCCATAACCACTAGCTTAACTTAAATATTTACGAACAAATTGTAGATCTCCACTCGAAAATTGTCACAAGAGATTCAATGGAACAAGTCCAAGAATTAACCGACAAAGTAAACGCTAGCGTTTCATACCACTTGTTTTTCTTAGTCGTTTAATTGGATTTTCTCGAACGAATGAGGTAAAGCTTTAATAGATTGGAAAATGGTTTTAAAAGCGAGTTTGATATTGAAAGTAAATGTTGAAATCATTTTGATGAAAGAGTTTGAATATTTACTACTATTATAGAAACCTTTGCATTTTTAAAGTGACAAACCATAGAAATGATTGTAGAAATAATCAATCACCAAAAATTCACATACGAAGACGTGAATTAAATACAAAGAAATCGATACCAAATCCATCAAAATGGATATTCCTAAAAATCCATAAAAAGAAGTCATCAAAGTCGATAATAAGTGATAGCAACCAACCGGATCAACAAAAATCGATAAACCTTGGAAATTTACTCAAAAATAGCCAAAATAGGCAAATTAAACAGTTCCAGACGTCTGGTAGGTGTTCCCAGACGTCTGGCCCTAGGTTCTGGAAGTATATGTGTTTTTCTCCCTTTTATTTTTATTTCCTGGGCCATTTCAGACGTCTGAAATTTTCAACCAGACGTCTGAATTTGATTTAAGACTTCTGGATTTGTTTCAGACGTCTGGATTTGGTTTCTGCCTCCTCCAGACCCCTTTTCAGACGTCTAGATTTTTCAACCATACGTCTGGATTTGATTTCAAACGTCTAAAATTTTCTGCTAGGCCAAAAAAACGGCCTAGACAAAAAATGGCAAATCCAAACCGGAAGCGATCGGACGAGCAAGCGAAGACTAGGGATTTATGCTAAGCGACAACCCAGCCTTATAAGCTCTTCGATACACTCCAAATAACATGTCCAAACATCCAAGGTAGTATTTTTAAAGAATTAACCTCAAAACACCAAAAATTGGAATATTCATAAAACCAATTCAAATCAAAAGCAAATGAATATGAATAGATTTACCTAACAACAAAGATAGACATAGACATAGATGTGATATAAAAATCTCACCTTTAAACTCAAAATCACAAGAGAGAAGCTATAGAGCAATGGCAAGAACAATCACTCTTCAATTCCAACCCAACAAGCTTGAATCTAAGCTTAAAAGAGAAACATTTCCTAAGTTAGGTTTAGGAATTTCTGAAATTGAAAGGAGAATGAGTTGGAGAAGATGAGAAGGCTTACCAAAGCTTCTTCTATGAATTTGGAGCTAGAACTTGAATTTGCAAAGATGATTAGGCCTTGGAGTTTTAATTTCCCATTCCTCTCTCCATTGTTGCTAAAGCTTGAGTATCAGGAAAAATAAGAATGAAGTGAAGAGGAGAGGTGGACTGAGCTAAAGTATTAGGTTGGGTTAATGGGCTGAAACCCAACCCAAAGCCCTAAGTGAAAAGTAGCAAAATTCTACTATCTCCAAACATATCGAAGTTTATACTCAAAAAGGTCGCAAACGTCATTTTGAACTCGATGGGGGTGGTCTCGAGTCCTGATTCGACAGTTTGCAAAAAGTAGCTTTTCGGACAACAAATCCGACTAACGATGCTATATTTCAATAAAATATTTAAATACATAATCGTAAAATATGCAGGTTGTTACAACCATTGTCCAGTGGTTAGGCACTTCGGCTTTGGTGTGAGAGGTCATAGGTTCGAAACTTGCATAGCGTGATTTGAACATATACTGACATGTCGTATGCTGTATACTATCTACGACTTGTAGTACTAATATGTCCTGCTATCCCAGTACCCAATTTGCCTGAAAAATTAGTTATTAGTCTGCATGATGGAGAAATCATCACTCAAAAATCGAATATGAATGTATTCCCCCTTGTTGTAAATCTTGTAAATGTTTTGGGCACAATCTAAAAAATTACACAATCAAGAATGTTTGGAAAGGAAAACAAGAATGTTTGGAAAGGAAAACAAACTCAAGATAAAAAATGCATGAATCAGTTGAAGAGACAAGTGGTATCAGCATGCATAAAGGAAACAATTAAGGGAATAAAGATAAATCTTCAAAGGAATTTTCAAAAGAAAATGCTACAAATAGCAATAAGAGCAGTTTTGAATCTCAAGTGGATAACTTTAAAATTCGCAGTAAAACATTCAAAGAATTAGAGAAAGGGAATATTCATAATAAAGCATCAAATCAGCATATAGAAGAATTGAATGACGCAATTGATTTAGGAATGCTCTCTTAAGAAAATACTAAGATTAATGTTGGTCAAGTAACCAAATTCCAAGCCATCAATTCTAATTCATGTAGATGTAGACACTCTAAAACAATCTATTCAAAATTCCATTTCTTACGAGAAAAATCATTCAGCTTCAAATAATGATAGCATGCAACTTGAAAGCAATTCTCTTCAAAAATATGTTGATAATACTTCTCAGAAAAAAGCTAAAAAGGACACAACATTAAGTATAGATGATCAAGACCAACTTCTGAATAAAGCAGCAAAAAAGCTTTCTAGTTCACTGCCTCCAACAAGAACAGGAGAAAAAAGGAAGAAAAGTAGAATAAAAAATATTAATGAAATAATTTCCTACAAGGTGGATGCTGCTATTTTCTCATCAAATGGTGATTCAATTACAGAGGATGAGTTCAATAGTAAATACATGATGAAAAATCCTAATTGGATCTCACAGCTCAATGTGCAAGGGAAAGCTCCATGAAAAAAGGGAATGAGGTTGGTGAAAGGGGACTACTACAAAGTTTCATTGTGAATAAGAATAATATAGAGATATTCTTTATAATGTCCTTTATCTATATCAAACTAGTGCGAGCCCGTGCCACGCACACTGACTTCACCAAAATTTTGTTTAGTGGTATGTTTTTAAAATTTAGTCATATGAATATAAAGTGTATATTTGTAGATTGAATTTATTTTTATTGGTTTATTTGATGAACATCAATGAAAACTCTATAATTTAATCCGCCAAGAAATCTTGAAGCACAAATAACATAGTCGTTTTTAGGGAATAATGGATTTATAAAAAAACATCAGCATCATATGTCAACAATTACTTACTTAGTAGTATTACATTACTGAATATGCGTATTAGTTTAAAGGATAAAGTTATAGAATATAAGTTCAAATTTGTGCACATTCGGTATGATAATAGGATTCAATATATGGAATAAAGAAACCATGCAAAGTGTGAAATAGCATCTTGAAATTGGTTTAAATAAACAATATTCTAACATTTATCGTCACAAACTATTACTAAATTAGGAAAATATTATAATGTATTCCAAGGTTGCATTTTTAATTGATATAACATATTATAATGTAAGAAATATAAATAGTTAATGAATATTACAAACTATATTATTTCTAAGCATTAAGGTAAACTTGACAGATTTTATAAACTTCTGAGTAAGTGACCAGAATCCCTCCACTTTGGATAATTAAAAATGATTATGTACTGTCATTGATGATTGATTATTGTACTTCTTTATTATCTCCAATGTTACGACCATAAGCCATCACTCGAGGGCATCATAGTCTAATTTTTGAAATAACTAAATAATTCTAGCATTTACTTTAAATAATGAAACCAGCATACAATAACCGAATCAATATAAATTTTGGCTTAATTCTAAGGAAAATAATTATCACTGTGGTAAATACTCTTGGATACGCATAAATATTTTAGATGACATCACATTGAAAATAACTATAATTATGAATGACATAAGAAATATATTCAACAAAGCTAGGCATTAAAATATCATGTAATTATATATCGTTATAGATGCTTGTAATATTTTTGTTTCGTAATCTAATATCAACAATGTATAATATTTATAACCCAATACAATTATTATGAATGTAAGACAAAAATTATAGTTGCATTTTTAAATACATTGGATAAATAATGTTACCCTTCAAACATAAGAAAATATGCCGAAAAGATCGTATTGCCCTTAAAGATCGTGTTGCCCATAAAGTTTATTCTTGCCCTTATAGTTTGGTAAGTTTTTGTTGAAGAAAACTATTTATAACTATATTTATTCTTGAAATTTTGAATTTTTTCTAATCTTATTGAAGGCGAGTAAAGTACTTTTAAAAATAGGAAATGAGCTCCTATGTTGTTGTTTTTCTTTGATACATATATTTCTGATAGCGAGGAAACATTTGTTAAATTCACAAAACACTTCTTCTTTATATGTTTCTACATTGCATTATGTATGTTAAATGTTGTTAATTGCGGATAAAAGGAAATAAATAAAAAGAATTAATTGATAACATATTAATTAAATAATTGGTTAGAGTTAAAGAGATTTACTATGCAATTAATTATCTCAATAAATTAAATTAGAATAAAATTCTCAAATTATTTTGAATACAAATTAATCGAACTAAAAAGAAATTAATTTTATTTATTTATATTACATAGTAATAATATCTAATATGATCCTTAGTGTTTATAAATAGTTTACTTATACTATAATTTATAATTTTATTTCTAAGTTAAAGTTCTCTATTTATAGAACTTCTCGTGTTACATGTCACTTCATAGAGTTTTCATCTGAAATATTAATGACAAAAGGAAATAAATGTAAACAATTAATCGATTACATATTAATTAAATAATTTACTAACATCAAAGAGCGTTATTACGTAATTAATTCTCTCATTTATTTGAATTACAATTTAATTCTCAAAGTTCTTTAAAGTCAAACAGATCAAAATTAAAAGAAATTATTTTATATACTTTTTCCATGACAATAATATTTGTTATGATCCTTCTTACTTAAAAATAGTTTACTTATGACCGTAATGAATAACTATATCTCTAATCTTATAATTATACTAAACATTTCTAGATTGCAAAAAGTTCAAAACAACATAAAATAAAACAGTTTTCGTAAAACAAAACAATTTTTGGACGTGTTTATATCTGCATGTTTTTTCTTCAATTACCAATAGTCTTTCTTTGTGGTAGAATTATTATTGTTGTGACAATTAAGATGAGTATTACATTCAATTTATATTTGGAAAACCATTTTAAGTTTTAATTATTTTGAGGTGCCAATATTTAAAATGGTAGAAATTATTTTTAAAAATAAATTGTCTCCATAACACAAATGTTTATTGTAAGACCAAGTTGTCTTAACCTGTAATCTATATCTTGCGAATAACATAAACCCTAATATCTGGAATTACATGATTATCACATATGTAATAAATCAATAAAACAAACCTCCAAACATCTCGTATATGAATCAGCAATGGTTGTTGTCGAAAGCTATTTCAATGGACAAAGGAAATGGTTTCTCTCTTTTTCCCTATATCTTTCTTTATGTGTTTTTTCTATATCCTTTGTGATGGGCAAAGGTTAATATTTATATGTAGAGAGAGGAACAAATTTTCAGATTTGTAAACTTAGTCTTGATCGTCCATCAAAATCAAGATGAGAGAAATTAACGCTCTAGATTATAAGCGTTTTATTGATTTAATATGAAAACCCTTTAGATTATATTGACCATAAAATGAGGAATGAAACGTTTGAGGAAGGAAACGGTCAAATTTACTTACAAAATAAGAAAGGAAAATCCATTAATGTTTTCATATTAATTTCCTTACAAAACGGTCAAATTTCTTACAGTCTCCCACTTGGTCAATAGTAAAATCCATTAATGTTTTCGTATTAAGGTCATAAGGGGCGCATGATATGCTAAACTTTTCTTTAGTCAGTTATCATAAGTGTCTTAGCTAATCTAGTGGTCAATGGAAGTCATCTATACTTATCGATTCAACAACAATTTTCTTTAGTTTAACATCTTGCTTCAGTAGTAGGTATTTCAGGTCCATGTGTTTGGAACCTTTGGCTATCCTATCATGCTTGGAGAAAAAGGTTGCAGTTTCATTGTCGTAGTAGACAGTAAGTGGCTTAGAGATAAAACTTAAAGTGCCAAATTGTGTGACAAAGTTACGCAGCCATGTTCCCTGAATTGAAGCCTCATAACATGCTACGTATTCAGCCATCATGGTGGATCTGAAAAGCATCTCAGATTTCTAGCTTCTCCATGATATTGCATCTCCACATAAGAGGTACACATAGCCAAGAGTGCAGATCCTAGTGTTAGGACTTCCAGCAAGGTCTGAATCAGAATAACCAGTTACCGGTAGGTAACTTGATTTTCTATAGGTGAGCATGTAATTCCTTGTTCCCTTTAGGTATCTCAGTACCTTCTTTGCAGCTTTCCAATGAGCGATTCCTGGGTTACTTTGAAATCTACCCAGCATACCAACTGCATGACAGATATCAGGTCTTGTACGGACCTATAAATACATTAAACTCCCTACAAGAGATGCATAAGGATATTTGGTCATTTCTTCTCGTTCCATAGGAGTCTTTGGGCACTGCTCAAGAACAAGTTTGTCACCTTTCTGCAGTGGGACAGGACTAGAGGAACAATTCGTCATGCCAAATCTCTCAAGAATTTTGTCAATATATGCTTTTTGAGACAATCCTAGAATTCCTTGTGATCTATCACGGAATATTTCTATTCCTATCACATAGGAAGCCTCACCCATATCTTTCATTTCAAAGTTCGTTGAGAGATGATCCTTAATTTAACGTAATAAACCAAGGTCGATGCTAGCTAATAATATGTCATCAACATACAGAATTAAAAATATGAACTTGCTCCCACTGAACTTGAGGTATATACAAGGGTCAACTATGTTTTCTGTGAAATCGAAAGCAGTAATGATTTCATGAAACTTTAGATAACATTGTCTAGACGCTTGTATCAGTCCATATATTGATTTCTTAAGTTTGCAGACCATGTCTTCCTGTCCTTCAATTATGAAGCCTTCAGGTTGACGCATGTAGACTTCTTCTTCCAAGTCACCATTTAGAAAGGCTGTTTTAACATCCATTTGATTTAACTCGAGATCATAATGAGCTACTAATGCCATGATAATTCTAAGAGAATCTTTCCTGGAAACAGGAGCAAAAGTTTCATTATAGTCAATGCCTTCTTTCTAATTAAAACCTTTGAAAGCAAGTCTGGCTTTATATCGTTCAATTTTACCATTGCAGTCACGTTTGGTCTTGAAGACCCACTTACAACCGACTGCTTTATGTCCTTGCAGTAATTGAACAATTTCCCAAACTTGATTATTATCCATAGATTTCAGTTCATCTTTCATGGCATCAATCCATTTAATAGAATTAACATCCTTAATGGCTTGTGAATAAGAAATTGGGTCCGTAGTTTTTTCAGATTCTATTAGATAAAGCATATAATCATCAAGAATAGCTGATCTTCTTTGTCTTTGAGATCTTCTTAATGCTAGTTCCTGTGGTACTTCATCAACATTATGATTGGTGATAATTTCATTATGGAGTTGTTGATCATTTATTGGGCTTTCCTCATTGTGAACAGGTTCAACAATGGGATGATTCCCAATATCTTTCGAAATAGAGGGTAAGATAATGGGTACCCTTATTTCATGAATGACCCCTTCTTGTTGTTTGTACTCCCACTGATTTCACCATTCTCATAGAATTTGGCATTTTCGGTTTCAACAATTCTTGTACTATGGTTAGGAAAATAAAATCTATATCCTTTAGATTTTTCTGGGCAACCTATAAAGTAACCACTGACTGTCTTAAAATCCAATTTCTTTTCATTTGAATTGTATAGTCTAGCTTCAGCTGGGCAACCCCAAATTTGGAGATGTCTTAAACTAGGTTTCCATCCTTTCCAAAGTTCAAAAGGAGTATTTGGAACGGCCTTACTTGGAACTCTATTTAAGAAGTAGACAACTGTTCGTAATGCATCTATCCATAATGATATAGGTAAATTTGCATGACTCATCATGGATCTAACCATTTCCATGTATGTACGATTTCGCCTTTCAGCTACACCATTCTGCCATGGAGATCCAGGCGTTGTGTATTGTGCAACAATTCCATGTTTTTGAAGAAGTCTAGCAACAGGTCCAGGATGTTGTCCCGTTTCATCATACCTTTCATAGAATTCACCACCCCTATCTAACCTAATGATTTTCACTTTTCTTTCTAATTGCCTTTCGACTTTAGTAATGATTGTACAACATCCACTGACTGAGATTTTTCATGCAATAGATAAAGATAGCAATAACGTGAAAAATCATCGATAAAAGTGATGAAATATTTCTCTCCTCCAAAAGTTGGAACATCAAAAGGTCCACAAATATCTGTATGTATTATTTCAAGAAGTTGTGTACTTCTTGTGGCTCCTTTCTTTGTGTTTTTTGTTGTTTTTCCTTTAATACAATCAACACATGCTGTAATGTCAGCGAAGTCTAGGTCCGGTAGGACACCATCTTTCACTAACCTCTTGATTCTTTCACTGGATATATGACCCAGTTTTTTATGCCACAAGAAGTAAGCATCATTCTTGGATGACTTTCCTTTAGTTTCTTTTCCATGCAGGGTGAGTTAGATTTCAGCATTTTGTTTAAGATGAAGTTTATAAAGTCCATCAATTAATATTCCAGAACTAATAAGACTATAATTTTTAAATAAACTAAAACTTCCATTTCCAACTTCAAAGGAATATCCAAATTTATCAAGTACACTTACAGAAATCAAATTACAGGAAATAGACGGAACATAAAGAGTTTGACATAAATCTAACTGATAACCGCTATATAAACTAAGACGAAAAGTTCCAATAGCTTCAAATGGAGCTTTATCTTTATTCCCCATGGAAATGAAATTCTCACTTGGGTTTGTGGTTTGGATCGTAATGAATCCCTGCATAGAATTCGAAACATGAACGTTAGCAGCAGTATCAATCCACCAAGTAGAAGAAGGTACATTAGTAAGATTTGATTTGAAATGACTTACGAAACCCATTGGGTTACCTTTCTTTTCGAACCATGCTTTGCGCTTAATGCAATCTTCCTAGAAGTGTCCAAGTTTCTTGAAGAATTTGCAGACATCGTCCTTCTTTTTTTTCTTGGATGGTTGAGTAGCGTCATCAGATTTGGGTGGTGCTCTTTTATGCTGTGAGTTGTTCCTTTTAGCCGGCTTGTTTTCCAACCCCTTGAGTGAAATAAGCAACTTTAATGCCTTGCGAGCCTTGCCTAAACTCCTCTTGAACCAGTTTGTTAGTCAATTCATTTAGACTCCACTTTTCCGTAATAGTGTTGTAATGAATTTTGAATGGTTCATACTGAGCAGGTAAGCTAGTGAGAATGAATTGGACGAGAAAAGCATCGTCCGTAACCAATCCCAAGTTCTTAAGTTTAGCAGCAAGGTTAATCATTTCAATGACATGAGCGCTCATTGAGCGAGAACCATCAAACTTCATGGTTACAAGATCTGCCATAAGTTTTCGAGCAAGGGATTTTTCTACAGTCTTGAACCGATTTTCAATGGATTGTAAATATTCTTTAGCGCTTTCAGTTTTGGGATGGGAGGTTTTGATGTTGGTATCAATCACCATTCGCATAAACGTCATGCTGAGCCTATTAGATCATTCTCAATCATCATGGAGTTTGTTTTCCTCAGGCGTACTTGTGTCAGTAAGTGGGGCTGGCTTTTCCTTAAGGAGAGTCATATCCAGTTCAAGAACGCCCAAAGAAAACTCAACTTGCTCTTTCCATTCTGAGTAGTTGGTTCCATTGAGTCTTACGATAGACGTAGCGTACGAATTAAGGTTTGAGGGCATTGCAACTGCAGATATAAAAGAAATGTAGGCTTCTTTATTAGAATAAAACACATGTCATAATAAGATGTTAGGTTTAGCGCCTCCTGTGGGTAGGCAGTAGAACCATACTCATGGAAGAATGATAAACATTAATGTTTCATGCGTTATTATGCAAGCAGCAGCCGCCTGTGGACGGGATTGCATGCATCAGACCAGAGGAAACAAGGAAATTAAGCGCGGAAGCGAAAACTAAAACAAGAGATAAAAGAGGGAAAACGGATCGAACTAGGTGGTCACCTACTTAGTTTTTTTTTCGCATAAACATTTTCCATTCTTTCAAGTAATCCAAGTAAATTCCATACATGAATTCAATATATAAACAATTATTTTGCAAATCATATACAAACAATTATCTTGCAAGTTCCAGATCATGAATTTAATGTCAAACTAGGAAACAATTGTTTTCAATATGTATACTTTCTTTAAAGTATTCACATACAATAAGTTGTTTCATATTATACAGTGGGTCAAACATTAAAGTAGAAAAAATTAACTTTTGCGGAAATATAAACTTTCCAGGTCAAGATCTAAGCATACAGTCAATAGAACAATATTGATAATCATGATTACTATAGCAACTTAAATAATATGAATATTAAACTTGAATCATATTAACACCAATAATCATTATCATCATCATAGTAAAATTACAAATATCACATCATAGATCTATGCTAGTTTCGTTTTATATATTGATGGATAATCATGAATTCTAAAACCATGCTCTGATACCACATGTAATCTATATCTTGCGAATAACATAAACCCTAAGATCTAGAATTACATGATTTTCACATATGTAATGAATCAATAAAACATACCTCCAGACATCTCGTATATGAATCAGTAATGGTTGTTGTCGAAAGCTGTTTCAATGGATAAAGGAAATGGTTTCTCTTTTTTTTCCTATATCTTTCTTTATGTATTTTTTCTATATCCTTTGTGATGAGCAAATGTTAATATTTATAGGTAGAAAGAGGACCAATTTCCAGATTTGTAGACTTAGTCTTGATCGTCCATCAAGATCAAGATGAGAGAAATTAACGCTCTAGATTATAACCGTTTTATCGATTAGCATATTAATATGAAAACCCTTTAGATTCTATTGACCACAAAATGAGGAAGGAAACGTTTGAGGAAGAAAACGGTCAAATTTCCTTACAAAATAAGGAAGGAAAATCCATTAATGTTATCGTATTAATTTCCTTACAAAACGATCAAATTTCCTTACATAACCTAGACTATTTCACAGTTGCACTTGAAACAAAAAATAACACCGATGCAGTGAACGCAAATCTGTTAAAAAGGAATAAATTTACCTATTTATTTTTTAGATCAATTGTCTTCTTCTAATTTAATTTTTTTTTCTAAGACATATTTGCTGATTTCAGTCACAATTGTTGTTCAAAAACAAAAAGAACAAACAACTGAGAGAGAAAATTCAACTATAATGAAAAAAAACCAAATCCTATCTCAGTATAGTCTGTTAAATTCATTATAAATATGATGGTGACTCTAATTATATGTTTGGTAAAAATCAGTCAGCAAAATGACCATTTCATTAAGTAACTGCTCTCGATATTTACATCTCTCTCTACACACACCCATAAACCTTGAACCCACACATTTGTATTTTCTTTTACTGCATATAAGAAACTTAAGCCAATATGGACCCTCAATATGAAAGAAAGTTGTCCAAATAATGCTATGTAGCTACTCCATCAAAGATGATAATTACTACCGTCTCACTGTATAACTATAAAAATAAATAAACAATTATAATCTATACTTTTAAAATGTAAATATAACAGTTATTCACTAAATAGATGAGTGTCGTAATTGAAATACGTGAAAGTGATCCAGAAAAAGAGTCAGAGCCTGTATATTCACTAAATAAAATGAGTGACTGAAATTATCAAATTAGACGGATTGAATGTAGTCAATCCACTAAAAAACTCATTTGTTTTATTTATTCGGTTAAAAGAAAAAATATACTAATATGTGAGGTATATAGATAGCTGAAACCATGGTATGAACCATAGTGCTATAGACAATCGATTCATTATAGGTAAGACGTGAAATAAAGTATAGGATAGTCAATAAACCATCTTCAACCCAAGTAGTCAGAAAATCATAAATTTCATTACTTAAGCAATTACTAATTTTTATCAAGTGTCCACCACTATATAAATATCTAAGCAATAATAATCTTCAATCTTAGAACACAATTCTTCAAGTAGAGAGATTAGAAATTTGCACTTTATATTAATAGACCATTTGTATGAGAACAAACTCTTAATTAAGATTCATTGGCCATACAAATTACAAAATCTACAAACAATATATTACAATAATATGCCATTTTTTAGTGCAAAGTAAATATTCTGCAGTTTTCCTGTTGGATCTTATAACCAATCACATACTAACCCACAAGTTACTCTATAAGTTTATGAAACTTTTTTAGAACTTAATATTTGGTTTCCATCGACAAACCCTAAACTATAAAATTTCCTTACCATAGGCAATGCTTCTGGTATCTCCACTCTTCTCAATTATTGTTGAAAGATGCTTTTACCTTCCTCATTCGTCTCTGCATCTTCAATCTCTTTTGCAATTGTGTTCTTGACACCTTGATTTCAGTTCCTGGAAACTTTTCTGTATTAGTTTCCCGAGTACGTTACAGCAAATTATGTTATGACATTTGAACCAGGCTGTATATCTCATTTTTATCTAGTTAGCTAACATTTTATCTGCTTTATGATATAACCACAGAACCCAGAACCTGCTGTTGAGTTCGATGAGGTGCCAAACAAAAAACAGCAACATGAAGTTAATGTTGATATGATGGCATTTTACATGGTTATATATTCATCATGTAATGGATTATATTTTATCGAAGCTGACATCTATTTTTTTATCACGGCAATTTCGAATTAATTGGGTTTGGTGGACATAACTCGGTGGTTGCCTTTGCTCCATATAAGCTTTGAATAGGTTCGAGTGAATGAACTTATTATCTTGAGGCCTTTGTGTCTGAGATTATATTTATGGATATGAGGCTATCAAATTGTATAATTTATTTTCCAGCATTTCTAAGGTTTTTCATTTGTTAGCTTTTAGTATTAGGTGTTTGATCAATTGTTAATTTTATCTGTATCCATATAAACTTGACTTTTACTTGTCATTCAATTATATTCATCCATGTTCAGTGTTGTTTAACATTTTGTGCAATATTTGTTATGTATTTGTTGTATGTTTGTGGCATTTTATTTCATTTATCAATGAAAAATGTATTTTCTTTTGTTCAGCTGAAGTGCCCAAATATAATTCATACTAATTTTGCTCTATTTTTGAATGTGGTTGCACTCTAATTTGGATCCCATACTAGGTGTGATTCCAGTGCTGTTTGAAGATGAATCGATAGCATGTTAGTTGATGGAAGAAAATGAACTGTTTGTCAAATGCTTAAAAGTGAATAAAGAGAGAGCACCGAATTATGGTTGCTCATCTTTGATGGTTTTTCAAATGTTAGTTTGATGGTTGCTCTTCTTTGATTTGGGTTGACATTAGCGTTGCTTTTTTGAAATTGATAGTGAATTTGAGAAGCTAATCATTCTTATCTCTGCCTTTTTTTTTTGTCTTTCTTCTCTTCTCAACTATTGCTGAAAGTAAGTGTTCGTGTGTTACTTCTTATTATAATTTGAGAAACGGAATAACCTAATTATAATTTCAATTTAGGTAGAGGTAACATCACCTCTTGCTGACGCAGCGGATTATTCAAAATAAACTTCAATCGATGAAATGTAGCAATCGGTGAGTTGATGATACCGAAATGCCCAAGTTCGCTGATCCAAAGATACCGAACTCTAGCTATCTCAAACGCGTTGATAGCGCACTATACCGCGTTTAAAGATCTACGATTCTTCGCACGTTGATCTAGCGCACTAGATTCCGTGAATCGGCTTCTTCAATCGTTGAATCGAGCGCACTCGATTAACCGAAAGAGGAGATAGGAGATCACACTCAACTACCAATTGTATGTAAGCACAAAGCTAACAAAAGGAAATTTTATTCAATATTCAACAACCTTTACAAATGACACAACTCGCCTATTTATAGGCTTACAACTCACACACAACGGAAAAGAATTACAACACAAACGATTTGCTAACATTCGGTAACGACTCAAAACAACAACGACTTATAGGGTGACTCGGCCAAGCTTCAGCGACTCAACATTCTCGGCAGCGACTTAATATAGCTCGGTAGCGGTTCAAGGAGATTTCAGCGACTCAAGCATGTCTTGGCTACTATCTTGCGACTTATAATTAAGTCGTTCGCGACTTACTATCTCCCCAAACAACGCTAAGTCGCTTCGCGACTCAAATTTATGTCGTTCGCGACTTATCTTCGCGCGCAGTACTGAGGTAGGAAGTTGCGACTTAGGGTTTTGGCATGTGGTGGGAAATCGTTGTGAGTCGTTGTGGTTGAAGGATGGAATGAGTCGTATGTCGGCCTGGGTGATGAGTCGTGGATGGGATGTGATGAGTCGAATTGAGTTGCTGACTCGTGACAATTTATGAGTCGTGGAGGAGTTGGGTTTGGAGTTGATGTCTCGTGAGGAGTGAGTTGTGGTGATGAGTCGCGTGAGGGGGCTCTGGGGATGAGTCGCGTGCGACTTAGGGTGGAGTGATCTGGGATGAGTCGGCAGAGATGAGTCGCGATTTAAGGTAGTTGCTTCATCATCCTCCCCTTGTTGGAAAGAATTCGTCCTCGAATTCGCACTCTCGTCATTTCCGTCAAGTTCCTCCCCATAATACGGAATTAGATGTTTGACATTGAAAATATCAGAAGTATGAACATTTTCCGGCAACTTTAATCGATATGTATTATCATTGATCCTCTTCAAGATTTCTACTGGACCAATCTTTCGTGCTTTCAACTTATTGTAAGTTCCAACTGGAAAACGATCTTTCGTCAATACCGCATAAACAAAATCACCCTCGTTGAAGACAACACTTCTTCGTTTCTTATCCGCCATTTGTTTATACCTCTCATTTGATTTCTCCAATCGTTCCTGAACGATTCTATGGCATTCTGTCAACCCATCAACAAAATCAACAGCCCGTTTATCAACTCCTTTCTGATATGGTACTACTGCCAAATTCAACGGTCCCTTTGGTAAACTTGAATATACAATCTGAAATGGACTGAACCCTGTACTTCGGTTATTTGCATGGTTGTGAGCAAATTCTGCCTGGCATAGCTTCATGTCCCAACTTCTCAAATTATCCTGTACAAGACAGCGCAACAAATTCCCCAATGACCTGTTAACAACTTCTGTCTGCCCATCAGTTTGTGGATGATAAGCACTGCTAAATTTCAGTTTCGTTCCCACCATCTTCCACAAACTCAACCAAAAGTGACTCAGAAAACGAGTATCTCGATCAGAAACAATAGATTCTGGTAAACCATGAAGCCGATAAATCTCCTTGAAAAATAACCGCGCTACTCGAACTGCATCTGCTGTCTTCTTGCAAGCGACAAAATGTGCCATCTTTGAAAACCTGTCCACCACAACAAATATCGAATCATGTCCCCTGATTTCACAAAGTAAGGATCTTCTTCAAGCATCTCTGGCAACATTTCAAACCCCATCACTTCCACCTTCATTGTTGTTAGTAAATGACTCCTCCTACTCAAAGCATCAGCTACCCGATTTGTCACCCCTGATTTGTGCTTAACGACAAAAGTAAACTGCTGCAAATAAGCAATCCATGATGCATGTCTCGCAGAGATTTTATCCTGTCCCTGTAAATGTTTCAAATCTTCGTGATCAGTGTAAAGAACGAATTCCTTATGAAATAGGTAGTGTCTCCAATGCTTAACAGCTTGCACAACAGCGTAAAATTCAACGTCATATGTACTGTATCTCATCTTTGCCCCTGATAACTTTTCACTGAAATATGCAATAGGTCTCCCCTGTTGACTCAACACTCCTCCAATCCCAACCTTTGATGCATCAGTGTGTAGCTCAAACAACAACTGAAAATTAGGTAAAACAAGAATTGGCGCTGTCGTCAACAGTTCTTTGATTCGTTCAAAAGCAATCCCGGCTTCTTCTGTCCATGAAAACTGTTTACCCTTCATGCAATCAGTAACTGGAGCAATCACGCTACTGAAGTTTGGAATGAATCTTCGGTAGAATGACGCTAGCCCATGAAAGCTTCTCACTTCCGTAATTGTCTTTGGCTGTGGCCAATTCCTGACTGCCTCAACTTTACTCTGATCAACCTGAATACCTTCTCCTGAAACAACATAACCCAGAAATAAAACACTGTGCGTCATAAACACACATTTCTACGTAGCAGCATAAAATTGTTCCTCACGAAGAATATTCAATACTTCCCTCAAATGTTGAACATGCTCCTCCGTACTCCTGCTGTAAATCAGAATATCATCGAAATAAACCACGACGAACTTCCCAATGAATGGTCTAAAGATTTGATTCATCACCCGCATGAATGTACTAGGTGCATTTGACAAACCAAATGGCATAACCAACCATTCGTATAACCCCTCTCTTGTCTTGAAAGCTGTCTTCCATTCGTCTCCAGGTCTAATCCGAATTTGATGATAACCACTCTTCAAATCAATCTTCGAGAATATAGTTGCCCCACTCAACTGATCCAACAAATCATCCAACCTCGGCATAGGAAATCTATAACGAACAGTGATCTTATTCAAAGCTCTACTATCAGTGCACATCCTCCAAGTTCCGTCCTTCTTTGGTACTAACAATGCAGGCACAGCGCAAGGACTCAAACTTTCCTGGATACGTCCCTGCTCAAGCAACTCTTCCACCTGCCTTCGTAACTCCTCATGTTCCTTCGGACTCATTCGGTAATGTGGTCGATGTGGTAACACTGCTCCTGGAACAAGATCAATTTGATGTTGAATGTCTCTAAGTGGCGGTAACTCCTTTGGCAACTCCTCTGGAAAGACATCCTCAAATTCTTTCAAAACTGGCTTTGCTTCTTCCGGGATTTCAACTTCTTCACTGCTCTCTCGCCCAATCAACAAAAATACTTCAGGTTCTTCCTCTACTTCCTTGACAAACTCTTTCAAAGTCAACAGAGTTTTCAATTCCTCAATCTCCTCCAGTTTGTTCTCCTTCTGCTGTTGCTTCTTAGGAACCAAAGTGATTTTAGTACCCTCGAACATGAAACTGTAACTGTTGGCACGACCGTCATGCTGAACTGCTCTATCAAACTGCCATGGTCTGCCCAACAATAAGTGACAAACATCCATATCTACGACATCACACCAAATTTCATCCTTGTACTTCTTTCCAATCGAAAAATTCACACAAGCTCTCCGACACACTTTCACTTCACCTCCCTTCCTTAACCATGCTAGCTTGTATGGTTTAGGATGCTTCTCGGTCTTCAAGTTCAACTTTCTCACTGCTTCTGTAGAAATAATATTATCACAACTTCCTGCATCAATAACGAACTTGCAAACTTTCCCCAGAATAGTACATGTCGATTGAAAAATATTGCTTCTCAGCCAACTCATTCCTCCTCTTGCTTTGGTGTCAAACAACTTCTCCTCATCATAAGATTACAACCTTCATCACCCGACACTTCTTCTTCCTCCTCAATATAAGGTGTATTTGAACATTCTGCCTCCTCACCATCATCTGCCTCAACCTCTGCAACCATGGTTCTCTTCTTCGGCTTTGGACATTCGTTGCTTTTGTGACCCAACTCCTGGCAATTATAACATTTGAAAACACTACTAGCCTTTGCTTTCTCAGCCTCCTTCACCACTGGCTTGGTAACTGGTTTAGGAACATTAGAACTTCCGCCAACACCCTTCACTAGATTATTAGAATTAGTAAACACACCACCTCCACGCCTTCCTTGTTTCTCCCAAGCTAACGCTTTCTGATGTGCTTCTGCAACTGATCTAGGATCAAACATATTAACCATATCCTGGATCTGCATTCTCAAACCTCCAATAAATCTAGCAGTTAACTGTTCTTCAGTCTCCATAATATCGTTCCTGGCAATGAGTTGGTAAAATTCATCAGCATAATCACCAACAGACTTTGTCCCTTGCCTCAGATTCTGCAACCTCTGGTACATAAGTGATTGATAGTTGTAAGGTAAGAAAGTAGATCTCATCAATTTCTTCATCTTATTCCACGATTCTATCTTTGACTTCCCCATTCTCTCCCTGGTAAGTTTAGTTTGTTGCCACCACGCCAAAGCTCTCCCCCTCAGCCTTGTAGCAACTAACTTTACCCTTCGATTCTCCGGAACCTCCTTGAAATCAAATATCTCCTCCACGTTAGACAACCAATCTAAAAATTCCTCAGCTACCATCCCACCTTTAAACTCCGGAATCTCCATCTTCATTCCCGATTCCCATCGACGATCATCATCTATATCTCGATTCTGACGTCGTGTTTGTTCTCGATCTCGATGCATACTCCCTCTGTCGCCAACAAATTCCTCATCAAAATCTGAAGTATATCGTTGTCGATCACGACCTCCAACATCTCTATCACTACTCCTTCGATCAACATTCCTATCACGATTATCAACACTTCTATGATCTTCTGTTCTCTCCCGATCTGAATGTATCGAAGTTCTACTTCTTCCATGGCTCGATTCAGGTGAAATTCTTCTTCTACTTTGATTCATTTCAAGCATCATTCTCTCTAATCGACCAATTCCTTCATTCAATTTTTCAGTAAAGCTCTCGTGGATTCGTTGCTCCATTTCATCGGCCTCTTCTCTTCCATACAAGGCATTAATGTTGCGATGGCGTTGAGCTCGTCTCGGTGGCATGATTGAACTTCTCCAAACTTCAACAAATCAAACTTCAACAATTTTGACTTCAACAATCTTCAAACAAAACAACTCCAAAACTACAATTCAAATCAATTAGTACGGCTTCAAGCTTGCTTCGAACTTCAACACCTTTCCCACACTTTGATCCAAGAGATTATGGATCACAAACCCCAAACTTGTTGCAACTCCAATATAAACACGATGAACAACTTCAAACTTCAAAAACTTGGCTCCAAGAATCAACTTAGCTATGATTGGCTAAGTATGGCTCTGATACCAAAACTGACGCAGCGGATTATTCAAAATAAACTTCAATCGATGAAATGTAGCAATCGGTGAGTTGATGATACCGAAATGCCCAAGTTCGCTGATCCAAAGATACCGAACTCTAGCTATCTCAAACGCGTTGATAGCGCACTATACCGCGTTTAAAGATCTACGATTCTTCGCACGTTGATCTAGCGCACTAGATTCCGTGAATCGGCTTCTTCAATCGTTGAATCGAGCGCACTCGATTAACCGAAAGAGGAGATAGGAGATCACACTCAACTACCAATTGTATGTAAGCACAAAGCTAACAAAAGGAAATTTTATTCAATATTCAACAACCTTTACAAATGACACAACTCGCCTATTTATAGGCTTACAACTCACACACAACGGAAAAGAATTACAACACAAACGATTTGCTAACATTCGGTAACGACTCAAAACAACAACGACTTATAGGGTGACTCGGCCAAGCTTCAGCGACTCAACATTCTCGGCAGTGACTTAATATAGCTCGGTAGCGGTTCAAGGAGATTTCAGCGACTCAAGCATGTCTCGGCTACTATCGTGCGACTTATAATTAAGTCGTTCGCGACTTACTATCTCCCCAAACAACGCTAAGTCGCTTCGCGACTCAAATTTATGTCGTTCGCGACTTATCTTCGCGCGCAGTACTGAGGTAGGAAGTTGCGACTTAGGGTTTTGGCATGTGGTGGGAAATCGTTGTGAGTCGTTGTGGTTGAAGGATGGAATGAGTCGTATGTCGGCCTGGGTGATGAGTCGTGGATGGGATGTGATGAGTCGAATTGAGTTGCTGACTCGTGACAATTTATGAGTCGTGGAGGAGTTGGGTTTGGAGTTGATGTCTCGTGAGGAGTGAGTTGTGGTGATGAGTCGCGTGAGGGGGCTCTGGGGATGAGTCGCGTGCGACTTAGGGTGGAGTGATCTGGGATGAGTCGGCAAAGATGAGTCGCGATTTAAGGTAGTTGCTTCATCACTTGCTATGAAACTTCCTACCTTTATCAAGATGTCAATACTCACACTTTAGTTATGAAATCAACATCCATCAAAACTATTGAATTTCCATAATGCTATCAAATTTTACATAACACCAAGATTCCTATGAGACATAATTGCTAGCGACTATATAATAAAATAATTTTAGAAGTGGGATAACACAAATATGTGTGTGTGTGTGTGTATGTATGTATGTATATATAAGGTTACATGCACAACACTATAGGCAAGTGTAAGTGGGATAGATTTCAACAAACAAATATTATGATTGAAACTTGTTGGTAGACTTCGCTGTAAAAATTCAAAGAAAATTATTTTCTCAACGATACCAAAAAAGCTGAAACCAAAACAATCTTTTATCGACGTAGAAATAATATAAACTTAAAACAATGTTGAAAATACATTTTAACATATTAAATTAAATCATCAAGATTTAGAACATTCCTACCCTATCAAAATTTAACTTATTGGTTCTTGACAAAGAAAATCATTGGTAACCATTATTCCCCTTTTATATACACCAACAACCACTACAAAATTGGTTCTCATTTAACCGATTATTTTATGAAAGATGATAAAGAACAATGAACTACAGAACATGATCTAGGATTTTCTTTTGGTAGTTAGAGAGCTAGCATATGAACTCGTGGTCAAATAAAATTATAAAAACATGTACATCACATAAATTTGTTTTTTTCCATATTGATCAAAATTGAATGTAACATTTTGAAGTCCATAAAAAGTAAGGAAAAATTGAAATAATTTAGAATGCTATACCCGGTCAAAGTCTTCTTATTATTAGTAAAGCCAAATCCTATCATCTAACCCCACTTTACACTTGCTAATGTAGTTGTTTCTGCTCATCTTAACTACATAATCTACAACCCAGTAGTCAATCTCGAAGAATCCCCTTCACTATTTTCAACGAAGACAGGTTAATTTAAGGCAGGAAACATGAAAGACATGGATATCAGTTTGGGAATAATTAATCAAAATTTATAACTAAGATATAACTCTCAATGAAGGCCAATAGCTTTTGATCCAGGATTCTCAAAAAAAACTTTTGTAGCTCAATTATCATGTTATATGGCAAGTGCAACACTTTAATGGCTACAGAGTAATGGGAACGGTTGTTAAACCAATCAAAATAAGCCCATAACACCTACAAACACAATTATATTCGATAGTGAAGAATGAGGTGACTACTAATACAAATTCAACACTAAAATTATACAACTCAACACTATAACAATTCATGGAAATACTGTGAATTATATTTCCTTTACTATTTACTAAGAGACTTTGTTTGAACCCAAGTAAACCCAATTATCCCTCAAAACTAAAAATATATATATTTGTAAATTCATTTTAAGCTTTTGCACATCGATTGAACTCAGATGTAGCATCAAAAACTAAGGCAAACATTATAAGTTCACTGTATTTAGTCTATCTTACATCTAAAGTGACTAACAATAATTGTTAAGGAGGAAGATGGGAAATAGTATGACAACTACATATACAATTCTTAAAGGTCCTATTGGATAACTTGGACGTAAAAGGGCTATACTAAGTTTTGTACATCTAAAGTGAGTCAAGGTGTAACTTTACAGCAGGTTCATGGTACACATATAAAATAGAGTTCTCTTTTGGGCAAGATTTAACCAACTTTAGTATAACTACAAATATTTAAAATCACCCAACAATAAATTCAGAGTTCATAAAAACTAACTAATGATAGATATAAGAATGAAGCATGGTACCAATACATGAAAAACTGATAACTTCATACTATAGGAGAGGAATAGGTCGCTTCCCTAGCGATTGATTGATGCTTAAACGATAATCCATCAGCTATTTGAGAAAAAATGGTGCTCGCCGATGATGGGATGATGAAGACAATCTGGAAAAGCACAACGCGATGGCGCAGTTGAGGCAACCGTCGCTTCATTAGAGTTAGGGCATTTCATGGGCAAGGATGTTGGATCATATGAGAAGTAGGGTTAGACTGAGAATGGGATGAGAATGAATTGAATTGAATTTTTCTTTTGGTAAAGAATTCGATCAACATTGAATCGATTTGATACCCTGAGGATATGTTGAAATGGTAAGAGCTAAATTTTTGAAGAATTGGTAAAACTCAGCTTGAATTATTATTAATTACCAGCATCCCTATTTATAATACATACCCAAGGCTCTATCTTATGCTAACTCTAAAATTGCGGAAACAGTAGGAAATCTTCCGAAGATATATCCCTTATCACATACCACTCATAACATCTAACCATACATTGCGGAAACAGTAGGAAATCTTTCGAAGATATATCCCTTATCCCATACCACTCATAACATCTAATCATATATTCTAAATATATCATAATATCTTAATCATATATTCTAAATATATCTCAATACCCCCCTCAATTGGAACACGAGATTCAAAAATGCCCAACTTGGTGAGAAGAAAATCAAATTGAGCCTTGCCATTGTCTTCTAGACCTCGTATCTCATCCTTCATGGAAAGGCACCACTCATCGGATTTCATGGCTTCTTTAAATGATTTAGAGTCTTTACCCTTAATTATGGCTGAGGAGTGATTGGAAGGAGGAGAATGATAACTTATAGAAAAATTGTCACAATTTATGTAATGTGCTAGAGGATAAGGATTACCTGAGGAGTGATTGGAAGGAGGAGAATCAGAAGATGGACCATTAGCAAAAACTGTATGTGTCACAAAATCTCAATACAGAACATTTGAGAACTTTTATCGAAGACCACGACCCATGTCCTGTGGACTAGTAGACTGGTTCGAAGCAGAACCATAAGTAGACCCAGCAGACCCATTATCATTAATCAAAAGATCAACATCCTCATCTTCATAAATTATTTCAGCAAAATCTTGATGAATATCATGATCATTATTCTCACTAGATATTATATTGACATCTTTCGAACACCTAAACGAGAATACCTCATCTACAAATTTCACATCTCTAGACACGAAAAATTCCTTTGTATCAAGATCAAATAATTTCCACCCCTTCTTACCGAACAGGTAACCCAAAAAATACACTTTGGACTTCGACTTGCAAATTTATCTCCCTTAGTCTTTTGATTGTGAGCAAAGCACAAGCACCCAAAGGTTCGAATAGCACCAAAAGAGGGTGGTTTACCAAAAAGTATCTCAAAAGGTGTTTTATTTTGTAACATGAAAGAGGGTGTACGATTAATTAAATGAGCGGCAGCAATAACATATTCACCTCGAAAATAAATAGGCAAGTTTGCTTGAAAGAGTAATGCTCTACCCACATTCAAAATATGTTGATGTTTCCTTTCAACTCTCCCATTTTGTTGTGGAGCACCCACACACGAAGTTTGAAACAAAATTCCAGTTGCATTAAAATAATCAATCAAACAAATAAACTCAGTTCATTATCACTTTGAACGACCTTAATTGTTAGAGAAAATTGCCTATCGACCATAGCAACGAAGGGTATAAACATTTGAAACACCTCTAATTTGTCAACCAACAAATAAATCCAAACTTCTCTCGAAAAATCATAAACTATCGTCAAAAAATAATGGGGCCCACACGACGAAACGTGTCGATACAGACCCTAAAAATCACAATGTATTTTCTCAAAATTCTAGAAGCTTTATTGTCACTTAAAGAAAACTTGTCTCTAGGATGTTTAGCATGCGTACATACTTTACACCCTTTGTCTAAACTATCTTTATAATTTATGACGTGAGGAATTACCTTAACTACTTTTTCGGAAGGTTGCCCGAGCCGACGGTGCCACAACTCCAAATTTAATGTTGCTTCAACTGTTGACACAAATTCTGGTTTTCTAAAGTAGTATAGTCCATCTCTACTAACTCCCGTTCCAATCAGCTCCTTCGTTTGGTCCTGTATAGAACAAGTATGAGAATCAAATTGGACAATAGTTCGTAAATCATCATTAAGTTGAGAAACAGAAATTAAATTGCAACTCAAGTTTGTCACATAATGTACTCCGGTGAGAGTAATTTTGTCCGTCACACATATGGATCCCACCAAAGTAGCAATCACTTTTTCATCACTGGGCAAACCAGCAGAACGCTCAAGATTTTGTGCGTCAATTAACATGAACGTTGCCCTATAACATGATGGGTTGCTCCGATATCGATAATCCATGAAGTATCATCAAACTTACGATTTAATTGATTTTCGGGAATCTTACTATTACCAATCACGCCCAAAATAGCTTTCCACTGCTCATTCATGAACAATTGACCCAAAGCTGCCATCGTCGAGGAATTAGATGCGATAGAGGAGCTGCTACTAGCAGCCGCATTAGCGCATACTTGCCCTCTGCCTTGCCCAGCGGAACTGCCTTGTCAGCCATTGAACCAACCATCGGGGTATCCAAGAAGCTCGTAACACCGGCTAACCTCATGACCTGTCTTCTTGCAGTGGCTGCAAACGGATTTCGGCCAGCAACTTGGGGCCTCTTGGCCCTGCTTTTGCACTGAGAACACGGCGGTCTATCAGAGGTTCCTCGACCCCGACCAGCCCCTGCATATACAGCGAAACCGACTGCTTCAGAGGACTTTGCTTGACTTCCTGCTTCGATTGACGAACACGTTCTTCTTTTGACACTAATTGATAAGCTCGATCAAGAGTGGAAAGAGGATCTTAAGAGAGGATATGTGTGCGCAAAGGACCATAAAATTCAAAACAAAGGCCCATCAAAAAATCGTGTAATTTGGCCTGTGCTCGTCGTTCCTCATGTAATCTACCAGCCGAACATGAGGAACAACAAGAACAAGAGATCAAAGGTTCATGGTGATCCAATTCTATCCACAGAGCATGCAGTTTACCATAGTAAACCGAAATAGGCATCGTCTTTGTCTGCTCACATCGCGCAATTGAAGATCGTAATTGTTGAACCCTAGGTCCATTTGTTTGGGAAAAACGTTGCTTGAGATGATCCCAAAAGGATTTAGCTTCCCTGAATTTCAACAAAGAGGACCTAACCTCGAGGTCGATAGTATTTGAAATCCAAGAAATAAGCATAGCATTAATCGCGTTCCAATCGGACTTTGTAAAGGGAGGCGCTGGTGTAAGGATACTGTCATCAAGAAATTCAAACTTGCGTCGGGCTTCTAAGGCCTTCTGAATATCAACCGCCTAGTCGCCATAATTATCGGCCTTGAGTCGAGTGGGTGTAATGAAGTCTCCCGGTCTATCTTGTGAGCCGAGGTAATAAGGGGAATTGGGTTCAATTTTAGGCGGTGGAGGAGGCGGTGGATCTTCAACACTAGGCATGACAAATTAATCTTCAATTAAAAATCGTTCTTTGGCTTTGATACCATGAAGAATTGGTAAAAATCAGCTTGAATTATTATTAATCTCCAGCATCCCTATTTATGATACATACCCAAGACTCTATCTTATGATAACTCTAAAATTATGGAAACAGCAGGACATCTTCTGAAGATATATCCCTTATGACATACCACTCATAACATCTAATCATACATTGCGAAAACAGCAGGAAATCTTCCGAAGATATATCCCTTATCACATACCACTCATAACATCTGATCATATATTCCAAATATGTCGTAATATCTTAATCATATATTCTAAATATATCTCAATAATTTTCCCCTTTTTTCATCCCAACGGCAAAGTACTACAGCTGTTGAATTGGGGGAATGACATTATTTAGGGATTGGATTGGAGGGAAAGAGAGGAAAGCGAGAGCTGCACATGGAAAGAAAGTAATAAAATGCGTGACGGTTGCGTTCAAATTGAAGGACGCTTGTCGACACTTGAAATGCAAATATATTATAGATATAGATTTGAAGACTATTCAGTTGCCAAAATTCAAGGGGCTTGTGTGCTTTTGAAATTGAATTAGCTATTCATATTATAGTATAGATGCCGAATGGAATATTAGGGGGCTTAACTCTCTAGATAGAAAATCTGATCTTGTTCATTTTTTGAATAAGTATAATTTGAGTATTATTGGTTCCCTTGGACATAAATTAGATGATAGCAAAATTGAATTTTATCATAAATGCTTTCTGAATAATTGGAATATAATTAACAACAATGTCATAGGAGGCAATGGTAGAATTATGATTTTATGTGATCCTAATATCTTGGACAAAAAAAACACTATCATTTAAATTTCCAATCCGTTCGCTGTATATGTGAAAATAAGGGAGGTTTACTTATTGAAATTACCTTTATTTATGCATCCAACATTGAAATAGAAAGAATTTCTCTTTGGAATCAATTAGACCAATTAAAAGATAAAAATCATAATCCATCGATTTTGATAGGGGATATTAATACTATTATTCATGCTTTTGAGAAAAGTGGTGACAATCCATTTCTTTATAGAAAATAAAAAATAATCAGTAACTTTATTTTAAAAACTAGTTTAGTTGAGCCTACAACACACGGTAATAAATTCAGTTGGAAGTTGGGTGAACGTAAAAATATTCATTGTAAGCTAGACATAATTATTTTAAAACAAATTTTTTTATGCACTTCTCAAATTTCATTGTAACACTCTTTCCCAAGTCTTTATTGATTACATGCCATTACAATTCTATTTTTCAAAAAATAATTTAAATAAAACAGTATCTTCTTTCAGATTTATCAATGGATGGGTCCATGAAAATTTAGATAAAGAAGCTGTCCAAAATGGTTTTGCTGACCAATTTCAAGGCACTATCCAGTTTAAATTTAGCAAAACATTCCAATACATAAAAGAAATTTGAAAAGATGGAATAAAAATAAGCTAAATTCAGAAATCAATCAAAATAGAGTAGAGCGTGAGTGTTTGCAGAATAATATTGATAATGATAACTCAGACCATCTTATTGTAAACCAATTTTTTCAATCTTAGAGCAATTTAATTAAGGCTCTTCATGTTTAAACAATTAATATGAAATAGAAAGCTAAGGTTGACTGGCTAGCCAATAAGGATGAATCTAGCAAATTTTTCTATGCTAAAATGTCCAATAGAAGGCACAAAAATTACATTGGAAAATTGATAGATAATAATGGTTCAGTTGTTAATGAAGTTTCTAAAATTGAGTTTAAAGCCATAAGTTATTTTAGTTCACTTTACAATTTGACCCTTGTTTAAAGAACTTTCCTACAATTAATGTTAAATATTTACTTCATTCAAATAGTCAAGAAATTTTACCGGCCTCTGTAAACTTGGAAGAAATAATGCTTTTTATTTTTAATGTGAACAATGATAGAAGTCGTGGACCAGATGGTTTCTGGGCAAAATTTCATAAAACTCATTGGGAAGAAATCAAATTTAAAATTCTAGATGTGGTACATGAATTTTTTGAAAATGGTAAAATTCTAAATAATTCAAACCATACGTTAATCATATTGGTACCTAAAGTTAAAACCTCTAAAGGCTAGGGGATTATAAACCTATAGCATGTTGTAACTTCATATATAAAACCATAGCTATAGTTCTTTGTAATAGAATTTAAGTTTTTTTTTTTGAAATTCGGTATTTTTGAAAACCAAAGTGCTTTCAACCCTGGTAGATTAATAGCAAAGAATTATTTATTAGCATTTGAAACGATAAGAAATTTTAATCAAGGATGTAAAAACAAAATCTGCATTGAGATGGACTTGCGCAAAGATTGTGATAAAATAAATAGACATTTTATACTGCATATGATGAATTAGATGGGTTTTAATGAATAATTTTGCAATCTAATAAGAGAATGTATTGATAATGTTGCTTACTCGCTACTTATTAATTGTTCTACTTATGATTTTATTTATAGCAATAGGGGTATAAGGCAAGGAGATCCACTTTCTCCTTACCTTTTCACAATTGCTATGGAGTTTCTATCTATACAAATGGAGTTTGAACATATAAAAGGAAACATTAAAACCACAAATAGGGTAAAGCCATTTATAACTCATATATTATATGATGATGATTTATTATTGTTTTTGAATGCAGTGAGAACATGCAAACATTATGGACAATATTTTTGAAAAATTGAAAAACTTTGCTGGACTGGAAGTAATGAAGGCAAAAGTTAAATTTATTTCAGCAAACTGTGCCTCAAAAAATCAAAAAGGCTGAAAACACTCAAATTTCAAGAAGGAGAGCTGCTAGTAAAATATCTTTGACTAACTCTCAGTATGAAGACAAGCACCTTTGTCCAAGTGGTTAATTGATTCGGCTTTGGTGCAGGATGTCACAAGTTCGAAACTTGCTTTCGAACGTTTATTTGACATGGGATATGTTGTCCCAATGATTTGTTGTATATAAAGAACCAGTTCAAAAAAAAAAACTCTCAGTATGAATCAAATCAATGACAAAGATTACGCTGGACTAAGATATACTACAAAACATATTAGAGGGCAGGTTAAGCAAACTGCTTTCTATTGATGGAAGATTAGAATTAACTCTAATTGCCATCACTGCTATTATCATATACGGGCTAAAAACACATAATATTATAGCAAAATCCATTCAGAAAATAAAAAAAATGTGTGCTAACTTCATATAGAAAAGAAAATACGATAAAGAATTAATGGCTACTATTCGTAATCCAAAAGAAAATGGAGGACCGAGCTTAAGAAGCTTCAAGGATCTAAGCACCATCCAACCATTTAAAATTATTTCTAAAATTTTTAGAAGGGGATTCACTTTGATCAAAATGGATGAAGAATAAACGTGTGAAAAAAAAGCTTCTACACTATGTCAGTGGAAAACCATTATTCGAACTCTTGGAAAAACATTCTAAACTGCAGAGAAATTGGAATAAATGGTTAAAAGGAAATTTAAAGACGATAAATTAACCAGCCTCTGGTTTGACCTTTGGAATAAGGGCAACTCTTTAGTAAATTTATTAGGCTGGTTTAATTTACCACATTTTTGAGGAGCCAATCCTAATGTAAATAGCATTATTCAAAATAACATATGGAACATCAACTTACAATCAACAGTCTCTATATTGAAAAAAGCCAGAAGTAGCATTCAAATAGATCCAAGCTTAAGCAATGACAATTGGTGTTGGAAGTTCACTTCAAAAGACAAATTTTATTTAAAAAATAGATAGGAATTTACCAAATATGCTCAAGTAGAAGTGGATTGGTAAAAAACCATATATAATAAGGCAAATTACCCAAAAATGGCACATTGTGCTTACTTTGCTGCATTAAACAGATAACCTACAGGAGATAGATGCCATAAATGAGGATAAAATGGAAAAAAAATTCTAATTTGCAAAATAGAGATTGAAACTATAGGACATATATTTTTGACTGCATCTAATCTAGGCATATTTGGTTTATAGCCAAAAGAAAAATCAACCTCAGCCAGAATGCTTCATTTGATAACATAAGAAATAATATTCAATATATTCAGCAAAGATTCAAATCCAAAACTAAAACAAAAGAGGATAAAAAGAGTTCAACAATGCTTGCATTATGCTAACAATAGTCATCTATCACATAAGGAAAGAGAAAAATGCAAGACTGCACATAAATTAGGAAATAGATAGCATCCAGATTTGGAAAAGCTAAGAAACATAACGTAAAATTCTCTAT
Organism: Allium cepa; assembly: GCA_030765085.1. Lineage (NCBI taxonomy): Eukaryota > Viridiplantae > Streptophyta > Magnoliopsida > Asparagales > Amaryllidaceae > Allium > Allium cepa. Next base: position 458,462,449 of record CM060932.1, read on the forward strand.
TAAAAAGAAGAGAAAAATTACAATGAATCTTAATATCATTCCACAATCATTCATGATCTAGATAACTATAAGAAGAGAATTGAAGCATATTTACATAGCAGGAAAGTCAGCTCAGATGTTTCCTATGGAAAACTCCCTCAACTTAGTGCTAACATAAGTCAAGAGAGCTTTCAGATTGGCACAATCTCAAGTCCAATGGTCTAGTTGCTGGAGCGACCATTCCAGTACCAAAACCAGCAGTCTCCTACAAGGAAGTCAACAAGTATTTAAAATTATAATTCAGTTAGTAAATCTAAGGATAATCCTAATCAAACCTTTTTGTTACCAAATTTTGGCAGGAGCTACCGCTCATCCAAGTTCATACTTAAGGTAGGGTTACAACAAAACAGGATTTTGCAGCTAGAAATCAATACTCAAAGATTATGCCAAAGCTATTTTAGAAGTAAACTCAATAAACAAATATATCACTTATCTATATGGAACAAGGAGAAAGCAGCAAGCTTCAAAGACAATAGGACCAAACTGCAAGTGATCAAAGCTCAAGGAAATTCAGGGTATATTGTGATTCAAAGCTATCTACTTATCTTAATACTAAGGAGAACGGGTACAATAAGGTTATAAGTAGTAAGGTTCGAAAGCAAATGAAACGAACTATAGATGAACGAGTATTATCGAACTACTATAGATCTAAATTCTCAGATCAACAAATTGGGAGGAATTATCATAGCAAAGAGTGGAATTGGAAGCTTTCGTGAGCTATGCTTTCACTATAACTTAAGATATAGAGTAAATCGCTTCTGAATGCGAAGCCCTAATTTTTAGGGTTGAGAAGTTTTCGTAATTTAGGAGTTAGAAAGATAGAAGTAAATGTTGTCGCTAGGTTTTATTTTGATATATTAGTCGCATTGTGTAATATGGGTTGCAACTTTGTTTTCCTATGGGCCATGGGCCTTCATGTAACAAATTTCAAAAAAAGGAAGAATTTACAAGGCCAAGGCCTAGAAAGTAACAAACATATCAGGTAAATCCAAAACCTCACCGCTTGAACAAACGTTTTAACCTAGCTTCACTTAAACTTTCTCAAATTGAGAAAAAAAACTGTAAAAATGGAAAAATAGTGCCAACCTAAAATTGTGCTACTCCTCCATATACTCTCTTGCTCAATTGAAGGATTCTCAAAGATACTTTGACGCTTTAGTTCTCTATAACTCTGACTAGAATTAGCACAAAAAGGCATCACGTTTTTATAGATCTTATTATTCTCCATGTTCAAGTAGCTGCACTCTCCTTCGTTCCAAAAAGATAAGTGATAGACCTTACTGTTGAGCTTGCTTCGATCGTAATTTCCATTTGAGTTTGGAATGATGTCCAATATATTATGATCTTTATGCTTAAGCAAAGAATGATACTTACATGGCTATGCTTCATGGAGTGGTAGATTTTAGTCATATAAGGTAAATGAATTATTGATTTTCCTTGACATTTTATTACTTCACTATAATCAGAACTAGAAATTATATTCTCATTGCAAGTAGTACATCTGGTATGGATTTGTGATCGGCCACCTCTTAATGCAACCCTACCATTATCATTACTAATTCTGCTGATTCCACCATGCGAAATATCATAAGAATATTTCCCGCTTTACAAGTATGCCTTCAGTTGCTCTTTATAATTATCTGGTTCATATAGCTCTTGCATCTTTTCATGAGTGCATAATTGTTGTTTGCTTGACTTATGGAATATTATTTAACTGTCTATTTCAATTTCATTCCAAAGCGAAATTGTCTATTTATTTGTTGTTGTACAATCTCGTATTTCTTTTTTTCATATATGATAAACTACGGTTGAGAGAAAAATGCTAGCGGTCGACCTGTGGCAGAAGAGCGGTCGACCGGTCCCTGTCAAGTGGTGGCTCGGGTTTGAGAATTTGAACTTTCGAGATTTTATAATTTCCAACCGACCTTCTTCCAATGGTTTCGATGCGTTTCAATCACTATAAATAAGACCCTAGACCCCTTATTTTTATTCACAAAATATTTTTGGAACGTTAGCGAAGCTCAATCAATTTGTCTCTTCATAGATTCAGAAAACTCCACTAGGGTTCGAAGTAAGAAACTCTATATATCTAATTTTGTTTATTATTTATTTTTTCAATCTTTTCTTCTACATTCCCTCAATTTATGAATCTAATCTATTTGTACAAATCCTTGCTGTATATATGCCAAGTAGAAGATATCTGATAAAGATTGTCAAAGGTGTGTCAAATCCAAAGGAGGCAAAGCTAAGGATATATTGTGAGTAGAAATCTTAGCCTTTCTATTTTAGTAGTTGATTAGTATAGTTTGGGTATGAATATGCTTTGGGGAGCATTAGTTCGGGAAAACATCATATTATCAAACCTCAAAACCCCTTCAATGCGAAATGTCAATTCTATGTCGGAATCTCAGTTGTTTATGTTAAAATAATGGAAATAGTGCAGATTTGAAGTTTTGATAAAATTACCTTCTATCCCACTCCTTATTCTTTCTATTTGAATTTGGTTAAAGGATTTTGATTGTGGAATAGTGTGTAAAGTGCAAATTTTATTCGTAGATTGCACTTCTTATTCCCATGAATTAAATAGGAATTCCTTTTTTTTTTTATGAGGAAAAGGAGTTGAATAGAGCATAAAAAATTGGTTCTGTAAGTTTCTAGTATCAATATTTTTTTCTTTGATGTATTAAGTTAGGTTTAAATTTTAATTGTATACAAGTCTATTGATTGGAATTTTTGATATAAATATTGGGATTTTGGTACTATTGATAATACGAGGATGAGACTTGTAAAGACCCGTTTCTTTGGCTCTCGAAAATCGACACTAATACATCCTTAGTATTCACGTGCTACAAATCCAAAAGCCGGAGAGGCGGATTTTCAAGGGTATGAAAGAAAATAAAGATAGAACAGAATGTCACACAAATGAAATAACATATATTATGTGACGACTCGACTTTCTCACCATAGAAAATCGCATCATCTTGAAGAAAGAAAGGGATAGAAAAGAGGAAAGAAAGAGAAGAAAGAAGAAACAACATTAGAATCTCAACAGCGGAATGAATAAATTATATTAATAACATAAATATTTCATAGTATACAACACATATCAGAGTTACACAGTATATACATCACATAGTTATAAACACCTGTCTAGTTATTACAACTCAATACAACTCAACAAAGAGATACCAACACAGAGAACACACAGCGGAAACTATATATCTAACGCCGAAGCTTCCTGCTCCATTGCTCCTTCATAATTCGTCAAAGCCAACATGAATCCCTTAGCTACTCGTAAAAATTTGAGTACCCAAGAGTTTAAGAAAACAGAAGATAAACTCTGGGTCAGACATGGGACTGGTGTGAGTAACAAGTTAAAGTTGCTTAACTTTGAAAAACCTTTGAAAAGAAAGGTACCACGTAAGACTTCCCACACATAAACATGGAAAAGTTTTTACCTTACGCTAACCAAAACATTTGATAGGAAATCCAGTGATATTATAATAGGTCTAGGGTTTTCAAGTAAATAGAAAATAGCTGAAACTGTTACATTCATTAAATTCAGCTACTAGCCACCAAAGTGGGTAATACAATAAAAAACGTTGGCACTTATTGGATTTTGGATCCCATACAATGGCAGGGTTACTGGGGTACCACCCGTCACAAAACATGGCCTAGATCACCGTACCAAGGATCACTCCCAATCCCCTGCAACACAAGACCGGAACCATCCCTTACTGGACAGTCCCGAACAAGACAACCCCGTAGTTGGCGTACGTTCCAACCTCCCATACAGCCGAATAAAAAAGGGACTTCTAGATAGGGGAAAATCTCGTCCTACTTGGGCATGACCACTTAGCCTTGCTGCACCTCCCCTGTTTTAGCCATTCCCCATTGATGAGGCTTGAGGCTACGATTATCTGTAGAGAACACATCTCTTAGAATGCTCATCGTCCACCCGACGATATTCTAAAAGCATTCAATCCATACAAGTTCGTTCCGGGTTCGAACGAAACCGAAGGCATTATCTCGTTACACTCATTTTGGAATCACCCTCAGAGTTAACGACGATAACCCTTGCACTCTGAATCTTCACCTCGAATCTGAAAGTACTACTCCGTCAAACTCATCTCGGAATCACCCTCAGAGTTATACTGACGAATAGTTCTTACACCTCGAGTCTTCACTCTTCACTTGAGATTCACGACCTATCGTTAATTTGGATCGATATGGTTTTCGGATATCCAAATCTGGAAATCCGATCCCGGTCTCATCGAAATCCAAAGCGTGTCTTTTAAGGCCAAGTTGTTTTAGAGTTTAAAACAATTCAATTATCTATATACATCCAGATAGATAATCCACAAATGCACAATAGATAATAACAGATGATCCATATTATCATTATCAAAAGATAATCCATATCATCATCACGATGCAACCAATGCATCCATATCACACAACATTATTTATCTCATATCTAAGATCTCAAACCATTCAAGGCAACCAATATCATCCATTCATATATAAGCAATGATTAATAATCACACCAAATAAAATTAATTTAAATTAAATTGAATTAATTACATCATTTCTAATTAATTTAAAGTGAATTAAATTAATTACTTCATCAATATAAATCTTGCTTACATAATCATTAATTAATTATCCATCAACTAATTAATTAATCTCTAATCAATCACCTTAATTAATCATCCTTGATTAATTATTTCTTAATTACATTCAAGTAATTATTATTTAACTAATTTTACAAATTAATTATACTTAACCAAATACAGTAATTAATCTTTAATTATTTTATAACTTAATTAACTTTATTTAATTACATTAATTCTTATTAATTACATTAATTAATTCCTTCATTGATTAATTATTTCCAAATAATCCCTTCTTAATTACATCATTAATTATAATAATTAATGATTTATAATTACATTTTCTAATTAAATTAATTACATTAGGTAATTAATCTTCAATTAAACCATAATTGTTAATCACTCTTGATTAACCCCATTCAGTAATTAACTACCCTTAATTACTTCACAAAATAAATAAACTACTCCATAATTAATTATCTCTAATTAATCCCTCGATTAATTTTACAAAGCAATTATACTCAAATTACTTCATCAACAAATCACTTTCAATTAATTACATCCAGTAATTACCCATTAATTACTTTCCTAAGTAATTTCTCTCCATTAAATTACATTAAGTAATTATACTCCACAAATCATCAAATGATTATTCTAAATTAATTAAACTGAATTAATTAACTTAATCTAATTAAACTAAACTCAATTAATTACAATTAGTAATTAATTCCTTAATTACTTCCATAAGTAATTATACTTAACAATTTACACAAATGATTATCTTTAAATTAATTAATCTAATTAATTATTAAAAATTAATGACATTAATTAATTATTAAATAATCCTTAGTTAATAACCTTCATTACCTATTAACAATTCATTAATTATTTTTCCTAAAGTAATTAACTTATTATTGATTACAAATTAATTAACCATTAATAGCCCATTAATTAACCCCTAATTATTTAATTAATTAAGTGTTAACTGTAACTTAATTAATCCTTTATTACTTGATTAATTAATTACTAATATGTAATTAAAATCTAATCTTATTTAATTATTGACTCATAAATTACAAGTTAATTATTCTAAGAATAATGAATCTTAAACCTTAAGTTTAAACCCTTAATTACTTTAAGTAATTATTCATTTCATTAATTTATTAAATAAATAAATTATTCATTTAATTACCCTAATAATTAAATGCATAACAAATCATTAAATTATAATTTAACTTTATGGTAAAACCTTTTCCTTATCTATGGTTAAATTATCATTCATAAAGATATTTGAAAACATTCATTTCCAAATTTATTTTCAAATTTCATTTTAAATTTAAATTTTAAAATGAAACTCAATTTATCATCAAGAAGTTTTAAAATCAATTTAAAAACTTTAAATTTACATGATAAAGAATACTTTTTCTTATAAAGGAAATTTTTACAAGAGTTTAAATCAAATTCCTTTTTAAATTCAAAACATTTAAAATTTGTTAAAACACTTAAATTTATAAAACTTAAATTTATTTTAAAACAAAGATTCAAATTTAGATTTGAATTAGATTTAAACTTTGCTTAAAACATTTCTTTACATTTCAAATTCCAATTTAAATTCGAATCCCTTTAAAAACACTTTTAAACACTTAACCCCTTTAAGGTTATTTAAAACAAATTTGAATTTAAAAAACTTACTCATTTCCAGCTAAGATTCGAATTAAAACTTGAATCCATTATTTAAAATTAGATTTAAAACTTATTTTAAATATTTTCTTAACACTTTTAAAATTCAGTTTAAATTTAGAAATCATAATAGGATTTCTAATCTGAACAAAACTAACTCGAATCACAAAGAAACCACTCGAGCCTACCCTAGCCTCACCCGAGCAAAAACACAAAATAACTCGAGTAAAATTTCGAGTAATATTCATTCAAATTTAAATACTGTCAAGTATTTACAAAATCCTGTACTGACAGTTACAAAAACCTGAAACATCAATACCCCCAGCCCACACATCCACTACTTCAAGTCCAACAACCCAAAGCTTTGGGTAAAAACATAAAACAGCCCCAAAAAAACACGAGTACCCTTCTTCCCCAAAACAACAGCATACACACCATAACCTCCGTGCACCTGCACCAACGCTGCACCCAATTCCGACCTCTCGCGACGACACTCGCAAGTCAACGGTCATCCCCCGACTCGATTCCGACCATCAAACCAATTGCAGAACCCCAAAATCAAAAATGAGCTTTCAAGCTCAAAATTGGAAAAATGTCGATTATTGGAAATCGCTTCAAACACCAAAATCCGACCACCAGAGAAGCTTCACCTCCGGCCACTACTTCTTCCACACTCCATCAATCACCTACTTGAATCTGGGAAAGCTCGATCATCCATAGGGTTCGCGTCAATCCATTTTTCGAGCAACAAAAAACTAGGGTTATAAATTTCAATCCTAAATCACCATCACCACAATGCTTAAATCCTCTTCCCCATAATTTTCCCTGAAACCACGATCATGCTTCTACCTCCAGGAAGAAATCCAATCTTCCATAGCCAATGGACCACCAGAAATTTCTCAAACATCAAACTCATTTCAAACAAGGACAGAGCCTAAATCCTAATAGTAGAAATCAAGATTTTAGTTTTAAAAATCATCATTTGATTTAAGAATTCAGATTGCATTCCTGAATTTATAAATTATGGTGTTTGAATTTTCAGATTATTACACATGCACTGTATTTTTTTGAATTTTCCAAAAATAATACAGGTTTTTTAATTTATATTTTAAATAAAATTTTAAACATTAACTTATGTTACATCGCATATATTGTTTGAATCTTGAACCTTAACAAAGATTTGAACATGGGATCATGATTTTGAACAGGATTTAAACCTGGAATTCTAAAACAGGCAAGAACACATCACAACCCAAACATGCATTCAGAAACCCAAACATTTATACAGAGAATTCTATCATATTCATCCACTTCAAACATGATTATCACAGAAATAAATCAAGCAACTATATTTACTAAGTTTATTTAATAAAAAAGAATGTTACTCACCAGAAAATTAATGAGCAGAGCACCTTGTTTATTGAAAAACTTGAACCTGAATGTGCTTCGGCTTGAAAACTTCAAGTTGCTTCTTATTGGGCGTGTTTTCACTAGACCGGTATTACCGAACTAGAGAGGGGGAAGATACCACCGATCCAAAAGCAAGGAGATACCACCGAGCCACCTACCACCGAATCAACCTACTTCTCACCTCTCCAACACCTACCGGACCAACTCCACTTTCATGAACGACCGAACCAAGGCCTCTCCAACACCTACCGGACCAACTCCACTTCCATGAACGACCAAACCATGGCCTCTCCAACACCTACCAGACCAGCTCACTTTCATGCATCACCGAACCAAGGCCTTGCCGAACCAACGTTGCCAGGACAGATTGCATCAGCCCAGGCCCACCAGCTGCTGTATACATCCAGGACCCCTGCCCCCAGCCTCACTCTATAAATAGAGGGGCAGGGGTACAACAATGGAAGACAAGTTTGAGAGCTCAAGCACGGATAGAACTTTCAAACAACTTTCATATACTTGTAACCAAAGCTTTGTACTTGTAACCTGAAAAGAAAAGGAGAATAACATATAAAGTGGACGTAGGCACATTCTGGCCGAACCATTATAAATCTGTGTGTCTTTTACAGTTTAGTTCATCTATTTTATATATTTGCATAGATCACCTAAATCACTAAGAACAACGTATAATCAACTAAATCATACGACTTGGAGGTGTTTGCCCATTTTTTATGCAAACATTTTTGGTGCTTTCACTGAGAGCAGGAGCTCGAAGCTTCAACTTCTCCCACTTAACCCTTTTTCTATCAGCATCGTTCATTTCCTGGAAAACATGCCTTCCGGACGGAAGAAAGATGCTAACAAAGGAAAGAAAATCGCAACTGGCAGTATCCCAGATCCAGTGATCAGAGACCAAGACAATCGTCCGGTTCCAACAGCAAATGTAAATCAGGCAAAACCGACAGCCCCTGCTACGGAACAACCAATTAGAAGGGCGGATCTGGACAGGGTTGTGGCTGAAGTAACTAACCGCTTCGCATCTCAACAAGAAGCCTTGGTGGATCAACTCATGTCATGCTTAAGGGATGTTGAAGAAACCAACCGCAACACTGAATCATGGAGTGAGTCCCGGTCTTGAGGATCTAGGAGACGACAAAGGTCTTTCTTCTTCGAAGAGGCTAACAACAGAAACAGCTATGGTTGGAGCCGAGCCCGGACTCAGCCCGAATTCCAACCTGAGGAAACGCTTGGAACCGAACCCAACGGGGGAGGTACCAGGCAAGGGTCGGATGTAGCTGAGCCTGCCATGCTACCTAACCATGGAAACACCAAGGGACGGGGCTGAGCTGGAGTCCAGCCCGAAGTTGGACCCGAGGAAGTGCTGAGTAGAGAACCCAACAGGGAAAGATCAAGGCGAAGGCCAACTGTGGCTGACCCCAGCATGCCCCCGGAAGACCAGAGGAAGCCGTTGGAGAATGTTAGGAGTGATAGACGATACCATCCCTATAGGTCATCTGGACGGAATCAATCATGCAGGGAAGAACCAAACTCATTTCTCTCCGCTCCAAGCTCTGATGAAAGGATGGCGCGATTGTTCAGAGAGTGCGTCTAACGGGAACAAAGGGATCGGGGGATCGGTGCTAGGGTAACCAGCCCCTTCACCTGCAATATCGAAACTGCCATCACCCCCCGGGAATGGAAAATGCGAACAATGGAACCATACAAGGGAACCTCTGACCCCGTTGTACACTTGCAGAGATAAACACAGCATATGCTAATGAGCGGAGCAACAAAGGGAGTGTTGTGTAAATGCTTTCCACTATTCTTGGGAGATCTAGCTACTTCCTGGTTCTGCCATCTACCCCAAGGGTCCATCAGCTCATGGGAAATGTTGAAAGAAAAGTTCATCAGCCAGTTCGCATTCATGTAGAACAACCCAAGGATGCTTATTCCCTATCTAATATCAAACAAAAGCCCGGAGAGACAGTGCAACAATATCTAACCCGATTCAACGCCGCAGCGGCCGCAGTCCAAGATGCCGATGAGAAACTTATCCTAATGGCCCTCTGGAGTGGTATGCATCCGGATACTAAATTTGCTAGGAGATTAACGAAAGAAAAACCAACCACCTTACCCGATTTCTTCCATGAAGCCGGAAAGTATATGAGGCTTGAAGACGCTGCCACTGAGAGGCAGTCAGGGCAACAGACTAAGGCAACTCCAGACAGGGTTCCCGTTGCAGCAAAGGATGTTCGAAGAAATGACTCTAAAGACAATGCTGGGGCAGGAAGGGAGAAAAGCGTTTATATCGGCCGGGACCAAGGTTTGACACTTACACTCCTTTGAATGAAACAATCGAAAACATCTTCCTGGCCACCCAAGACGAAGTTAGATACAAGCGCCCCCCGCATAAGAAGGAATCTGATAATGCAATTAAGTCTGGAAAGTTCTGCCGCTTCCACGAATCTCATGGGCATGACACCAATGAATGCCATCATCTCCAGGACTTGATTGAAGAACACATCAGAAGGAAGAGACTAGAGCGCTATGTGAAAGGTCAGAACAGGACTTCGACTCCTGCCAATGAGAATCCAGGGCTACCCCTCCCGGAAGTAGGCGGAGGAAATCGCAACACCAGCGGCTCTAGTCAAGAGAAGATAGTGGTCCTTACCATATCAGGAGGACCTCACATCGCTGACGGAAGCTGGGCAAAAATGGAAAGATACGGTAAGTCACTTAGAAACAATGAAGGCTACGTTAATTCTGTTACAAAAGAACGCCACCCGAAACGGAAAGAGAATGATGACATCACACTCAGTAGGCGTGATCTAGAGGGAAGGAAGTACCCTCACATGGATCCTATAGTCATCTCTGCCCGGTTCGGTCTAGCCAAGGTTTTTCGAATTCTAGTAGACACTGGAAGCTCAGTAAGTATCCTATTCAAGCATGCTTTCGACAAAATGAAGCTGTCAATGAAGGATGTGTCTCCCTGCACCAAGCCGCTACATGGTTCCACTGGAGATGCGAAAATTCCCCTCGGGCAACTGGACCTCTTTGTCGAAATAGGGAGTCATCCCCGCTCCGTTGTGCGAAAACAAACATTTATGCTAATAGAAAACCACTCGGCCTACAATGCCTTTTTGGGAAGACCAGCCTTGTCTGACTTCCAAATTGTCCTAGCCCCGTGATGCCTGAAAATGAAATTCCCAACAGATAACGGAGTAGGAGAAATAGAGGGAGATCAAGACGCCGCTCGAGATTGCTATGTGACTGAACTTCGCAATAACCGTAGGAAGGATAAAAGGAAGGATGCAGAGACTTCTCTCTGCAAGAAAAACTTGGAAGCATAGCAATTAAAGAAAGCCCCTCCTCTTCGATATACCAGCGATCCTTTCAACGAATTATACCCCAGGGACAAGGAGGAGGAGGCCACCACCGAGCCTGCAGAGGCTATGGAATTTGTATCTGTAGACAAACACGACCCAAGTAGACTATTGAAAATCGGATCTCAACTAAAAGCAGAATTAAAGGATCAACTCACTGATTTTCTCCGCCACAACTTGGATGTATTTGCATGGACGCACGCTGATATGACTGGAATCTCCCCAGACGTAACATGCCACGTACTGAACGTCGACCCTACCAAAGTTCCAGTAAAGCAAAAAAAGAGGAGTATGGGGGCAGAATGATCAAAAGACCTCGAGGAAGAAGTAAAGAACCTACTTGCCAATAACTTCATACGAGAAGCCATCTACGCAGAGTGGATCGCTAACCCGGTACTAGTAAAGAAGGCAAATGGGAAGTGTCGAACATGCATTGACTTCTCCAACTTAAATGACGCTTGCCCGAAGGATTGCTTCCCACTCCCCCGAATCGATCAACTCGTGGACAGCACAGCCGGGCACAAACTCTTATCCTTTATGGACGCATACTCAGGATACAACCAGATTCTTGTGCACGCCCCCGATCAAGACCACACTAGTTTCATCACTAACTGGGGATTGTACTGCAACAGAGTAATGCCTTTTGGACCCAAAAACACCGGAGCTACGTATCAGCGCCTCGTCAGCAAGATGTTTGCGGAACTAATAGGACGAACTATGGAAGTTTATGTGGATGACATGCTGGTAAAATCAAGGAAAGCCTACGATCATGTAAGCCACCTGGACCAGATGTTTCAAGTACTTCGCCAATATGGAATGAAGCTGAATCCTCTAAAGTGCTCCTTCGGAGTATCGTCGGGGAAGTTTCTAGGATTCATTGTCCATGCCAGGGCAATTGAAGCAAACCCTGAACAAGTTAGGGCTTTGCAAGATATCAAGATACCATCCACTCTAAGAGAGATGCAAAGCCTAAATGGGAAGGTGGCCGCCCTAAGCAGATTCATCTCTAAGGCAACCGGCAAATGCATCCCTTTCTTCGAAGCCCTAAAGAAAGACAAAGGAAAATTTGAATGGACTGACGAATGCTCAACAGCCTTTCTTAACCTAATCGAACACCTCCAGAGACCACCAGTACTCTCAACTCCAAATGAAGGCGAAGAACTATACCTATACCTTGCTGTGTCGTCCCATGCTTTAAGCGCCGCTTTGGTGAGAGAAGACAACCGCGCGCAGCGGTCCGTATACTTTGTAAACAAGAGGTTTATGGGGGCAGAAGCCAGATACCCTAAACTTGAGAAGCTAGCATACCGTTTGCTAATCACGTCACGGAAACTGCGACACTATTTCCAATCTCATTCCATCAGAGTTTTAACCGATCAACCGCTAAGGCAGGTACTCCATCGCCCCGACACTTCTGGGCGATTACTTAAATGGTGCATTGAACTGAGTCAATATGATATCACCTACCATCCTCGCGCCGCCATCAAGGGACAAGCCATGGCCGATTTCATTGCCGAATTCACTACCAACGAAGGTAAAGATCAATCTGAAATAACAAAAGATATCAAGTGGAATCTCTTCGTAGATGGAGCATCAAATGAACAAGACTCGGGGGCAGGTATTGTGATAGTCACCCCCAGGGGAAGAAAGCTGCACTATGCCCTAAGGTTGGAATTCGCTGCCACCAACAACGATGCAGAATATGAAGCGGTAATAGCAGGATTAGAACTTGCCTTAGAAATTGGAGTCAGTTCTTTATGTCTTCATAGTGATTCTCAACGTATCGTGAACCAAGTACTAGGAGAGTTCCAGACTCGAGGGGAAGGGCTCACAGCATATCTAAAGAAAACCAAGCTACTACTCGATCAATTGGACCACTATTTGATCAAACACATTCCTCGAGAGGAGAACCGAGAGGCCGACGAACTGGCAAAGCAAGCTAGCATGAAGAACAGCACCATTTCTGGAACGGTAGCCATCTCAAAACAACTAGCCCCAAGTTTCGAAAAAGAGGATCTGATAGCTGCAATCGAAGAAGAAACTTGGATGACTCCTATCCGGAAATACTTGTAGGATGGCACACTATCCGACAGGCATAAAGGAGTTAATAAAATCTTGAGGAAAGCTTCCCGCTACACAATACAAGAAGGCATCCTCTATCGGCGCGGCTTCTCAACCCCTTATTAAGGTGTGTCGCTGGAAGGGAAACCAAGGAAGTCCTGTCCAACATCCATCAAGGAAGTTGCGGAGATCACACTGGAGGGCAGACTCTAGCAAAGAAAATACTCCAATATGGGTATTATTGGCCCACATTAAACAAAGACGCCTTAGACTTCGTCAAAAGATGTGACAGATGTCAAAAATTTGCTAAGATCCCTCGACTACCAACCAATGAGATTACTCAGATGACCAGCCCTTGGCCCTTTGCAATATGGGGGATTGACTTGATTGGCGAACTGCCAATGGGCCGAGGCGGAGCCAAATATTCTATAGTGGCAGTCGACTATTTCACCAAATGGGTGGAAGCGGAACCTTTAAATAAAATATCTTCGGCAAAAGTTATTAACTTCTTGATCAAAAATGTTTTATGCAGGTACGGGGTTCTACTCAAAATCATATCGGACAATGGACTTCAATTTGACAGCGAGGAATTCACTGACTGGTGCCGAGAGCACGGAATTCACAAAAGCTTCTCATCTGTAGCTTATCCCTAGGCAAACGGACAAGTCGAAGCTGTCAACAAAATTCTCAAAACTCTAATCAAGAAGAAACTTGAAAAGTCAAAAGGCGCTTGGGTGGATGAACTTCCTACGGCACTTTGGGCCTACCGCACATCTTACAGAACATACTCCTTTCTCTTTGGCATACGGATCGGAAGCCATGCTCCCAGTTGAAACTGTAGTGCCCTCCCACCGTAGGATCCACTACAACCCAGAAGAGAATGAAGAACTCCTACACATGTCTTTGGACCTAATTGAAGAAAGAAGAAATGATGCAGCACTCAAAGCGGCAGCTCACAAGCAAAAAGTGGTAGCACAATACAACTCCAAAGTCAAACACCACAACTTACAAGAAGGAGATCTTTTCCTCAAACGGATCTTTCCGCGCCCTGGAGCGCTAGATCCAATCTGGGACGGACCCTATGTAATTCATAAAGATCTCCACAACGGAGCTTATATTTTGTCAACAGTGGACGGAGAGGTGTTCCAAAGGACATGGAACATCCAACACCTTCGTCGATACTTTTCTTAACTTGTACTGCCCATATGAAGTGAATTAATAAAGAGAATCAGTGGACGTAGGCATTTTCGTGCCGAACCACTCTAAAAATCTTGTCTCTTTTTTAACTTGTTCCTTTATATCTTGGCTGCTTGTTAAGCTTTATCCTTTTCTGTTGAACAAAATCCTGTATAACGGCATTTCCATTCCGGACACTTCACGGCACAACCCCACATGGACAAGACCTAACAGGTACTATATGAATCTATGCCCTCGCCAATGAGACACTTTTGCTCTAGCATCACTCTGCTGCGGGTTAACTCGTTGCTCGCGACGGCCCTCAAAGCCAACTGTAATGAGCCAATCATAAGCCACCGAGAAGGTCGACTATAGCCAAGGCAGCTCATTACGGCGTTCGGCTCGCCGACTACTGTGAACCGATTATAAGCCCCAACATAAGGTGTGGCCAGCCAGGGGCAGTTCACAGTTGACGATCGGCACCCACGCTTGCCGGCCACGGTAAATCGAATAATACCCACGATTACGGGCCATAATGGCCCGGGTAGTTACTGTGTGCGATCTCGACTCCGATGTGTCTTAATTACGGCTGTGGTAAAAAAGAAAACTCCACGCGGAGGCGTAAGATGGGTGACGAATGTCTCCAAGACCCACAGCTAGGGAAAGTGACTACAAAACCCGTTTGCCACGAACTTAAGCACATCGAAGGCCTTCCGTGATTGGAAGTTTTACTATTTTTTATATTTCCATTTTATTTATAAAAACTTTCCTCCTATCCTCTGTAACGATCACTAAAGTACAGGACACAAAATGGGAGACACTCGCTAGTGGAAATGAGAACTCACAACTGAATAACAGGTCACTCAGCTGCATTCCATCCTCAGTCACACAAGACATTCAAAGCTACCGTCTACAACTAAAAAAATGAAGGGCGGTACTTCCTTTTCTTGTACATAAACATGTAGCTATAGCCTATTCACACATCACACTCACATTGCGAGGCATGAAATTATATTTTAAGCAAAGAGCTTAGCATCAAACACGATTAAAGCACATGCATATACACAGCTGTATTTCTTATGCAACACATCAAAATAACGACAGCATTCAAATACGACAGAATCAGCTTATGTTATAAAAGTATATAAGAATAAAATCATTCGCTACAATGACATAATTACATAATTACAGCCTGAAATGACATTAATGTTTTGGACTAGTATATTCAGGAATGCCAAGTAAACCAAAAAAGTAGTCAGCTGCAGCAGGGCTCCACCTCTATCCTGCTAGCCCTCCGGGACCTACTTGACCGCTGGATCAGAGCTCCCAGCATGCTGGCCAGAGGTCCCACCTGTCCGATTCAGGAGAAGAATCCATCAGATAAATGATACGCAATCAAGTTAAGAAAAGATTGAGAGGGAAGACTTACCAACATCTGCTCCCTGATCATCATCCCCCAACTGCACACCCACTTCCTCAGCGGTAAGCAGCCGCATGCCCTCCTTCACTGCCACTTTCTCCTCCTCAGTAAACTGGGCCGTGACCACATCCATTCTGAAAGCTACACCACCCTCCTTATCCGCCTCAGCCCTGTCCTCCTCCAAAGCCCGGAGATATATCCTAGCCATGACCAGGGGATAATCGTCCATCTAGGACAGGTTGCCCTGCTTCCAAGTACGGAAGTACATGTCCTGGAGCATCTCATCCATCATCCCCTCGTTCTCCTCAAACTCCCTCATCCGGGCCTCGGAAGCCGACAGCCTTGCAACGGCAACATCTCTCTCCAATAGGTATCTCGAGCAGTTAGCGTGAAGGGATTTCCGCATCGCCTCCATCTCCTCCTTCAGCTTGGCTTGAGCAAGCTCTGCGGCCTCAAGCCTCCTAGATAACTTCTCTATCTACTCAAGATCCGCTCTCCGAACCTCATCCACCGTGGCAATGGCCATATCTATTCGTTCCTTGCAGGTGGCCTCCATTTTTCACAGCTCGGCTCTGCTAGCCTCTTCCATAGTTTTCTTTAGCCGTCTGGAGGCCGCCTCATGCTGGGAGATCTGGATGGCCTGATCGGCAAGCTGTTTGGCCTGATCAGAAACCATTAGCCGCAGCCGAATGTTAGCACTTCCGATTTCCTCTCCAGCCTTGACCAGTCGGACGTGATGCCCCATCAACTTCTTGGTCTCTTCAGCCACCCGATCGATGTTTGCCTTGGCCTCATCCCCCATAGTCGCAATCCGAGTGGTCAATAAGTCGAGATCCAAAGACTTAGCCTCATCAAGCACCCTTACCATAGGATTGCGGGGTAGGAGGTGCTCACCTGTAACCTCATCGAAGGAAATATCATGAGAACTCGGGTCCAGATCTGGATGACCCGCAAATGGGTTACGAGCCAAGCCGGGACGATCAACATGAGTAACAGAAGGATTATCTGATGGATGCGGAGATGGTATGGACTCAGTATCCTCCCCCGTGATGTCATGAATGGGCTTGGTTGGGGGCTGAGGTCCAAGTGAAGGTTCGAACATGGAACGCCTCCTCTTCCTCTTTTAAATATCCTCTTAAATGACTCCAAGAAGGGGAAGGTAGCTGACTACGCCCCCGGAACAGTCAGTCGAGGGCTTCGGTTTAGCAGAAGCTTTAAAGAGTTTGAATTGCTCGAGGCGGTGCCGAATGTCTGATGTCTTGGCCGCCTTACCCGTTCCTAGAATAAAAACCAAGTGTTACAAGCGTGCATGAGACTATAATCCAAGAAACATGTGAAGTCAAAAGAGGAGTCGAAAATTCACCTTGAACCGCCGGAGTTGCCCTAGCTGAAATGCTCTCAGAAGATGGACTAGCACCAGTCCCGGCCTTATTAGATTTCTTCGGTTTCTCCACCAAGGCCGACCCTTCCTCCAACCCCTCAAAGGCTTGGCGGAAAGCATCATCCGTCCACTCTTGAATCTCACCTGCTTGCCAAGAGGTCAAGGCACCAACTCCACTACCACTCTGTCCTTCGCCACCGTTACCACCATCACCTTCTCCATCACCTCCGCTCTCCTCCTTGCCTCTTTCCTCCTCTCCACTTTCCTCCTCCGGAACATCTAGGCATATGCTGGGAGAGGGTCCATCAGATTTC
The DNA here is from genome assembly GCA_030765085.1 of Allium cepa. Classification (NCBI taxonomy): domain Eukaryota; kingdom Viridiplantae; phylum Streptophyta; class Magnoliopsida; order Asparagales; family Amaryllidaceae; genus Allium; species Allium cepa. Next base: position 458,479,923 of record CM060932.1, read on the forward strand.
TTGAGCTTCTTTCCCCCGACGACTGGAGGTATCGAGAAGGGTCTCCTCTTGCTGCCCTTTGTCGTGGCCCCTCCTTTGGCTTTGGCAGCTCTTTTCTCAGCCGTATCCCTCTGCTTGACCACAGACTGATGTGGTAGAATCAAGTTGTGTCACAGGAGAGTGGCATTCCTGATTAGGTAAGAAGTTGAGCTATCCCTTCCCAAAATGGCCTCTATCTCCATGGCCATCTGAACCGGGTGGTCATTCTCCACGACCGCAAAGCCACCTATCGCTAGCAAGAAATAAAAGCACATAAGAAGAAGAATCTCAGTCAGAACGAAAGTTATAAATAAGCTACAACTTACAGCCAGAGGTGAAGTGGTGGATCGAAACGGTGTCATCCTGGACGATGAACCATTCCTTCTTAAACATGGCGAACTTCGAATACAAGTCCAAGAACGACTTGAAGGACACGGCCGATTCCAAGCTGATATATGGGGACCCCTTCTTGTAACCTCTCAAGTTATATAGATACCGAATCTCCCGGTGAAGGGGGCGCCCGTACTTTCTCTGGAAAATCACGAATAGGCACACCAAGATAGCGTAGGAGTTGGGCTTGAGCTGGAAAGGGGCCACCTTCAAATAGGTGACGAAGCTAACTATCCAAACATTGATTAGAGGAATGGCCCCGCACATGCAGTGGTACCTACTATAAGAAAAGTATCCTTCGTGGGGATTACATGGCATGACCCCCTTCCCTGGCAACAGCATGCGTGCTCTATCAATCCCAAAGGAGCGGGAGATAACATCAAGCTGCTTCTCTCTAAGAGAGCTAGGAAAACAGTCAGGCGGAGAAATCAGAAGCTCTTGGGGACCATAACCATCTACTAGCGATCTCGAGATGGGTCCACGACGTTCCGGCCCTGGCTGAGCTAGGGGAACTACGATGGACTCTCTTCTGTCCGAAGATTTCTTCTTATCCGATCGAGTTTCCACTTTGTGGGACATTATCTGCAACACCAAAAACAAACACCCTGTTAAAACAAGGAGTATGGAAATATAAACAAACAAGTACATGCGGCCTGAAGTCTCATTCTCAATACGAAACATAAAAGTTTGAGGCTAAAGTCCATTCGGCCTCGCACTTCTCAAACTCCCAAGTCCTTCCGGTAGTACAAGGTCGAAAGGCCATTTGGCACTCAAACTACCGAGCCCATTCGGTAGAACAAGGCAAAAGGCCATTCGGCGCTATACTCCTCAGTCATTCGGCACTCAAGCACACTCGGTAATTCAAGATTAAAACCCCACTCGGCAATCACCTGATTCGGCAATCTAATGTCGTTCGGCAGTGAGTTTGATTCAGCAGGAGAGAATCTGATTCGGCTATCAAGCTTGGTAGAGAACAACGAAGGCATAACACCCCTACTTATAGGCGAACGCAGGATGGCCGGACCGGCTAGTTCGGCACATAGGACCGGATGGTTTGGCACATAGGACCGGACGGAAACACCCAAGTTAAAACAAAGCGTGGTATATGCAAGCATATGCCCCACTTTGGGGGGCAAGTGTTGGGCGTGTTTTCACTAGACCGGTATTACCGAACCAGAGAGGGGGAAGATACCACCGAGCCAAAAGCAAGGAGATACCACCGAGCCACCTACCACCGAATCAACCTACTTCTCACCTCTCCAACACCTACCGGACCAACTTCACTTCCATGAATGACCGAACCAAGGCCTCTCCAACACCTACCGGACCAACTCCATTTCCATGAACGACCGAACCAAGGCCTCTCCAACACCTACCAGACCAACTCCACTTCCATGAACGACCGAACCAAGGCCTCTCCAACACCTACCGGACCAACTCACTTTCATGCATCACCGAACCAAGGCCTTGCCGAACCAACGTTGCCAGGCCAGATTGCATCTGCCCAGGCCCACCAGCAGCTATATACATCCAGGACCCCTGCCCCCAGCCTCACCCTACAAATAGAGGGGCAGGGGTACAACAATGGCAGACAAGTTTGAGAGCTCAAGCACGGATAGAACTTTCAAACAACTTTTATATACTTGTAATCAAAGCTTTGTACTTATAACCTGAAAAGAAAAGGAGAATAACATATAAAGTGGACGTAGGCACATTCTGGCCGAACCACTATAAATCTATGTGTCTTTTACAGTTTAGTCCATCTATTTTATATATTTGCATAGATCACCCAAATCACTAAGAACAACGTATAATCAACTAAATCATACGACTTGGAGGTTTTTGCCCATTTTTTGTGCAAACACTTCTTTTTTTGCTTATGAATTTAAACTGCAGTTTTCTTTTAAAAACTTTAATCTTGTTTTTCTACATTGCTTGCTCCCTGAAATTTATAACTGCATGCAGGATTGAGTTTGCAGAATTTCTTTCAGGTTAATGAATTTGAAGAGGCTACAGGTTTATTTGATTTACATTTCAGGTATGAAGATAATTTCAGATAGCTTTGGGTTAGAGGAAATATTGGTTTTAGATTTGGTTTTTTTGGGAATTTTCAGATTTTATTTGAACAGAATTTTCTGTTTTTGAAGAAGATTGATCACAAATTTTAGATCTTGGTTTGAATTTTGATTTCAGATTTCTAGCTGAAGTTCTTAAGTTTTGAAAAAGAAGAATAGAAAAAGAAAATGAGAATGAGGGGCAATGTTTATATAAGCACAAAATGATTTAAATAAAATAAAAGAAAAATGATAGGACACTTGTTCTAATTTTTAACATTTGTCAAAATGTTTACTTTATGCTTAACACATGTCATTAAGGTGTTAAGAGATTTACACATGTTTTAAGAGTATTTTAATTTAATTTAAATTGTTTATAAAATCTTTTAAATCTTAATTTATTACTTCTTCTGTATATAGAAATAAATTTCTCCCTTTTTCTTTTATAGAAAAAATAAAACAAAACAAATTATAAATAAAAGCTTATCCTAATATTTTTAAATATCTATTCCTTTGAATTTCAAAACATTAAATTCAAATTTAAATTAAATTATAAAACCTAATTTAAAAATCAAGTTATATATATGCATATATAACTCTTATTAAATTTAAAAATAACAAATCCTATTTCTAAAAAATCTATCTATGCTTATAAAAACTAGGTATTATAATTATCATTTGAAAATAACAAATTTAACAAATTTAAATGATTTATAAAAGAGATTATAAATTACTTCTGTTACTCAATATATTTAGATCATTAGTAATTGTATTTTAAACTCTTATATAAAATTTCAAGCAATATTTTAAAAAGAAAATAAAACAAAGCTTTTATGTTAATCTAATTTAGATTCATATTTAAGCTAATTAAATATATTTTATACAAATAACATTTACATTTAAGTATTTACAAACCATATAGTTATTTATTAAATTTCTTTGAAAAGCTAAATGTTAAATTTAAATCAAAATTTCCAATTTACCAAAAATAAATAAGAATTAGAAAATTGATTCATTTATTAATTCCAAACCAAAGCTTATCTATTTACAATATATACAATTATATATATTATAAACAGAAAACAATTTATTTGCTTTAAAAAGATAAATTTTACAAATTTAAATATTTATTAAAAGAAGATTATTAGATCAAGTCAAAATTTATTTATCAAAAATTATCAAATCAAATTAATTTTTAACACAGATTATTGAATTTATATTGCCAAAAATTCCAGGATATCACATATTATTTCAACATAAACTTTACAGCGAAAATTTAAAATACATTTATCAGAGTTAAACATGGACAGTTATAAATTCATGTCCTTACAAATGCAAAATACTACAGTATAAGAGTGGGGTGGAAATAGACAAAAATCTTCAGAAAAATCTTCTGACTACCTGCTTCGAGCTCTATCCAGATTTCTTTGAAACTAAACCTGACCACTAGGCTGCTCGGAAAAATTAGGCCACCTAGACTTTAAGGGAAATGAAAATAAACTCTAGGTCAGTCATGGGACTGGTGTTATAGCGACCCGTTTTTTCATACCCTTTGAATTGATAATAAACCACACATGTCCAACTCAAACACTACTAGAAAAAACAATTATTCTGACAGCATCAAGCGACGGCTTCAGACAGCCAATTTTCGACGGCTTTCGACGGGATGTCGGCGGCCGTCAGAAGTCGTCGAAAATTCGCGATTTACAGGGCTCAACAAAGCCTTCTTCTACCTCATTCTGCTTACGAAATTTCTAAACCCAAAAACCTCTAATCACTTCCCCAAGCTTCCAATCATCAATTTCGAGCTTTCGGATCCTCCTCGGTTGCGTAATCAACGTCTATTGCTCCCTAGCTCAGGTATAATATCTTATTTTTGCCAAAAATTCAGTTTTTATCCTAATTCTAGATTTGCATAAGTTGATAAATTAGGGCTAATTGTTGATTGAAATTGTTTCCAATAGTGTTATAATATTTCTAGCATTCCATGATATTCCTATTTCATCTTTTATCGTGAAATTGCGAAAAACATGTATAATTTTTGGTTATTCGTGTATATGTAAATTGTTGTGTATGCCTTGATTCTACGATTGCATATGTGTGTAGCGCTGCTATCATTGTATTGTATTAGTTGGAATAAGATAAAATGAATGTACGAGCTAGGAATATTATATTGTGCACGTATTGACTTATATGCAATAAAAAAAATACATCGAACGAGCCTTAAGTTGATGTAATACGTCGAATAAACGTGTTAAATTAAAATATATTTTTGTAAATGTGAACAGTTAGTATAACTATATTTTTTCGTAAAATGCGCACATGTAATTGACAGATGTCCATTAGAGAGCTTTTGGCCCCGTCTAACGAGTGCTGTACATGATCGTTGTATAAATAGTCGTTTTTTTCGAAAAACAACAATTTATATTCATCTTGTACAATGTTTGTTGGATTTGTCCCTATACAAGTTATGAACACAGTAAGCATTTACATTTGTATACTACTTCGTCTCAAATGGTTCATAAAATTTCGGCCTAACTTTTCTTTCTTTTTTGTTTCCTGCGTACACACATTGTGTACAATGCAGGGAATAAAAGGGAAATGCTGCCGAAATTTTGTTGAATCGTTTGAGACGAAGTAATATACGAAATGTAAATGCTTAATGTGTTTGTAATGGGAAGTAGGATGCCTGACCATGGAGAAAAAAATTATACAATTTTTTATATCGATACGTTAAAAAATAAAATGTGCGCTATTTGAAAATATTTTTAAATTTGTGATGTAGTTCTTTAAATTCAAATGTTATACGACCATGGAAACAATCTTTTTCGAATTTGTATTCTTGAAAATAAATATTAAATTTTGAACTTCTCATTTTGTCAAATAGGAAAAATGATTGATTATTTTGTTGATCAGAGGAGATGGATGTACCAAAGAAAAGGACCGAGGGGCTCAATAAAAGAAGATTTTTATAATGGTATAAACATATTTGTTGAATTCGCTTTAAGTAATAACGGAAACGATCCAAAAATTCGTTGTCTGTGTAGTAGGCGTAGACATTTGAAGTATTTGTTACCAGATATTGTGAAAGTTCATTTGTGCCAAAACGGTTTCGTACCTGAGTATTATGTTTGAGATCGGCAGGGAGAAGTTGTAGCAAATACTCCTGTAGATTCTGAACGTGTCGTTAACGAAATAGTTATGACGACCCGTATAGAAAATATGGTCGAAGATGCAGCACAATCCATGTTTCATATGGTTGAAGTTGACGACGATGATGGAAATGTTGAAAAACCAAATATTGAAGCAAAAAAAATTTCTGATTTACTAGATGCTGCTAAGAAACCTATTTGGGATGATTGTAAAAGTGGCACTCAACTATTAGTAATCACAGAATACATTGCGATGAAGTCAAAATACAACATCACTGATGCTGGGTTTATGGCTGTTGTACAAGCTGCAAAAAGACATATGCCGCCCGATAATATAATATGTGAAAATCACTATGAAGTTAAAAAACTTATGTCGGCTTTTGGTTTACTTTATCAGAAAGTAGATACATGTTTAAAAGGCTGCATGTTGTTTTGGAAAGAAGACGCAAACCTTAGAAATTGTAAAATTTGTAACCAGGAGAGATACAAACCAAGAAAAAAGAAGGGGAAGGAAGTTCCGTACAAGCGTATGCATTACTTACCAATAACTTCAAAACTTCAATTACATGCATCTTCTGTAACTGCATCTACTATGAGATGGCATAGTGTGAGAACTGAGGAAGAGGGTACGTTGACACATCCGACTGATGGAGAAGCATGGAGGCATTTCGATAAAACATATCCAAATTTTACACCGGAGAGTCGAAATGCTAGATTAGGATTATGTACGGATGGTTTTTCTCCGTTTTCTCAATTTGGTACTAAATATTCATCCTGGCCCATTATCGTCACACCGTATAATTTACCTCCATGGATGTGTATGAAAACGCAATATATTTTTCTTACTGTTGTCGTTCCTGGCCCCGACGATCCGACAGAAGGAATCGATGTATATTTACAACCGTTGATTGAGGAGTTAAAAATACCGTGGAACGAAGGAGTAGAAACATAAGATGTGTCCAAGAAGAAAAATTTTCGTATGTTTGCTTCTTTGTTGTGGACTATAAGTGATTTTCCTGCATATGCAATGCTTTCAGGATGGAGTACCGCTGGTCGTCTAGCATGTCCATATTGCATGGATGAAACGCGAGCATTTTCTTTACCTCATGGTAAGAAAATTTCATGGTTTGACTGTCATCGATGTTTTCTCCATGTAAATCATCCCTTCAAAGGAGACAAGAAAAACTTTTTAGCTAATAGCGTAGAAACCAGACAACCATCGATGATATGGTCAAGCGAAGACATATATGAACTTGTTAGTGACTATCCAAAGATATATGAAACTGGAGAGCAAACAGAAATTGAAGGCAAATTAGTTGTTCATAACTAGTGCAAACAAACTATTTTTTGGGAGTTGCCATAATGGAAACATCTTTTGCTTCGTCATAATATAGATGTGATGCACAATGAGAAAAATGTATTTGATAATGTTTTTAACACAATTTTGAATGTGAAAGGGAAGACGAAGGATGATTTGAAATCAAGACGTGATATAGAAGAATTATGCAAACGTCCTGAGCTTCATCTGAAACCAAATGGTAGTAAAGAACCCAAATCATGTTACGAATTAGATAATAATCAAGTTAAAGCTGTGTTAAAATGGGTGGAAGGGTTAAGATTTCCTGATGAGATATCATCCAATCTTCATAGATGTGTTGACTTTAAAAATGGTAGATTGAGCGGAATGAAAAGTCATGACTGTCACATAATGATGGAAAATTTATTTCCCGTTATGTTCAAAGAACTACTGCCGTAAAAAGTTTGGAAGGTAGTAACGGAGCTTATTATGTTTTACAAAGAGCTTTGTTCGACTACTTTAAAAGTGCAACATTTACGTAAACTTGAAGTGGATATTCCTATATTGCTTTGCAAATTAGAGAAATATTTCCTTCAGGTTTTTTAATGTAATGGTACATTTACCGGTTCATCTCCCATCTGAAGCACGACTTCGAGGTCCTGTCCAATATGGATGGATGTATCCATTTGAGAGGTATGTAATATGTTATCACGTAATTTAAATGCATTTGAAAAATGAAGTTAATATAAATTAATTTAATTTGCATAGATACTTGAATCATTTGAAGAAAAAAGTGAGGCAAAAAGCACGAGTTGAAGGTTCGATATGTAAATCTTACATCGAAGAAGAAGCTTTGTTCTTTTTCTCCCACTATTTCAGTGACCATGTGAATATTTCATTTGAAAGTGTTCCTCGTAATGACGAAGGCGAGGAACAAGAGTCCTCTTAAGCAATGTTATCTATTATTAGACAACATGGTCGGCCTTCTGGAAAATGTGTAAAAATATGGCTAGACGATAGAGATCTTCATGTAGCACACACTTATATTCTTCTAAATCATGCTGAGGTTGCACCGTTTGTTAGGTAATTTGAAATAATAATTTGTGTTTTATTCATTTCCATAATGCATGCACGTATATAACCTAATGTAATAATTTATTTATATAAACAGTGTTTATGAACGTGAACATCCGAATGGAGATCTCAGTAAAGAATTTTCCGGTTGGTTTTCAAATTACGTTTATGAGCCGAGAAATTGTGTTGTTGACGAAGGGTTGAAACATCTTGCGATGGGACCAAAAAGAGTGGTCAAGACATATCAATATATTTCGTCAATGGATATAAATTTAACACCAAAGAATACAGTGCGGAAAAATTAACAAATAATACTGGTGTATTTGTTAAAGGCAGTGACGATCCACCAAATCACTTAAATGATTTTTGTGGCGTTCTAACACATATTTTGCAACTGACATATTTTCACGACCTGCAGAGGAGGTGTTTCTATTTAGATGCAATTGGTTTAGTAATGTTCCAGGTTCTGGAATTAATATGCATAAGGATTATAATCTTATCGAAATAAAGCATACATCACCCTATCACCAGTATGATCCTTTTGTACTAGCCAAACAAGCATTGCAAGTTTATTACGCTCCTTATCCATCTCTATAAAGAGATAAACCAGATTGGTCTGCAGTTTTTAAAACAAAGGCTAGATTCACATTCGATGGAAAGAATATTCCGGACGAACAAGCTTATCAGGCAGATCTTGAGCAAAATAACGAAATAATAATTACAGACGAAATTTTGGTCCTGATCGATGAATCAAATGTTTTGGTAGAAGCGTTTGACAGTGCAGAGGAAAATAGCATAGAAAATGAGATCGAATCTGAATCAGAAGACGATGATGACCGATATAAATCTGAATCTGATTTTTTTGCAATTGATGTAACTATTGAATTCTTGATGTATTATGAAATTGATGTGACTATGAAACCAAATTTGTTTACCATTGTTTACATGTTTATGTCATTTCCATTTATCATTTATTTAGCAATTTTTATTAAAAATGCAATGAAATCTGCTTATCATCGGAACAGTACACCCATTATGAATCAGCTGTAACACACTTCCATTTCTATTTCCATTTCAGTCATTAATTAAGCAATTTATACCGTTGATGTCATTTACATATGAAATATATTTCATTATCATGTTATTATTCTCTTATATAATGATGTGTATATATGTCACAGGTTTATCATAATGTCATATAGAGGTAGGAGCTCTTCCCGATCATCAGGAGGCGATGGCATCCAGTAGTTTCGTTAATCCCTAGAGCAGAGGGGTAAGAATTAAATTTTATTCAGCATCTTATTTTTTTTATGATATACGTACGTACTTATCTGTATCGTATTTAAAAATAGGGGGTTCGAACTACTTCCCTCGAAGGTTATGCTGGATGTCTCTAGAGCTTCTTATCGCAATAGGATGAGTGCTTGCTGGCCGAAGTGGGATAAAATCCCTCCTCACATCATAGAGTGTATATAGCAGGATGTCCTAGTATGTATATTTTTCTGTTTTCCATTTTTAGTTCGTTTTTGTTGTTTTTCTACTATTTATCGTTTACAGTGTAATCTTTTTTTTGCTTTTTATCGTGAAACAGAGGCTGAGATAGACATCCAGACAGATGATATGCTGCTAGCACGAGGATACTGGATGAAGAAGATGCGCAAGAACTATAGGGACTCGATATCTGAAATTAAGAAATCTGGCAAGAAACCACGGTGGATTGGGGAGAGCGTATGGCAAGCTTGGTTGGGATACTGGGAAACAGACGAGGCGAAGGCAAGTATAATAAATTTTTTTGAATTATTAATTTGACGTGATCGAAAAATAATGTATCGAATTTTGAATGTACAGGCAGAGTCGGATAGAAACTCTGCAAGTAGAAATAAAATTCCTGTCACCCATCGCGGAGGGTCGAAGTCATTTCAGCCGTATCGGCAGGAGTTGGTAAATTTACTGAATGATAATTGTAAATAGTTTGTGCTATATAATTTTATATGTATAATAATTTTATGTAAAAACAACTTCAGGAAGCTGAGGAACACGGTCCCGTGGGCTATATGGACGTGTTCACTCGTGTAACGCCCCACCTCTATACCCATGCTAGCCAAGGACACTACGGTGTAATGCCGTCAACTAGCGCGGAGAATAAGGTTGTTGAGGAGCGACCATCTATATAATTGCTTTATGCGAGTACCGATATGCCAGATAAAAATATAACTTTTCATCTCAAGAGGAAATCCGACCTACCGACACAAACTCAAAGCTACTACAGAGTGACTATATATAATCTTCGAATACAAATATAGAAATACCATAACACAAATTAGTCACAGAAGTTCATATCTCAAAGGCGGAAACAGATATGAATATTACACATAAAAGTGTATATCAGAGTAGTGGTCTAAGAAGATCCACATTATCATAATAAAATAGTTACAAGTGCTACATAAAAGAATAAGTAGACATCATGGAGTCTATATCTCAAATGTATACAACAAAATAAACTACTAATCTAAGTAGTTAGCCAAAAGTTAGAATAATAATCCCAGATGGGGAGTCAAACAGAAGCACCTGCAACATCTCGGTCTGACCGGAGTATTATTTAATAAGAAAATAATAAACAGATCAGTCTAACTATAAATATCAAATAAAATGATGTACAATAAGAGACATTACAAAAACGTATGATAACCATAAATTCATACTATGATAAGTATGTAATTGAAAATCAACCAGAGATTAATCAATATCACAAGAATCTTCTCAAAGATCAAAAGAATGTCATACTCTTTAGTTTTATTCACCAAGTCACAAATATCGACATCATATCGGTGCCAATCATAAAAGCTGGTGGAACACAAATTCTAGAAATCATCAACAGAAATCCAGAAATCACAAAAAGGGGGAGGCCTATCATAAATGGGAGCATGAAAACTTACCAACACGTGTATCACAAACGGGACGCTATCCCATGGTCGGTAACCATAGAGCCGGTGCAACGACGTAGTACAATATCGGTACGTCCGAGAAACCAGAAACTCAAATAATTCAAAACAACGACGTAGTACAACGGTACACCCGCTGATCTTGATAAGCGGGAACAACGACGTAGTACAAAGGTATGTCCGATGAACCGAACTCCATAAAAGAATATGGGTCGCTAGCCCACAAAAATTGAGTCGAAACTCCAAATAATACATAGGTCGTTAGCCTATAAAAGAAATGAGACAAAACTCAATAAAACGTGGTACCGTCCCCTACGTGGACAAAGAAACATAGCCTTTCGCTAGTCTAAATCTCATAAATGATCATCAATGATCATCAAGAAGTGTCAACTACATTAAGCTAGTAAATAAATGAGCTTAGCTTCATGCCCCATAACCACTGACTTAACTTAAGTATTTACGAACAAATTGTAAATGTCCACTCAAAAATTGTCACAAGAGGTCCAATCGAACTAGTCCAAGAATTAACCGACGAAGTAAACGCGAGTGTTTAATACTACTTGTTTTACTAAGCCGTTTAATTAGATTTCTCATACGAGTGAGGTAAATGTTTGTATATACTAGTAGATTGGAAAACGGTTTAAGAAAAGAGCTTTGTAATCAAATAGTGTTGAAATCGCTTTGATGAAAGAATTTTAATATTTACTACTAGTATTGAAACCTTTATATTTTTAAAGTGAAAAATTACAAAAAAGATTGTAGAAACAACCAATCACCAAAATTCACGTTCACAGCCATGAATCAAATCCATATAAATCGATATCGAATCCATCAAATGGATACTCTCAAATATCCAAAAAGGAAAAGTTATCAAAGTCAATAATAAATGATAACAATAAGTCGGAAAACACAAATCGATTTAATTTGGAAACTAAGCAAAATAGGCATAACAGGAAAAATAGGAGCAGGTCAGTCGACTGGTTCACCGAGTCAGTCGACTGAACACAGACCATGAAAATTCTCGGGTATCAGCTCAGTCGACAGACCCAAAAGGTTCAGTCGACTGAACACTGTTTTCCTGCATTCCCAACCTATTTTAATTGAAGTGCAAACTCTCTCAATTTGCAATAGGACGAGCAACGGGCGCTAAAGGTTTGCGCCAATCGACAACCCAGCCCTATAGGCTCCTCGATGCATCACCAAAAGCATGATCAAACATCAAAGTTATGATTTTTAGAGATTTGACTTCAAAACACTATAAATTGGAATATTCATAAAAACCAATTCAAATCAAAAGCAAATGATCATCAATAAGTGTTAGGAATTCATACCTAACAACAAAGATAGATATAGACATAGATGTGAGATAAATGTCTCATCTTTAAACCCAAAACAAATGAAGAAGAAGCTATAGAGCAATGGCAAGGACAATCACACTTCAATTCGAACCCAACAAGCTTGAATCTAAGCTTAAAAGAGAAACATTTCCTAAGTTAGGTTTAGGAATTTCTGAAATTGAAAAGAGAACGAGGTGGAGAAGATGAAGAGAAGGCTTACCAAAGCTTCTTCAATGAATTTGGAGCTAGAACATGAATTTGCAAAAATGATTAGGGCTTGGAGTTTTAATTTTCCATTCTTCTCTCCATTGTTGCTAAAGCTTGAGTATTAGGAAAATTATGAAGGAATGAAGAGAAGAGGGGGTGAAGCTTGGGTCTAATGGGCTGAAACCAAACCAAAGCCCTAAGTGAAAAAGTAGCAAAATTCCTCTAACTCCAAATACATCGTAGTTTATACTCAAAAAACTCGCAAATGGCGTTTTGAACTCGATTGGGGTGGTCTCGAGTCCTAATTCGATCGTTTGCAAAAAGTAGATTTTCGGACTATAATCCAACTAACGATGCTATATTTAAATAAAATATTTAAATACACAATCGTAAAATATGCGGGTTGTTACAGTCACCCCTGCTTAAAGAAATTGCGTCCTCGCAATATTTAAGAAGAAAAATTAAAAGTAACACCCATAAAAGCATATCAACACACAAGAAATTTGAAATAAAAAGTTCATCTCAAAGAGCACTAGAAAGTACGTCCGGATGTGTTCGCTCAATGAATTCTCTAGATTCCCAAGAGTAATCCTTAGGATTTGAGGACCATTGAACTTTCACAAGAGGAACATCTTTATTTCGAAGGCGTTTTACCTCCGAAGCAATAATACGAATAGGATTTTGCTCATAAGTCAAATTAGGTGAAACTTCAATTTCTTCCACAATACCGAGCTCAAGAATAGAATCGAAATCTCGAAGGCATTTCCGTAGTTGAGAAACATGAAACATGTCATGAATAGAAGAAAATTGAGCCGGTAATAAGAGGCGATAAGCCACGGAACCAATACGTTCGGTGATGGGAAATGGACCAATAATTGAGGTGTTAATTTTCCCGGTCGACTGAAACGCACAATACCCTTCATAGGCGAAACACGAATAAACACAAAATCTCCCATAAAAAATTCCAATTTCCTTCTTCGGTTATCGGCATAGAATTTTTGTCTACTTTGGGCTTCTTTCATCCTATGACGAATAAGGTCAATCTTTTCTGTGGAATCACGAATAAAATCTGGACCTAAAACCAGCTTCTCACCGGCCTTAAGCCAACAAGAAGGAGATCGGCATGGCCTTCCATAGAGTGCCTCGAAAGGTGCCATACCAGTACTAGATTGGAAGCTATTATTATAGGAAAACTCAACAAGAGAAATATGATATTCCCAACTTCCACCAAAATCAAGAACACACGCACGAAGAAGATCTTCAAGAGTTTGATGCACACGCTCGGTTTGTCCATCGGACTGGGGATGATAAGCGATGCTAAAATTAAGCTTCATTCCCAAAGCTTTTTTAAGACTCTTCCAAAATCCACTAGTAAACAATGGATCATGATCGCTAACAATAGAAGTAGGAACTCCATGCAATTTAACAATTTATTTAATAAAGAGTTTGGCCAAAAGAGGACAGGTCCGATTAGACCGAACGGGAATAAAATGGGCAGATTTATTAAGTCTATCAACTATCACCCATAAGCTATCATGACTCGAATGAGAACGGGGAAGGCCGTCGATAAAATCCATGGAAATATGATCCCACTTCCAAATTGGAATGTCTAACGGTTGCAATAACCCACTGGGCCTTTGATGCTCGTCCTTAATGAGTTGGCAAGTCATGCAACGCTTAATGAAGTTAGCGATATCAAATTTCATTCCCTCCCAATAATAAAGTTGCTTCATATCCTCATACATTTTACTACTACCGGGATGAATGGTAAATTTAGAACGATGGGAATGTTCTAAAATGTCTTTGCGAAAACCACTAATATTTGGCACGATAAGTCTACCAAATTTTCGAATACCGCCATGAGCATCAATATCAAAGTCTTTGAAACCTTTAATATCAACTTTATCTCTACAACTTTGGCCAAGAAGAGCCAATTTGGGATCTAGCTTTTGAGCTTCAAGGATGCGGTCCAACAAAGAAGGATGAGCCTCAAGGCTATATAAAACAAGAGAGGAACATAAATCGGATACACGATCTCTAATTTCACATGTAGAGAAAGTCTTGAGATCCTTCCATTCGGATATCATCATGGAAACAACCGTTTGTTGTTTTCAGCTAAGGGCGTCTGCAACACGATTTCCCTTTCCGGAAGTATAAAGAATATCAAGGTCATAAGATGCAAGGAACTCGAGCCAACGTTGTTGATGCAAACTAAGTTCCTTTTGAGAAAATAAATACTTCAAAGATTTATGATCGATGTAAAGAATAAATTTTTCTCCCAAAAGATAATGACGCCAAATCCGAAGGGCGAAAACAATAGCCACGAGCTCTAAATCATGAGTAGCATATCTAGTCTCGGCTGGCTTCAATTGCTTAGAAGCATAAGCAATAACACGTTCTCTTTGCGTGAGAACGTCTCCCAAACCAACACGACTAGCGTCGGCATAAACAATAAAATTTTGATTCCCCTCGGGAATAACAAGAATAGGAGCATCGGAAAGGAGTTCTTTTAATTTCTGAAAAGAAGCTTCATATTTGTCCGACCAAATGTATTTAACTCCTTTCTTTGTTAAGCTAGTAAGAGGCATGGCAATTTTTGAAAAGTCTTTTATAAAACGGCGGTAGTAGCCCGCCAATCCGAGAAAACTACAGACTTCCGTAACACTCTCCGGTCTCTTTCAACTTTGAATTGCTTCAATCTTTGAAAGATCCATGGAAATTCTGGATTCGAAAATAATATGACCGATAAACTTCACACGAGATTGCCAAAAATGGCATTTAGAAAATTTTGCCTTTAATTGATTGCTCCTAAGAGTTTCCAACACAATCCAAAGATGCTTTTCATGCTCTTCCTCGGTTTATGAATACACAAGAATATCATTAATAAAGATGAGAACAAATTGATCGAGGAAGTCTTTGAAAACTCAATTCATAAGGTCAACGAAATAAGCTGGAGAATTTGTTAACCCAAATGTCATAACAAGCCATTCATAAGATCCATAACGAGTATGGAACGATGTCAAAGGAATGCTATCCTCTGCAATACGAAGCTGATGGAAACCGGTTGCTAAGTCTAATTATGAAAAGACTTTAGCACCACTAAGCTGATCAAATTGATCATCAATCCGAGGTAAATGATATTTATTCTTGATAGTAAGATCATTAAGCTTGCGGTAGTCAACGCAAAGCCTAAGTGTCCATCGGATTTCTTCATAAAAATAGCAGAAGCTCCCCAAGGAGAGGAACTAGAGCGAATAAATTGCTTCGTCTCCAATTTGGATAATTGTTTGCGCATCTCCTTGTTTTCTTTATTGGACATACGATAAGGAAAATGAGTAATAGGTAAAGCTGCAGGAATTAGAT
The DNA here is from genome assembly GCA_030765085.1 of Allium cepa. Lineage (NCBI taxonomy): Eukaryota > Viridiplantae > Streptophyta > Magnoliopsida > Asparagales > Amaryllidaceae > Allium > Allium cepa. The sequence goes on from CM060932.1 coordinate 458,495,757, forward strand.
TAATTCTGAACTCAATTGCTCGCTTAGGTGTTAATCCTAAAACGGGCTCAAATATGTCGAAAAATTCACGAACAACGTGAATAAGAGAAATGACATCTTCCTCATCATCATCATCGTCATCGTGAGGATTTAAAGAATATAAAGATTCTGTCAAGTTGGAATCCGAATCTTTAAGAACAATAGAAATCTGCTTAACAGATTGAGGATGTCGAAGATGAATAGTCCGCTCAGCACATAGGATTTGAGCTTCATAACGGTTAAGCCAATCCATTCCCAAAATCATTTCGAAGCCTAAGTAACGCATGACATGAAAATCAGATTGGAAATAAAAACCACATAACATAATCTCGACATCATTACAAAGCAAACTGAGTGTTGCAGATTCACCGACCGGATTCGCAATTCTCAAAGAAGTCATTAAAGCAACAATACTCAAAGAAAAAGTATCAACAAGTTCTTTTGATATAAAAGAATGGGACGCACGCGTATCAAAAAGAACTCGAATAGGTTGATCAAGAAATAAAATAATGCCACCAAGGATAGAATGAGAAATACTTTGGCCACGAGAAGTGTTGCTAGGGGCTTGTGCAACATTTAACATTCCCTCCTTCTTGCCTTGAAGTTTGGGACATGATGATAAAAGATGACCCGAACTTTTGCAATAGCGACAAAAGAGAGGTTTCAGACATATATTGGCATAATGGTCTTTAGAACCACAATTGTAGCATTGCCCAGGAGTCTTTGCTACAGAAGATGCTTGCTTTCCTTTCTTGTTGAGATTAGGGCCTTTGAATTCAATTGTCCTTTTCTTGTTGTTGTTGAAGTTTGGTTTGGCACCCATCACTTCAACATCACTTTCCTTATCTGCCTCTTCAAGACGAAGAGCGATATCAATGAGTTGATCAAAAGAAACTTCTAATTTTAGAAGTAATGGCTTCTTGAGATTTTTGTTCAAGCCATAGACAAATCTTTGGTTCTTCTTCAATGGGGTATTTATGTATTGGACCCCATATTTAGAAAGTGACTCGAAGGATGCGACATAATCTGCCACGGAGGATTCACCTTGAACAAGGTCAATGAAACGACGAGCCAATGTCACCTTCTCAGCTTCTGGCACAAACTTTAATTAGAATCGTTCTCAGAATTTCTCCCAAGTAAGATCCGCTTCGATAATTTCAGAAATAAGAAGCTCATACCAATCTAATGCTCTTTCTTGGAGCATACTTGAAGCCACTTGGACACAGTGAAGATCAATAAGATTCATGCGAGTAAAGATGCGATCGCATGTTTTGAGCCAAGCTTTGACTTGAATGACGCTTTCGGAACCCTTAAATGGCTTGCCACCCAAGTTGGTATAGTCACTGCACAAACGTGCAAATCCAGACTTAGGGTGAGTAGGCTCTGGATTGGGTCCGACAGCTTGAGCATTCTTTACGAGATCTAAAAGCTGCTGGGCAGACATAAATACTCCATCTTGGGGAGTAGCACAAGATTGACCAGCGCTGGGATGGCCAGGTCTAACCATTTTTCTTCTTTAAGAAAGAAAGAAAGAAGAAAAAGGTAATTCACAAAATAATTAACAAACAATCATGATTGATAAAACAAGGCATCACAAAGAAAATAGGATAGAACAGTTCGAAGATCCGAATAAAATCCTAAAGCACGACTCCTAAGATGGACTTAGGACGATGATCCTTGTTAAATTATTCTACATTGTTCCGAAGTTTGGTTCTGATACCAGCTGTGACGCCCCACCTCTATACCCACGCTAGCCAAGGACACTACGGGATAATGCTGTCAACTAGCATGGAGAATAAGGCTGTTGGGGAGCGACCATCTGTATAATTGCTTTGTGCGAGTACCGATATGCCAGATAAAAATATAACTTTTCGTCTCAAGAGGAAATCCGACATACCGACACAAACTCAAAGCTACTACACAGTGGCTATATATAATCTTCGGAAACAAATATAGAAATATCATAACACAAATCAATCACAGAAGTTCATATCTCAAAGGCGGAAACAGATATGAATATTACACATAAAAGTGTATATCAGAGTAGTGGTCTAACAAGATCGACAATATCATAAAAGAATAGTTACAAGTGCTACACAAAAAAATAAGTACACATCATGGAGTCTATATCTCAAATGTATACAACAAAATAAACTACTAATTTAAGTAGTTAGCCAAAAGTTAGAATAATAATCCTAGATGGGGAGTCAAACAGAAGCACCTGCAACATCTCGGTCTGAACGGAGTATTATTTAATAAGAAAATAATAAACGGATCAGTCTAACTATAAATATCAGATAAAATGATGTAGAATAAGAGACATGACAAAAACGTATGATAACCATAAATTCATACTATGATAAGTATGTAATTGAAAATAAACTAGAGATTAATCAATATCACAAGAATCTTCTCAAAGATCAAAAGAATCTCACAAGAATCTTCTCAAATAATTCGAAACAACAACGTAGTACAAGGGTACGCCCGCTGATCCTGATAAGCCGGAACAACGACGTAGTACGAAGGTACGTCCGATGAACCGAACTCCATAAAAGAATATAGGTAACTAGCCCACAAAAATTGAGTCGAAACTCCAAATAATACATAGGTCGTTGGCCTATAAAAGAAATGAGACGAAACACAATAAAACGAGGTACCGTCCCCTACGTGGACAAAGAAACGTAGCCTTTCTCTAGTCTAAATCTCATAAATGATCATCAACGATCATCAAGAAGTGTCAACTACATTAAGCTAGTAAATAAATGAGCATAGCTTCATGTCCCATAACCACTGGCTTAAATTAAGTATTTACGAACAAATTGTAAATCTCCACTCAAAAATTGTCATAAGAGGTCCAATCGAACAAGTCCAAGAATTAACCGATGAAGTAAATGAAAGTGTTTCATACCACTTATTTTACTAAGCTGTTTAATTAGATTTCTCATACGAGTGAGGTAAAGGTTTGTATACACTAGTAGATTAGAAAACGGTTTAAGAAAAGAGCTTTGTAATAAAATAGTGTTGAAATCGCTTTGATGAAAGAGTTTTAATATTTAATACTAGTATTGAAACCTTTATATTTTTAAAGTGACAAATCACAAAAATGATTGTAGAAACAATCAATCACCAAAATTCACGTTCACAGCCATGAATCAAATCCATATAAATCGATATCGAATCCATCAAATGGATACTCTCAAATATCCCAAAAAGGAAAAGTTATCAAAGTCAATAATAATTGATAATAATAAGTCGGATAAACATGAATCGATTTAATTTGGAAACTAAGCAAAATAGGCATAAATAGGCATAACAGTAAAAATAGGAGCAGGTCAGTCGACTGAACACAGACCCTGAAAATTCTCGGGTTTCAGCTCAGTCAATTGACCCAGAAGGTTCAGTCAACTGAACACTGTTTTCCTGCATTCCTGACCTATTTTAATTGAAGTGCAAACTCTCTCAATTTGCAATAGGACGAGCAACGGGCGCTAAGGGTTTACGCCAGTCGACAACCCAGCCCTATAGGCTCCTCGATGCATCACCAAAAGCATGATCAAACATCAAAGTTATGATTTTTAGAGATTTGACTTCAAAACACTAAAAATTGGAATATTCATAAAAACCAATTCAAATCAAAAGCAAATGATCATCAATAAGTGTTAGGAATTCATACCTAACAACAAAGATAGATATAGACATAGATGTGAGATAAAATCTCACCTTTAAACCCAAAAAATTGAAGAAGAAGCTATAGAGCAATGGCAAGGACAATCACACTTCAATTCCAACCCAACAAGCTTGAATCTAAGCTTAAAAGAGAAACAATTCCTAAGTTAGGTTTAGGAATTTCTAAAATTGAAAATAGAACAAGTTGGAGAAGATGAAGCGAATGCTTACCATGGCTTCTTTTATGAATTTGGAGCTAGAACTTGAATTTGCAAAAAATGATTAAGGCTTGGAGTTTTAATTTCCCATTCCTCTCTCCATTGTTGCTAAAGCTTGAGTACTAGAAAAATTATGAAGGAATGAAGAGAAGAAGGGGTGAAGCTTGGGTCTAACGGGCTGAAACCAAACCAAAGCCCTTAGTGAAAAAGTAGCAAAATTCCTGTAACTCCAAATATATCAAAGTTTATACTCAAAAAGGTCACAAACGGCGTTTTGAACTCGATGGGGTGGTCTCGAGTCCTAATTCGACCATTTGCAAAAAGTAGTTTTTCGGACAATAATCCGACTAACGATGCTATATTTAAATAAAATATTTAAATACATAATCGTGAAATATGAGGGTTGTTACAACTCATACGCATGCTGTCGAGCATGTAAATCCGAACGGGACTGTTTCGTATACATGGCAGGACGATAAATCCAACAAGAGCCATGTAAGCATATTTCATTTTATGCAGTATTAGTAATTGTTCTGCTTGTTACACTATAATGAAATAAGATATGATGTTACTAATTTGTTAATGCAGGAAAAGTTTATGGAACATCGCCAGAAACTCCTTGCTGATACGGGTAGAGATCAGCTGACGACTGATGAGGAGGACGCTATTTTTGAGTTCGTTATGGATCCAGCAGAGCATGGCAGACGATACGAATTTGGCAATCAGGTGGTAAATAATTTATTTTACTGCTAATTTGATATTTAAGTCATAATTCTATGTTGGAATATATAATTTTATCTTAAAATACTTCAAATATGCTATTTTGACCTTTTCAAAACAATAAACTTGAATTTTATTCATTTTTCCATTATCTAAAAATATTTGAACCTTGAAAAATCCTCCATATTGAATTTGAATTCAAACCAACCAAAAGACTTTATCACACCAGTAAAGCACAAGAAGGCAGAAGATATGAACGTTATGTTGCTTACTAGCTTACAGAGATATAAACATACACTTACAAAGATCACACAGCTAAATTAAATATTTATTGCATGCCAGCAGTTAGAGACGGGGTCGGCGGAATAGAGCTCAAAGCGATCTAGCAGATATAGAAGATTTGCGGGCTAGAGTGTCCCAGCTGCAGGAGCAGAACCGTCAACATGCCATGCAGACCACACAGTTGCTAGAGTACATGCAGTAGTTTGGTGGTCGCTTCCCATCCTCGGCTGGCTCTGGATCTGGAGGAGATTGATTGATTGCTTGCTTGCTTTTTCAGGTATGCTTTTTTAGTTTTGTATGATTTGGTAGGCAGTGGAGGTAGTTGTTGATTTTTGTATGATTATGTTTGATACACTTGGTTGTGTGGTTGTATGATGATGTGGATGTTGATGATTTTGTGCTATGTTGTGTATGTATGACATGGTAGAACAATTGTTGTTGAGGTTGTTGTGAATGCTGAAATGGTTATGTATTTTATGTATGTTATTTTGATGTAATTTGAAGTATTTGCGTGTTTGATGATTTTGTGTAGTTTGGGTTTTGATATTTGGTTGGAATATTGTATAATGGATTGTGCAGTATTGGTGTAATAGTGTTTGGATGGGAAATGTGGATGGAAGGCCATATTGCAGCAGGAATAAAAAAAATACAGCAGATTTCCGACGGCTTCCAGGTAGTCATTTTCTGACGGCTTCCGACGGCTTCCGACAACCTATAGCTCATTTTTTCCGACGGCTTTCGACAATTGTCGGAATCCGTCGGAAACAGTCGAAAAAAGATCCGACGCCCTCTGTCGGAAGCCGTCGGAAACACTACTCCTTGACGCTTTATTTTCCGACGACTTTTTTCGATGGTCACCGACGGCTTCCGACGGCCGCCGATGGTTTTTAGCCGTTGAAAATTGGTGTTTTCCTTGCAGTGAAATTGCATGAACAAGAGGATCATTGTGGGTAGAAAGAAAAATAAAGATTGAATGGAACGGAAAAATAGAATCTCACACGAATGGATTAACATATATTATTTCAACAATAATCTTTACAGTGGGAAATTTTAAACATATATTAGAGTCTAACCTAGATTTAGCCTAAACAGTTATAACACTTGTCCTTACAAATGCTGAAAAAACCAATGAAATAGATGCGCTGCATAGTAGAATACGTCCATACGATGAAGGTTTCTAGCTCTTCTTTGGAAACTCAAAGCGTCTTCAGCTAATCCTGAAACTAATCCGATCTGACCTGAGTATTAAAAATACTCGGATTAGGCTTGATAAACCAGCATGTGATACTCAAAATTTTAAATGTATAGCTCATGACGATGTTATCAAAACCTTTGAAAAGAAGGGTGTCTTATAAGACCACGCCCACATGTAAATACGGATGGGTTTATACCTTATGATAACCAAACACTTTTATTACCAAAATAATTTGATATTATCTTTAATGACATTCTTATGGAAAATGTCTTTCAAATAAAATTATTCAAATAAAGTATCAATACCTGGACTAAGTCTAAGGGAATATATCTGGACTAGGTCAAACAAAATATACCGGATGGAATATATGATACCAAAAGGGGTAGCTGAAATGTTTGCAAGTCATTACAGCTATTTTAGGACTACAATCAAAACCGTAAAACTCATCTAGCAATCGGAACCCGGTGGTTTTTTGTGCAAGGACTCACACACCACTATTCCTTATATTGCCACACTTCTTAATATCCGGTGGCTTCTCATGCAAGGAATCACACGCCACTATACCATACAATAAGGGTACATCTGGACACCTTGGTGGCCAAGATCATACGCTGCCAGTCACCTCGAGGGATCATACGCCACCCTCGTCATACTAAGCTTGAAATATGTAACATAGTTCCTGTATCATTTCCAAGATGTGAGGCTTGAGAGTGAGGTTACGCTCAACTTAGACAAAAACACGCATTTTATACAAAACCATGCTTTGATCATAATAGGTTCCACTTTGAATGCCACATTGCCATTTCTTTGAACATTGTTTGACTTCCATGAACATACAACCTCTGAGCTCATACGTCTCAGAGAAAGGTGTTAAGCTAAGAGAAGTTGCATTCTCGGCAACCAAATAGATGTATGTTTGTAAAAGTCAACGTTTGTGACCCCACAATATAATGTCAAATACTCATCCATACAAGTTCATTCTGGGACCGAACAAATACCAATGGCACTCCTCCTACTACCATTAGTAGCGAGTAGTCCTTGTAACCTGAATATTTCAAAATTTGATAGGACCATTGCTATAATAAATTTCCCTATATTGAGAGCTACCCAGAGAATGTCAACAAGTTGTCCTTCCGCTAATGAAGATCTCCGGTCTCCAATAATTATCATCATCAACATGTCTTCACCTTCTAATGTATACATTGATTTGAAGTGGTTTTCAGATAGGAATCACCGAAATCTGACCCCAGTTCCTTCGAAACCAATTATCGATAAAAAGATGTTCAGTTCATATATGGTATCAATCATCATTCAATTAATTCATCATTTTATTCATTCATAAATATCTCTTAGAGATATATTCATCATTTTCAGAGCATATGGAATCATTAATCCTCATTTATCAAATCATTTGGTTAATTTTAAAACCTTTTTAAATCTTGGAATAATTCCAAATTATTTTCTCCTATAATTAGGAAAACATTTCAATATTATTTCTTTAAACCTTTCATTTAAAACTCCTCTTTAATCTAGAAAAAATTAGTTCTGGGCACTGGTTGCTCCATTCCTAACCTTAGTTACACATATTGTTTTATCGTTTCGATCTCACAAGCGGGACAAATGTACTAGTCATTTATGCATAGTTATATTATATTAAAGGAAATGATTTCGGTTATATTGTTTAAGTGTTATAATAACCATTTATTTTAACTCTTTCTAAAAGAATTATAAAACTTCCAATATATCTTTAAAACACTTAATTATTTATTTAATTTTTTTTATAAATGATTCTAGAAAGAATCATTAAGTTTAAATCTTTATTTAAAAAGTTATAGAAACATCAGTAAAAAATCGCCGCGAAAAGTGCTTAAAACAACTTATTTGATTAAAACAACTTTTATTAATGTTTGAAAATTCTAATATTCCAATTCAAATCTTTTTAAAACCATTTTAATATATTTATCAAATTTATTTCATATTTTTAATCATTTAAAAATATCATTTATAAAGAAATTCCTTTTTAGATTTCGAACTGCAAAACTTCAATGTTCTTAGAAAATTATTTTGGACATATTTCAAAATCTACTTTATGAAATCTTGATTTTATTTCTTTATTGGAAAAATATGGATATAATAGTTCGAAAAATTATTATCTCGAAAAATTCCAAGCTATATTCCACTTCCTATACTCGTTTAACTTTTATGGTACAAAATCTCGAACTACCGTTACGCGACGTTCCTACTTTTGACTTGTTTTTCAATTTCTTTTCAAACTTCATGGAAACACTTTTAAATGTTTATAAAACATTTCTAAATCATTTTAAACTCATTTTAATTAATATTTTTCATATTTCAAATCCATTTTCCATTTAATTTTGTACTATAATATTATTTTGTTATAATAATATTTTCAACCTTATTAGATATTTTAAAACCATTAAGAGAGTAAATACTTTCCATACACATATTTATATGGACTTAAATTCTCATTTAGTTAACTATGGTTAATTTCTAACAATTCGTCTTATCATTTATCAAACCAAGTAATCACCATATTAACAATCATGTAAAAAACCAACTTTGCATCCAAGTTATCAAATATATTAATGATCTAAGATATTTAACATTCATATTATTAAACCTGGAATTATTAGTTAATTCAAAAAATGAGCACTCACCTTTAACCAGATTGATTAACTTCCTACAAACATTCTTATGCAACCACGCTTCACTAATCTAACTTATACTCAATACATCCATAAACAACTCTACCACCTAGCCCATGCTCACGACAAACCTTCCTTCTCCACTTCGCTCTCAGCCCCAAACCATCCTCCCACCTCCATAGCTCATGGCCATTGCCTTCCCATACCAATAATCATGGCCTAAGGCCTTTTAAGGAAGAGAGGAAGAAGAAGTGAATTAAGAAGAGATTAGAGAGTAATTAGTAGATTGTGCTTAAGCACTCCACTATTTTTAACCCTTATACCTCTTTGAAAGAAGAGAAGCCATTAAAGAGCAAAAGAAAGCTCAAAAATGAAGAAAAAGAAGAATGAGAAGTGTGAAGAAAATGAGAAGAATGGATAGGTATTTATAGGAAAAGTAAAGAGTGGTGAATTCGACGAAACCAGTTCCATTGGATCCGTAATATTATATTATTATCGGATTTCAATTTTCGTAGTGTTTGGAGTTGTTGTGTGAGCGTATGACATATAAACACACTGAAATTATATCGAGAATTCAATATAATAACTAGCCCAAAAGCTGTCTTCTCCATACGATCGAATTAGGCCTCGAAACCTTTTCCATTGCGTTCGGAATAGGGGTATAACATTATAAACGTCTAGCGGCACGTCTCGATAGGAGGTCGAGATTTTGAGTTGCATTTACCGAGACAATTGGAATTCGAATTAATATATATATATATATATATATATATATATATATATAGACACACACACACACACACACACACACTCTAACCTCTTTCAGCCGAAATTCTTTCCTATCAAAACTTTTTGCTTTCTATTCAAATCACCGTAGCAGCCTGAGCTTCTTCTCTAACACACCTTTCCTTTTAAAACCAAGCAGAGAAAAGAATATGTTGGCCCTTAAACTAGAAGAAAATGTTTATACGAAGGAGCTTACAATTCCAAAACTCCTCAGTACTAACTCAAACAACCCTCTTGCCCTTCTCCTTTCTCGTTCATGGCCGATACATAGAAAAAAAATCGAATGGCATCTCCTTTCTGTTCGAACCGCAATAGATTCAATTGCCTCGTTTAATCGTCGACGATCCCTATTTTCGCCCCTTTCCTGCTTTTCGTTTTGGAAATCGCGACTATCTCCCTTGCCGATCGAATCATCTCGAAAGGGGTTATTGGCGCAGGCAACCCACATCGGCAATCTTTCAACTCGCATTCTTCGATTTGCGTCTTCATCACGATGGAGGAGATCTTGATGGTGCAAGCAGAGAGTGGCGGCAGGCGTTGAAGTAGGAAGGGGCCGAGTCGTCAAAGATTTAGGCAAGCTCGCGTCAGGGCTGTGCCTCGTCGTCGATAGATTAGGGTTTGTAGAGGAGGCAGCGACCTTGTTGAGTTGTTCACGATGGTAAGGCAGGTGTTTTGGCGTGTTCAGGAAGTGGTTCGAGGTCGGGGTTGATCGAGATGTGGAAGGTCGCGTGCATGCTCGGAAATGCTAGCTCGAGGTGAGGTAGTCTGTTTTCAATTTAAAATGAAAGAATTTTTTTTTTACAGTAAACCCATTCCGTTTTTAATTTAATATACATATAAATATATAAGTTAGAAGGATATTTTATTTCATTAGAATTTTATAAATATATGTATATATAAACAGGAAATATATATAGTTTAAAGCAGAAGTTTTATTAGCCAGAGAATTATGCATGCAGAAAGGTTTTGGGAAAATATATATATTTATAACAGTTTTGGATTTTCATATATATATATATATATATATATATATATATATTTGTGTGTATGTATGCAGAGAAGGGATTTTAAAATATGCGTTTTGGGTAATTAATGTATTTAATAAACCCATTTAATTTATCTTAGCTACTGAAAATAAATTATTAAAAGAAAATTAGTTTAAATTAAATCATTAGTCAATTGAATTATTAAATGGTACTTAATGGTTCAATTTATTTCAAATATTAAAATCATATAATTGTTTATACAAGGTTCAAAAATTATGAAATCAAGCTGGAATGAAATGGGTGCATGCATAGTAAAAGGTGAGTTAATCTCACTCATCTGGGTTTGATTTAGATTTAAATAGTTAAATTTAAATATTTGGTTGAATGATTGAATAGATTGAATGCGATATATTATATAGTAGTATATAGTATATATTGGAGTGATTGATTTCCCGCATTATATAGCGGATGAGACCCTATGCACCGCATAATAGCGGATGATATTATATTTAAAACCCATATAACGCGATATCCCACCTCGAAGTGGAATTGGTATTGTGCTAATATCTGTGGATGTAGGGAAACGGGTGGGAGGGATCCAACTGGATTCCTCAAAATTTTTTAGAATTGTTCAATATTCAGTGTTATAATTATTTCATATTCTGTGATAAATTGTATTGATAATTGGAATATTGAATGTTATGGTTTGCTTGAATATATTTCGGTACACCGAGTTATCAAAAGATATAGAATTGGATTTTTGGAAGAAAATAAAAGAGTGAATTTTTAAGTAAAATAATCATAAAGAATTTGAATAAATTTAAGAGCGAACTGGATAAGAATAAAAGTGATTTTAAAATTCTAATGAATAAATTCCAAGTATGAGAAAGCGGATTTGAATAAAAAGGGAAAACAATTAATTTTAAAACTTAAGTGATGTTATTCAAAGGAATGAAAGAATTTACTTTAAAATTCAAGGTTTAAAATTTATTTAAAAGAATAAAGAAGAAATTTGGAAAATCTGAAATTGGTATGTTTCAGTTAAAAGATTTAAAATCAAAATGAAGAAATAAAATTTGAAGTTAATGGATTTTGAAAAAATGTGTAAGTAAAGGAATTTATTTCAAATGGAGTAAATTGGAAATCAATTTGGAAATTGATTTAAGTGTTTGAAATTGGAAATTAAAAGGAGAATGTGATTATGAAATTTATAAACTGGGTTTATAAAAGCGAAGTTATATATCAGTGGATATTTGAAGAATAAATTCACGATGGGAATTTATTAAAGAAATGGAAAATTTTGTTCAAAAATAAATAGTGAGTTATTTTTAAAGGATGTGAAGAGAAGTATATTTCCCTAGATAGCAAGTACGTTTTCAAAATAAATTTTTAAATATAAGTTAAAGGCTTTTAATGTTGTTTTAAAAAGCATGTTTAGAAAATTTATTATTTCTAAATGTTTGAATTCTGAAGTAAGTATTTTTCAAATCTATTATCGTAGTAATTATTTAAAGGTGACTTGGTATTTTGTTTGAAAAGAGAACATCTGGTTTTATATTTTATAAAGTTGCCTCATTTTAAATATTCCTAAAGTATTATTTTAATAAAGTATTGGAGTAGTTCTCAATTTAAATGTTTTAAAGTATATTTATAATAAAGTATTTTAAAAATTATATTAAAATCTAAAATGTTTGTACTTGGTGATTTCAGTGGAAATAGAAAATATATAGGAAATCTATTTTATAAAAGGAAGATGGTTTGAAAACTGTTTTCCAAAAAGGAATTGAAAAGTGGAAATATATCTTGTGAAGATATTTTGGGGATAATAAATAATATGGAGAAATTATTTATTGTTTGATGGTTGTTGTGAATGTTAATTGATAGTTAAATAACCAACTATCAATATTGGCCAATGCGCTAATCGTTTCGAAGAGACCAGGATTTATTTCCTGAAAACCACTTCGATCTGGTTTGTACGTTTTCGTGAGGAAGACGAGTTTGGATTCGAAGGTGGAGCGGTGAAGTGAAAGGGCTAGTCGCTACTAATCCTGAGGATGATTCCAAAATGGATGTAGTAGGAATAGTGCCTTCGGTTCTGTTCGAACCCGGGACGGACTTATATGGATTGAATGCCTTCAGAACATCATCAGGTGGACGATGAGCATTCTAAGAGATGAGTTCTCTAAAGGTAACGCTTAGTCTCAAGCCTCATCAACCAGGAATGACTGAAAATCAGGGGTTATGCAGCAAGGCTAGGTGGGTAGCGTCCATTAGGGTGTGGTCATCCCTGTCTAGATGTCCCATTTATTTCGGCTTAGTGGTGCAGTTGCTGATCCCAACCGTGGGGTGATCTTACTCGGGATTATCCAGTAAGGGGTAGTCCTAGTCTTATGTTGCATGGGATTGGGAGTAATCCTCAGTACCGTGATGTAGGCCACGTACTGTGACAGGTGGTACCCCAGTGCCTACTCATTAATTGGAAATCCATTCTCCCTACACGCTTGTACGGTTTTGATTGCGCCCAACTATTGCTGAAACGTGAGATGCAAGCATTTCAGCTAGATTCTATTTTAATTTCTATAGACACTATTATAATGTCAGAGAATTTTGATAAAAAGTGTTTTGGCTATCGTAAGGTAAAAACCCGACATGTTTATTTGTGGCGTGGTCTTATGAGATGCTGTAACAACCCTGGTGTAAATTCACTAATTAATTAAATTTAATTAGGAATGATTAATTTTAATTTATGATTTGTGAAATTTAATTGAGTAAATAAAACATATTTTAAGAATATTTGGTTGGATATATTTAAGGAATAATTTTTATTTCTTAAATAAAGAATTTCAATTTAAAATTTTGAAATATTATAAAATCAATTATTTGAATTTGGTGTTTAGAGTAAAGTGTTAATATTGAGAGTTTTTGTTAAAATGCAATTTTTAAATGGTTATTTGGTTTTTTCAAATCTGAGAAATTAGCGAATAAATTTTTGTTAAAACATTGTTAGAAAAAAAATTAGTTTATTAATGATAGAACTAAACAAATATTAGTAACACTTAGGAGAATTAGCAACACCTTGTTAGTGGATCCCTATCGTAACTCTCTTGATCCATTAGTGAAAATAAGAGAAAGTACCTCCCCTTATTATGTATTCACCTTCATTCTAAAGTCAGAAAAGAGAAAACCAAAAAAAAAAACTAAACTCCTCCTTCTCAAAGCTTTAAAACCCTAATTCCTAATTTCCAAATTCAAAGCTCAAATCAAAGGGATTTTGTCTAATAATGTAGAGTAAGTGTTTTAAAATCTATCTCTATCCTTTAGAGCTCTAAAAGAATGATTTTCATCCCCTTTTTGATCAAATTGCTTGCTGTCCAAATTTTGTTCTTGAGTTTTTATGTGATTTTGGAGAAGTAAGAAGTTAGCAAGGCTTAAAAGAGGATTTAGCAAGCTATAGGAAAATAAAAGGTGAGTTATTTACAACTCGCACTTGCTATCTCTAATCCATATGTGTGATTTTTAGTTGTTATTTGGATTGAATTAGATGGTTGTTGATTGAATTGCTTTTAATTTGATTGTGAATTGATTGTATGTGTTAAATAAATCCACTGATTGTTTGCTGAAAATTTTATATGAAAATCGTTGTAGCAAAACATCGATATATTGGTGCACAACTATCTAAAATGGCTCATTACTTTCAGGTTAGAAAATAGATTCAATTATATGCAATTTCTCTTTTGGTTACTATTCAAAATTCTTTCATTTACTTGACCAGAAATGAGTTTGAAGACAGAAGCCCGATTCTGTCTTTAACAAATCAGGTTGAGTTTGAATTTGTTAGCAAAATAGCCATAACTTTTGAACCACAGATCGGATTTTGATAATCTTGGCCATTACGGAAAGCTTATTTCATATACTACAACTTTCATATGTTAAGTTTTCTTTTATTTTGAGGTTAGCCGTGTCAAAATTGAATTTTTCTACTGTAATCACGAGAGCAAAATCAATATTTGCTCTGTGCTTAAGGCTGAAACTAAATTAGCCATAACTTCTTCGTTTTTGATCCGATTTTGATAATTTTAGATGTTTCGGAAAGTTTAATTCATGTGCTACAATATTCTTATTTCCTGTTTTCTTTAATTTTGAGGTTAGCTATGTCAAAATCGAATTTTTCTACTGTAATACCGAGAGCAAAATTAATATTTGCTCTGTGCTTAAGGCTGAAACTAAATTAGCCATAACTTCTTCGTTTTTGATCCGATTTTGATAATTATAGATGTTTCGGAAAGTTTAATTCATGTGCTATAAGATTCTTGTTTTGTGTTTTCTGTAATTTTGAGGTTAGCTATGTCAAAAGTCGAATTTTCTACTATAATCCCGAGAGCAAAATCAATATTTGCTCTAGGCTTAAGACTGAAACTAAATTAGCCATAACTTCTTCTTTTTTTTATCCGATTTTGATAATTTTAGATGTTTAAGAAATCTTAAATCATGTACTACAAGTTTTGTTCATTGTGTTTTCTACAATTTTGAAGTTTGCTTAGTCGAAATTATAGTTATCAGTTGCTGTCCTGAGAACAAGATGACAACAACAACAAACATTGACCTTAGAATTGTATTAGCTCATTTTTACTCTTATTCTCTTTCAGTTGTGATGATGTTTTTGATATTTTTGATATCTATGATGCCTATCAATAGGCTAGCTATATTTGGAGAATTTGGAAATCAAATTTGAATAGAATTCGAATTGATTTTTAGTTAAATTTGAATTGAATTCGTATTGAGCTCAAGTTATCGGTCTTGAGTTATCTTTCTTGTTTTTCATTGTTTCCGAGTACGGTTTTCACTAAACCATTTTTGAAGTAATTTTTGAAATAAATGTACATTTCAAATTATTATGATATAGTATTTTAAAATTATTTTTCTAATATAAAAAAAACCTATTTATTCCCTATAATAAAAGAATTTCAAATATGGGTTTTATTAATCTTTTCGGGAAAAAGTTTTAAAAGCTTGTTTTCTCTAGTAAATTATTTTAACACACTTTTTCACTATTCGAACGTATGAGAAAGAGAATTAAACGATTTAGTAAAACACGTTGTATGGGACACGTGCGTTTACTATTTCGGTTAATTCCGGAGTTGTACGATTGTAAAGACCCGTAAATCCGTACTCCTTGAATAGACACTAATCTCCATTGATTTATTTCAAGATGAACGAAAATACGAACCCTTAGGGGTTTATCCCGCGTTTCGGACACAATGGAACAGGTTTCGGAAGCTAATTCGGACATCTGTGCGAGTTATGGCAGTAAACGCTTAATTTAAATTAAACCGATTTAATCAATTTTCTAGGCGTTTTAATTTGTACCGGACAAACGGTAAATCCAATTGACACGAAATTTGAAACCTTACAATAATATCACATTACGGATCCGATGAAACTGGTTTCGTCGAAATCCGAGACTTTTTTAAAAATGGCTATTTTAACTCGCCAAATTAAAATTAAAAATAATTCGACGCGTTTCGAGCTGCCACGATCAAACGATAGCTCCGATTGACACGAAAATTGAAATCCGGTAATAACTAACTATTACGGATCCAATGGAACTGGTTTCGTTCAATTCTGAGACTGTTCAAAAATTGACTATTTTCACTAGTCGATTTTAATATTAAAATATTCAATTTTCACAAATTAACTTTTAAATTGATTTTAAAAGTTCTAAAATATCATTCTAACTTTAATATGATAAAATAAAATTTCCCAAATCATTTTCAATCATATTTAACTCAATTTTCAATTATTTCCATAATCTAACGTATTAAATTATCGATTTAATTATTCAATTAAATCGAAAAATTCAAATAAAAATTTATTTGACTTATAAATTCACTTCTTAATATTTAAAATTAATTAAATATTCAAATTTTAATTTCTAAAAATTCTGGGTCGTTACAATCTTCCCCCCTTAAAAGAATTTCGTCCTCGAAATTATTAATTAAGAAAGGTTATAGAATCTATTAATTTTCCCAAAATTCATAGTTAAACTTCTTATAAATCTTTTACTAAGTTTTCAAATCATACTTAGTTATCTTTTCAAAAACAACTACTATTGTTTAACTTTCAATTCCAAATCAAAGTTAAAGTTTTCAAAGTTTTCCAACTTTCTCAAATTTTTTCTAACGCCTTAAATTTCCGGAAAAATTCGCCATAGTCTCCTTTGCGCGGCTCGATCCGAAAAAAAAATGACAGTATATATATCACAAATATACATCTCATCAAGTAATGAGGCATCCCGAAGGGAAAAAAGTATAAAAGTACGGTATGTAATCCGAGATATGTACCTTATATTTTATTAGCAAGCATATACGGCTAATATAGCGCGAAAGCGAGCTCCAAATGCGAAGCAAACGCGATCCGCACCTACTAAACACTCAACAAACAACATGAGAACATGTATATATGAAAATAGTATCGATATACAACATATAGCAAATGCAACTATACATGCCAACTTAGCAACAGAAATAAAGGCAATATATATTCAACCATCAACCATCTATCATCCAACTAATTCATAACCAATTAATATTCATTCATATTCTCATTAATATTCAATGAAATAGGTTTTCAATTTAATCATATTTGATTTATTAACAGTGGATGTTCTTACTAACATTCATTTTCAATTAGTTTATATTCACTAATTCATATTCAAGTTGGTTCACTTCCAATTCAAATTCAATTCTATTCAAATTTATTTACTTCTAATTTGAATTCAATTCCTTTAGCTTCAAATTTTGCTAATTCAATTTTAAAACAATACTGTGTCGAATTGTTCCGTACAAGTGTTTAGAGATCCCTAACGTTAATTACTCGTATTAACCAAAATCTATATACCACTCAACAAACCAATCATCACAATATAAAACAATTTTATATTCACTAACAAATACGCTCTCATAGCTATTATTACACTCAAATTCATTCTAGAGTACTGCTGACTCTATCTCTAATGAATAATACCCAACAGAACCATGGTTGTCGCTTAACCATATGCTCTGATACCAAATTGTAACGACCCGTAAATCCGTAATCCTTGAATAGACACTAATCTCCATTGATTTATTTCAAGATGAACGAAAATATGAACCCTTAGGGGTTTATCCCGCGTTCCGGACACAATGGAACAGGTTTCAGAAGCTAATTCGGGCATCTGTGTGAGTTATGGCAGTAAACGCTCAATTTAAATTAAACCGATTTAATCGATTTTCTAGGCGTTTTAATTTGTACCGGACAAACGGTAAATCCAATTGACACGAAATTTGAAACCTTACCATAATATCACATTACGGATCCGATGAAACTGGTTTCGTCGAAATCCGAGACTTTTTGAAAAATGGCTATTTTAACTCGCCAAATTAAAATTAAAAATAATTCGATGCGTTTCGAGCTGCCACGATCAAACGATAGCTCCGATTGACACGAAAATTGAAATCCGGTAATAACTAACTATTACGGATCCAATGGAACTGGTTTCGTTCAATTATGAGACTGTTCAAAAATTGACTATTTTCACTAGTCGATTTTAATATTAAAATATTCAATTTTCACAAATTAACTTTTAAATTGATTTTAAAAGTTCTAAAATATCATTCTAACTTTAATATGATAAAATAAAATTTCCCAAATCATTTTCAATCATATTTAACTCAATTTTCAATTATTTCCATAATCTAACGTATTAAATTATCGATTTAATTATTCAATTAAATCCAAAAATTCAAATAAAAATTTATTTGACTTATAAATTCACTTCTTAATATTTAAAATTAATTAAATATTCAAATTTTAATTTCTAAAAATTCTGGGTCGTTACAACGATCGAAGCAATTTGAGATTAATAATTCTGAGATGTTTTGCCACTTTATGGCATATTTTGATTTTTATAATTCCTATTTACTGGAATTATTTAAGATGGCCAATATTTGGCAAACACTATGGTTTGAGATCTCCTATATAGGAGTATGGTCGATGAGATCCATCACGATGTCTTATTTACTTGCCAATGATATAAGGCAAGTCTTGAGTTTATGATTTCATATTTTGAGATTTATGGTTTATGAGGAACCATCATGATGTTTTCACTTGTCGATGAGATGAGACAAGTTACGATGCCATTTAATGCTTGTCGATGAGATGAGACAAGTATGGTGGCTCGTTGTCACTCGTCAATGAGACTAGGTGATATATAAATTTCTGAATTTTATAATGTTTCTAGTGTGGCATCGACTAACGACTAGTAAACCGCTAAGTGCGAATGTGTGGTATGGGACACATGTTAATACTTTTCGGGTTCCTATCCATGAGTTTGTAACACATTCACGATGTTTACCTAACAAAATGGCTTGAAGAGGTGTCGGCGACCTTGTCATGAGGACGAACTGCTTTGGGAGGTGTTAGAGAGCTTGTTAGGGCTGACAAAACGGCTTGAAGAGGTGTCAGCGACCTTGTCATGAGGACGAACTGCTTTTGGAAGGTGTTAGCGACTTTGTTAGGGCTGAAAAAATGGCTTGAAGTGGTGTCAACGACATTGTCATAAGGACGAACTGCTTTGGGAGGTGTTAGCGACCTTGTGTAAGGCTTCGGCCATATGAGTTTAGCACGTGCAGCATTGCTTCGGCATTATAATCGGGGATTTGGCCAATCCGGATTTTCTGAGTTTTCTGTTTTATTATGATTTCACCTTTTTAAGATGTTTTATTACATCGATAGCCTAGTGCTATATGAGATGTTATATATATATGGTGATTTCAATTATGATGTTTTGATAGTTTCAGGATTTTATAGGATATTCTATGCTTTGCCATTTTGGCGAGTTGAGATTGAGATTTATATACATTTACACCGATGAGATGAGGTATAATTGTATTTGAAGATTCATCTATGATTGAGTTTTGGATCATCCTATTTGAGAATGTTTTATGTTTGCCATTTTGGCGAGCGTTTGTATTGATGTTTCTCCTTTTGAGGAAATATGGTTCATGGAAACCATGTAGACATTTTGGGATGTCTTTGATGATATGAGACACTTGTGTTTGATTTGAGTATTGAGTTTGAGTTACGTCCTTCGAGGTATTTGTTCACTTGAGTAGTGTTTGTTACTTAAGTGTTGAGCTTATGAGTTTATCGATTCATTCTTCTCTTTCGAGAAGAAGTATCTTCATGTCTATTCTGCTTCATATTACCGATATTGACTGATTTGTGTAGCTAGACTGACCCGTGTATCTATACTCGGTTCAGACCGAGTTGTTTTAGGTATCATCTATTTGTCTTAGCTTGAAGTTGATGTTGGATATCAGCTCTCCTTTCTCTTGAGCAATTTCTGTTCTTCCGCATACTCTGATGTATTTATATTTGATCCAATGTGTATGTTGTGGTCGAGTACCACCTTTATTTGTATTCATATTGTATTGTACTAAACATGTAGCAGTATATATGTATATATATGATGTTGATTACTGTTCTGTGATGTGCTTACATTTAGTTATTGTATTTTGTTCTGATAGATCCGTGAGCCACTTGTAGTTTTGGATTAAGCATTTACTGTGTATGTCGATCCATTAAGATAGAAAAGAAAAAAAAAATATTGCATTGATCGACCTATTCAGTAGATGTTTAAGATAAAGTTATAGATGGTCGCCCTTAACCAGCCCTATTCTCTGCTTTAGTAGACAGAATTACTCGTTAATTCTCTTTACTAAGGTGGGTCTCAGGTGGGGTGTTACAGCATGGTATCAGAGCTGTGGTCATAACAAAGTAGAATAAACACAGAATAGTACGTATATCATGATACATCGAAGTACAATATGAGTGAATCATTATCCTTTATTCGAGCTTGTTTTCGAATCGAGCCTTGATTCTTTTTCGAGTTTGGGGATTGTTGAGGTGGAATATGTCTAGGAATATATATATATATATATATATATATATATATATATGTATGTATGTATGTATGTATGTATGTATGTATGTATGTATATTATTCCGTAGTATTCCATAATAGAGTTTGATGTCATCTTATCTTATAAGTAATCTTATTTGGGATTATTCTATTCTTATTTTTGTCGATACTAGTGAGTTCGTATCGATGGAGCTGATTGATTTCTTTGAGCATTCTTGTTGCATTCCTTTGAGAGTTGAGAATCCTATTGAGGGGATCTACAACGAGTGGCTTGTTGTGAGCATTTTGAGTTTTCTATTTGTTGGTGCTTTAATGAGTATTTGTTTATTACTCACTATCTTGAGATGTATCTGATTTGAGATGGATTGACTTATTTGATGTTAAGTCCGATCCTTTTGTTGTTATATGATCCTATATTTATTTAGGCATCCTAATTTGATTGGTTTATTATTTCTATCACTTTGGAATGTTCATGATGATTTTGAAGTTTCTGTATTCACTCTTGAGTATCGAGATGTTGATGATATATCTCGAATTCCAGTTAAGGTGACTTTGTTGATTTTTGTGGGTCCGTTTGGGTTTGATATCCAATCGGGCAATTGAGTGTTGAATTAACCTTATTCCTGGATTTTAGCCTTCGGCTATCCTCCCACGAGGACATCCACTAAAGAATGAGGTGAGTTTCTAGATTGTTCGAGCTTGATTGAGTTTATCATATAATTTCTTTGAGTTATCCTTTTCGGATACTCAATCATTGTTATCCTTTGTAGCATTACTTTGTTTGAAGTAATGATTTGTTATTTGTGTGGTTCTTCTCCTTCGAGAATAATATCTTGCTTATCCTGTATCTTGATGATTTTCGAGAGTGGCTCATTATCTTGTAGGAGTTGACGAACACTCCATCTCCTGTTGTTGATTTTGTGAATCGAGTATTCTAGGAATATCTCGATGCATTCTCTTAATGTTCTTTGGTTTGAGTTTTGAAGCTATATAAATATGAGTTTTAAAAAGAGAAATTGAAGTTTTGAGATATTTAAAAAAAAGAATGTTTTGAGAATATATTTATATGAGTAGTATTCTTTCACAGAAATAATTTGAGAGTGTTGGGTTATCCATCAAGTAGTTAAGAGTTCTGGTCGATACGCCTGATCAACGTTATCGATAGAAATCTCCTAAATGCTATGACGAGACAATCAGACACGATGGTTTGTGTTTTAAAAATTGAGATTTTGAAAATAATATTTTGAGATTATATATGAAATTTATTTTTGAATGGTAATTGCAGCCATTGACTTCAGAGACGAGTAACAGGGTGGCGAGGCAGTTTTGATCGCTCGATCGACTCAGCAGCCAACGGATGTATCTATTTATTAGAGATTCAAGGGCGAGGCAATGCTATTTATTTATTTATTTTGAATTTATAAAGATGAAAATAAATGAGAATATTCTTGAGCTATACTTTATTAAAAGTATATTTTGAGATTTTAGAATCTATATTATATACATCAGATGTTTTAAGAGAGAGTATAATAAGAGAATTTGAAGATTGATTTAAAAAATTATTTAAGTGGTTTAATAGAAGTGTGTAGAGAATTTAAACCCTTAATTTATTTTTAGGAATATTATTATGGATTTACAAATTTTTTTGGAAATTAATTTTGAAGTAAGAGAAGAAATTTGGACTTTTAATTTGAGTTTTAAATAACTTACTAAGTAATATAGTAAAAAGTTTGAAAATTTTCAAATGTTGAAAATTGAGATTTTAAATTTAAAAGATGTTGAGATTTAAAAATTCTAAATATCTTGTATTGAAAAGTAATTTGAGCTTATATCCCTGTTCTTGAGTATATTCTATCTTTGAGCTATTATCAACGACGTGCATTTTTCGCGGTCGTTCGAGTTGGTGGCCTTGTGTTAAGCCATCTTGTGATTTATCAATCTTGTATGTTGTGTCTACCATGTTGTGAGGATGTTCTTTCTGTATATTTATGCGGAAAACCTTATTGATGATCTTCTTTATTGCTTAGAGTTCGGGTTTGAGTGAGTTTGACCCCGACTTTATTCGTAGAGTTATTTGAAATTAATCATTTTCGATTGACTAATTGTTGAGCATCTTATTGAGTTTTGGTTCGAAGACGGGATATCTTCGAAATTCTTTTGAGATACTTGGAAAATTCGATTGTTTTCTAATCACTATGTTAGCATATGATGGGCCATTGAATTAACCAAGTGAGTTTTTCCTTATTTCTTTCGACCATTCTATGTTGAGAGTATGAATGGTTTGAGTTTCGAGCATGTCTTTTATCCTTTGTCGATAGAATTTTTCTGTTGTTTATGGCTCTTTTTCTAGAAAATTGCGGGGACGCAATTTTTGTAAGGAGGGAATCTGTAACAATCCTATTGTAAATTCACTAATTAATTAAATTTAATTAGGAATGATTAATTTTAATTTATGATTTGTGAAATTTAATTGAGTAAATAAAACATATTTTAAGAATATTTTGTTGGATCTATTTAAGGAATAATTTTTATTTCTTAAACAAAGAATTTCAATTTAAATTTTTGAAATATTATAAAATCAATTATTTGAATTTGGTGTTTAGAGTAAAGTGTTAATATTGAGAGTTTTTGTTAAAATGCAATTTTTAAATGGTTATTTGGTTTTGTCAAATCTGAGAAATCAATGAATAAATTTTTGTTAAAACATTGTTAGAAAAAAAAATTAGTTTATTAATGATAGAACTAAACAAATATTAGTAACACTTAGGAGAACTAGCAACACCTTGTTAGTGGATCCCAATCGTAACTCCCTTGATCCATTAGTGCAAATAAGAGAAAGTACCTCCCCTTATTATGTATTCACCTTTATTCTAAAGTCAGAAAAGAGAAAACCAAAAAAACTAAACTAAACTCCTCCTTCTCAAATCTTTAAAACCCTAATTCCTAATTTCCAAATTCAAAGCTCAAATCAAAGGGATTTTGTCCAATAATGTAGAGTAAGTGTTTTAAACTCTATCTCTATCCTTTAGAGCTATAAAAGAATAATTTTGATCCCCTTTTTGATCAAATTGCTTGATGTCCAAATTTCGTTCTTGAGTTTTTATATGATTTTGGAGAAGATAAGAGGTTAGCAAGGCTTAAAAGAGGATTTAGCAAGCTATAGGAAAATAAAAGGTGAGTTATTTACAACTCGCACTTGCTATCTCTAATCCATATGTGTGATTTTTAGTTGTTATTTGGATTGAATTAGATGGTTGTTGATTGATTGCTTTCAATTTGATTGTGAATTGATTGTATGTGTTAAATAAATCCAATGATTGTTTGCTGAAAATTTTATATGAAAATCGCTGTAGTAAAACAGCGATATATTGGTGCGTAACTATCCGAAATGGCTCGTTCCTTTCAAGTTAGATAATAGATTCAATGAGATGCAATTTATCTTTTGGTTACTATTCGAAATTTTTCCATTTACTTGACCTGAAATGAGTTTGAAGACAGAAGCCCGATTCTGTGTTTAACAAATCAGGCTGAGTTTGAATTTGTTAGCAAAATAGCCATAACTTTTGAACCACAGACCGGATTTTGATAATCTTGGTTATTCCGAAAAGCTTATTTCATATACTACAACTTTCATTTGTTAAGTTTTCTATTCTTTTGAGGTTAGCCATGTCAAAATTGAATTTTTCTACTGTAATCCCGAGAGCAAAATCAATATTTGCTCTGTGCTTAAGGCTGAAACTAAATTAGCCACTTCTTCGTTTTTGATCTGATTTTGATAATTTAAGATGTTTCGAAAATCTTAATTCATGTGCTACAATATTCTTGTTCATGTTTTCTATAATTTTGAGGTTAGCTATGTCAAAATTTAAATTTTCTACTGTAATTCCGAGAGCAAAATTAATATTTGCTCTATGCTTAAGGTTGAAACTAAATTAGCCATAACTTCTTCGTTTTTGATCCGATTTTGATAATTTTAGATGTTTCGGAAAGCTTAATTCATGTGATACAAGATTCTTGTTTGTGTTTTCTGTAGTTTTGAGGTTAGCTATGTCAAAAATCGAGTTTTTCTAATGTAATCCCGAGAGCAAAATCAATATTTGCTCTATGCTTAAGGCTGAAACTAAATTAGCCATAACTTCTTCGTTTTTTATCAGATTTTGATAATTTTAGATGTTTCGGAAAGCTTAAATCATGTACTACAAGTTTTGATCATTGTGTTTTATGCAATTTTGAAGTTTGCTTGGTCGAAATTATAGTTATAAGTTGCTGTCCTGAGAACAAGATGACAACAACAAACATTGACCTTAGAATTGTATTAGCTCATTTTTACTCTTATTCTCTTTCAGTTTTGATGATGTTTTTGAGATTTTTGAAACCTATGATGCTTATCAATAGGCTATCTATATTTGGAAAATATGGAATTCAAATTTAAATAGAATTCGAAATGATTTTTAGTTAAATTTGAATTGAATTCGTATTGAACTCAAGTTATCGGTCTTGAGTTATCTTTCTTGTTTTTCATTGTTTTCGAGTACGGTTTTCACTAAACCATTTTTGAAGTAATTTTTGAAATAAATGTACATTTCAAATTATTATGATATAGTATTTTAAAATTATTTTTCTAATATAAAAAAAACCTATTTATTCCCTATAATAAAAGAATTTCAAATATGGGTTTTATTAATCTTTTCGGGAAAAAGTTTTAAAAGCTTGTTTTCTCTAGTAAATTATTTTAACACACATTTTCACTATTCGAACGTATGAGAAAGAGAATTAAACGATTTAGTAAAACATGTTGTATGGGACACGTGCGTTTACTATTTCGGTTAATTCCGGACTTGTACGATCGAAGCTATTTGAGATTAATAATTCTGAGATGTTTTGCCACTTTATGGCATAATTTGATTTTTATAATTCCTATTTATTGGAATTATTTAAGATGGCCAATATTTGGCAAACACTATGGTTTGAGATCTCCTATATAGGAGTATGGTCGATGAGATTCATCACGATGTCTTATTTACTTGCCAATGATATAAGGCAAGTCTTGAGTTTATGCTTTCATATTTTGAGATTTATGGTTTATGAGGAACCATCATGATGTTTTCACCTGTCGATGAGATGAGACAAGTTACGATGCCATTTAATGCTTTTCAATGAGATGAGACAAGTATGGTGGCTCTTTTTCACTCATCAATGAGACTAGGCGATATATAAATTTCTGAGTTTTATAACGTTTCTAGTGTGGCGTCGACTAACGGCTAGTAAACCGCTAAGTACGAATGTGTGGTATGGGACACACGTTAACACTTTTCGGTTTCCTATCCGTGAGTTTGTGACACATTCACGATGTTTACCTAACAAAATGGCTTGAAGAGGTGTCAGCGACCTTGTCATGAGGACGAACTGCTTTGGGAGGTGTTAGCGACCTTGTTAGGGCTGACAAAACGGCTTAAAGAGGTGTCAGTGACCTTGTCATGAGGACGAACTGCGTTGGAAGGTCTTAGCGACCTTGTTAGGGCTGACAAAATGGCTTGAAGAGGTGTCAGCGACCTTGTCATGAGGACGAACTGCTTTGGGAGGTGTTAGCGACCTTATGTAAGGCTTCAGCCATCTGAGTTTAGCACGTGCAGCATTGCTTTGGCATTATAACCGGGGATTTGGCCAATCCGGATTTTCTGAGTTTTCTGTTTTATTGTGATTTCACCATTTTAAGATGTTTTATTACATCGACAGCCTAGTGCTATATAAGATGTTATATATATGGTGATTTCAATTATGATGTTTTGAACTCTTATCGAGTTCCTTGAGTTATGAGTTTTCATAATTTCAGGATTTTATAGGATATTCTATGCTTTTCCATTTTGGCGAGTTGAGATTGAGATTTATATACATTTACACCGATGAGAGGAGGTATAATTGAATTTGGAGATTCATCTATAATTGAGTTTTGGATCATCCTATTTGATAATGTTTTATGTTTTCCATTTTGGCGAGAGTTTGTATTGATGTTTCTCCTTTTGAGGAAATATGGTTTATGGAAACCATGTAGACATTTTGGGATGTCGCTGATGATATGAGGCACTTGTGTTTGATTTGAGTATTGAGTTTGAGTTACCTCCTTCGAGGTATTTGTTCACTTAAGTAGTGTTTGTTACTTAAGTGTTGAGCTTATGAGTTTATCGATTCATTCTTCTCTTTCAAAAAGAAGTATCTTCATGTCTATTCTGATTCATATTACCGATATTGACTGATTTGCGTAGCTAGACTGACCCATGTATTTATACTCGGGTCAGACCGAGTTGTTTCAGGTATCATCTATTGGTCTTAGTTTGAAGTTGATGTTGAATATCAGCTCTGCTTTCTCTTGAGCAATTTCTGTTCTTCCGCATACTCTGGTGTATTTATATTTGATCCAATGTGTATGATGTGTTCGAGTACCACCTTTATTTGTATTCATATTGTATTGTATTAAACATGTATCATTGTATATGTACATATATGATGTTGATTACTGTTCTGTGATGTGCTTTACATTTAGTTATTGTATTTTGTTCTGATAGATCCGTTAGCCGCCTATAGTTTTGGATTAAGCATTTACTGTGTGTGTCAATCCATTGAGATAGAAAAGAAAAAAATTATATTGAATTTATCGACGTATTCAATAGATGTTTAAGACAAAGTTATAGATGGTCGCCCTTAACCAACCCTATTCTCCGCTTTAGTAGACGGAATTACTCGTTAATTCTCTGTACTAAGGTGGGTCTCGGGGTCGGGTGTTATTTAACTATAATGCTCGGGTCAGACCGAGTATTATAGAATACATGATATGATGCTGAGGAGCTCAGGAGACGAGCTAGATGGCGATACGTACTTTCGTACTTGTTTATTATTCCGCTGTGTATTCAGATTGTGAGGACATGTTATGATTATTGTCCAGTTGTATGTTATTGACGTTGTTCAACTCTGATGATGTATATGTATAAACAGATATAGTATTCGTTTTTGGTGTAAAGATCTGTGATTATCTATTATATTTTATTCCACTGCGATGGTTAGATTCTGATGTTTTTTCCTATCTTCTTCTTCTACCTCTTCTTCTTTAACCCAAATGGTTCGTATTTCTATTCATCTTTAGTTGATTGATGTAGAATAGTGTCGACTCAAGGCGTACGGATTTGTGGGGCATTACATAAGGCATACCCATGCTTATCAACTAAGATAATACACTTTGATAGAAATTGATAATCATCAATTAATTTATCAACTAATGATTCACATTATGCTTTTTAACTTTAAAAAATTATACAGATCGAGTAACTCAAAAATGATACTAAGGAACTGAGTATTACCAATAGTATCACATATTTCCTTAACAAGAAGGGAAATACTTAAAAGAAGCGTTTACCATCCGAACACAACTCCTGCTGTGATGACCCGGATTTCGAACCAGTTAAAATTGCCGAAAAATCCGTCCGTTATAAGACTACTAATGAAAACTACTAACTAAATACACCATATTTGATAATTACTCAACATTACTAAATGTATATGATAAAATTTCAATTTTACAAGTTATCAGAGTAATCAAATTAATCTACTAGGTATGCTTATATACAAACCAAATACAAATAAATCTAGCGCTGTGCAACTCTAATAAGAGAGACAGCAATAGCCATTCCTACTAACTCAATAAACATGTCAAATGCTGACTAAAATAGTAAGCAGGAAAAATACAATAACACGAGATAAACAATAACCATTAACAAATAAACATGAAAGGGTTATATCATTTTAGGGGCTGCATCACTACCACTTGTGACTGCCTACGTACCCCTATCTAATTGGGTACCCAATTAGATACAGGATCAAGCCAACATAGTTCTCCTACCGAAAATAGGACTCATGGAGCCTACGATGCAACAAATAAATATGCAATTCCCAAAACTACTCACTTAGGCCTAATCTTTAAATTTAGATTTTCAAATCTAATTATCTTTACGGAAATTATCTCTTTGGATTTTATTCTCGAATTCTTATTTCAAAACTTTTGAAATATATATATATCCTTTGTATTCAAATTATACTTTACTTCGGGATTTTAAATCAAATTAATTATGAAAAGTTTATTTGGAAATCCTAAATACTGTAATAAAACATATCAAACCATATGCAACCAGATCGGGAGGTTTCTCCCGATAACAAGGCAACTGGGTCCCACCCTTAATACAATCGATAAATAAGTATATCCATCTATTCTAAGAGCGGACTATACCAAAAACACATGCCCATCTTTTTAGTTATGGGTTATCTGAATCATTAGTAACATCATAGATCATTTTATATCCCGAAGCGATAAATCATTTCACACTCATACTCACAAGTACTTTCAAATCTATAATAATTTTCATTTCCCAAGTCTGTTCAAAAATCATCTTATAACCATCGGGTTTAGTCCTCGAAATCCTTTCCGTTTTATAAAACACTTTTCTAAAACCATTCATTATATAAATCACTTTTATATAATATAATTTCATATATTCGTTACCAAACATTTCTATTTCATTTAAAAGGAAAACTTTTCATAACAATTCCATTTGAAAACCAATTTTCAAAACAATTCATTAAATTGAAGTGAACCAAATATTACCACTAAACACTTTATAGTCAAATTGTGAAATGAATCACAAGGTGTTAGCCTACAATTATTTTCTACCCAGCCCATGCATACGTATAATAAACTACCCATAAACTGTTCGAGCAAAGTCAAAATCAATAATAATAATCAGTGCTCATAAACTGGTCGAGCAAAGTCAATAATCAATAAACAATAATCAGTGCTCATAAACTGGTCGAGCCTAATTCAAACAATCAATTAATGAAATAAACGTAATAATAAAGATAAACAATGCTTCATTCTATCAAACATTTTAACACATTAACAGTTTGATATATTTTTTGGAGCATCCGGGCTTTCCCTTCGACATGTTTCGTCCCTCGCCCAAGTCTTCTTGGATCTCACAGACGAAACACATGTACTAGTCGTTTCCGCATACCCCATTCAATATTTAACTTCTAAATTTTAAATTACTTAATTAATCATCCAAACATAATATCAAGCAAGGAAATCAAACCATTGTTCTAGGAAACAAAGTAAACAAGCATTTAACAAGGTTTTTCAAACAACTTAACACTTAAAATTCTATCAACATAGCAATGATTTTAATGAACATAAAATAAGAAATAACTTACTTTGGATTCCACACCGTCAAACTTTAAGGCAAGGAACTTAAGATCTAACGCATACTTCCTACCATGCTTCGAAACCAAATAAATATAAGCTCGAATTCGTCCTTCCTAGTGCTTGGACAAGGCTTGAGATGGAAGTTGGCCGAAAGTATAAAGAAGAAGTGGTGGATCTTTGAACTTGAATTCTCAAAATTAGACCTGAAAAATAGGTCATATTTTCTCTTGTTTTTGACTCGTTTACTCCTAAAATTTGAAAAACTTGTTAACATAAAAGTTGTTGCAAATTCTTTTCTCTTAAATTTAAAAAAAGAATCACTTAATTTTGGTTAATTTTGAGGAAGATATGGTTGAAAGAAATAGAGCTATTCTTGGATTCACAAAAATAAAGCCCAAAAATACACTTCAAAGAATTGAGTTTAAGGTATAGCACACCTCGAAACTGAAAAAAGTATTCAACATAAAAGTTGCAGCCACTAAAATTTTATATGGTTTGAAATTTTTTTCTTCTTAATTAGGATCGGTTATTATCAAGTTATGATCAAAATAAAATAGCCTATTCTCTGGCTTAAAAACTGGGCCAGAAAATACACTTGAAAAAAGTAGATTTTTGACATGATTACCTTCATAATGGGACAAAGTGGTTAACATAAAAGTTGTAGCCACTGGATAAATATATGATTTTAAAAAAAAATTACAGTTTGAATCATTTTTGAAGAAGTTATTGCCTAGAGGAGAAGAGGTAAAATGTGGATAAAAGAGGAGTTTGATTTGAAGAGAATAAACATTGATTTCTTTTGAATATTTTATAAATATTTTGACATTATTTCTTTTTAATTTTTTATATGGCATGGAAGCCATTAAAGAGAAGAGGAAGAAAATGAAGAAGCTTGGGAAAGGAAGAAGAACAAAATGTGAATGAAAGTGAAGAATGAGGTGAATATTTATACAAAAAGAAAGAAACTGGTAATTTACCAAAATAACCTCTTACCAAATCACCAAACTAACCTTACTTCAACCTAAAGCAAACTCTAATTTTTCAATACTTAACATCATCTTTCACATCCTTACTTTATGTCTTAGTCACTTAAAGATTAAGTAAAGAATATCATAATTATGTTGGGTTTGATTTGATGTGATTTTATGTTTACTTTTTCTTACTTTTGTTAACTCTTACTTACTTTTACTAATGACTGCTAGAAGTTTTCCAATCTTATTTAATAAAAGTAAACTTGATTAGTGAATTAATTAATACTTACACTATTTGAATATATGTTCCTGTATAAGAAAATAAATGTTCGACGATGTTGCGACAACTTTTAATTGACAAAACGTCGTTTTTCGACAAAATGTTTTACGGTCACATTTTGACGTTTTAGTTAAACTATTTATTTATGTAAATCAAATTTAAAAATAAATTTGTATAATGCTACTTAAAAATATAAACATTCATAAATTAATTAAGATAATTTATTTAACCATTGAAACATACATTTCTAAAATAGCATTTTGTCACTTTTGTCGTTATAGGCAAATGTTACTATTTTTTGTGTATACTTCTCTTTCCAAATCCTATCTAATATTTTTTGAATCTTAAAACCTTTTATATTTTATATTTAAAATGACTCTAAATAATATATTTTAAAGCGGTCAAATTCTGGGTCGTTACATTCTCCCCTACTTAAAAGAATTTCGTCCTCGAAATTACAAGGATGAAAAAAATATAACGAAAAAACAACAATTAACGAAAGTTATGCACACCAAAAATAGTAATATCACTCTTAACCATGGTCGGAGGTACGGTGCCTTATCCTATCCATTTTATTTATCGAATTAAGGCAGTTTCATTTTTAAAATTCCTAGGTTGATGTACTAACCCTAGATGAATTCTACTTAGGAACCTAACCTAAGCTTTGATACCACGTGTGACGACTCGGATTTTTGAACCAGTTAAAATTGCCAAAAAATCCATCCATTCTAAGACTACTAATGAAAACTACTAACTAAATACACCATATTTGATAATTATTCAACATTACTAAATGTATAGGATAAAATTTCAATTTTACAAGTTATCAGAGTAATCAAATTAATCTACTAGGTATGCTTATATACAAACTAAATAAAAATAAATCAACGCTACACAACTCTAATAAGAGAGACAACAATAGTCATTCCTGCTAACTCAATAAATATGTCAAATGCTGACTAAAATAGTAAGCAGGAAAAATACAATAACACGAGATAAACGACAACCATTAGCAAATAAACATGAAAGGGTTATATCATTTTAGGGGCTGCATCACTACCACTTGTGACTGCCTACTTACCCCTATCTAATTTTGTACCCAATTAGATATAGTATCAAGCCAACGTAGTTCTCCTACCGCAAATAGGACTCATGGAGCATACGATGGAACAAACAAATATGCAATTCGCAAAACTACTCACTTAGGCCTAATCTTTAAATTTAGATTTTCAAATCTAATTACCTTTACGGAAATTATCTCTTTGGACTTTATTCTTGAATTCTTGTTTCAAAACTTTTGAAATATATATATATATATCCTTTATATTCAAATTATACTTTACTTCGGGATCTTAAATCAAATTACTTTTGAAAAGTTTATTTGGAAATCCAAAATACTGTAATAAAACATATCAAACCATATGCAACCAGAACGGGAGGTTTCTCCCAATAACAAGGCAACTGGGTCCCAGCCTTAAAACAATAGATAAATAAGTATATCTCTCTATTCTAAGAGCGGACTATACCAAAAACACATGCCCACCTTTTTAGTTACGGGTTACCCGAATCATTGGTAACATAATAAATCATTTTATATCCCGAAGCGATAAATCATTTCACACTAATACTCACAAGTACTTTCAAATCTATAATAATTTTCATTTCCTAAATCTGTTCAAAAATCATCATAAAACCATCGGGTTTTGTCCTCGAAATTCTTTCCGTTTTATAAAACACTTTTCTAAGACCATTCATTATATAAATCACTTTTATATAATATAACTTCAAAATATTCATTGCCAAACATTTCTATTTCTTTTAAAGGAAAAACTTTTCATAACAATTCCATTTGAAAATCAATTTTCAAAACAATTCATTAAATTGAAGTGAACCAAATATTACCGCTAAACACCTTATAGTCAAATTGTGAAATAAATCACAAGGTGTTAGCCTACAATTATTTTCTACCCAGCCCATTCATATGTATAATAAATTGCTCATAAACTAGTCGAGCAAAGTAAACAATCAATAATAATAATCAGTGCTCATAACTTAGTCGAGCAAAGTCAATAATCAATAAATAATAATCAGTGCTCATAAACTGGTCGAGCCTAATTCAAACAATCAATTAATGAAATAAACACAACAATAAAGATAAACAATGCTTCATTCTATCAAACAAATATAACACTTAACAGTTTGATATATATTTTGGAGCTTCCAGGCTTTCCCTTCGACATGTTTCGTCCCTCGTCCAAGTCTCCTTGGATCTCACAGACGAAACACATGTACTAGTCGTTTTCGCATACCCCATTTAATATTTAACTTCTAAATTTTAAATTACTTAATTAATCATCCAACCATAATATCAAGCAAGGAAATCAAACCATTGTTCTAGGAAACAAAGTAAACAAGCATTTAACAAGGGTTTTCAAACAACTTTACACTTAAAGTTCTTTCGACATAGCCATGATTTTAATGAACATAAAATAAGAAATAACTTACTTTGGATTCCACTTTGTCAAACTTTAAGGCAAGAAACTTAAGATCTAACGCATACTTCCCACCATGCTTTGGAACCAAATGAATATAAGCTCAAATTCCTCCTTCCAAATGCTTAGCCGAGGCTTGAGATGGAAGTTGGCCGAAAGTATAAAGAAGAAGTGGTGGAGCTTTGAACTTGAATTCTCAAAATAAGACCCGAAAAATAGGTCATATTCTCTCTTGTTTTTGACTCTTTTACTCCCAAAATTTGAAAAATTTG
Source organism: Allium cepa (assembly GCA_030765085.1). Lineage (NCBI taxonomy): Eukaryota > Viridiplantae > Streptophyta > Magnoliopsida > Asparagales > Amaryllidaceae > Allium > Allium cepa. The sequence goes on from CM060932.1 coordinate 458,529,514, forward strand.
TTAACATAAAAGTTGTTGCAAATTTTTTTCTCTTAAATTTGAAAAAAGAATCACTTGATATTGGTTAATTTTGAGGAAGATATGGTCGAAAGAAAAAGAGCTATTCTTGGATTCACAAAAATAATGCCCAAAAATACACTTTAAAGAATTGAGTTTCAGGTATATCAAACCTCAAAACTTAAAAAAGTAATCAACATAAAAGTTGTAGCCACTGAAAATTTATATGATTTGAAAAAAAAAATTCTTAATTTGGATCTGTTATTATCAAGTTATGATCAAAACAAAATAGCATATTCTCTGGCTTAAAAACCGGGCCAGAAAATGCACTTGAGAAAGTGTATATTTGACATGATTATCTTCATAAAGAGACAAAGTGGTTAACATAAAAGTTGTAGCCACTGGAAAAATATATGATTTAAAAAAAAAGTAATTTACAATTTGAGTCTGTTTTGAAGAAGTTATTGCCGAGAGAAGAAGAGATAAAATGTGGACAAAAGAGGAGTTTGATTTGAAGAGAATAAACATTGATTTCTTTTGAATATTTTAACATTATTTCTTTTTAATTTTTTATATGGCATGGAAGCCACTAAAGAGAAGAGGAAGAAGATGAAGAAGCTTGGGAAATAAAGAAGAAGAAAATGTGAATGAAAGTGAAGAAGGAGGTGGATATTTATACAAAAAGAAAGAAAGTGGTAATTTACCAAAATAAGCTCTTACGAAATTACCAAACTAACCTTATTTCAACCTGAAGAAAACTCTACTTTTTAAATACTTAACATCAACTTTCACATCCTTACTTTATATCCTAGCCACTTAAAGATTAAGTAAGGAATATCATAATTATGTTGGCTTTGATTTGATTTGATGTGATTTGATGTTTACTTTTTCTTACATTTGTTAACTCTTACTTACTTTTACTAATGACTTCTAGAAGTTTTCCAATCTTATTTAGTAAAAGTAAACTTGATTAGTGAATTAATTAATACTTACTATTTGAATATATGTTCCTGTATAAGAAAATAAAGATGCGACGACGTTGCAACAACTTTTAATCGACAAAACGTCATTTTTCGACAAAATATTTTACGGTCACATTTTGACGTTTTAGTTAAACTATTTATTTATGTAAATCAAATTTAAAAATAATTTTTTATAATTCTATTTAAAAATATAAACACTCATAAATTAATTAAGATAATTTATTTAACCATTGAAACATACTTTTCTAAAATCAGCATTTTGTCACTTTTGTCGTTATAGGCAAATGTTACTATTTTTTGTGTATACTTCTCTTTCCATATCCTATCTAATATTGTTTGAATATTAAAACCGTTCATATCTAAAATTACTCTAAATAATATATTTTAAAGCGGTCAAATTCTGGGTCGTTACACCTGCCTATTTTTAGTTACTTTCGAGTCACTCGAATTAATTAATTATAAGATACTTTTTCATTTTCAAATCCCATTTTATAAATAATACTATTATTACTCCTTTTCCAAAAACCAATTGAAATACCTTTCAAAAATATGGAATTTAAATTCTCAAAAATTCTTTTATAAAGCATGTTTTATAAATTTAGTTTATTAAATCACTTATATAAAACAAATTCATAAGATTTATTTGTCTTAAACAAATTCCTTTAATCTTACACCAACATTATTATTTATCGAATACCCCATAGTCAAATTGTGAAACTAAATTCATGAGGTGTTCATAGTTCAACTTTTAAATAAATCAACCCATCAATTAATGATAATAACTGAGTATTATCCTTCCCTTAATCAAATAACTATAATACGTAAAGCATATTCTTTATATTCAAAATATAACCTTGGTAAAATTATTTCGTTACAACTTTTCAAAACTAAAATCATTTATATATATCATTAATAAATATGCGCTCATATATAATACTCTCAAACTCATTCTAAGGTGTTACTAACCCTATATCTAATGAGTTACTCATCCTAGGGCATTACTAACCCTATCTTTGATGAGACATTACCCCTACCAAAGCTAAGGTGTTCGTTCAACCTAAGCTCTAAAACCAATTGTGGGGACCAGTTTCCTCGACTTTCGAAAATCGACACTAGCACATCCTCGGTATTCACGTGCCGTAAATCCAAGTGCCGAAGAGGCGGATTCTGTAACGGCCGAGATTTTCGACCTTCGAAAATCGACATCATAATACTAGACAGTTTTAATAACTTGTCCTCACAAATGCTGAATATACAACATACCATACATAGTGAAAGATAAATCAGATACAGGTAACACATCTTTGCCATCCAGCTCGTATTCTTAGCTCCATAGCATCCTATCCTGAATCTGTAATTCTCGGTCTGACTCGAGCATTATAATAAAATAACACTCGAGTCAGTCTAGAAAATCAGCGTGAGAAAACACACTCAAATTGAATTATTAAAGTTATCAAAATCCTTCGAAAATTAAAGGTATCTCATAAGACCAAGCCACAAATAAACACGATAGGTTTTTACCTTACGATAACTAAAAACACTTTATGTCAAATCCTCTGATATTATAATAATGTAGATAGCTGAAATGTCGTCATCTCACTTTTCAGCATATTTGGGCACAATCAAAATCGTATGGTGCTTATTGGAGGATGGATTCCATATGAATGACTAGGCAATGGGTTAACACCTGTCACAGTAAATGTCTAGAACAGCGTACCGAGGACCACACCAGGATCCATTACAACACAAGACTGGGCTATCCCTAACATGGATAGACTGGATATGCTATCACCCTGTCTGTTCCCACCCTTTTTCCGAACTCCTTCCATAATCGTAGTAATAATAATATCCGAGGGTACCTAGAAAGGTGATAAACATACCCTAATTGGGTGCTACCCACTTAGCCTTGCACATCTCCCCTGCTTTTCATTCATTCCAAGTTGATGAGGCTAGAGGCTACGAATACCTTTTAAAAATTTCAGTTAGAATTCTCACCGTCCTCCAGTGATAATGTACTAATAGCATTCATCCATACAAGTCCATTCTGGGTCCGAACGGAACAGAAGGCACCACTCCTACTACATCTATTTTGGAATCACCCTAACGATTACTAGCAATCAGCCCTTGCACTTCATTGCTCCATCTTCGACTCCATGCTCTTGTTTTCACATCAAAAACATACTCGTCGGATCGAAGTGGTATTCGAATAACTTATCTGATCCTGGTCCCTTCGAAACAACGTTCATTATTTTTTCGGTAAACTCAACCCCAGTTCTTTAGGAAATAAACAGACGAAAATAAGATCGGAGATCACCCCTTAACCGTTAGTGGACGGGTTTCCTTATAAACTTCCTAGAAGAATGGAATGAGTTTGTACGTACCATATAGCACCTCGAACGGTAACTATACGATATAATTCCCGTATTTCTCCTAGATATTCCTAAAGTTTTATTTTGGGTCCAGATTTGACAGTCGGTTATTTAACTATCAAATAAAAAATCATTCAACCAAATATTCTATTTTACATTGAAAACCTCCAAATTTCTTCTTAATTAAATTTTAATAATTTAAATCACTTTATCCAAAATATATATTTTCCTATCGAATTAAATATATTCACAAGCTATTCCTTTTCAAAAGAATATTTGAAATCCTTTTTTTAAAATAATATGGAAAGTACCATTGTGGTATCAAACCATGGATTCGTAGCTCACTGCTTAAGTCCTATTCTAGAGAAATCTAAGATTTAACTACAGGCACTCACTACCTCCGATTACGCCATGCGAGTATACCAATGCTTCCTAAAAACTTTATTTAAAAATTTCAAAAATAATTCTTATGAAATTCTATAATAATTTTCCAAGTTAAACTCTAGGAAAACTACTTTTTAAATAAAGTTATTATATAAAATATTAATATTGAATAATTTATCCTTTTAAAATAATAATACTGATTAGTTCTTAAATAGAAATTGACTTGCTATAAACTAGCTAAACTAATTTTTAAATATACTTTAAACAAATTTTAAACAACTAAATAATTTTTCTAAACATTCTTTAAACACTTTTAAATTTCCAAGTTAATACATAAAAAATCCTTCTTTTGTTCAAATAACCAGACTTCTCAGAAAAATATATATATTTCAACTTCCACACAGTCAGTCTAATGTTAATAAAACTGCTAGATTTATTTCCAACTTGATTACGTCCAAATCCCATAAATTTTCTTTTCACATTTCCGAAAATAAATCAACCATTTATTTTAAACCGATTTACCCATTTCCTTATATATTTCCATCGTGAATTTATAATTCCCATTTATCCACTGATAATTTACTTTACATTATTTATAAACTTCATTTATAAATTCCATAGTCTCATTTCCCTTTTTATCACCATCTCACAATTAATTAATCGATTTCAAACCGATTTCTAGGTTAAATTCCAATTTTAAATTAATTTCTTAAATAACCATATATATTGCAAAGCCAGCTAATTTCAGATCCTACTTTCTTTTTGTGATTTTAAAATCATATTTAAATCTTTGACATCAATTTCATATTTTATTTCCAAATTTCCTTTTTATTTTCCCAAACTATTTTAAATCTCGATTTTAAAAATAATTCCTTTTATACATAAACAAGATCGCTTAAGTTCTATTATTTAAATATTTTTATTCAAATATTCCAAAATCTCTATCTTCCCATATTCAGAAATCATCAAGTAAAATTTTAAAATCAAACTATTTATTTTACCCAAAGCACATTTCTTTTAACAACTCCAAATTTCACCAAAAATATTTTACTTCAGATTTTCCCTTTACTTTCTTTCCAAATTTTAAACATTTCTCCATTGGTATTTAGAAATAGCAAAATCTAACCAATAATTTCATAGTACCAAATAAATTCAGAATCACGCAATAATCTATTACAGCTTATTAAATATATTATATCACTGAATATGAAAATAAATTCAATATTTTTGAGGAATCCAGTTGGATTCCTCCAACCTTTTCCCTGCATCCACAGATGTTAGCACAATATAAAAATACTAATCCTACTACGAGGGGATATCCGGTATATAGGGTTATCCACTATTATGCGGTGCATAAGCTCTCATTCACTATATATATGCGGGAATATCAATCACTCCAATATTATATATACTACTATATAAAATATCACATCCAAGTGATAATAATTTATCAATTCTATCAATCAATTAACAATTAATTTTAACTATTTTAAAAATTAATTACGGTAGTCCAAAATTGAGTGAGATTAATTCATATTGATTTTCTGTCGCTTTCACGTTCTGTTTCCGATTAGATCCAAATGCATTTTAAATTATCTGAAAAACTCAGAAGCTCCAATTTCGTCCAAACCTTTTCCTATGCATAGATGATGACGTCACGATCGCAACGAATCTTGAATCGTCTGAATGGGACCGCACTGCTCTCCCCTTAGACCGCATCCCCTCCCCGTATGGTCCACCGAAGAGCCCGCGGCCACCGCCATCGATCATCTCTCCTCAATCCGCTCTCAATCGACACCACCACTCCACTACAAATCCTCCTTTCCAAAATGCATCGCACATCCATGAACCCTACCTGTTCCACGTCGGACCTTCCAACGACCTACCGCAAGCACCACCTCGCGCCACCGATGCGCCTTCTCTCCCCTAGTCCAACTCCAAGCCTCAAATCCCCAAACTTATACTCGAATTCATGCAAACCCAAAAACTATCAGAACTCGATATCTCACCTCACCCAGTTGCAGTCGCGACCTCACTTTGACTGCCTACACCCTTCCCCAAGTCGACATGCTCGAGTACGAGCTTGCGATCAAATTTTCGAGATCTCCTTTCCCCCACTTTTTTCCTCTTGTATTCTCTTTTTCTTCTTTTTTTCTTTTTTTAGTTCGGCCATTTTTATTTCTTTTATGAACTGTGGTTTGTGATGATAAAATGAACAAGGACGTGATGTGAAAAGGAGGGAAGCATGTATGAAAAGGTCATGTACAGTGATTTGAAAAAAAGAAAAAAGCTGATGTGATTTTTTTTTCAAATCCATTTATTATTTAAATTTAAATCGTCTCGAATTCGTAGCTTAAAATTTTGACCTCTTATCGAGGCATGCCATTAGGCGTTCATAATGTTATACCCCTATTCCGAATGCAATAGAAAAGGTTTCGAGTCCTAATTCAATTGTGTGGAGAATATAGCTTTTTGGATCCAATTATTATATTGAATTTTCGGTATAAATTTCAGCACGTTTAAATCCCGTACGGCCAAAAGATAAATCCAAACGTTATGAAATTAAAACCCGATAATAATACACTACTATGGATCCAATGGAACTAGTTTCGTCGAATTCGGAGACTGTGCCGTGGAAGGCAATTTTAAATGTTAACTTAAACGATATATTTTCGAAACTGAACAAATTAGTTCTAAATTCAATTTAAAAAGTTTTATTATCTTCATTATTATAAATATAAATTTTATAAGCGTTTAAATTATTTTTAATGAGCTTAAAACTCCAGATTCTATAATTTACCAAATTTTCAATTATTAAATTAAATAACTATTTTATCCAGTAAATGGTTATATTTGAAATTCAAGTTAAAAATTTACTTTTAGATGTTATAAATCAATTAAATGTTCCAATTTCAAATATCCAAAATTTCGGATCGTTACATTCCTCCCTCCTTATAAGCATTTCGTCCTCGAAATTGCTAGGTAAGAAGAACGGTCCAAAAACCTGTTAACTACATTTCCAAAACCAAACAGTTTCAACGACTCTCCAAAAACAATTTCCATTGGAAACACTTTATCACTTTTACTATTTTCCAAATTCATCTATAGATTCCAAACAACATTTTTCCCTTAACCATCCAAATTATAATTCAAACCAAATTTTGAATTATCAAATTTTTCTTTGAATTTTCTAACTTCTTAAATTTTCGAAAAATTTCGCCAATGTCTCCTTTGCACGGCTATATCAGAAAAACTAGAAAATGCCACTACGGACCCAAATCAACAAGGGAAAACAAAATCCAAGTGGCTCAATCAGAAAACCATCAATTTCAAACACAATTTAAACATATACCTCTTTGTCGAGCAATTGGATTTTAATTCTGAAATCGAACACATTGATTTAACTTTTTCTTTTAAATACCTGCATCTAACTTTCCAATAGTATCCAACATACAATTCGTAATCATTTTATTTATTTCTTTTCAAATCTTTCAATGTTTTCTTTACTTAAGCCCGTACGATATACATATATCATCTGTACGCAATACCAAATCTGATTGCTCACTTGATCGCAAAACCTTCCGAACTAGTATTATTCACCCGACTCTCCAATGCAGACTCAGATCTGGTTCCTTGACTGGAAACCGTTATTCTCCTTCCATAGCCATATATTATGATGGAGAATCTCAAGATCAATCAAAAATCCATATCCAGGGTTCGTCGTTGAAAATCGAGTGAAAAATCCTAACTCGGTTCGATATAACTATCTCGAAATTCTACGCTCGAATCTGGATCGAATTGCTATGCGAATAAGATAATATACGTACAACTTACGTGTTCATTTCCAATTGATTATTAGCTAAACCAATTTCCTTTTATTCACATTTACTTCACAATCATTATCCACTTCCAATTTTCCACCTTAATTTATATACCTTTATTTGTTCTGCATTCAAATATTTTCTTAGTATATTCCCAATACCAATTTTACTTAAGAACTTCACCAACAACTTTCTTAAGTTTATTATAAATATCTTATACAACTTCTTATATTTGTTTTCACTTCATCACTTACTTTTGCTTCCATTTTTATTTAAATTAAATTTCAATTCCATTTGAATTCAATTCACCTTCCATTTACTAATTTATTTCCAATCAAATTTTATTTCCAAACTTTATCTAAATTAGTCCGCTCGAACTAATTTTTTTAAGTTTCACTTTATTCAACATAATTCAATTAAACATCATTCCAATATTTAGTTTTAATTCCATTTACTTACTAATAATTTATTCCATTTTCTAATTTATTCCAACTTAATAAATATTATTTCAATACTATTTCATTTAGCCTACTTAGGCTTAATTTTCAAATTTATCTTATTTCACTTAGTTCAAGTTAATTTCCATTCCAATTCAATTTTCAAATTTTATAAGTTTTCAAACTTATTTATATTCCATTCACAAATTTCTCCCAATTCACTTTATTAATTTATTTTCTTTACCAGTTTATTCCATCATCACACTTGTTCCCATTTAACACTTCTCAAGTTAAATCCCATTCCAAAAAAAATTCAAATTCTTATAAGTTTTTAAGCTCATTTATATTCCATAAAACATTTTAGATCAAACTCCAGAGTTTAAGCAATTACATAAGTATTTTAAAATCATTTTGAAATCATATATACCCAGATTCCATGGTATATCAAATCAATTCTTTGAACTTCAAAATCAAAAACCGGTTTGCAAACAAACTCCAATTCAAATCATTAAGGTAGCATCCCTCCGTTGGAAACTCAAAAATGAACACCGATGATGTCACCGTCATCATCAGAATTATTTTCCAACGATCGAAGTGAGCTCAGCGCTTTTATTCCTTTAAAAAAACATTTCTTTAAATATTTTTATCCCAAATCTCAGTAGAACCATTTTCAATTTAAAAATATTTGCAAATAATATTACTATTATTTCCAAGACTTTGAAAATCATCTTCAAATCCAACAAGATTTAATTTTTCCTAAATTTCCAAATTTTAAATCCTTTTAAACCTACATTTAAATATACTCTGGAATTTCATTCCATTTCAAATTATAAATCACAATTATAAACTCATGTTTACAAATTCATTTTGTTATATGAATTAATTTCTTGCTTTTGGTTTATAATATCAACTTTTATTCAATCATCACAACAACAAATGATAATGGTTTAATATTATCATTTTCTAGAACCAAGCAAACATTATATAACTATAATAATTTCTGAAAAATTATTTCTTATATATATATATATAAATAAATAATTTGGGTAAAATTATTTCATTTACCTCATTTAAAAAAAATACCGTGTCGAAATTGTTCTGTTATGGTGTTTAGAGATTCCTATAAATAAAGTTAATTACTCGTATTGACCAGAATCCATAAGCCACTTAACAAACCAATCAACATAATATAAAACAATTTTAACTCACTAATAAATGTGCGCGCATGTCTATTAATACACTCAAACTCATTCTAGGGTGCTACTGACCCTATCTCTAATGAGTTATCCCCATCAGAGCCAAGGTTCTCATTTAATCTTCAACTTTGATACCAAGTGTAACGGTCGAGATTTTCGACCTCCAATAATCGACATCAATGCGTCCACTATATAGAAAGCCGAGCAATTAAATGTTGGAAATACTAGAACATAAGGGAAAAGAAGAAAGAGGTAGAAGAAGAAAACAGAAACAACAACACAGAATCTCACAATCGCAGCAGAACAACATATAATAGACAACAATTGATCTTTATACAAAAAGAACTATAACAGTTTTTATACATTACATCATCAGAGTACAACACAAATCAATAGTTCAGTACAAGACAGTTTTAATAACTTGTCCTCACAAATGCTGAATATACAACATACCATACGCAACGGAAGATAAATCATATATGGGTAATACGTCTTCGCCATCCAGCTCGTCTCCTGAGCTCCATAGCATCCTATCCTGAATCTGTAATACTTGATCTGACTCAAGCATTATAATAAAATAACACCTGAGTCGGTCTGGAAAACCAGCGTGAGAAAACATACTCAAATTGAATTATTAAAGTTATCAAAATCCTTTTGAAAATTAAAGGTATCTCGTTAGACCATGCTATAAATAAACATGATGGGTTTTTACCTTACGATAACCAAAAAACTATATATCAAATCCACAGATATTATAATAGTATCTAAGTACAAATACTTATATAAATGGCTGAAATGCTTTCATTCACTTTTCAGCATATTTGGGTACAATCAAAATCGTACGGCGCTTATTGGAGAATGGATTCCATACAAATGACTAGGCATTGGGGTAACACCTGTCACAGTACACGTCAGAACAGCGTACCGAGGACCACGCCGAGATCCATTATAACACAAGACCAGACTATCCCTAACCTAGATAGATCGAATATGCTCTCACCCAGGTGTTCCCACCCTTTTTCCGAGCTCCTTCCACAATCGTAGTAATAATAATATCCAAGGGTATCTAGAATGGTGATAAACATACCCTAATTGGGTGCTACCCACTTAGCCTTGCTACATTTCCCCTGCTTTTCAGTTATTCTCATTTGATGAGGCTAGAGGCTATGATTACATTTTAAGGAATTTTCACTTAGAATGCTCATTGTCCTCCAATGACAATGTACTGATAGCATTCATCCGTACAAGTCCATTTTGGATTCGAACGGAACCGACGAACCTACTCCTACTACATCCATTTTGGAATCACCCTCAGGATTAGTTGCGATTAGCCCTTACACTTCATTGCTCCATCTTCAACTCCATGCTCTTGCTTTCACATTGAAAAAGTACTCATTGGATCGAAGTGGTATTCAGATAACTTATCCAATCCCAGTCTCTTTGAAACGACATTCAATATTTTTTTGGTAAACTCAACCTCGGTTCTTTAGGAAATAAGCAGACAAAAATAAGATCGGAGATCACCCCCTAACCGTTTGTGGACGGGTTTCCTTATAAATATCCTATAAGAACGGAACGAGTTTATACGTACAATATAGTACCTCAAATGGTAACTGTACCATATAATTCCCGTATTTCTCCTAGAAATTCCCAAAGTTATATTTTGGGTCCAGATTTGATAGTTAGTTTTTAAACTATCAAATAAAAAATCATTCAACAAAATATTCTATTTTCCACTGAAAAACTCCAAATCTCTTTTTAGTTAAATTTTAATGATTTAAATCACTTTATCCAAAATATATATTTTCTTATTGAATTAAATATGTTTACAAACTATTACTTTTCAAAAGAATATTTGAAACCCTTTTTTTAAAATAATATGGAAAATACCACTACGGTATCAAACCATGGATTCACAGCTCAATGGTTACATCTCCATCCCAGAGAAATCCAAGACATAACTACAGGCACTTACTACCTCCGTTTATGGCATGCGAGTATATCAATACTTCCCAAAAACTTTATTAAAATTTTTCAAAATAATGCTTATGAAATTCTATAATAATTTTCCAAGTTAAACTCTAGGCAAACTACTTTTTAAATAAAGTTATTATATAAAATATTAATATTGATTCATTTATCCCTTAAAAATAATAATACTGATTAATTCTTAAATAGAAATTGACTTGATATAAACTAGCTTAACTAATTTTTAGATATACTTTAAACAACTTTTAAACAACTAAATAATTTTTCCAAACATTCTTTAAACACTTTTAAATTTCCTAGTTAATACTTAAAAAAATCCTTTTTTTAAATAACTTTACATTGCAGAAAAATATATATTTTTCAACTCCCATATAGTCATTCTAATATTAATAAAACTTCTAGATTTATTTCCAACTTGATTATGTCTAAATCCCATAAATTTTGTTTTCACATTTCTAAAAATAAATCTACCATTTATTTTAAATCGATTTACCCATCTCCTTATAAATTCCCATCGTGAATTTATAATTCCCATTTATCCATTGATAATTCACTTTACTTTATTTATAAACTTCGTTTATAAATTCCATAGTCTCATTTCCCGTTTTATCACTGTTTCACAACTACTTAATCGATTTTAAATTGATTTCTAGGTTAAATTCCATTTTTAATTTAATTTCTTAAATAACTCAATATATTCCAAAGCCTACTAATTTCAGAACCCACTTCCTTTTTATGGTTTTAAAATCTTACTTAAATCAGTAACATCAATTTCATAATTTATTTTCAAATTTCCTTTTTATTATCCCAAACTATTTTAAATCTTTATTTTAAAAATAAATCCTTTATACTTAAACAAGATAGCTTAAGTTCTATTATTCAAATACTTTTATTAAAATATTCCAAATCTCTATCTTTCCATATTCAGAAATCATCAAGTAAAATTTTAAAATCAAACTATTTATTTTACCCAAAGTTCATTTCTTTTAAAAAATCCAAATTTTACCAAAAATATTTTTACTTTGGATTTTCCTTTTACTTTCTTTCAAAATTTTAAACATTTCTCCATTGCTATTTAAATACCAAAATCTGACCAATAATTTCATAGTACTAAATAAATTCAAAATCACGCAATAGTCTATCTCAGCTTATTCAATATATCACATCATTGAATATGAAAATAAATTCAACAATTTTGAGGATTCCAGTTGGATCCCTCCAACCTGTTTCCCTACATCCATAGATGTTAGCATAATATAAAAATAACAATCGCACTTTGTGGGGGATAACGTGGCACATAGGGTTATTTGCTATTATGTGGGGTGCATAGGGTCTCATCCGCTATATATATCACTCCAGTGTTATATATACTACTATACAAAATATCACATCCAACTTATAATAATTTATCAATTCTATCAATCAATCAACAATTAATTTTAACAATTTTAAAAATTAAGTACGGTAATCAAAAATTGAGTGAGATTAACTCATATTGATTTTCTTTGCTTTCGCATTCCTCTTTCGATTAAATCCAATGCATTTGAAATTATCTGAAAATCTTAGAAGCTCCAATTTCTTCCAAACCTTTTCCTATGCGTAGATGATGACATCACGATCCCGACGAATCTTGAATCGTCCGAATCAGACCACGTACGCCGGAGATATAATTTCTTTATAAGATTACATATTATTTTTCAAATTAGTTTTACTAATCATAGTTAACATTATAATAACCTCGTTCAAAATAAATCAACTGCCTAAACTTCATCTTTCCAAATTCGCGTTGACTACACTGCTCTCCACTTTGACCGCCTCGCCCTCCCCCTACGGCCCACCAGAGAGCCCACCGCCATCGCCATTGACCATCTCTCCTCAATCCGCTCTCAGTCGACACCACCACTCCACTAACGGTCCTCCTTTCCAAAATATGTCGCACTGCCTTGAACCCGACCTGTTCCACGTCGGACCTTCCAACACACAATCGCAAGCCACTACCTCGCGCCACCAACTATGCCTTCTCTCCCCTAGTCCAGCTCCAAGCCTCAAATTCCCAAACTCATACTCGAATTCAAGAATACCCAAAAACCTATCAGAACTTGACGTTGCACCTCACCCAGTCGCGGTCGCGATCTCACGGCGACTGCCTACACAGTTCACCGAGTCGACGTGCTCGAGTACGAGCTTGCGATCAAATTTTCGAGCTCTTCTTGCCCTTCTTTTTTCCCTTGTATTCTCACTTTCTTTATTTTTTTATTTTTTTTAGTTCAGCCATTTTAGTTTCTTTTGTGAACTGTAGCTTGTTATAATAAAATGAACAAGGATGTGATATGAAAAGGAGGGAAGCGTGTATGAAAAGGTCAAGTACAGTATTTGAAAAAAAAGCAAAAAGCTGATGTGATTTTTTTTTTCAAATCCATTTATAATTTAAATTTAAATCGTATCGAATTTGTAGCTTAAAATTTTGACCTCCTATCAAGGTGTGCCACTTGGCGTTCATAATGTTATACCCCTATTTCGAATGCAATGGAAAAGGTTTCGAGTCCTAATTCGATCGTAGGGAGAAGATAGCTTGATGAATCCAATTATAATATTGAATTTCTGATAAAAAATTTAGCGTGTTTAAATCCCATGCGGCCAAACGATAATTCCAAACGTTATGAAATTTGAAATCCAATAATAATACACTATTATGGATCGATTGGAATTAGTTTTGTCGAATTCCGAGACTGTGTCCTAGAAGGCTATTTTTAAATATCAATTTAAACGATATATTTTTGAAACTGAACAAATCACTTTGAAATTCAATTAAAAAAGTTTTATTATCTTCATTATTATAAATATAAATTCTATAAGCTTTTTAATTATTTTTAACGAGCTTAAAACTCTAGATTCAATAATTTACCAAATTTTCAATTATTAAACTAAATAACTATTTTATCCAATAAATGGTTATATTTGAAATTCTAGTTAAAAATTTACTTTTAAATATCAAAAACAAATTAAATATTCCAATTTAAAATATCCAAAATTTCGGGTGGTTACTAATTCTCAAATTTTAGAAAGAAAATAAAGACAATGTAATCTCACGTGAATGGAATAACATATATTATTTCAACATAAACTTTACAGTGGAAATTTAAAATATGTTTATCAGAATTAAACATGGACGGTTATAAATTCCTATCCTTACAAATGCAGAATATTATAGTATAAGTATGGGGTGGAAAGAGACAAAAATCTTCAGAAAAATCTTTTGACTTCCTACTTCGAGCTTCATCCGGATTTTTTCAAAACTAAACCTGACTACTAGACTGCCAGTAAAATTAAGGCATCCAAAATTTAAGGGAAAGGAATATAAACTCCAAATCAGTCATGGGACAGGTGTGAAAAAAAAAAGAAATGAACAAAATTTGTTTTGTCACCTTTGTTTTGAAGTTATAGTCTATTTTAAAAGTGGTCTTGTATTTTGAAGTCATAGTTTATTTTGTTTTTATAAAATTAAATAGAAAAGGAAATTTGAAAGGCCTTAAACTTTCTATCTTTCTATGGGCCTTTATAGTCCACCCTTTTACTTTTAACATAACCTTTCACCAATTAACCCTAACACCTCCTCATATCATCTCCTACCACTTCACATTTTTGTGCTTGCCATGCCTTTGTGATGCCAAACCAGATCCTTTTCCACCTGAAAACATGTGTGGCCTAGCCCTAAGCATGTATGGCCGAGCATACATGGAGCTGTGGTCAAGCAAAAGTGGTTGAAAAGCTTGGTAATGTCATTTGTTGCTTCTACTTTTCTATTGTTCAACAAATCTTTATATTGTATGCATATGTTTATATGGTCTTGTTTATTTGTTGTATACAAGATCATTATCAAGGCTTTCCATTCATTCAATTCAAATCGTGTTTGTCGTGCTTTTGGAATCGCTCTTGTGTTTGTTGTTTTGGTCTCTAGCTTTGAAAAAGGTGAGTCTTTCTCACTCTGACATATATACTTATGAAAAGTAGATTGACGACAAGTGTTTAGTAATGTAAAATGTTTATACAAGTTAATGATGATCATATGATATGCTATGCCGTGTTATTACAATGTTATTACCATGTTAAAACTGTTAATTTTCACCTGACATCTGATACATGACTGTATATTGTGATATTGATAATGTTTATATTATTTCTGTATATGATCACACTGCAAGTTCCCTGTTAGGATAAAAATCATTATGGGCTGAAATGATAGGCCTGAGTTATTTTATTTATTTATTTAAACTTGGGATTGCGGGTTTGAAATGATAGAACCCGGATTTTTACCTTTTAAACTGCGGATTGAAATGATACATATCCGTATCACTTGACCTAGGATAGAAAACTATATACAGACCCGTGGTTATTCTATAAAGTGCTTTGAATATTTTAAGTATTTTAAAAATATAAAATTATGAAATTTGATTTAAATAGATTTTGAAAGGTTTTAAAATAAATAAATTATGATTTTTCTATGTGTTAAAAATGTAATTTATGAATGGATTAACTGGACTTTTGAAATATAACTTATGTTTGGAATTTGGAATTTTGACTAAAAATGATATTTAAGTTACATGAATAAAATGGACTTTAATTTTATTTGGAAAATGGTAAATATGATAAATTTATTTATATTTGAATTTAAGTGATTTATTAAAGAATTATTGATTTTCTATAAATTTAAGTGGTTGAATAAATGACTGTTGAAAATGAAATTTTAAAATATAACTTGACTTGAAAATGTGAAATTTGAGTTTTAACTAAAGATGTTAAATTAATTAAATAAACTGGAAGTTTAGTTAAATTTGTAAAATGGTAATATAAATCTGAAACGTATAGGTTTTAATTTATGAAGAAACGTATAGGTTTTAATTTATGAAAGGAACGTATAGGTTTTAATTTATGAAAGGAACGTATAGGTTTTAATTTATGAAAGGAACATATAGGT
This sequence comes from Allium cepa, assembly GCA_030765085.1. NCBI lineage: Eukaryota > Viridiplantae > Streptophyta > Magnoliopsida > Asparagales > Amaryllidaceae > Allium > Allium cepa. The sequence goes on from CM060932.1 coordinate 458,545,665, forward strand.
TTTAATTTATGAAAGAAACGTATAGGTTTTAATTTATGAAAGAACGTATGGTGTTCTAATTAATGATAGGAACACGTAAATTCCTAATTAATGAAAGAAAGGTATAAGTTTTAATTAATGAAAGAAACGTATAAGTTTTTAATTAATGAAAGAAACGTGTAAAGTCCTAATTAATGAGTGAACATGAAAGTTTTAATTAATGCAAGAACATGTAAAGTTTTAATTAAGAAAGAAACATGTAAAGTTTTAAGTAGTGTGGTATTGATTTAATTAATAAATGTTCATTATTGTAATAGGAATAAAAAATTTAAAACGTACATTTGACACGTAGATTTTAATCAATGTAATGGTGTATTTTAAATTGATTAAAATGATAAATGTTACTTACTGTAATAATAAAATGTAAGTTGATAACGTACATTTGATAAGCAAGTTTTAATTTATGTGAATGGCATACTTTAAATGATTAAAATAATAAAGTTTCTTTATTGTAATAATAATGTAAGTTAATAAGGTGCTTTTAACTTAACATAAGAATTTCGGTTTAAATTGTATATTACAGTAAGAAAGTTTATCTAACTATAAGGCTATGATAAATTGACATGTTAAAATTTTAAGCTTATTAATACTTTGATTATATACAATGTAAAATGGAAAGTAGTACATTCCAAAAATGCTATGATTCCTTAAGGTAACATTTCCAAAATGCTATGATAATTTAAAGGAATATTTCAAGTTTAATAAATTTAAATAAATATTCAATGATTTGAAAATTTGGGTTTTGTTTGAATGATATAATATTGAATTATTTTTGAAATGGAAATGATACAATCGTGATAGTGTTTTGAAATGAGTATGATATTTTGGTCTTGAAAGTATAAATTATTTGAAATAAATATCCATGGGTTATAATAACGATTGGTTGTTAAAGAGACCAGGATCGAATATTGTCTTATAGCCGGACAATACCGAAAACCACTTTAACAACTGTGTACGCGGTGGAGATTCCAGAATGAAGTAGGATGGTGGCGACGTTCTCGAGGTATGTTACGTGGACCCAACTCCCGTGAGTTGGCATATATGACTAAAACAGGAGCTATACCGGGCTACACAAAGGGTCGCACCCTTTCATCGAGCATGCTCCATCGGAAACTATTCTATTACTGTTGTGATTCGATTCGGTGGCGCCACTTTGATTCGGGGGTATTGTTCGAGGTGGGCGGAAGCTGCTGGCTTGCCGTCACCATCGGTCCGGGAGTGCAAACTGTGTATCCACCCTGGCATTTCCTCGCGTGCCGTGTCATATCCTTATATCGAGCCCACTACGATTTTGGTTTTAAAGATCCGACCGCGTTAAGGTTCACCATCCCCTTAACGCTATTTTCTATATGATTATACTTTACTGATTAGACACTACCGTATATAGCATATATTACTACATAGTAAATAGTTTAACGGATCCTTAGAGGATGGGCGGTCCCAAGCATCCTTTAAGTTACTGATGCATTTTGTTACTGTTCACTTGAGTTGATTTACAGTTTATAAGTATTTATGTCCTGACTCGAGGGTTTTGTGTTTTGCTTTACGCTCAGGTCAGATTGAGTGAGTTAGCATTCCAGATTCACCTTCGGCGTTGGAGCTTTCCTTGAAGATCCAGCCATCTATTTTGTTTCAGTATCCAATGGTTCAGTGATGTATCTGATTTGTACCTGATGTATCCTGTTACTCTTCTGTTGTGTCTTATTTAACTCTGATGTATCTCATATTTATATAGTAGCTTCACGAACTACTATCTCTTTTTCTTCCGCTGCATTTTATATACTCTGTGTCTGTGATCTGTGATTTTATTTACTGTATATTCTGAGATTTGCCAAATTTTCATTTACAACGCGGTATTTTGAGCTATCCAATTCCGGCATGAATGTCTACCTATACACTTATCATGGATGCGAATGGTTGAAAATACCGGGTTGTTACACCTTTTGTTGTTGTATTTTTTCTATAGATCCATTAGCCACCTACGGTTTTCTATTAAGCATTTATTAGATATGTCGATCCACATGAGTTAGAAAAAATATAGAGCATTAATGGATGAATTCAGCAGATGTTTAAGACAAAGATATAGATGGTTGCTCCTAACTAGCCCCATTCTCCGCATTAGCAGACGGAATTACCCTGTAATTCTCTTTTTAATGTGGGTCTCGAGGGTGGGGCATCACAGTAGACACTATTATAATAGCTTATTATACAATGTATGTATAGTTTAACGGATCCTTAGGAGATAGAAATCTCGAACATCTCTTAAGTTATTGCAATCAAGTTTGACACTGGACAGGAGATGTCAAAACCCAAAAACATCTCCGATGCCATTACACTGATATTTATTTATTGTTGATTTCACTTACATGAGATCTTTTAGTTCTGACTCGAGTGTTTTGCCTTTTCAATTCGCTCAGGTCAGTCTTAGCTTTTTAGTATATCGAAGAATGCTTTTCCAGAGGATGAAGACGGAGATTTATATGTTATTGTTATTTATAATATTTATTCCACTGCATCATGTTGTTCTACTGCATTTATTTATTTATTCCTATTATATGTAACTCTGAATTTGTGTTGTAAAAGAATAATCACATGTATTTGTAAAACAACTTCATGAACTGTTATTAGATTATTATATTTTGTCATTCTGCTGTGAGATTATGTGTTTGTTTTATTTATTTCCCTTTTTTTTATTTACCTCATAATAACACTCAATTTTGAATGCTTTGAGTCAACATGTGTGGTTTATCGTCGATTTAGACAGTCCAAAAAGGTGGGTCGTTACATTTGGTATCAAAGCTTTGGTTCAGTGGTAACATTAGCTTTATGGGGTTTTACTCATTAGAAATAGGGTAATAATACCCTAAAATGAGTCACTGAGTGTATATATGAGAGAGCGTACTTGTTAGTGTTATAAAAAATTTATATTTTGTTAATTTGTTCTGTCTAGTATTTATAAATTCCAATTGGTACATAGGACGCTATAGCATTGATAAGGATTTCTAAACACTAAATAGGGCAGACCGACACAATATTTGTTTTGAAACGTAGGTAATTGAATAATTTTATCTAGCATATATTTTGTATATTTATGGATAATTTTTATAAATGATATAGTTAGATGTAATATGTTGTTTGGTAGGTAGTGAAATTTTATAAACATTGATTATAAAATTGGATTTACAAGTAAAGTATATATAAATTGAAAATTTAGAACTTGAGTTTCGGGATTTTGAAAATTTCTTTCAAAATATTTTGGAATATAATATTAGTATTATTTGGAAGTGTTTTTCGATATAAATATTTCAATGTGATTTGAAAGGAAGTTTTAAAAAGAACTTTTAAAGGAAATAAGTTCTGTACTCCCCTCTCTGTCGTTGGAAAATGATTTCGGCGATGAGTGCACGCATCATCGACGTTCATTTTCAAGTTTCAAAGTGGGAAGACCTTTGTAGTAGTTTACTACCTATTTGTTTTGATAAGTAAATCTTAATTTTAATTTCCAAAAAATGATTTGATATATATAAAAGCTATGATTATATATATATATATATATATATATATTATTTTAAAATAATTGAAAAGGAACCCGGTATTCAGTTCTTAAGTTTTCTGCCAATCAGAAATTTAATTATTATAATGAAATGAAATGTTGACTATTTTAATAATTGGAAACTTTTAATTAGAAACTAGATGCTAAGTGATTAATGAAAATACAAGAAACTGACATTTTGTAAACTACAAATCAAACGGATATGAAAATGAGAAATGATAACCATTGAACATTTTATTTATAGATAAATAAGATGAACTTGTATAACATTCCATTACACACTAAAAGACATATATATAACTTACTAAATGTTAAAAGTTGTAATGATAAATAGGAATATGTAATAGAATACTATACAAGTAAACTTTAGTAAATGAAAGTGTTCAATGGAATTACTTTTATAAATAAGAATTCTGGTATTATAAATTGCTATAAACTTAGGTTAATAGTTTGAAATGTTTCTAATCAAAGGTATAGAAAAGCGAATAATGTGATAAAAATGATTATAAACTTAAGTTAACATTTTAAGCTATTTATAATCAAATTGAATAGTAAAAGGTGAATACCGTAAGTACATAATTATAAACTTAAGTTAATGTTGGAACCATTTATGATTAAAGTGAGTAGTATATTAATTGAAAGGCTATAACTTCAGAAAAAATTGAAATGATTTAGAATGGATTTAATATTAAATAATGCTATATATGGAGGAATAAACTTGGAAAAGAGATAATCTATTAGTGGTGAATTAAATTATAAAGAGACTTACATAATAATGGATAATCTAATAGTTGAAATGGAAATAACTTATATAAGCAAGCAATGAATGCAAAGTGATAAAAATAGAAAAATGGCATTATATAAATGAATGGAAATGAATTTTTGTAAGTGGTGAATGTAAATTAATTAAATAAGCTTTATATGAACGCATGAAAATAGACAAGCAATCAATAATATGAAAAGAAATTTATAAGAATAAAATTAACGACATTAGAAATTTATTGTTTGTGTTGGCTTATGGGATGGTTGGGAAGTGATACTTTAAATTGTTTAGAATGTATAGATAATCTATTGAGTTTTATCTAAGACTGTTGAGTGTATGGTATACTTAGTAGTTTATTTACTATTTATACGATTAAAGGTTTCTGAACCCGAACAAACCATTTGTTTGGTTGCTATGGATGAATATATGTTTCTTTGTTGAAATGATGTTTGTACTGTTTTGTTGCGAATGATTATTGTTATGTTGTGATTGTTTTGTTGTTATTAGTTGAAACAACTTAAATATTTCTCTTTTACTTAATTATTAACCTCTTTGGATTGTATAAGTGAAATACAGGTTTATGAAAGCAATAGCTACTGCTTTTGGTTTCATAAATAAGCGTTGTTTGCCCGAGAAATAGGTACGTACTCGGATTACGCTTTCTAGCGGTATTATATTTTTCTCCCATGGTTTGGGTATTTTATTTGAAATATATAATATATATCGTTGTAACTGATATTATTATTTCACCAAACCTCTCAGTACAAAGGAAACTCTACCGAAATTTTCTGCGAATTTTGGACTTAGAAGAATTTATTGAAATGTTTTTCAAACTTTTACTAACTTGAATATAAAGGATTTAATTGTTTATAACTTGATATTTTATTTAAATTATTTAATTATGTAAATTAATTGTTCATAAATCAATATTTTGAATGAGATATATCAATTCTTTATTCCTTCTTTTCCCTTTTCGAGGATGAAAAGTTTTGAGCGTGGAAGATTGTATTGACCCGCATTTTTCTGATAATTAAAATATTGAATTAAATAAGATTTTGTAATTAAATGTTGGAAGAAAATAAAAATTATGATCTAGGAATGAGAAAACTAACTAGAATGAAGTTTAATAATGTAAATTAATGTAATAGACGACTATTTGAATGTAATCTCAAGTAATTGTAATTTTTGTAAGTTATAATTGGTTATAAATTTAAAATAAGGAAATAAATTTAAATGTTACATTAATTGTTGAAATAATATGTAATAAATAGAAATTGGATAAAATTTGTGTTGTGTTAGTAGCTATAACATTTGGGTGTAGATAACAAACTTATAAATGTGATTAAATTAAGAAAAGTTAACAATTATTATTTGCCACCGATTTATCTAATATGTTAGATTAAGTTAGAAATCAATTATAATTAAATGTAATTGAATGTTACGTTAAAATGAGTTAAGACAATAAATATAAAATATGAATGTAATAAAATGTTCAGATATGTCAATTATATTCATAAGGCAATAATTGATTTAACAAAAAGAGTGAAACCAAGATAAATCAATTTATTGGGATTTTAAAATATAATTAATGTGTAAATCGAAAAAAATTCAATATAATTGAAATATTACAACTAATATAATAAAAGATGATAATTGTGTGAGAAATGCGGATTACGGATCTTAAGGCTAGAATTAACGCTAGAGGGGGGGGGGTGAATAGTGTTTTAAGGAATTACTAAATCTTTTTGAGTTTATGTTAATTTGAGCACAAATGTATGCAATATTCATACACAGATATGATCATAGAATCAAACACAGATGTAGAAATAAAGTAAAAAAAATAAAGGAAAGAACACACCGGATTTTATACTGGTTCGGAGTTACCCTACATCTAGTCCCGCACATAAGTATGGATTTCCTTTCAAAAGCAATTGTACAATTACACCCTCGATTTCAAGGCCACGAGGTACATCACTCTAGATTCACAATCTTCTGGGTAGAGATACTTGATTTTACGGGCAACAAGTTCACCCAATTGATTTCCTAGGCTACAATCACACCTTTTCTCGCTTGATTGATTTCACAGGCTACAATCACACCTTTTTTCGCTTAGTTTATTACAAGGAAGCTTATAACTCAGAATAGCACTCAGATCTTGTTGAGATAGTGATAGAGAATCAAACAAGAGATGATCTAGTTAGATTAATGTTGATTTCGGCAGAGTAATGGTAAAAATATATATAAAGAAATGTGGGAGAAGAAGAGGAATGAAATTAGAGAAAATATGAATTAAAATTAGTTTAAAACTGCTCCTATTTATAGTAGAACAACAACCATATCCATTCGTGAAAGGATATGACGAATAGACACTTCTTTTGAAATTCAAATTTTTGAAATCAACTGCCACCTTGTCGACAAGGGGTACTTGAGGTTGTCGACATGCCAAAGAAAATTTTGGTAATTTGTTTTTCTTTGAAAACAACTTCTATCTTGTATTAAAACTATTTTTAAACTTTATAAATATACTTAACTATAGTTAAAATACATAAATAAATATAGAGAATAATATTTTGATATATATAAAATTTTACTATAATTTTATATTTAAATCTAAGTATAAATATTAAAAGTTAAATACATTATTATTAAAAGATAGTTTAAAACCAAGGATAATTTGAGTTTGAAAATAAAGATTATTTTGAGGCTAAAAATATTTAAAACCAGGATAGATGTTTTTGATTCTTTTAAAAGGAAGATTTTGAAATCATTTTTGGAAACAAGATATAATTTCGTAAAAAACTTTTGAATAAAAATTAGTGGATACAAAACAATGTTCCACTAGATTATTCGTAGGTTCCATCCTACTTAGGGTTCCATCCCTTTAACAGGCTCGAAGTGGATTCCATTCCACGAATAAAATGGATTTTAAGATGGCAGTGTTTTTCTAGGAATTTTTAAAAAATTCCTAATTAATTACTTATTATTGAAATCTTGAACTCTTGATAATCTTGATACTCATGAGTCTTCAATCTTGATATCTTTAGTCTTGAATCTCTATACTGTACAGTCTTCATTTTTGGTACCTGCATGGTTAAATCCTGCATATACATATATATTTAAACTATAATGTTAATATTTATATTTCATAATCTTATTATAAGGTTGGTGTCATCAAAACCATCTTCTCAGGGACTAAGAATCTCCCCCTTTTTGATGATGACAACCTTTGTTTATAAAATATTACTTCTATCCTTATAACTCCCCCTAAAACTAATAACTCCCCCTTAATCTATGCCTAACTATCCTATTTTATTCTTCTCCCCCTTTGTCATCAACAAAATCCAACTTCAAAATATATAACTCCCCCTTAATCTAATACTCTATGAAATATGATTATAATGATAGTGTTATCATAAATAATCATCACTTGATTCTAAAACTGAAACTTAGTCCTAAATTACTAACTATCCTAACTAAGAATCTATATATGATAATTCAAATAATATAAGAACACAAATATTTATTAATTTATATTGTTATATTTACATTTTCGTAGACAACGTAAGAAAGAGCATACAACAATAGAAAAGAGAAAAGAAACTAACGTGTCTTTGAAAATGGGAGATCTATGAACCGAACAATTTGGGTAGTGGAAATAGAAATTTCCACGTTGTTCGACTAGATTTCCATCCTTGTCAAAGCACACTTCGCCAACGCAAACGACTTTGTCGTCATCTTCTGCATGCCCTTCTTCCATGAAGGCTTCTTCTTCTTCTTCTTCCTCGCTGTCCTCTTGCACTTGATCTCCGGAAGACTCTTCATCAATCAAGATCGGATTAGCGTGATTGTCCATTAGAAACTTTTGCAAATTTCTAAGGATTTTGCCTTTCCGTTCTTGTTCTTTGGCCATCCTAAGTTGCACCACTTGAATTTCAGTCATTAATTGCAGTGCATCCTTCAAGGAATCCTCCATTTTCATCACTCGTGCGAGCGTAGTTCATTGAAATGGTCCAGTAGAAGGAGAAGGGAACGAAAAGGTTAAATTTTTGTTTGATTTGGATGAGGAGGCCATTATTTAAATATTTCCAGAAGATAGAACAGAGAAAGACTAGAGAGAATGATCAAAATTTCGAAATAAGAAGAATATATAACCACTTATTTGAATTTTGATGGGAAATTTTCAAAAAATAAAAAAAATCGTTATATGTCGACAGGGGTAGGAGGGGGTTGTCGACATGGTGCTTGATATTTTTGTTATTTGATTTAATTTAATTATACTTTTAATTATACTTTGTTATTTATATTCTGTATTTCAGTTATTGAACAAATACCTAACTCTCTTCTTAATTTAGTAAATATAGATTAATTTAAGGGTTTTGTTAAGATATCAGCAATTTGATTCTCAGAATTGATATAATCGAGAGTAATTACTTTCTTACTTATATTATCTCTGAGAAAATGATGTCTGATATCAATATGTTTAGTTCGAGCATGATGTGTAGTATTTTTGGATAAATTTATTGCACTAGTATTGTCACAATAAATTGGTGATTTTGAGATATTTAAACCAAATTTTTTTAAAGTTTGTTGCATATATATTACTTGAGAATAAGCCAAAGCAGCAGAAATATACTCTGCTTCGGTTATTGATAAAGAAACTGTGTTTTGCTTTTTACTAAACTAGGAAATCAGAGAATGCCCCAAAAAGTGACAAGTTCAACTTGTACTTTTTCGATCTGATTTACAACCAGCATAATCACATCACCGTAAGATATTGTGTAAAAAGAATCATTTTTAGGATAAAATAAGCCATAATCAAAGGCGTGTTTAACATATCTTATGATACATTTCACGGCTTTTAAGTGGGTCTCTTTAAGTTGGGATTGATATCTTACACTGAGACAAACACTATGCCTGATATCAAGTCTACTAGCAGTGATATAGAGTAGTGATCCAATCATTTCTCTATATAATTTTTGATCTACATCTTTCGAGAGATCTTCTTTACTTAGGTACTCATTGGTTGCCAAGGAAGTGGGTTTTCCACTTGCAGTAGTCAAACCAAATTTACTAACTAGTTCTTTAGCATATTTCTCTTGACTAATAAAGATACCATTATCTAATTATTTTATTTGTAATCCTAGAAAGAAGTTTAATTCACCCATATGACTCATCTCAAACTCTTTTGTCATTATTTCAAAAAATTCTTTATTCAGTTCAAAATTAGTTGATTCGAAAATGATGTCATCTACATAAACTAGTACTAGTTGAATATCATTTTTATTTCTTTTAATAAAAAGAGTATTTATCTACTTTACCAATTTCAAAATTTGATTGTAATAAGTAAGATCTTAGTCTATCATACCAGGCTCTAGGAGCTTGGTTTAGACCATATAGAGCTTTCTTAAGTTTGTAAACATGATTTGGTAATTTTACATTTTCAAAAAGTGGTTGTTGTTCAACATATACTTCCTCTTTTACAAATCCATTTAAAAAGGCACATTTAACATCCATTTGAAATAATTTGAAATTATTATGATTTGCGAAAGCAAGTAGAATCCTAATGGCTTCTAATCTTGTTACGGAAGCAAAGGTTTCATCAAAATCTATTCCTTCTTCTTGACAAAAACCTTGAGCAACTAACCTAGCTTTATTTCTAACAACCTCTCCTTGTTCATTCATTTTATTTTTATAAACCAATTTAGTTCCAATTATAGTTTTATTTTCAGGTCTAGGAACAAGTTCCCAAACATCGTTTCTAGTAAATTGATTTAGTTCTTCTTGCATATCCAAAATCCATGAATTATCAGTTGATGCTTCTTTTAGATTTTTGGGTTCAATAGTTGATATAAAGGCTACAATGCTCATTTTACTTAGTAGATTTCTAGTTTTAACAACAGATTGCATATCTCCTAGTATATTTTCTATAGGATGATCTTTTAAAAGTTTAATCCTTTTATTAGGATGGTTAATTTCATTATTAGTTTCAGTTGACTCTTGATTTTGAGTGATTAAATCCTCTTCATCATTTGTATCTTCAAATTTTTTGAGATTTTCATCGAATGAAACATGCATTGTTTCTTCGATGGTGTTAGTTTTTAAATTAAACACTCTATACGCTTTACTTCTGTTAGAATATCCGATAAAGATACCTTTGTCAGATTAGGGTCAAATTTATCTAAGTTATCCTTTGTATTTAAAATAAAAAATTTACTTATAAAAATTCTAAAATAAGATACCTTAGGTTTCTTTCTGTGAAGAAGTTCATAAGATGTCTTATCAGTTAAAGGTCTAATTAAAATTCTATTTAAAATATAACAGGCGGTAGCAAGTGCTTCTACCCAAAAATACTTTGGTAATTTACTATCTGAAAGCATAGTTCTCGCACACTCTTGAATCATCCTATTTTTACATTCTACTACCCCGTTTTGTTGTGGAGTTCTTGGAAATGAGAAATTGTGAGTTATTCCCTTTTTATTGCAGAATTCCTCAAACTTTTCATTTTCAAATTCACCATCGGGATCATTACGGATGGTTGTAATTTTTAGAGAAAGTTGATTTTGGATTCTTTTTGTAAAGATCATAAAACATTCAAAAGTATCACTTTTATGTTTTAAAAATATTGTCCATGTAAATCTAGAATAATCATCTACAATTACAAAATCATATTACTATAATTTATTGATAGAATTTGAGATGGACCAAATAAATCAAGATGAAGTAATTCAATAGGTTTTGAGGTTGAAATCAAATATTTTAATTTAAAGGAACTTTTTCTAAGTTTTCCTAATTGACATGCATCACATAGACTATCTACTTTAAAATTCATTTTAGGGAGACCTCTTACTAGATCATATTTTGACAGTCTAGATAAGAGTTTCAAATTCAAATGCCCAAACCTCTTATGCCAAATCCAAGGGTCGCTTGTATTTTCCAAAAGACACAAGTTATCATTTGAAACTTTCATACTAAGAATATAAATATTCTTTTTCCTAATTCCCTCAAATATTATGGTTGAATTATTACCTTTAATGTGACACTTATCTTTTTTAAATTTAATTTTATATCCTTTATTGCAAAGTTGACTAATACTGAGCAGATTATGTTTTAGGTTCTTAACTAGCAAAACATTAGTAATAATAGGAGTTTCAGAGTTACCGACTTTGCCAATGCCAATCACATTCCTTATGAGTTGTCTCCAAAGTTAACCAGTCCTCCGTCTTTGTATATTATATCATTCAGCATATCTGGATTGCCAGCCATGCATCTAGAGCATCCACTATCGAGTATCCATTTATTATTTTTGATCTGCACAATTTGTCCATTGTGAATTAATTCCTCAATACCCATAAAGCATGTTTCATGCACATCATACAATTTTGGTAGAGAACTTGAATTCGAATATTGATTATATGCAGACTCAAGAGACAATGATGATCTGAATATTTGTAAACTAGTATTAACAAGTTTTTTAAACATAGCCATATAAAAACTTTTTCAAAAATCATATTATGAAACTTTGAAAACCTTGCTCTGATACCAAATGCGAGAAATGCGGATTACGGATCTTAAGGCTAGAATTAACACTAGAGGGGAGGGTGAATAGTGTTTTAAGGAATTACTAAATCTTTTTGAGTTAATGTTAATTCGAATACAAATGTATTCAATATTCAGACACAGATATGATCATAGAATCAAAAACAGATGCAGAAATAAAATAAAAGAAATAAAGGAAAGAACACAACGGATTTTATACTGGTTCGGAGTTACCCTACATCCAGTCTCGCACACAAGTACGGATTTCCTTTCAAAAGCAATTGTACAATTACACCCTCGATTTCAAGGCCACGAGGTACACCATTCCATATTCACAATCCTCTGGGTAGAGATACTTGATTTTACGGGCAACAAGTTCACCTAATTGATTTCGTAGGCCACAATGACACCTTTCCTTGCTTGATTGATTTCGCAGGCTACAATCACACATTTCTCGCTTAGTTTATTACAAAGAAGCCTGTAACTCTGAATAGCACTGAGATCTTGTTGAGATAGTGATAGAGAATCAAACCAAAGATGATATAGTAAGATTGATGTTGATTTCGGCAGAGTAATGGTAAAAATATATATAAAGAAATGTGGAAGAAGAAGAGGAATGAAATCAGAGAAAATATGAATTAAAGTTCGTTTAAAACTGCCCCTATTTATAGCAGAACAACAGTCATGTCCATTCGTGAAAGGATATGACTAATAGACACTTGTTTTGAAATTCAAAATTTTGAAATCATCTGCCACCTTGTCGACAAGGGGTACTTGAGGTTGTGACATGCCAAAGGAAATTTTGGTAATTTGTTTTTCTTTTAAAATAACTTCTATCTTGTATTAAAATTATTTTTAAACTTTATAAATATACTTAACTATATTTAAAATACATAAATAAATATAGAGAAGATATATAAAATTTTACTATAATTTTATATTTAAATCTAAGTATAAATATTAAAAGTTAAATATATTATTATTAAAAGATAGTTTAAACCAAGGATAATTTGATTTCGAAAATAAAGATTATTTTGAGGCTAAAAATACTTAAAACCAGGATAGATGTTTTTGATTCTTTTAAAAGGAAGATTTTGAAATCATTTTTGAAAACAAGATATAATTTTGTAGAAAACATTTGAATGAAAGTTAGTGGATACAAAACATTGTTCCACTAGATTTTTCGTATGTTCCATCCTACTTATGGTTCCATTCCTTTAGCAGGCTCGAAGTGGATTCAATTCCACGAATTAATTGGATTTTAAGATGCGAGTGCTTTTCTAGGAGTTTTAACAAAATTCCTAATTAAATTACTTATTATTAAAATCTTGACTTCTTGATAATTTTGATACCCATGAGTCTTCAATCTTGATATCTTCAGTCTTGAGTCTCCATACTGTACAGTCTTCATTCTTAGTACATGCATGGTTAAATCTTCAATATACATATATATCTAAACTATAATGTTAGTATTTATATTTTATAATCTTATTCTATGGTTGTTGTCATCAAAACCATCTTCTCAGGGACTAACAAATTGGAGAGTATTAATGTAATAAAATATAAAGCAATCTTAACTATGCCCAAAGAGTAACAATTAATTGAATAAAAAGATTCAAATCAAATTAAATCAATTTATTGCAATTGAATTATAATTAGTTGTATTTAATTACAGCTAAAATTGAACTCATTAACATTTAATTGACATATAAATTGGTATTAAAATTTTGTAAATGTATAAGTAATCAAAAATGAAAAAATTGCTAATTATAAAATTTGAATTGAAAACTGATTTAATTAATTTAATATTAATTTATTTAATTAACGTGAAAATTGCAATTTTGGCCACTATCTCTTTTCAACGAAACCAGTTTCATCAGATCCGTAACAGGAATTATTGTAGGATTTCAAGTTTCGTAGCGATCGGGCTTGTCGTTTGATCGTACAGACTCGAAATGCGTAGAAATCAATTTAATTAAATTTAATTGAAATCAATTTGAAATAAGCTGATTTTAAAAGCTAACTTATTCGTAAGATGGAATTAGAACAAGAAACCTATTCCATTGAGTTTAAAATTGTCGAAAACATTTTGATATATGAGATGTCCCATTTTCGTTCCGTAGGCAAAACGGGCTTTTTGGGTCGCGTAGTATTTTCGATCAATCCAATCCGACCGATTTATTTCTAATTCAGACCTGCCTACATATAGGCTGGCATAAAGCCTAATTGTTTCTCACTCCTCGTTACTGTACGTACAATTCCATCTATCTACTTCTTCTTCTCGATGGCAGAAACAAAACCAAATTTGCGAACCCTAAATTCAACTTCCAAATAAATTTCAAAATCAAACTCCTCAAAACTATGTCATAATATATACCAATTTGATGCTCTCGACGAGCGCAAGTCAAACCTGCATTTTTTTTTTTGATTTGGATTTTTTTGTGTCCAGAATTCGAGGAATAATTCTCGGCCGTTCATCGCGCGTTAATCAACATCGCCTCATCGACGAATCAAGGATACCCTATTAAGGAGAGTGTCGAGTGGAATTCATCAAGGCAGGTGGCAAGGCAAGTCAATGGCTAGATCATCGGGAAAATTTGACCTAAGGTTAGCAAATTGTGGTGGCAGTTGCATCTTCGTTCAGCACGATGGATGCGCAGTGGTGGAGGGAGGTGTCATAGAGGGTGGCGCCTCGCTTGAGGGTGGCGTTGGCTGTGTCAAGGTGGGTGGGGCAGCCGTGGTTGGAAGGTCAAGTTTGATCTGATGATGTTGGAGGCATAGGGTTTCTCTGGTACGAAGAAAGGATGGTGACAGGGTGTGTTTCTACTGGCCCTCTTTTCTTTTAATTATTATTATTTAAAATTTGAATTTATCTTCTAATCAATGTATCTTTTGAATAGGAACTCAGATTCATGCGTAGTTTATTCCGTTGGGATCGTATTGAAATTTCGGACATATTGGAACGGGTTTGGATGAATTTTGAGACTGTTGAATTTTGAGCCTTATTTTGGACTTCAAGTCGATCTAAAATCAAATGTGAGTGTTTTAACCCACTCATAACCACTAAATTTTCTTATGTTGGTTGAATTGAATTTGTGACGCAATTTGTAACGGTCCTAAAATTTCGATCCCGAAATTTTCAGATAGTAAGGAAAAGAAGAAAAGAGATAGAAGAAGAAACAGAATAAAACATAGATTGTCACATTCGCAGCGGATAAAATATAATATCAAATAAAAATAATTATACAAAGGAAACTGTATCTGTTAATTTACATCAATACATCAGAGTTACAACACTTCACAATCGATGGACAGTTAAAATAACTTGTCCCAGATAAATAACAATATATCACAGTGGAAAGCGCTCCATACGTTCCTGCCATCCATCTCGCCTCCTGGGCTCCAGAACGTCCTTACCTGAAAATCTGTAATACTCGGTCTGACCCGAGCATTACACCCGGTTCAGGCTGGAAACCAGCGTGAGTAAACCCATGCAATATGAAATTATAAGCTTTAAACAAAATTGAAATCTCGGGTAACTCATACCTTACTACGAGTTCATAACTGGTCTGATCCCTAAGTAACTTTACTTAGTTTCAAAGGTCCGTATTATTCCATTCCAGCCTATTTATCTCATATATCAAATCTATATAGAATTATTTTAGATTGCAAATCGAAGTGGTTTCGGGTATTTGCTGATACCGATCCCGGTCTCTTCGAGTCCCATGTCATCTTACACAAGTTATTCAAATGAAATACAATTCAAACTTTAAATACAGGATGCCACTTTACACAACAATTCATCTCCATAGATAACCACATTATCATTGTCAACCAAATCATATCACTAAACATTTCATATCAGAAATATCAAATAATTCCAAGGCATTCAATATCATTCAATCATTCATAAAGAGGATCAATTAGTCACACCATTCCCTTTAATTTAAATAAACTTAAATTAATTACTTTAATCACTTTTAATCCTTCTTACTTAACATTATTTAATTACAAACCATTAATTAATCATCCCTTAATTATCCTCTTTAATTACATTTAGTAATTAGTCTTTAATTTATAAAACAAATTAATTAATCTTCACTCATTCACATTAATTACATTTATCCTTGACTAATTACTCAAACTAATTATCCTATAATCACTTACGTTGATTAATTATCCTTTAATTAATCAAACTTATTAATTGACTAACCCTTAATTAATTTCCTTAATTAACCAATCTTTAATAAATTAAACTAAGTAATTAATTCTTAATTACTTCCCTTAAGTAATTTACCTTTAATTACTTTCATCAAGCAATTATCCCTTTGGTTAATTATCCTTAATTACTTGATCATTAATTAATTTAATATTTAATTGCTAATTAAATTAATTAACCCTCAACAGATTAATCCTTTAATTACTACATTAAGTAATTATCATTTAAGTAATTAAACTCTAATTACTTAATTAATTAATGCTTAAATACAACCTAATTACATAATTAATTAACCACCAATTATTACTTAATTTTCCCTAATTATTAATTAACAATACTAATTACAAATTAATTAATCTCAATTTAATTAATCTTAAAACCCTAAATTGTTAATTAATTCTTAATCATAAATTAATTAAATTAATTAATTATTCCTTAATTACTTCATTAATTATCACACCTTGATTAAGTTTAAAAATAAATCATTTCCTTTATAATTACTTAATCAAAATATTTAAAACCATTTATCTTTTTAATTAATACATAATTTTATTTAAAAATTAAGTTTTAAAATATCTTTATGATTAACTTAACGAACTTTAAGTTATACAGATCATAAAATCTCATAATCACATGTCAAAGAAAACATATACATATGGGAAATTTTACTTAAGAAAAGTTTTATCTAAATTGATCTAATTTGCAAACACTTTGCTTTTCAAAACTTTAAAACATGTAAAAAAAACTCCATATTTCCTGCTTCGGGTCAAACCCGCTATCTACTCGAGTCCACCCTCAAGTTTTTCCTTCATCTCTACATCATTTAAAAACTTAGTTTAAATCTTTAACACTGTTATGTTGTACTCATGTGAACACGAGCTCATCCCCGAGCCAAACCCTTCCCCACTCAAGTATCTCTTCGACTAGCTCATGAACCCAAACACCCAGACACGAAAACGAAGTCGTGCATGTGCATAGCCCAACCACGCTGCCGCGACCATTGACGACTCATCCCACACATCGACGATGAACCCCATGATCGATTCCGACCCTCGCTCATTCGCCACGAAGTCCAAAATAAAAATCGAGCATCTCCATTCGAAACTGGAAACTCATCATCACCAGAAATTTCCCTTGAACCATCAATGCCAACCACCAGAGTTCCTCAAACTCCATCCACACCTCCGCCGACTTCCTACTCGACCTTTCCCCGAGGTCCGATGCTTCCCGATCCACCAGAGATGATGCAGCGATCAAGTATTCTGACCTCGACTAAAACTATCCTTAAACCCTAGTTTTACCCACCTCCGACGCCACAACCATCCATCACCACTTTCGCCATTTTTCCTGACATCAACAATCACCAAACAAGCTCTGACGGAAACCTTAACAACCAAGTGTTCGTCGACCGCCAGAAAATGGTCAAAATCCAATTTCTGTTCAACTTCGAATTGCTCCTTCAATTCCTAACTAAAAATCAAGATTTTCGTCTTAAAAATCCTAATTTTTATAGTAGATTCAGGCTATATACTTGAATCATTTAATAGTTGACAACAAATTTTACCAATTTTGATTTTTTATTGTATAACTATCCTCCTAATAAAAATTGACATTGATTTCTATCCAAACCATTTTTAAAGTTCAAATCATATCATTTCTAACAATTTATATTTGAACATCAAGACCTAAAATCAATCAGAGAGAGAACATTTGATATTTTTTTTAATCTGAGAATAAGGAACATAGCAGAATATTAATTCCAGACATGCATATAGAGATGACCACAGACATATATATATAGACACACATACACAAAATAATTAATTCCAACATGCTAACCATTATTGCCAATTCAAACATAAGTTTTCTACATGCAACATGGATTTAAAAAGATTAATTT
Organism: Allium cepa; assembly: GCA_030765085.1. Classification (NCBI taxonomy): domain Eukaryota; kingdom Viridiplantae; phylum Streptophyta; class Magnoliopsida; order Asparagales; family Amaryllidaceae; genus Allium; species Allium cepa. Next base: position 458,563,675 of record CM060932.1, read on the forward strand.
TTTTAAACCAAATTGTTTACTCACCTGTCTGGGTTTTGAACATAAGTGTAGATTTTAATTTGAAATCTGGAAACTGGAAGCTCAAAACTTTGAATTTGCTGTCATCTTTTAAAAACTGAAATGCTTTGTTGTTTGAGCTGGAAATCCTTTTAAATCTAAAGCTTAGTTGTTGAGAAGATTTATCTTTGAAATAGAGATGATCTTGCTAGATAAAATTTCTGGTTTTGAGAATTGTTTACAGGTTGAAGCTTGCTTGTTTTAGTGATCCAGGTTTTGATTGATTAATTTTTGGTTTAAAAATTTATGTACAGGCTTTAGTTTTGATCTGGTGTGAAATGTTTTACAGGTTTGTTTTCTTTGTTTTTTAAATGAGAATAGGAAAAATAATTGAAGAAAAAGGGAAAGATGAATGTATAGATTAAATTAGGATTTATTAAAAAAAAAGGTGACACTTGTTTAAAAACCTAAAACTTGTCATTAACATTAGTTAATCACCCTACGTTTGTTATTGTATGCATTAATCTCCTTACACTTGTGAAATGCATGTGAATAATATCTTTATATTATTTAAATTACTTTGTATTAGGTTTATGTTTTCATTTCATAAAGAAAAATATATATATATATTTCCTATTAAGTAAATACATATTTTAATTTATATAAATAAATCTTTTAAAGAAAATAACTTAAGACCAATTATATATAAAAGAAATAAAATCGTATATAATATATTTTTAAATCCAGAATATTTTAAAATATTTATCCTCTTGAATTTCCAATTCAAATTTAATTTCAATTAAAAATCAAATTTAAAATCAACCCATATATATATATATATATATATATTTAACAACACATTATTTGTTCTAAAGGAATAATTTTCCAATGATAAATAATTATTTAGTAGATTATAAAATAAATATTTATCCAGATATTTATAATTCAGCTTCTATTATAATTTCAAATTCACTATATATCCAGGTATCTTTTGTTATCAGAAATTTATCTGTCCAATCTATAAATCGGTATTTTCAATAGTTAATTCAGATGATTGTCCATTTATTTGATGCCCAAAAATCCGGGTTATCATATTTCTCCCCCTTTGAATCTTTTCGTCCTCGAAGAGGAACGAAGCCAGAATTTATTCAATAACTTAGAATCAGATAATTTATTCTTTGATCATTTTTAAAACACTTTTTAAATCTATATAATATTACTAAAATAGTTTTTATAAAAGTACTTTTATAACTCGATGTTTCAACAAGTCCATTTTTGTTCTCACAGAAATACGGTCATACGTTGATCAGGCGTAGGACTGAAAATCTGTAAGTACTTAGCAGACCCATTTTCAACATCCAGTGAAAACACGTGGAAAGTAATTTTTTTGAAAATATAGAAAACATTTTTGAAAATAGAGGAAATATCTTTGGTGAGAATGCGCTGGAAATCATCACCCCCATCCATGGTCGTAGTTAACTCGATGGTTATGTTGCTGTGACGCCCCACCTCTATACCCACGCTAGGCAAGGACAATACGGTGTAATGCCATCAACTAGCATGGAGAATAAGGGTGTTGAGGAGCAAACATCTGTATAATTGCTTTGTGCGAGTACCGATATGCCAGATAAAATATAACTTGCATTCTTTTCAAGAGGAAATCCGACATACCGACACAAACTCAAAGCTACAACACAGTGGCTATAACGTCTTCGGAAACAAATATAGAAATAAACATAACACAAATCAGTCACAGGTAATTCATATCACAAAGGAGGAAATAGATATGAATATATATATAACACATAAAAGGTGTTCATCAGAGTAGTGGTCTAAAAGATCCACAATGACACAAAAGAATAGCAACATGTGCTATAGAAAAGAATAAGTATACATCATAGAGTCTATATCTCAAATGTTTACAACAAAAACTACTAATCTAAGTAGTTAGCCAAAAGTCAAGGTGATAATCCCAGATGTGAAGTCAAGCAGAAGCACCTGTAACATCTCGGTCTGACCCGAGTATTATTTAATAAGAAAATAATAAACGGATTAGTCTAGCTATAAATATCAGATAAAATGATATAGACTAAGAGATATAACATAAACGTATAATAACCACAATACCACGCTGTGATAAGTATGTAATTGAAAATCAACAAGAGATTAATCAATATCACAAGAATCTTCTCAAAGATAAAAAGGAATGTCATACTCCTTATTTCATTCACCAACCCACAAATATTGACAACATATAAATGCCAATCATAAAATTGGTGAAACACAAATTCTAGAAATCATCAATAGAAATCGAGAAATCACAAAAAAAGGGGAGGCCTATCATAGAACGGGAGCATGAAAACTCACCAACACGTGTATCACAAACGGGGCGCTATCCCATGGTCGCTAACCATAGAGCCGGTGCAACGACGTAGTACAACGGTACGCCCGAGGAACCTGAAACTCGAATAGATCGGAACATCGACGTAGTACAACGGTACGTCCAATGAACCGAACTCCATAAAAGAATATGGGTCGCTAGCCCACAAGAATTGAGTCGAAACTCCAAAATAAATAGGTCGTTAGCCTATAATAAAAATGAGACGAAACTCAATAAAACAAGGTACTGTCCCCTACGTGGACAAAGAAACATAGCATATTGCTAGTCATAATCACAAAAATGATCGTCATGATCATCAAGAAGTGTCAATTACACTAAGCTAGTAAATATATGAGCTTAGCTTCATGTCCCATAACCACTAGCTTAACTTAAATATTTACGAACAAATTGTAGATCTCCACTATACAAATTGTCACAAGAGATTCAATCGAACAAGTCCAAGAATTAACCGATGAAGTAAACGCAAACGTTTCATACCACTTGTTTTACTTTGCCGTTTAATTAGATTTCTCATACGAATGAGGTAAAAGTTTGTATATACTAATAGATTGAAAAACGGTTTAAGAAAGGAGCTTTGTAATAAAATGGTGTTGAAATCGTTTTAATAAAAGGATTTTGATATTTACTACTAGTTTAGAAAACCTTTGAATTTTAAAGTGGCAACTCATGGAAGTGATTGTAGAAACAATCAATCATAAAAATTCACATACGAAGATGTGAATAAAGATCCAAAGAAATCGATAGCGAATCCATCAGAATGGATATTCCTAAAATTCCTGACGAAAAGAAGTCATCAAAATCAATAACAAATGATAGCAACAAATAGGGAAAGAACACGAATCGATTAAATTTGGAAACCACGCAAAATAATCGAAATGGCCAAAGCAGCAACAGGTCGGTCGGCCGGCTACAGAGCTCGGTCGACCGGACCCTGTTCTGGAAAATTTCTCAGGATGGTGGGTCGGCTGACTGAGCTCTGTAGTTGGTCGACCGAACCTGAGACAGAGGAGTGCTAGGCACTTTGAAAGCAGGTCGGTCGGCCGGCCTCAGACCTCGGTCGACCGGAGCATGTTTCCAGCACCTCCCTGCCTATCTAAGTGAGGGCCAAATCTCCACCAAATTGAAATCGGACGAGCAATGGACGCTAGGGGTTTATGCCAATCGACTACCCGGCCCTATAAGCTCTTTGATGCATCACAAAATCATGATCAAAGATCAAAGCTATGATTTTTAAGGATTTGGCTTTCAAAATACTAAAATTGGAATATTCACAAAACCAATCCAAATCAAAATCAATTGCACAAGAATAAGTGTTAGGAATTCATACCTAACAATTGAAGATAGTTATAGACTAAGATGTGAGATAAAAATCTCATATTTGAACCCAAAAACAATGAATGAGAAGCTTGAAGACAAGGGAAGATCAAACACACTTCAATCTTAACACAAGAAGATTGAATCTAAGCTTAAGAGAAACATTTCCCAAATTAGGTTTAGTAATTTCTGAAATTCAAGAGAGAAGGAGTTGGAGAAGATGAAGAGAAGGCTTACCAATGGGTTCTCTTGAATTTGGAGCTAGAAGTTGGATTTGCTAATGAAGACTAGGGCTTGGAGTTTTAATATGCTCTTCCACTCACCATTAATCTCTTTAGAACTGAAAAGTAGAGGAAGAGGGAGTGAATGAAGAGGGGGTTTCAGTTTGGGGTATTAAGTTGGCTTGGGCTGACCCCAACCCAAAGCCCTAAGTGTAAAAGTGGCAAAAATCAATTTACTCCAAACATATCGAAGCTTATACTCAAAAAGGTCGCAAACGGCATTTTGAACTCAATGGAAGGGGTCTCGAGTCCCAATTCGACTGTTTTCTAAAAGTAAGTTTTCGGACTAAAATCCGACTAACGATGAAATATTTAAATAAAATATTTAAATATTCGAATCGTCAAATATGCGGGTTGTTACAGACTCCCCTCCGTAAAGAAATTGCATCCTCGCAATATATAAGACGGAAATAAAAAGTAACAACCATAAAAGCATATTCAACACAAAAGAAATTTGAAATAAAAATAAAGTTCACCTTAAAGAGCACGGGAAAGTAAATCCGGATGTGTTCGCTCGATGAACTCCCTAGATTCCCAAGAACAATCCTTAGGATTTGAGGACCATTGAACTTTGACAAGCGAAACATCTTTATTTCGAAGTCGTTTGACTTCCGAAGCAATAATACGAATAGGATGTTGCTCAAAAGTTAGATTAGGCGAAACTTCAATTTCTTCCACAACGCCGGGCTCAAGAATAGAATCGGAATCTCGAAGGCATTTCCTTAGTTGAGAAACGTGAAACACGTCATGAATAGAAGAAAACTGAGCCGATAATAAAAGGCGATAAGCTACAGAACCAATACGTTCGGTGATGGAAAATGGACCAATATATTGAGGTGCTAATTCTCCCAATCGACTGAAACGTACAACACTCTTCATAGGTGAAACATGAATAAACACAAGATCTTCCACAGAAAATTCTAATTTCCTTCTTCGGTTATCGGCATAGGATTTTTGTCTATTTTGGGCTTCTTTCATCCTATGACGAATAAGATCAATCTTTTCTGTGGAATCACGAATAAAATCTGTACCTAAAACCAGCTTCTCACCGGCCTCAAGCCAACAAGAAGGAGAACAGCATGGCCTTCCATAGAGTGCCTCAAAAGGAGCTATACCAATACTAGATTGGAAGCTATTATTATAGGAAAACTCAACAAGAGAAATGTGATCTTCCCAACTTCCACTAAAATCAAGAACACATGCACGAAGAAGATCTTCAAGAGTTTGATTCACACGCTCGGTTTGTCCATTTGACTGAGGATGATAAGCGGTGCTAAAATTAAGCTTCATTCCTAAAGCTTTTTGAAGACTCTTTCAAAATCCACTAGTAAACAATGGATCATGATCGCTAACAATAGAAGTATGAACTCCATGCAATTTAACAATTTCTTTGATAAAAAGTTTGGCCAAGAGAGGAACGGTTCGATTGGACCGAACGGGAATAAAATGGGCGGATTTAGTGAGTCTATCAACTATCACCCATAAGCTATCATGACCTGAACGAGAACGGGGAAGGCCGTCTATAAAATCCATGGAAATTTGGTCCCACTTCCAAATTGGAATTTCTAAAGGTTGCAATAACACTTAACAAAGTTAGCAATATCAGATTTCATTCCCTCCCAATAATAAAGCCGCTTCATATCCGCGTACATTTTACTACTACCGGGATGAATGGTAAATTTCGAACGATGAGAATCTTCTAAAATATCTCTACGAAGATTACTAATATTTGGTACGATAAGTCTACAAAATTTTCGAATGCCGCCACAAGAATTAATATCAAAGTCTTTCATACTTTCAATATCGATTTTATCCCTAAAATTTTGGCCAAGAGGAGCCAATTCAGGATCTAGCCTTTGAGCTTCAAGAATGCGGTCTAAAAGAGAAGGATGAGCCTCAAGACTAGATAAAACAAGAGATTAACATAAATCGAAAACTCGATCTCGAATTTCACAAGTGGATAAAATTCCGAGATCATTCCATTCAGATATCATCATAGAAACAACCGCTTGTTGCTTGCGACTAAGTGCATCGGCCATGCGATTTCCCTTTCCGGGGGTATAAAGAATATCAAGATCATAAGTTGCAAGGAACTCGAGCCAACGTTCTTGATGCAAATTAAGTTCCTTTTGAGAAAATAGATACTTCAAGGATTTATGATCGGTGTAAAGAATAATTTTTCTCCAAAAAGATAATGACGCCAAATACGAAGGGCGAAAACAATAGACGCGAGCTCTAAATCATGAGTGGCATATCTAGTCTCGGCTGGCTTCAATTGCATAGAAGCATAAGCAATAACATGTTCTCTTTGCATAAGTACGACACCCAAACCAATGCGACTAGCACCAGTATAAACAATAAAATCTTGATTCCCCTCGGGAATAACAAGAATAGGAGCATCGGAAAGGAGTTCTTTTAATTTCTGAAAAGAAGCTTCACATTTGCCCGACCAAATGTAGTTAACACCTTTCTTTGTTAAGCTAGTAAGAGGCACGGAAATTTTTGAAAAGTCTTTGATAAAACGATGGTAATAATCCGCTAATCCAAGAAAACTACGGATTTCCGTCACACTCTCCGGTCTCTTCCAATTTTGAATCGCTTCAATCTTTGAAGGATCCACTGATATTCCGGATTCGAAAATTATATGACCGAGAAACTTCACACTAGATTGCCAAAAGTGGCATTTAGAAAATTTTGCAATTAATTGATTGCTCCTAAGAGTTTCCAACACAATCCGAAGATGCTTTTCATGCTCCTCCTCGGTTTTAGAATACACAAGAATATCATAAATAAAGATGAGAACAAATCGATCGAGGAAGTCTTTGAAAACTCGATTCATTAGGTCAACGAAATAAGCCGGAGCATTCGTTAAACCAAATGGCATAACAAGCCATTCATAAGATCCATATCGAGTAGGGAACGATGTCAAAGGAATGCTATCCTCTGCAATACGAAGCTGATGAAAACCGGTTGCCAAGTCCAATTGTGAAAAGACTCTAGCACCACTAAGTTGATCGAATATGTCATCAATTCGAGGTAAAGGATATTTATTTTTGATAGTAAGATCATTAAGCTAGCGGTAGTCAATGCAAAGTCTAAGTGTGCCATCGGATTTCTTCACAAAAATAGCCGAAGTTCCCCAAGGCGAGGAACTAGAGCGAATAAATTGCTTCGTTTCCAAATCGGATAATTGTATGCGCATCTCCACATTTTCTTTATTGGACAAACGATATGGAGGACGAGTAATAGGTTGAGCTCCAGGGGTAAGATTAGTTCTCAACTCAATTGCTCGCTTATGTGGTAATCCTAAAACGGGCTCAAATATGTCGGAAAATTCACCAACAACGTGAATAAGAGAAATGACGTCTTCCTCATCATCATCATCATTACGAGGATTTAAAGAATATAAAGATGCAGATAAAGTGGAATCCGAATCTTTGAGAATAATAGAAATCTGCTTAATAGATTGAGGATGTCTAAGATGAATAGTCCGCTCAGGACATAGGATATGAGCTTCATAACGGTTAAGCCAATCCATTCCCAAAATCATTCCAAAGCCTAAGTAACGCATAACATGCAAATCGGCTAGGAAAGAAAAATCGCACAAAATAATCTCCACATCTTTACAAAGCAAACTAAGAGTTGCGGATCCACCAACCGGATTCGCAACTCTCAAAGAAGTCATTAAAGCAACAACACTAAAGAAAAAGTATCAACAAGTTCCTTTGATATAAAAGAATGGGATGCACCCGTATCAAAAAGAACTCGAATGGGTTGATCACGAAACATAATAATGCCATCAAGGATAGAATGAGAAATACCTTGACCACGAGATGTGTTTCCAGGGGCTTTATCAACATTAAGCTTTCCCTCCTTCTTGCCTTGAAGTTTGCAGCATGAAGATAAAAGATGACCTGAACTTTTGCAATAGCGACAAAAGAGAGGTTTTGGACATCTATTGGCCTAATGGTCCTTAGAACCACAGTTGAGCATTTCCCACCACTTGGGATAGAAGTCTTAGTTTCCTAAGAGACTTGCTTCCCTTTCTTATTGTTAGGATAAGGACCCTTGAATTTATTAGGCCTCTTCTTGTTGGTGAAGTTCGGTTTAGCATTCCCAACCTCAACATCACTTACTCTATCAGCCTCTTCAAGTCGAAGAGCGATATCAATGAGTTGATCAAAAGAAACTTCTAATTTTAGAAGTAATGGCTTCTTAAAATTTTTGTTCAAGCCATAGACAAATCTTTGGTTCTTCTTCAATGGGGTGTTTATGTACTCAACCCCTATTTAGAAAGCGACTCGAAGGATGCGACATAATCTGCCACGGAGGATTCACCTTGAGCAAGGTCTATAAAACGACGAGCCAAAGTCACCTTCTTAGCTTCTGGCACAAATTTTAACTCGAAGCGCTCTCGGAATTTCTCCCAAGTAAGATCCGGTTCAATAATTTCAGAAATCAGAAGCTCGTACCAGTCTAATTCTCTTTCTTGGAGCATACTAGAGGCCACCTGAACACGGTGAAGATCAATAAGATTCATGCGAGAAAAGATTCGATCGCATGATCTCAGCCAAGCCTGGACTTCAACAATAGTTTCAGAACCTTTGAATGGCTTCCCACCCAAGTTGGTATAATCGTTACACAAGCGTGCAAATCCAGACTTAGGATGAGTTGGATCCGGATTGGAATCAGCTGCTTGAGCATTCTTTACTAGATCAAGAAGCTGCTGGGCAACTCCATCGTGGGGAGTAGCACTAGATTGACCGGCGCTGGGACGGCCAGGTCTAACCATTTCTCTTCCTTTAGAAAGAAAGAATCATAAAGAAAATAGGATGAATTGGTACGAAGACTCGAATTAAATCCTAAGTCACGACTCCTAAGAAGGACTTAGGACGATGATCCTTGTTAAATTATTCTACATTGTTCCGAAGTTTGGCTCTTGTGACGACCCAGAAATTTTAACAAATTAAAATTGGAATAATTAATCGATTTTAAATATTTAAAAGTTACTTTTAACTTGAAATTCAGGATATTAATATTTACTTGATAATTAAATCATTGAATTATATAGCTTAAATATTGAATTTAATAATTAAAATTGGGTAATTATGGAATCTGAGATTCTAAGCCAGTTAAAAATAATTTGAAGGCTTCTAAAATTTATAATGATGATACTGAAGATAATAGAATGGTTGGAATTTAATTTAAAGATGATTTGTTCAGTTTTAATAATATATCGTTTAAATTGACATTTAAAAAATAGCCTTCCGAGGCACAGTCTCAGAATTCGACGAAACCAGTTCCATTGGATCCGTAATAGTTAGTTATTATCGGATTTCAATTTTCGTAGCAATCAGAATTGTCGTTTGACCCTGGCAGCTCAAAACGCTTAGATTTATTTTAATCGATGTAATTTAATATCGATCGTTTAATTCCGTAATTCGCACATACGTTCCAATTAGCCTCCGAAACATGTTCCATTGTGTTCGGAACGCGGGTAAAACTTTATAATTGCCTAGCGGCACGCCGCGATGGTGGTTCAAAGTTTCGAGCGGGGTAAAGTGAGATATTTATAATTAAATATTTTAATCTGTTAAATCAAAAACCTTAGCTTGCTCTATACGACACCGTTCCCACTTATAACCCTCATACCCGTTCCTCTCTTTATTTTGAACGGCAGGTCGAACTCAAATCTCAAAAAGAAAAAAAATGGCCGAAGCCGTTTAACAAAAAAATGAGATGACAATCGAATTAATGGCCGCGTTCACCTGTAGAAAACACAAAACCTATCGCGTCCATAATTCTGAAACCAATTCGAGTTTGTTGATGTCGAGAGGCCAGAAGAGGGCGTGCGCTCGCGAGTGGGTGGTGGTAGCCGTCGTCGAGTTCAGCAAACTCGTCAAGCAATCGCGTGCGTACGCGAGGGAGATTGACGGCGATCTGGGCAAGTCGCGCAGTGCGCGAGAAATTCATGGGGCCGCGATGACATCGAGTGGGCCACGGCAAAGTCAGATATCGGCGAGGCTAGGGTTTTTTTTTCCGTTTAGGCAGTGGCTCAGTGTTTTGCGGTGAGTAAATTCATTTTTTTTCTTCTTTTCAGAGTTTGGAAGTTGAAAATTTCTTGGTTATTTGTGTAACTTGGATTCATCAAAAAAATTTGGAAGTTGAAGGTATATTGTTTTAAACTTAAACTTAAAAAAAAAGAGAAAAGACATGTATAGACAGGGGAATCGGGTTTGCTACAGTATAACGTATATTTAAGATAAATGTTTTAGTAATGTGTTTTAATATTTAACCAAGAGGATGTTTTCCTTAGGTATAATTAAGGTTTGATAATTTATAAAATAAGTTAAAGATTAGTTAAGTAATTTTGATTATCATTAGTGATTGAGTAATTAGTAATTAGTGTTTTACAAATCGGTAATTAGGATTTATAAATTAACAATGAAGGTCTAAGTTCATTTATTAAGTGTAATTAGTGTAGAATGATCAATAGATGGTTTGATAGGTCATTATCCAATGTAATTAATAAAATAAAACTACTTTGTGAAATTAACCAAGAGATTAAGGTAATTAATTAAGGAGAAATTTGATTTATTTAGTAAAGGAAATAAATGGATAATTAATTACAGGTTGAGATTAATCGAAAGTGATTAATAACGTGGTTGAATTAAAGAAATTAAATTAGTTTGGAACAAATAAAAGTAAAATATAATTGGAAATCATTAAGTTATATAATTCATGAAGTAATTAAGATCACTTATTGATTTTGGTTAATTAATATTGTGAAGTTAATTAAAGATAATTACTTGAATGCAATTGAAAGATAATTAATCCAGGGTGATTAATTAAAATGAATAATAATGGGTCGTTAAATTAATTGATTTGGAATTAATTAACGTTAGATGGAGGAATCTAAGTGATTGAGGTTTGAAATTTCAATTTGAATCAATTGAATTGATTTGTATGTGATCAAGCTTTGCTTATGGATGATGGAATGATATTGGATGTTTTGAATGAGTTAAAATCTATGATATGAAATGTTGAGTATTTCATTTGAATAACTTGGGTTAGGATAATATGAGTCTTGAAGAGACCGGGTTCGGGTATTAGGAATACCCGAAACCACTTCGGATTAAAAATAAATTGATGTGTGAAATCAATAGGCTGGAATATAACGATTCAAGTGAATTGGATTATTTTATCTAAGTTTGTTACTTAGAAATTGATGTGTGGTATAGGTGTTGCCTATAGCAAATTGTGATATGTTAAATTGATATAAGATACCCGGGTTTTATATAAGTTGTTTGCTTTAGTATTCCTTGTTAAATGGGTTTACTCACGCTGGTTTCCAGCCTGACCCGGGTGTTACTTTGGTGTAATGCTCGGGTGGCAAGTACGTATAGAGTATTTCCGCTGCAGTATTATTGTATTTCTGAGACATGATTACCGTATATATTCAGTGACGGTGTATATGTAAAACCTTGATGTATGAAAATGTAATCGTCAGATATAGTATCCTTTGTAAACTGTATTTACTTATTATTATATTTTATCCGCTGCGAATGTGAGTTGTTGATGTTATGTTCTTCCTCTTCTATCTTTTTCTTCTTTTTCATAACTATCTGGAATTTTCGGGTTCGAAAATTTCGGGTCGTTACATTTGGTATAAGAGCAGAAAGGTTAAGCGAGAACCTTGACTCTGGTGGGATTGCTCATTAAGGATAGAGTCAATAGTACCCTAGAATGAGTTGAGTGTGTGTGTGTGTGTGTGTGTGTGTGTATGAGCGCGTACTTGTTATTGTCTTATATAAAGATTTTAAGTGATTTCATAAAAAAAATTTGGTATGTAAAGAAATATTTCATTCTAATAAATATTAAGGCGATTGGTTGTTAATTATTGGAATTAAAATTTAGAAGTAATATAATACAACCAAATAGAAATTTAATTAATTGAAAATGAAATTCTAAAATTAGAATTCAGGAATTAAATTATTTAAAATCTTTAAATAAATGTAAGTTTGAAATGGGATTCAAACTGAAATCTAATCTTGAATTTATAGAAATAAGGATAATATAAAAAGGAAATGGGACTTGTTGCAAACAATGGTTTGTTTGAAATTTGATTTGAATTTAAAACCTAGGGTGGTTTAAATTTGTAAAACATGGCTGGGAGAGCCAAGAAATAAATATGTATATAGGTATGGATATACATGATATCAAAGATACTTTGAAATAAAAAGTTGAGTTTTGATTTCTCCTGAAGTGTGATGTAAAAACCCAAAGTAATATAAGTTTTGAACCTATAAGAGGGAAAGAATTTTGAAGTTTGAAGCGGGAATTCAATTTGAGTGAAGTTGATTGAATTAAGTAAATTGGAATTTAACTTGGAAAGTTAAATGGTGATTTGAATTGGGAATTTGTGTGAGCTCAAAACGGGTTTGAGATTTAAAAATTGAGAATGGATGGACATTTGAAAATAAATTCGATGATACCATCCTATTGTTAATAAAAATCTTTAAATTGAGAATGGTATTGTATAAATAAAATAAATTTGAATAATTGAATTGTAAAATAAACTTGTTTAAGTACTGGCTTCAAGCTGGAAGATAAAATTGAGTAATAAATTAAATTCTTAGAATAAAATAGCATTGAACTCTTATTTGAACCTTGAAATACATAAGTAAAGATAATATAAAATGAAATTTTGAGAATTGGACTCTGAAATTCAATTGATTAAAAACTTTAAATAAAGGTTAATTTGGGTTAAAGAGATAAATCAACCTTTGAGAATTTAACTCGAATTGATATAATTCGAGGCAGTTTAAATTAAATGGATTAAAATTGAATTAGTTCAAAATTTAATTTGGTTTGAATTAATTGAATTGGTAATGTAAGATGTATAAGATTAGGAATTTAAATGGGAAATTGAATGGAATTATATGTAAATGAGATTATAATTTGAAATAGAATTCCAGAGAATATTTGAAAATAAAGTAAGATGAAAATTCCAGAGTAATGTTTAAATAAAAATTGGATGGATTGGAAATTTGAAATTTTTGGAAAATTTAAAATTCCTTTGGATTTGAAAGTGGTTTCCAAAGGTTTTGGAGAAATAATAGCACTATTTCAAAAATATTTTTGTGTTGGATTTGAAATCTGGGAGATTTGAAATCAAAAATATTTGGAAGTGTTTTTAGAGAGATAAAAGCATTGAACTCTTTTGGTTACTGGAAAATAACGTCAGTGATGACTGCAGCATCATCGATGTTCATTTTCAAGTTTCTAGAAGAGAAATTGCTACCAAATTGTTTTAAATTGGAATTGTTTGTGAACTGGGTTTGGTTTTGAAGTTCAAGGGGATAAATGAATTTGCCAAAGAATTTTGTATATAGTTGAATTCTAAGGTGATATTGAAATTTTGGAAATTTGTTTAACCTCTGGAATCTTGATTAAATGTTTATGGAATAATAAAAATATATCGGCTGAATAAAATGTATAATTCTGAGTTAAAAGCAAAATGTGAATGTAATTGATTATAAAATGGAAGTTGTAAAATTGAAATTATAATTAAAGTTGTACAAGTTTAAAGACTAAATGTAATTTGATTTGAAGTTGGAACTAAATTGAGAATCAATTCAACTTGAATTGGGATTAAATCAATTTCAATGGAAATTGAAGTTAGAATTGAATCAATTTAAATGGTCGTGGGAGTTTAAATTGAATTGTTGGGGGAAGTGAACAGTTTTGACTCTGGACTATTTTTAATTTAATTGTTTTGATGTGAACTTATTTTTCCAAGCTCTTAAATATATATCACTTTTCTTTCTTAAAGCCTAATTATTTTATACTTGTTTACCATTATTTTTGGAGCTATTTAACCAATTTTCAATTGCTTACTATCCTCATCACTATATTTCAACTATGCTATAAATTAATTACTATTTTACAACTATTTTTCAATTATCTAAGATTTCTATAACTATTTAACTATTTTTCAATTATTTTACCATTAGTCAACTATTTTATAGCGATTTGGCAAACTAATAATTATTTTTCAACTACTTGTCTATTTTTAAAATTTTCAAGCTATTTTCTAAAATAAATTGGTCGGAGTTCAAACTGTTATTGATTTAAATACCCAACTGAGATAAGGATTGAAGTGATAATCTGGATGGGGATTAAGGCAAATGTGAATAAGTGAGTGGAAATTTAAGTGAATGTGAATGGAAACGAAATTGATTGGCTAATAACCAATGAAGCTAAATACGTAGGATGTACGTATATTATTCTATTCGCATAGTGGTTTGATCCAGATTCAAGCACAGAATTTCGAGATAATTTATCGGTCTAAGTTGGGATTTTCCACTCGCTTTTCGACGGCGAACCTGGATATGGATTGTTGATTGGTTCTGGATATTCTCTATCATAGTTATAGCTATGCAAGGAGAATGACGGTTTCTGATCAAGAAACCAGATCTGAGACCGCACTAGGAAGTCGGGTGGACGATACTAGTTCGGAAGTGAAATTGTGTGATCGAGCGAGCGATCAGATTGGTAGCGTACGGATGATAGGAGTACATCGTACGGATTTGAATGAAATTGATTTTGAAAAGAGTAATCAAATTGGGATATTTGATTTTGAATAAACAAAGTTATATATATCTTTGTTGTATAAGATCAATCTTTCCTTGTTAAATCTATTGCCAAAAGAAAAGGATTTTTGAAGGTGTTTGAAGTATAAAAAGGAGTTTTATACAAGTTTGAAAAGATCCAAAGTTTTTAAATTTTATATATCTGAGTGTATATATATAAAGGATCTTATGAGGAATTTGAAAAAGGTTTTGAGAACCTTTGGATTTGGAAAGGCTTTTGATTTTTGGGTAAAATCAATATTGAATTTGGAAAGCCTAGTTTGTGAATTATCGATTTTGGGATAATCGATTTTGTGTAAAGAAGCTTTGTATGAGATCATACTAGGTGTATGATTTGAAGATACTATATGTGTATGGTATAAAGTGTTTTGATGATGGCTCTGGGGAAAAAGGCGCTTCCTTGAAATGAACTTCTCAGGAGTGCCATAGGGTGGTGCTGCCTTGAGCCCAAGAGGGTTCTAAAGTTGATCCTGTAAGGAGTCTGGACAAAACTAGTTCCTGAGGATTATGTGAGTTGAGTATATCATAGCGTAAGTCGTGTGTGCCGTTGAGAGGCAACAGTCTGCGTTTGATTTTATATCGGTAGACTGCGACACTATGGTATACCACATAGCGAAAGTCGTGTGTGCCGCTAAGAGCCAATAGTCTGCGTTTGAGTTTATCTCGGTAGACTGCGACCTATGTAGGAGTGGAGAGGTTTCATTTCGATAGCGAAATCAGAGGCCGCGGAGAGCCTGTAGTTACATGGACTTTTGCTGTGACCGCAACGTAACCCTGGATGTAACTGTGATCTGTTGTGTGGGATCCATGGCGTAATTGAGAGGTCGTGGAGAGCCTGCAGTTACATGGACTTTTGCTTTGACGGCAACGTAACTCTGGGATGTAACTGTGACCATGGATGGGGGTGATGATTTTCAGAGCATTCTCACCAAAGATATTTTCTCTATTTTCAAAAACTATTTTCTATATTTTCAATAAAATTATTTTCTAAATATTTTCACTGGGTGTTGAAAACGGGCTTACCAAGTACTTATAGATTTTCAGTCCTACGCCTGATCAACGTATGACTGAATTTCTGAGAGAACAAGGGTGGGCTGGTTGAGACATCGAGTTATAAAAGGTATTATTATTTTTTATAAAAAGCTATTGTATTAAGTATGATGTGAATTTAAAGGCATTTCTAAATTTTTTAAATAAAGATGTTAGAATCTTGGAAAATCAAGGAAAACCAAACTGGAGTTTTAAATGGAGTGACTTTCTAATTAAAATCGAGTACTGATGTAGAAATTGGAAATAAGGTAATGGAGTAATAATTGTTCGATTGAGTATGATAATACAATTTAACTTGGGGAAATAAAATAAATGGTAAGTTAATAATGGGATTTGGAAATGAATTCGAATTTTAAATAGAATTCGACTTAGATTTGATAATGAATTAAAAAGAAGAAATGTTGTAAAATAAAAATAAAAATGAATTGGAATCAATTTTAATTGGTTATAAAACTTAAGTAATTACTGATTCACATGGATATTATCAAATTGCGTAGAAATGTTTGTCGTTTAAGGTAAAAGAGATTTAATTAAATTCTATGAATTAGTGAAAGCAAATATAATTGATTTTTGAATCAATTGTTATGAATACGAGTTTGTTTTGCTTAAAAATGAATTGAGTGCAAGCAATTGTATTGTAAACCCTTAAATTGAATGAAATGGCATACGAATTGATTGAAAGCAGTTGAATCAGCTTTAAGATTATATAAATCTCTTCTGGAAAGGTTTTGGTGCTTGTTGCTTATGATATACATGTGTTTAGCTATTGAAAGTAAGTTAAAAGCTAATAAATTTTCAATGTATGGCACTTACATATTTAAATTGAGTAAGTACAGGTATCGGGGAGCTGTTTGGTTGATTTGGATTGCGCTAATTGCTAATATAAATAAGATGCTTGCTTAAAATGCTAAATAAGGTACGCCTACGCAATAAAAATAGGAAATATGAACCGTCTTTGCTTTTTCCGACTGGGTGGGTCGATGTATACATATTTATATCTCTTGTCAAATTGCAAAAGCTCCTCCGTACAAAGAAGACTTTGCCAAAGTTTTTTAAAATTTTGGGAGTTAGAAAATTTTTGGAAAATTTTATTAACGACAAAACAATTTCAAATTTGAAACCAAAGTAAATTATTAAATGAAACTAATATGAATCAGTTATAAATAGAAAATAAAATTTAATATTCATAGTTGAAGACGAATTGAATTCGCATGGAAGAGGGCAACTAATTTGTATAGAGGTATATGTGAAACTTCTATAAGGGAAGTATAAATGATTTGTAAGTTACAATTGAATATTGTTGCTAAACAAGATATGCAGGTATTAAAGGAAAAAGGGAATTGGATTTGATTCCAAAAGATAAATGTGAATTGCCCGACAAAGAGGTACGTATTTAAATTTCTGGATGAAATTGGATTGGGTTTTTGATGTAGCCACTAGACTTTTGTTTTCTTTTGGATTTGAGAGCCCATAGAGGCCTTTTGTAGTAGTACCGAGCTAGCCGCGCAAAGGAGATGCTGGCAAAAATTTTCCGGAATTTAGGGAGTTAGAAAAATTTTGAGGAAATTTTGATAATTCGAAATTTGGTTTTAAAATTGAAATTTAAATGATTGACAAGAGGGTATTGTTTGATACTATAGAAGGTTTTGGGAAGTTGGTTAAGGTGATAGTGGGTCTTTAATAAAGGATAGTTGGTTGGATGTTGAATTGTGAGTTTTGGGAATTATAAACGGGTATCGGACCATTCTTCCTATCTAGTAATTTCGGGGACGAAATTCTTTTAAGGGGGGAGGAATGTGACGATCCAGAAATTTTAACAAATTAAAATTGGAATAATTAATCGATTTTAAATATTTAAAAGTTACTTTTAACTTGAAATTCAGGATATTAATATTTACTTGATAATTAAATCATTGAATTATATAGTTTAAATATTGAATTTAATAATTAAAATTGGGTAATTGTGGAATCTGAGATTCTAAGCCAGTTAAAAATAATTTGAAGGCTTATAAAATTTATAATGTTGATACCGAAGATAATAGAATGGTTGGAATTTAATTTAAAGATGATTTGTTCAGTTTTAATAATATATCGTTTAAATTGACATTTAAAAAATAGCCTTCCGAGGCACAGTCTCAGAATTCGACGAAACCAGTTCCATTGGATCCGTAATAGTTAGTTATTATCGGATTTCAATTTTCGCAGCAATCAGAGTTGTCGTTTGACCCTGTAAGCTCGAAACGCTTAGATTTATTTTAATCGATGTAATTTAATATCGATCGTTTAATTCCTTAATTCGCACATACGTTCCAATTAGCCTCCGAAACATGTTCCATTGTGTTAAGAACGCGGGTAAAACTTTATAATAGCCTAGCGGCACGCCGCGATGGTGGTTCGAGTTTCGAGCGGGGTAAAGTGAGATATTTATAATTAAATATTTTAATCTGTTAAATCAAAAACCTTAGCTTGCTCTATACGACACCGTTCCCACTTATAACCCGTATACCCGTTCCTCTCTTTATTATGAACGGCAGATCGAACTCAAATCTCAAAAAGAAAAAAAATGGCCGAAGCCGTTTAACAAAAAAAATGAGATGACAATCGAATTAATGGCCGCGTTCACCTGTAGAAAACCCAAACCCTATCGCGTCCATAATTCTGAAACCAATTCGAGTTTGTTGATGTCGAGAGGCCAGAAGAGGGCGCGCGCTCGTGAGTGGGTGGTGGTAGCCGTCGTCGAGTTCGGCAAACTCGTCAAGCAATCGCGTGCGTACGCGAGGGAGATTGACGGCGATCTGGGCAAGTCGCGCAGTGCGCGAGAAATTCATGGGGCCGCGATGACATCGAGTGGGCCACGGCAAAGTCAGATATCGGCGAGGCTAGGGTTTTTTTTTCCGTTTAGGCAGTGGCTCAGTGTTTTGCGGTGAGTAAATTCATTTTTTTTCTTCTTTTCAGAGTTTGGAAGTTGAAAATTTCTTGGTTATTTGTGTAACTTGGATTCATCAAAAAAATTTGGAAGTTGAAGGTATATTGTTTTAAACTTGAACTTAAAAAAAAGAGAAAAGACATGTATAGACAGGGGAATCGGGTTTGCTACAGTATAACGTATATTTAAGATAAATGTTTTAGTAATGTGTTTTAATATTTAACCAAGAGGATGTTTTCCTCAGGTATAATTAAGGTTTGATAATTTATAAAATAAGTTAAAGATTAGTTAAGTAATTTTGATTATCATTAGTGATTGAGTAATTAGTAATTAGTGTTTTACAAATCGGTAATTAGGATTTATAAATTAACAATGAAGGTCTAAGTTCATTTATTAAGTGTAATTAGTGTAGAATGATCAATAGATGGTTTGATAGGTCATTATCCAATGTAATTAATAAAATAAAACTACTTTGTGAAATTAACCAAGAGATTAAGGTAATTAATTAAGGAGAAATTTGATTTATTTAGTAAAGGAAATAAATGGATAATTAATTACAGGTTGAGATTAATCGAAAGTGATTAATAATGTGGTTGAATTAAAGAAATTAAATTAGTTTGGAACAAATTAAAGTAAAATATAATTGGAAATCATTAAGTTATATAATTCATGAAGTAATTAAGATCACTTATTGATTTTGATTAATTAATATTGTGAAGTTAATTAAAGATAATTACTTGAATGCAATTGAAAGATAATTAATCCAGGGTGATTAATTAAAATGAATAATAATGGGTCGTTAAATTAATTGATTTGGAATTAATTAACGTTAGATGGAGGAATCTAAGTGATTGAGGTTTGAAATTTCAATTTGAATCAATTGAATTTATTTGTATGTGATCAAGCTTTGCTTATGGATGATGGAATGATATTGGATGTTTTGAATGAGCTAAAATCTATGACATGAAATGTTGAGTATTTCATTTGAATAACTTGGGTTAGGATAATATGAGTCTTGAAAAGACCGGGTTCGGGTATTAGGAATACCCGAAACCACTTCGGATTAAAAATAAATTGATGTGTGAAATCAATAGGCTGGAATATAACGATTCAAGTGAATTGGATTATTTTATCTAAGTTTGGTACTTAGAAATTGATGTGTGGTATAGGTGTTGCCTATAGAAAATTGTGATATGTTGAATTGATATAAGATACCCGGGTTTTATATAAGTTGTTTGCTTTAGTATTCCTTGTTAAATGGGTTTACTCACGCTGGTTTCCAGCCTGACCCGTGTGCTAATTTGGTGTAATGCTCGGGTCAGACCGAGTATTACAGATTTTCAGGTTAGGACGTTCTGAAGCTCAGGAGACGAGCTGGGTGGCAAGTATGTATAGAGTATTTCCGCTGTAGAATTATTGTATTTCTGAGACATGATTACCGTATATATTCAGTGACGGTGTATATGTAAAACCTTGATGTATGAAAATGTAATCGTCAGATATAGTATCCTTTGTAAACTGTATTTACTTATTATTATATTTTATCCGCTGCGAATGTGAGTTGTTGATGTTCTGTTCTTCTTCTTCTATCTTTTTCTTCTTTTTCATAACTATCTGGAATTTTCGGGTTCGAAAATTTCGGGTCGTTACAGCTCTAATACCAAGCTGTGACGCCCCACCTCTGTACCCACGCTAGGCAAGGACACTACGGTGTAATACCGTCAACTAGCACGGAGAAGAAGGCTGTTGAGGAGCGACCATCTGTATAATTGCTTTGTGCGAGTACTGATATGCCGGATAAAATATAACTTGCATTCTTTTCAAGAGGAAATCCGACATACCGGCACAAACTCAAAGCTACTACATAGTGGCTATAACGTCTTCGGAAACAAATATAGAAATAAACATAACACAAATCAGTCGCAGATAATTCATATCACAAAGGCAGAAATAGATATGAATATATATATAACACATAAAAGGTGTTCATCAGAATAGTGGTCTAAAAGATCCACAATGACACAAAAGAATAGCAACATGTGCTATACAAAAGAATAAGTATACATCATAGAGTCTATATCTCAAATGTTTACAACAAAAACTACTAATCTAAGTAGTTAGCCAAAAGTCAGGGTGAAAATCCCAGATGTGAAGTCAAGCAGAAGAACCTGTAACATCTCGGTCTGACCCAAGTATTATTTAATAAGAAAATAACAAAAGGATCAGTCTAGCTATAAATATCAGATAAAATGATATAGAATAAGAGATATGACATAAACGTATAATAACCACAATACTACGCTGTGATAAGTATGTAATTGAAAATCAACAAGAGATTAATCAATATCACAAGAATCTTCTCGAAGATAAAAGGGAATGTCATACTCCTTATTTCATTCAGCAAGCCATAAATATTGACAACATATAAATGCCAATCATAAAATTGGTGAAACACAAATTCTAGAAATCATCAATAGAAATCCAGAAATCACAAAAAAAAGGGAGGCCTATCATAGAACGGGAGCATGAAAACTCACCAACACGTGTATCACAAACGGGACGCTATCCCATGGTCGCTAACCATAGAGCCGGTGCAACGATGTAGTACAACGGTACGCCCGAGGAACCTGAAACTCGAATAGATCGGAACATCGACGTAGTACAACGGTACGTCCAATGAACCGAACTCCATAAAAGAATATGGGTCGCTAGCCCACAAGAATTGAGTCGAAACTCCAAAATAAATAGGTCGTTAGCCTATAATAAAAATGAGACGAAACTCAATAAAACAAGGTACTGTCCCCTACGTGGACAAAGAAACATAGCATATTGCTAGTCATAATCACAAAAATGATCGTCACGATCATCAAGAAGTGTCAATTACAATAAGCTAGTAAATGTATGAGCTTAGCTTCATGTCCCATAACCACTAGCTTAACTTAAATATTTACGAACAAATTGTAGATCTCCACTATACAAATTGTCACAAGAGATTCAATCAAACAAGTCCAAGAATTAACCGACGAAGTAAACGCAAATGTTTCATACCACTTGTTTTACTTTGCCGTTTAATTAGATTTCTCATACGAATGAGGTAAAGGTTTGTATATACTAATAGATTGAAAAACGGTTTAAGAAAGGATCTTTGTAATAAAATGGTGTTGAAATCATTTTAATAAAAGGATTTTGATATTTACTACTAGTATAGAAAACCTTTATATTTTAAAGTGGCAACTCATGGAAGTGATTGTACAAATAATCAATCATAAAAATTCACATACGAAGATGTGAATAAAGATCCAAAGAAATCGATAGCGAATCCATCAAAATGGATATTCCTAAAATTCCCGAAGAAAAGAAGTCATCAAAATCAATAACAAATGATAACAACAAATAGGGAAAGAACACGAATCGATTAACTTTGGAAACCACGCAAAATAAGCGAAATAGGAAAAGCAGCAACAGGTCGGTTGGCCGGCTACAGAGCTCGGTCGACCGGACCCTGTTCCGGAAAATTCCTCGGGATGGTGGGTCAGTCGACTGAGCTTTGTAGTTGATCGACCGAACCTGAGACAGAGGAGTGCTAGGCACTTTGGAAGCAGGTCGGTCGGCCGGCCTCAGAGCTCGGTCGACCGGAGCCTGTTTCCAGCACCTCCCAGCCTATTTAAGCGAGGGCCAAATCTCCACCAAATTGAAATCGGACGAGCAATGGACGCTAGGGGTTTATGCCAATCGACTACCTGGCCCTATAAGCTCTTCGATGCATCACAAAATCATGATCAAAGATCAAAGCTATGATTTTTAAGGATTTGGCTTTCAAAAAACTAAAATTTGAATATTCACAAAACCAATCCAAATCAAAATCAATTGCACAAGAATAAGTGTTAGGAATTCATAACTAACAATCGAAGATAGTTATAGACTAAGATGTGAGATAAAAATCTCACCTTTGAACCCAAAAACAATGAATGTGAAGCTTGAAGACAAGGGAAGATCAACCACACTTCAATCTCAACACAAGAAACTTGAATCTAAGCTTAAAAGAGAAACATTTCCAAAATTAGGTTTAGGAATTTCTGAAATTCAAGAGAGAAGGAGTTGGAGATGATGAAGAGAAGGCTTACCAATGGGTTCTCTTGAATTTGGAGCTGGAAGTTGGATTTGCTAATGAAGACTAGGGCTTGGAGTTTTAATTTCCTCTTCCACTCACCATTAATCTCTTTAGAACTAAAAAGTAGAGGAAGAGGGAGTGAATGAAGAGGGGGTTTCAGTTTGGGGTATTAAGTTGGCTTGGGCTGAACCCAACCCAAATCCCTAAGTGAAAAAGTGGCAAAAATCAACTTACTCCAAATATATCGAAGCTTATACTCAAAAAGATCGCAAACGGCATTTTGAACTCAATCGAAGGGGTTTCGAGTGCCAATTCGACTATTTGCTAAAAGTAGGTTTTCGGACTAAAATCCGACTAACGATGAATATTTAAATAAAATATTTAAATATTCGAATCGTAAAATATGTGGGTTGTTACAGTTGCCATCTTGGCAAAATCCATAGATAACTGTAGGCACTGTGCGCCCCTCGATTACACTATGGAACTCGCTACAGATTGTAGCTACAACCGGGGTTACGTTGTTATCACAACAAAAACCCATATAACTGTAGGCATGAGCGCTCTCGAATTCCACTCCCAAAGGAATGAAACTACTCCACTCCACTAAACCATAGATCGTAGTCTACCGATGTTACGTTGCCTTCCTGGGAAAATCAAGCGTAGACCGTTGACACCCACATCCAAACGATTTTCGCTATGGTCCACAGTAGATCGCAACGACATTGAGTTACATTGTCGTTGCAGCATAACCCAAATGCCTCTATATGCATCAGCACCCTCGACTTTCGCAACCCAATAATCCTCAGGAACTTCAGTTTGTCCGGACTTCCTCATAGGATCCACTTTAGGATCCAACTTATGGTACTCCTGAGAAGTTCATTACAAGGAAGCGCCTTTTCTCGAGCCATTTCAAAACACTTTATATTATACACATATAGTATCTTCCAAATCATACACCTAGCATGAATCCCATATAAATCTCCTTTTCTCAAAATCAATTATTCCAAAATCGAAAATTCTCAAACTAGGCTTTCCAAATGTCCAAAATTGATTTTTCCCCAAAAATCAAAAGCCTTTCCAAATCCATAGGTTCCAAAAATCAGTCCTCAAAATCATTCTCATAAGATCCTAATAGATATATATAACCTTGGAAAATCTTTGGATCACTTCATACTTGTATAAATTCCCTTTTTATACATTAAATACTTTTCAAAAACCCTTTTCTTCCGGCAATAGATTCAACAAGGGGAGTTTATCAGTTATATATACTTAACTTTGTTTATGCCAAAACAATATTCAAGCTTGATTATTCTATAAAGTCACTTATCATATTACTTACTTTCATAAGTAAATTTCTAACATAGAAATATCCAATTTCCACTTTATTTCATCATATATCTCATAAAATATACTTTTCATTTAAAAATCATTTACAATTCTTATCCATAAATTTTCAATGTCAATTTCATTCAAGCCCGTAAAATGTACATATATCATCCGTAGGCAAATCAATCTGATCGCTCACTCGATCACACAATTTCTCTTCCGAACTAGTATCGCCCACCCGACTTCCTAGTGCGGACTCAGATCTGGTTTCTTGATCAAAAACCGTTATTCTCCTTGCATAGCCATAACTTTGATAGAGAATATCCAGAACTAATCAACAATCCATATCCAAGTTTGCCGTCGAAAATTGAGTGAAAAGTCCGAACTCGGATCGATGTACTATCTTGAAATTCTATGCTCGAATCTGGATAAATCACTATGCGAATAGAATAATATACGTACATCCTATGTATTTATCTCCATTAATTATTAGCTAAATCAATTTCTCCTTTCTATTCACATTTCCTTTAATTCTTTATTCATTTATTCACAATTGCCTCAATCCCCATTTGGATTATCACCTCAATTCTTATCTCAAATAGATATCTAATCATAAACAGTTTGCACTCTGACCGGCATAAATGTAGAAAATAGCTTGAAAAGTTAAAATAGATAAGTAGTTGAAAAATAATTACTAGTTTGTAAAATAGCTGTAAAATAGTTAAGTAATTGTAAAATAGTTGGAAAATAGTCAAATAGTTATAGAAATTTTAAATAATTGCAAAATAGTTGTAAAATAGTAATTAGTTATAAAGTAGTTGAAAAACAGTAATTAGTTTATAAAACAGTTGAAAAATTGTTAAATAGTTCCAAAAATAATTGTAAATAAGTACAAAATAGTTTGGCTTTAAAAAGAAAAATTGTTTATAGTAAATGGCTTGGAAAAATAGATTTAAGAAAGCTTATATCAGAATAATTTGTTTGAAAGTAGTTCAGTCCCAAACTGTTCCACTACCAATCTTTATTCCAATCTATTCAATTTTAAATTTCCACTTCCTCTTAACATTGATTCAATCTCAAATCAAATTAAACAACTTCAATTCCCACTCTAAATTTAACTTTATTCCACTTCGATTTCAATCTCAATTTATTCAAATAATTTTCAAATTGAACCAATTTTCAATTTTAATTCATTTCAACTCCAATTTGAATTAATCCTAATTCAAGTTGAATTAACCTTGATTCTTTCCAAATTCAAATCAAATTCCATTTGAATTTGAAACTATCCAAATCACAATTCCAAATTATTCAAACCAAATTTCAATTTGAACTAATTTCAAATTCAGTTTCACTTTAAATCATCTCGATTATATAAATTCGAGTTAAATTTTCAAATGTTGGTTTAACCTCTTAAACCAAATTAACCTTTATTTAAAGTCTTTAAATAATTTAATTCTGTGTCGAACTTTCACATCTTAATTTCAAAGTAACTTCATCTCCATAAGCTCAATTTCCTGATTAAAGTTCCATTTCCATTTAATTTCTACAATGGACATAAATATTACTCCAATCCATTTCTTAATTCATTTTAAACTACACAATTCACAATTTCAAAATTATTGATAATAACGGGATGATATTAGGATAAATAAACATCCAATTTATTTAAAAACATCCATCAATAACATTCACTACCCCTTCCCAGATCTCAAACCTGTTTGAGATCACACATAACTCCCTTCCAAACAACCCATTTAACTTCCCTAAGTTAAATCTCAATTTAATCCCGTTAACCTTACTCAAATTTAAATTCCCACTTTAAATTTTTATCACTTAAAAGTTCAATATCATATTTTACTTTGGGTTTTTACATGACACTTTAGGGAAAATCAAAACTCATCACTTTAGAGTTAATTTCAAATCATCATTGATATTATGTATATCCACACATATATACATATTTACTTCTTGGCCCATCAAGCCAAATTTTAAAATTTAAACCACCTTTGGTTTTAATTCAAAACAAATTTTCTTTAAAATTTTCAAACATCTCTTATTTTAAAATAAGATCACATTCAAAATAGTCTGAGTAACATTTTGAAAACAATTTCAGATGTTTCTAGACTTAGGATTCAAAACATCACAATTTAAGACCTACTATAAGTTATACTCATCTAAAAGTTTTCTTCCCTAAAACTTTTCATTTTGCTTTTTCAATGTTTACTAGAAAACAACATCCTATTATTAATCCCAATAACCATTCCATATTCTGGTTTGAAACCAATTCTAATTCATCTTATCTGTATAGTTCATTTTATTCAATTCCCATTTTGATATATATATATATGTATGTATGTATGTATGATTGTATGTTTATCACTTAATTCTAACTCAATTTCAGTATCCAACAACCAATTATTGCTTTATATATAAAATATAAGCTTTTATAAAAATCATTCATTAAAACCATTTTTAAAACCATTACATAAGAAAATAACAAGTACACTCTCATATATATATATATGTACACTCTACTCATCTTAGGGTACCACTGACCCTATCCTTAATGAGTAAACCCACCAGAGCCAAGGTTCTCGCTTAACCTTCGGCTCTAATACCAAATGTAAAGGTCCGGAATTTTTGATCCTAAAAATTTCAGATAGTAAGGAAAAGAAGAAAAGAGATAGACGAAGAAACAGAACAAAACACAGATTCTCACATTCACATCGGATAAAATATAATATCAAATAAAAATAATTATACAAAGGAAACTGTATCTGTTAATATACATCAATACATCAGAGTTACAACACTTCACAATCACTGGACAGTTAAAATAACTTGTCCCAGATAAATAACAATATATCACAGTGGAAAATACTCTATACGTTCCTGCCATCCTTTTTGCCTCCTGGGCTCCAGAACGTCCTTACCTGAAAATCTATAATACTCCGTCTGACCCAAGCATTACATCAATGTAACACCCAGTTCAGGCTGGAAACCAGCATGAGTAAACCCATGCAATATGAAATTCTAAGCTTTAAACAAAATTGAAATCCTGGGTAACTCGTACCTTACTACGAGTTCATAACTGGTCCGATCCCTAAGTAACATTACTTAGTTGCAAAGGTCCATATTATTCCATTCCAGCCTATTTATCTCACATATCAAATCTATATATAATTATTTTAGATTGCAAATCGAAGTGGTTTCGGGTATTTGCTGATACCCGATCCCGGTCTCTTCGAGTCCCATGTCATCTTACATAAGTTATTCAATTGAAATACAATTCAAACTTTAAATACAGGATGTCACTTTACACAACAATTCATCTCGATAGATAACCGCATTATCACTGTTCAACCAATCATAGCACTAAACATTTCATATCAGAAATATCAAATAATTCCAACGCATTCAATATCATTCAATCATTCATAAAACATGATTAATTAGCCACACCATTCCAAATAATTTAAATAAACTTAAATTAATTACTCTAATTACTTTTAATCCTGCTTACTTAACATTAATTAATTACAAACCATTAATTAATCATCCCTTAACTATCGTCTTTAATTACATTTTGTAATTAGCCTATATTTTATAACACAAATTAATTAACCTTCACCCATTCACATTAATTACATTTATCCTTGATTAATTATTCAAATTAATTATCCTATAATCACTTACATTGATTAATTATCCTTTAATTAATCACACTTATTAATTGACTAAACCTTAATCAATATACTTAATTAATCAACCCTTTAATTAATTACACTAGGTAATTAACTCTTAATTACTTCCCTTAAGTAATTTACCTTTAATTACTTTCATCAAGAAATTATCCATTTGGTTAATTATCCTCAATTACTTGATCATTAATTAACTTAATCTTTAATTGCTAATTAAATTAATTAACCCTCAACAGATTAATCCTTTAATTACTACATTAAGAATTATCATTTAAGTAATTAATCTCTAATTACTTAATTAATTAATGCTTAATTACAACCTAATTACTTAATTAATTAATCACCAATTATTAATTAATTTTCATTAATTATTAATTGACAAACCTTAATTACAAATTAATTAATCTCAATTTAATTAATATTAAAACCATAAATTATTAATTAATTCTTAATCATAAATTTATTAAATTAATTAATTATTCCTTAATTACTTCATTAATTATCAAACCTTGATTAAGTTTAAGAATAAAACATTTCCTTTACAATTACTTAATCATATTTTTTAAAATCATTTATCTTTTTAATTAACACTTAATTTTATTTAAAAATTAAGTTTTTAAAATATATTTATGATTAACTTAACAAACTTTAAGTTATACACATCATAAATCTCACAATCACATGTCAAAGAAAACATACACATGTGGAAAATTTTACTTAAGAAAAGTTTTATCTAAATTTATCTAATTTTCAAACATTTTGCTTTCCAAAACTTTAAAACATGTAAAAAAACTTCCTATTTCCTACTTCGGATCAAACCCGCTATCTACTCGAGTCCACCCTCGAGTTTTTCCTTCATCTTCTACATCATTTAAAAACTTATTTTAAAATCTTTAAAATTGTTATGTTATACTCACGCGAACACGAGCTCATCCCCGAGCCAAACCCTTTCCCACTCGAGTATCTCTTCGAGTTGCTCACAAACCCAAAAGCCCAGACACGAAAACAATGCCGTGCACGTGCATAGCCCAACCACGCCGTCGAAATCATCAACGACTCGCCCCACACGTCGACGATGAACCCGATGATCGATTCCGACCCTCGATCATTCGCCATGAAGTCCAAAATAAAGATCGAGCATCTCCAGTCGTAACTGGAAACTCATTATCACCAGAAATATCCCTTGAACCATCGATGCCGAACACTGGAGTTACCTAAACTCCGTCCACACCTCCGTCGACTTCCCACTCGACCTTTCCCTGAGGTCCGATGCTTCCCGATCCACTAGAGATGATGCAGCGATCAAGAATTCCGACCTCGACTTAAACCATCCTTAAACCCTAGTTTTGCCTACCTCCAACGCCACGACCATCAATCACCACTTTCGCCATTTTTCCTAACATCCCCAAACACCAAACAAGCTTCGACGAAAACATTGACGACCAAGTGTTCGTCGATCGCGAGAAATTGGTCATAATCCAATTTCTGTTCAACTTCGAACCGCTCCTTCAATTCCTGACTAAAAATCGAGATTTTTGTTAAAAATCCTAATTTTTATAGTAGATTCAGGATGTATACTTGAATCATTTAATTGTTGACAACGAATTTTATCTGTTTTCAATTTTTTACTGTATAACTATCCTCCTAGTAAAAACTGACATCAATTTATATTCAAACCATTTTTAAAATGCAAATCATATCATTTCTAACAATTTATATCGAAACATCAAGGCCTAAAATCAATCAGAGAGAGAGCATTTGATTTTTTTTAAATCTGAGAACAAGGAACATAGTAAAATATTAATTCCAGGCATGCACATAGAGATGACCACAGACATATACACACACACACACAAACAAAATCATTAATTCCAACATGCAAACCATTATTGCCCATTCATACTTAAGTTTTCTGCATGCAACAGGGATTTAAACAGATTATATTTTTATAACCCAAACTGTTTACTCACTTGTCCTGGTTTTGAACTGTAACAACCCGTATATTTTACGATTGTGTATTTAAATACTTTATTTAAATATAGCATCATTAATCGGATTATAGTCCGAAATGCTACTTTTTGCATACGGTCGAATTAGGACTCGGGACTACTTTCAATGAGTTCAAAATGTCGTTTTCTACCTATTTGAGTATAAACTTTGATATGTTTGGAGCTGGTTAAAAATTTGACCTTTGCACTTTATACTTTGGGTTTGGGTTAGCCTAAACTATTAACTCTAGCTCAACCCCCACTTCTCTTCATTCACTTTCATTTCCTAATACCTTCAAGCTTTCATAAAAATGAGGGAAGAGAAAAAGAATTAGAATTCCTAAGCCCTAGTTCCATTGCAAATCTAAGCTCCAACTCCAAATTCAAAGAGAAGCTATTGGTAAGCATCCTCTTCTTCTTCTCCAACTCATTCTACCTTCAATCTCAGAAATTCTTAAACCTAACTTAGGAAATGTTTCTCTTTTAAGCTTAGATTCAAGCTTGTTGGGTTAGAATTGAAGAGTGATTGTCCTTGCCATTGCTCTATAGCTTCTTCTTCATTTGTTTTGGGTTTAAAGGTGAGATTTTTTATCTTACATCTATGTCTATAACTATCTTTGATTGTTGGGTATGAATTCCTAACACTTATTCATGTGTATTTGCCTTTGATTTGGACTGAATTGGTGAATACTCCGATTTTTAGTGTTTTGGAGTCAAATCTTTGAAAAAAATCATAACTTTGACATTTGATCATGCTTTTGGTGATGAATCGAAGAGCCTTTGAGGCCGGGTTGTCGATCGGCATAAACCCCTAGCTCCATTACTCGTTCGGTTGCATTTTGGAAGAGTTTGCTCTTCGTTTGATAGGCTGAAAAATAGGCCACAGCTCAGTCAGTCGATTGACCACTTGCAGTCGGTCGACTAGCTGTAGCAAATAAAGGTTCCGTGGTGGTTTACAGAGATAGGGAGTCTCTGTTTCCTGCAATCAGCCGACTGGCCACTGTAATCAATCGACTGACTGCAGGAAAGGAAATTTTCAGGTCTCTAGATCAGT
Source organism: Allium cepa (assembly GCA_030765085.1). Taxonomy (NCBI): domain Eukaryota; kingdom Viridiplantae; phylum Streptophyta; class Magnoliopsida; order Asparagales; family Amaryllidaceae; genus Allium; species Allium cepa. The sequence continues at coordinate 458,594,479 of CM060932.1, forward strand.
CACTGGCCAATTGCAGTCAGTCGACTGACCTGCTTCTATTTGCCTATTTAGCCTATTTTGTATTGATTTCTAATTTCTATCGAATTCGTGCCTTTTCGATTTGTTATCATTTATTATCGACCTTGATGACTTCTATTTTGGAATTTTTGGGTATATCCATTTTGATGGATTTGGAATCGATTTCTTTGGATTTAATTCACGTCTTTGGACGTGAAATTTTGGCGATTGATTGTTTCTACAATCATTTTTGTGCTTTGTCACTTTAAAACGCAAAGGTTTCTATAGTAGTCGTAAATATGAAAACTTTCTCATCAAAACAATTTCAACACTATTTTAATACAAAGCTCTTTGATTAAAACCGTTTTCCAACCTATTAGTATATACAAACCCTTACCTCACTCGTATGAGAAATCTAATTAAACGGCTTGGTAAAACAAGTGGTATGAAACACTGCATTTACTTCGTCGGTTAATTCTTGGACTTGTTCGATTGAATCTCTTGTGACAATTTTCGAGTGGAGACTTACAGTTTGTTCGTAAATATTCAAGTTAAGCCAATGGTTATGAGACATGAAGCTAAACTCATTTATTTACTAGCATAGTGTAATTGACACTTCTTGATGATCATTGATGATCATTTTTTTGTGATTTAGACTAGCAATATGCTATGTCACTTTGTCCACGTAGGGAACGGTACCTCGTTTTATTGAGTTTCGTCTCATTTCTTTTATAGGCTAACGACCTATGTATTCTTCGGAGTTTCTACTCATTTTTTGTGGGCTAGCGACCCATGTTCTTTTATGGAGTTCGGTCCATCGGACGTACCTTTGTACTACGCTGTTGTACCAGCTTATCAGGTTCATCGGGCGTACCGTTGTACTACGTCGTTGTTCCGAATTATTTGAGTTTAAGGTTCCTCAGGCGTACCGTTGTACTACGTCGATGCACCAGCTCTATGGTTAGCGACCATGGGATAGCGTCTCGTTTGTGATACACGTGTTGATGAGTTTTCATGCTCCCGTTTTGTGATAGGCGTCCCCTTTTTGCGATTTTTGGATTTCTAATTGATGATTTCTAGAATTTGTGTTTCACCAGCTTTTATGATTGGCAGCGATATGATGTTAATATTTGTGGTTTGGTGAATAAAATAAAGAATATGACATTCTTTTTGATGTTATGTGACTCTTGAGATATTGTATGATTTTGTTAGATTTTATAATGTATACATTTCGTAGTATGACATTATTGTTATCATACGTTTTTGTTATATCTCATATTCTATCTCATATTTATCTGATATTTATTGCTAGACTGATCCGTTTATTATTTTCTTATTAAATAATATTCGGGTTAGACCGAGATGTTAAAGGTGCTTCTGTTTGACTCCTCATCTGGGAGTATTATCTGACTTTTGGCTAACTACATTAGATTGGTAGTTTTTGTTGTTATACACTCGAGATATAGACTCATTAATGTATACTTATCCTTTTGTCCAGCACTTGTATCTATTCTTTTGTGATATTGTGGATCTTGTTTGACCACCACTCTGATGTACACTTTTATGTGTTATATTCATATCTGTTTCCGCCTTTGTGATATGAATATCTGTGACTGATTTGTGTTATGCTTATTTCTATATTTGTTTCCGAAGATCATATTGCCACTGTGTAGTAGCTTTGAGTTTGTATTGGTATGTCGGATTTCCTCTTGAAAAGAAATGAATATTATACAATCTAACATACTAGTGCTCACACAAAGTAATTACACGGATGGTCGCTCCTCAACAGCCTTATTCTTCGTGCTAGTTGACGGCATTACCCGGTAGTGGCCTTGGCTAGCGTGAGTATAGAGGTAGGGTGTCACAGCTTGGTATCAGAGCCAAACTTCGGAAAAATGTAGAATAATTTAATAAGGATCATCGTTCTAAGTCCATCTTAGGTGTCGTTCCTTAGGATTTAATTCGAGTCTTCGTACCATCTTATCCTATTTTCTTTTGTGATGCCTTGTTTTATCAATCATTATTGTTTGATCTTCATTTTGTGAATAATCTTTTTTCTTCTTTCTTTCTTTCTTTCTTTCTTAAAGAAGAGAAATGGTTAGACCTGGCCGTCCCAGCATCGGTCAATCTAGTGCTACTCCCCAGGATGGAGTATTTATGTCTGCACAACAGCTTCTTGATCTTGTAAAGAATGCTCAAGCTATCGGACCCATTCTAGAGCCTACTCACCCGAAATCTGGATTTGCACGCCTATGCAATGATTATACCAATTTGGGCTGAAAGCCGTTCAGGGGTTCCGAGGGCGTTATCGAAGTCCAATCTTGGCTTAGATCATGCGATCACATCTTTTCTCACATGAATCTTATTGATCTTCACCGAGTCCAAGTGGCTTCTAGTATGCTCCAAGAAAGAGCATTAGATTGGTATGAGCTTCTTATTTTTGAAATTATTGAACCGGGTCTTACTTGGGAGCAATTCCTGGGAAGATTCGAATCAAAGTTTGTGCCGGAAGCTGAAAAGGTGACTTTGGCCCGTCGTTTTATTGACCTTGTTCAAGGCGAATCTTCTATGATGGAATACGTCGCATCTTTCGAATCCCTCTCTAAATATGGGGTCGAGTATATAAACACCACATTGAAGAAAAATCAGAGATTTGTCTATGGCTTGAATAAGAATCTCAAAAGCCATTACTTCTGAAATTGGTGGTTGCTTTTGATCAGCTTATTGATATCGCTCTTCGACGTGAAGAGGCAGATAAAGAGAGTGATGTTGAAGTTGTTAGTGCCAAACCGAACTTCAACAGCAATAAGAAAAGGCCTATTAAGTTAAAAGGCCCAAATCCCAACAAGAAAGGGAAGCAAGCAGCTTTAGTAGCAAAGACTCCTACCCCTAGTAGTGGGCAATGCCATAATTGTGGTTCTAAGGACCATTATGCCAATAGATGTCCGAAACCTCTCTTTTGTCGTTAATGCAAAAGTTCGGGTCATCTTCTATCTTCATGTCCCAAACTTCAAGGCAAGAAGGAGGGAAAGCTAAATGTGGTGCAAACTCCTAGTAACACTTCTCGTGGTCAATGGGTTTCTCATTCTATCCTTGTGTAAAGAACCGAAAATCCGTACTTCCTTGAGCTGGCAACATTCCACCACAATCCAGCCAAAGAGGAACGAACTTCCGAATCTTTAGGGTTTAAGAAGAAGAAAGAGGTAGAAGAAGAGAGAAAAGAGAGAAGAAACAGAAACAAACAACAGAACAGGAAATAATATCAGAATCTCACAATCGCAACGGAACAATATATAATAGATAAATGAATATCATTAAAACAAAAGAACTATACATTTTATACATACATCACATCATCAGAGTGTACAACAATAAAACAACGGAAAAGAATACTATATACAATAGATAATAGACTACGCTATCCAAGCTCGCCTCCAACATCTGTACAGCAACTCCCGAATCCAGAATAACCTGACAACCTAACTCTAGACTGCCCGTGTGGAAAATAGTGGGCACCCAGAGTTTAGGAAAGGAACAATAAACTCCAGGTCAGTCATGGGACTGGTGTGAGAACTCAAAACAGTTTATCTTTAAACAAGCAACAAGAAAATTTAAATTTTGAAATCCGCAATGCTTTTTGAAAATGAAACTACCATAAGGCCTCCCGCCACACACACAATGCAAACGCAGAATTGGAGGAGATTTCTCCTTATGATAGTCAAAGATGCTTACTACGCAAAATTTAAATCATTTCGATATTATTATTAGTGCATAGTGTAGAAAACACTTTCGAAAGTAGAATATAAATCCTAGCCAGCATACGACCAGTATCGTATGCCTACTATAGCTACCATGTTCAATAGCAGGTTACCGCCACATTCCATGGCAGGTAATACAACTAAAATCGTACAAGGCACGTATTGTTTTGATTGGATTTCCAACAAATGGTCAGGCTAAGGAACTTCCTACTGCCACATGGGATCGCCTCTGGCGGGACGTCCTGAGAAACTAACGTTACGGTTAGATCTCTGCCAACACAAGGCCGGGTTACCTCTGTAACTAGGTAAATACTACACGAATATGTCATCCCCCGGTCCTTTGGGACCTTTATCCGAGCGCTCGATCCAACAACACCACACAGTAGTAGATATAGTGTATCAACATGAGTAAGTATCTGGGCTCCATACCATGATACCACCCTTTTCCAGAAGGAAATGACATACCCTAAAGGGAGCGACCCTCATAACCTTGCCGCATATTCCTGTTTCGACCATTTCCGGGGAGTGAGGTCCTGACGAAGTCTCGTCCACAAAGCTACGCTTTGTGCAACAAAGCCATGCTTTGGGTCAACAGATGACCAAAGCAATGATCACAAAGATAAATGATCAAACAAATGATCATATCACAAATGACCAACCAATGATCATCACACAGCAGCACTCAGCATGTCACATTACCAGATTGGGAATATATCGCTGATAACCTTCAACTACATAACCTCTGAGCTCGTACGTCTCCGAGAAGGGTGTTAAGCTAAGAGAATAAATTCTCCGCCACCAACAGAAATGTATTTGAAAGAAATCTGCTCTATATCTCAAAATGTAATGTCAGACACGTAACCATACAAGTCTGTTCCGGGTTCGAACAGAACCGAAGGCACTTCCAAAGAAGCCCTTGCAATCCGGGTATTCACAATCCCGATAAAATTTCCCATCACAAAGGAAATCTCCATACCGTAGCTAACGATGCAGAGACAATCGATAGGTCATCCTATCGTTTTCACAAATACCCGGTCTTCAACACCGGTCTTCAAATGCTATCCATAACGACGTATCACATATTCGGAATGGGATATACGACACAAAGGTCCTCTCCCGGCTAAACCGAATAGCGAGCGCTTATTTTGAAAATAAGTGTAGCATTCAATTTCAAACAATCACAACAATTACCATCCAAGGGTAAATACTGATAGTCGGTTATTTAACTATCAATAAAGATGCGCCACATCATCAGATTCCAAATAATTTTCCAAAATTATTCAATCCCAAAAATATCTTCACAAGATATATATACATACACCTTCCAAATAATTGTCCAAATTATTTGTTTTACCAAAATATCTTTACACGATATAATTTCACACTTCAACCATTTGAAAACCAATTTCAAACTATTTTTCATCCTTTATACCCTTTGAAAACAAATTTCCAAATCATCAAATAAATCCTTACCGATTTATTTTAAACTCACGCTCCCAATTCGTAAATTCATTTTCACACTTCAAAATAAATCAATAATTATTTTTAACAAATTCCCCTTCCCTTTATAAATTCCATAGTGAATTTAAATTCCAAATATTTACTAATATACGATTCTCAACTCGATTTCAAATTATTCGCTTTCAATTTACCTTTAAAAGATGAATCCTCAAAAACGTTCCATTTCATATTGGAAAAGCATTTCCATACTTATTTAAAAATAAGTAATTCACAAATTTATTTATTTTCAACAATTTGAAAATATTCAATACACTTAAATCATAGTTAAGTATATATTTCATTCTTTTAAGGAAAACATTCTTTTATTCACTTTTATTTGGGTTAAAACGAATGTTACGTAAAACATCGTTACGACAACCCAAAATCACTGGAATAGGGTTTCAAAATAAAAATAGAAACATAAATTCCAATACTACACAAAATATTTCCATTTGGAAACCATTCACTATAACAACAGTGTTATAGTCCATCATTTCCTCATTCTCTCGAAAACGCCTATTTCAACAATGAATGTTGAAATCTACGTATTCATTTCCTTTTATTTCTCGAAAACATCTATTTCAACAATGAATGTTGAAATCCAAGTTTTCGATACTTAATGCATTTTAAAGCATCTTTAAATCGTTTTAAAATTTCCTTTAAAACATTCTTCTCCCAAAACATGCCCATTTGACTTAATAATATATTCATCGTTTAAAAGAGTGAATATAACTCCTTTAACAAATTCTAAATTCAATTTACCAAATTACATTGATTTCAAATTTATAAACAACGTTTATAAATTCTATTTCTATTAATAACTTCGGTTTAGAAATCTCTTTTATTAAGCCAATTCAATTTATAAACCCAATTTCTACACCAAAAGTTCGTATTATAAGTCAAATACTTAAAATATTATTTATTTACCAAGTCGTTCCTTTTAAAACTTCACAAATTGTTAATCTTATTACTGATAAGATTTCTCACCTTTTATAATAGTTTTCAACTTATAAAAACCTCCTTTATTAACAATTTCTATAAAAATCCCCTTTTAAATGCCCAAAGCCATTTTATAAGTTAATTACTTATAAACTTTTATTTTCAACATCAATTCATTTCATAACTTTCATAATTTATAAAACTATAGTTTAAATGAAATCCATTTTTATACTTCATTTTAACACTTAATAACTCGTCTTATAATTCCAAAAATTTTAAATTTATAGATATCAATTTATAAAATCTTTTACATAAACTATTAATAAAAATTACCCAAAAACCCAATTTAACTATTTTATAAATCTATTTATTTTAAAATTTTCCTTTTGGTTATATTTCATAAAAATCATAGTTTTATAACTTTAGTATTTAAAATCTTAATTTATTTAAAATGAATCAAGTTCAAAAATTTAATAAAAACATATACTTGAAAAATTACTTAAAAATCCTTTTAAATTCAAAATCGTTATTTTTAACTTTTTAAAAAAAATGAATCCGATGATGCAACCGCATCAAATGGTCAATCACGGGAATAAACATCATATATCGATATGATAGTTAACAATCAACACAATATTTATAAACAAATAAATATTTGCGAGGAATCCAGTTGGATCCCTCCAACCTGTTTCCCTGCATCCACAGACATTAGCACAATACCAATTCCACTTCAAGGTGGAATATCGCGGTATATGGGATTTATAAAATATTATCCGCTTACTAACGGCGCAATAGGGTCTCATCCGCTATAAGAGGCGGGAAATCAAATCCAATATATACATATGCCAATATATATATATTGCTATATATAGTATATATCCTACTATATCTACTAGCACAATCAAACAACAATCATCAATCAACAATAACTATTTAAAATTTTAAACCAAACGGTTCGATCGAGTGAGGAGTTCTCACCTTGATTTTATTTCCGGTTTCGGCGTTCGTTTCGAATAAAATTAAACGAACGTTTAATTTTACCCGAAATTCAAACGAGCTCCAATCGACTCCAGACCAGCTCCATTGCGAAGAACACGACCATACGATTCCAACGTACTTCGTTTCATAATTTTCCGACCTCGCACGAAAGAGATACGACATTTATAAGTTTGTACACGATTTAAATAAATAAATTTACTTTTTTTTTCCGTATATTTTTACCAGGCCGCACGTGTTGCTCCCCACCCTTCCTTCTCTCTACGCGCACGCAAGAACCCCCAGGTGAAAACACGCGACTTGAAACCCATGGCCGGCCCCAAGCCCTAATACACACGACCACCAACATGCATCGATACTCCGATCAGGAACCACCACCTTGCTCGCCTAGCTCCACCACGCCAGCGCCCTGGATACGGCCCCACTCGGTTGCCTATTCCCTTCGAAAAACGTGAGTGAACACAGCTACTTCACATCAGAAATTTGGCCTCTACGATGCTTCGTTTTAAATCATGACCGTTGGATCTCGAGATCTCGGAACGCTCTCCAACTTTCATGTTGGAAGTTTTTGAAATTGTTGAGTGGATTGGAAGAAAATTGGAGGAGAGCATGATGATTTTTCGGCCATGAATGGTATGAACGGCGGCCGGCTATAGTGGATTAGGGTTTTGGAAAATTAATTGAATATATAATATGTTTTAATATTATTTTATTAATAAAATTGTCTTGTTAACAACTTATGCAAACGAACTCCAATCTACGCGTTCCGACAGGCGATCCTAAGGTTTTTCCGCGTTCCGGACACAATGGAACAGGTTTCGGAAGCTATTCCATCGTATGTGTGAGATATGGAATTAAACGATCAATTTAAATTAAAACCGATTTAAACGATTTCTAGGCGTTTTGGCTTGTACCGGACAAACGATAAATCCGATCGACTTGAAATTTGAAATATTAAAATAATATCACATTACGGATCCGATGAAACTGGTTTCGTCGAAATCCGAGACCGTTTGAAAAATGGCTATTTTAACTCGCCGAATTAAAATTAAAACGATATCGATGCGTTTCGAGCTGCCACGGTCAAACAACAACTCCGTTTGCTACGAAATTTGAAATCCGATAATAACTAACTATTACGGATCCAATGGAACTCGTTTCGTTCAGTTCTGAGACAGTTCAAAAATTGGCTATTTTTCAGTCGATAATTAAATATTAAAATATCCAATTTTCACAAATAAATTCCAAATTCAGTTTTAAAAGTTCTAAAACATTTCTATAACTTCAATATGATAAAACAAAATTTTCCAAACCATTTTCAATCATATTTAACCCAATATCTAATTATTTCTGGAATTTCACTATTAAATTATCGATTTAATTATCCCATTAAATCCAATATTCGAAAAATAAATTATTCGACTTAAAAATTCCACTTATTAATATTAAAAATAAATTAAATATTCAAATTCAAGTTATCAAAAATTCTGGGTCGTTACAATCTTCCCCCCTTAAAAGAATTTCGTCCTCGAAATTGCAAGTTAAGGAGAATAATTCATAATCCGTTTATTATTTTTCCAAAACTAATAGTTTTATCAACCTTCTAACACCAATCTTTTTATTAAAGATTTACTATCATTTCAATTAGCTTTCCAACTTCAATTATAGGTTTCAAACAACATTGTTTACTCAACAATTCAAATTTAAATTTAAATTCAAATTTCAAACTTTTAAAATTTTCTATCACCCGAAATTTTCGAAAAATTTCGCCAGCGTCTCCTTTGCGCGGCTCGATCGGTACGACTACAAAATGGCACCACGGCCCCTCAGAATCAAAAAGAAAAGAGAAAGCCAAGTGGCTAGAGAAGGAAATCATCAAATCTCATATTAAAATTAAAATACGTACCTTTTTTGTCGAGCAATTCAATATTTTAACTTCAAAATCAAAATCCCAATTCCATTATATACCTGTATATCCTGCTAGTAGTAGTATCCAATTCCAACATTCAAACTATTTTGCCAAATCCATTTACAAAATTTCGATACTTACTTTTTATCTAAATTTTAGCTTTACTATTGAAGTTACATATTCATTTTCATTCGTTTCCAATTAGTTTACATTCACTAATTAAATTCACATTGGTTCACTTCCAAATTGGACCAAATTCAATTCATATTCAAATTCATTTACTTCACTTTCAATTTGAATTCAATTACATGGCTTTCAAATGCACTAATTCAATTTCATTAACCCTTAATGAATTTACATACAATCAACCAACAAGCAAATAACAACCAATGTACATCCAATACAACCAAATTTATTTATCTTGCTTACATGCAATTTGGTTCAACAGTTTTAATTCCAATTGGTTTAACATTCAACTGATTTTCATTCAATTATTCAACTAGCTTGAAATGAATTTACACTTATATACTTCAATTCATATCAACTTATTTACATTCGATTGATTAACATTAAATCCATTCTTTAATTCAATTGCTAATTCTTTTACAAATAAAATTGAATTTCATTTATATAACTCAAGTTCACATCATTTAACGATTTCATTAATTCACTTTATTCATTTTATTTTGATATCAACATCAATTCTTTCAACATTACTCAAGTTATATTCCATTCAACTTCATTTACATTTACTTCCACTATTCAACTTAAGTATTCTCCTAATTCATTTCAAATTCTATTCCATTTAACATAATTTGTTCAAATAAACTTAAGTTTCCACTTATCAATCCAATTCGGATTTCAATTCTAAAATAAGTTCTATTTAACTTTTACTTGAGTCAAATTCATATCAACATTCAATTTGATATTTCACTTTACTTAACTTAATTTCTTAACCACTTCAATAATTGGTTTCACTTACATTTTCCCATTCTATAATTTATACAGCTTATTATACAACTTCCGACTCACATTATAAGTTCAAAACCTTTTTCACTTATATTTAACAATTTCGAGTTGAATTTTAATTTCAAATTTGTTTATTTCAACAAAATCTCAATTTTAAATTCATTATTGTAGCAAATCCATCACATAGAAACTCGAAAATGATACTGATGATGTTGCAGTCATCATCCTTATTATTTCCCAGTGACAATAGTGAAATCAGTGCTAAATATTCTTTCAAAAAGCTTCTTTTACATATAACTACATTTGCAAACTTTTTACTTATATAATTTCACTTCTTATATACATAAGATTATTTTACAATTGTAAATCATTTTAATTATAATTCCATACTTATAATTCATTAGCTTATACAATTATTCTTTTTACAATAATCGTTTTTATATAACTTATTCAAACAACTTTGATTGTCTTATATATATATATATATATAATATCATTTACAACAACCAAGCAATCAATTATACACACACTTCAATAATTCTTGAAAAAAATTATTTTCTTATATAGAAAATATAATCAAGGTAAAATTATTTCATTTACCCAATTTAAAACAATATCGTGTCGAATTGTTCTATTCAAGTGTTTAGAAACCCCTTCGATCCAGTTGTACAGACTGTGCCGACGAAGGTTCATATGCCACTCAATAAACCAATCATCACAATATAAAACAATTTTATATTCACTAACAAATACGCGCTCATATCTATTATTACACTCACACTCATTCTAGAGTACTACTGACTCTATCTCTAATGAGTAATACCCAACAGAACCATGGTTGTCGCTTAACCACATGCTCTGATACCAAATGTAAAGAACCGAAAATCCGTACTTCCTTGAGCTGGCAACATTCCACCACAATCCAGCCAAAGAGGAACGAACTTCCGAATCTTTAGGGTTTAAGAAGAAGAAAGAGGTAGAAGAAGAGAGAAAAGAGAGAAGAAACAGAAACAAACAACAGAACAGGAAATAATATCAGAATCTCACAATCGCAGCGGAACAATATATAATAGATAAATGAATATCATTAAAACAAAAGAACTATACATTTTATACATACATCACATCATCAGAGTGTACAGCAATAAAACAGCGGAAAAGAATACTATATACAATAGATAATAGACTACGCTATCCAAGCTCGCCTCCAACATCTGTACAGCAACTCCCGAATCCAGAATAACCTGACAACCTAACTCTAGACTGCCCGTGTGGAAAATAGTGGGCACCCAGAGTTTAGGAAAGGAACAATAAACTCCAGGTCAGTCATGGGACTGGTGTGAGAACTCAAAACAGTTTATCTTTAAACAAGCAACAAGAAAATTTAAATTTTGAAATCCGCAATGCTTTTTGAAAATGAAACTACCATAAGGCCTCCCGCCACACACACAATGCAAACGCAGAATTGGAGGAGATTTCTCCTTATGATAGTCAAAGATGCTTACTACGCAAAATTTAAATCATTTCGATATTATTATTAGTGCATAGTGTAGAAAACAGTTTCGAAAGTAGAATATAAATCCTAGCCAGCATACGACCAGTATCGTATGCCTACTATAGCTACCATGTTCAATAGCAGGTTACCGCCACATTCCATGGCAGGTAATACAACTAAAATCGTACAAGGCACGTATTGTTTTGATTGGATTTCCAACAAATGGTCAGGCTAAGGAACTTCCTACTGCCACATGGGATCGCCTCTGGCGGGACGTCCCAAGAAACTAACGTTACGGTTAGATCTCTGCCAACACAAGGCCGGGTTACCTCTGTAACTAGGTAACTACTACACGAATATGTCATCCCCCGGTCCTTTGGGACCTTTATCCGAGCGCTCGATCCAACAGCACCACACAGTAATAGATATAGTGTATCAACATGAGTAAGTATCTGGGCTCCATACCATGATACCACCCTTTTCCAGAAGGAAATGACATACCCTAAAGGGAGCGACCCTCATAACCTTGCCGCATATTCCTGTTTCGACCATTTCCGGGGAGTGAGGTCCTGACGAAGTCTCGTCCACAAAGCTACGCTTTGTGCAACAAAGCCATGCTTTGGGTCAACAGATGACCAAAGCAATGATCACAAAGATAAATGATCAAACAAATGATCATATCACAAATGACCAACCAATGATCATCACACAGCAGCACTCAGCATGTCACATTACCAGATTGGGAATATATCGCTGATAACCTTCAACTACATAACCTCTGAGCTCGTACATCTCCGAGAAGGGTGTTAAGCTAAGAGAATAAATTCTCCGCCACCAACAGAAATGTATTTGAAAGAAATCTGCTCTATATCTCAAAATGTAATGTCAGACACGTAACCATACAAGTCTGTTCCGGGTTCGAACAGAACCGAAGGCACTTCCAAAGAAGCCCTTGCAATCCGGGTATTCACAATCCCGATAAAATTTCCCATCACAAAGGAAATCTCCATACCGTAGCTAACGATGCAGAGACAATCGATAGGTCATCCTATCGTTTTCACAAATACCCGGTCTTCAACACCGGTCTTCAAATGCTATCTATAACGACGTATCACATATTCGGAATGGGATATACGACACAAAGGTCCTCTCCCGGCTAAACTGAATAGCGAGCGCTTATTTTGAAAATAAGTGTAGCATTCAATTTCAAACAATCACAACAATTACCATCCAAGGGTAAATACTGATAGTCGGTTATTTAACTATCAATAAAGATGCGCCACATCATCAGATTCCAAATAATTTTCCAAAATTATTCAATCCCAAAAATATCTTCACAAGATATATATACATACACCTTCCAAATAATTGCCCAAATTATTTGTTTTACCAAAATATCTTTACACGATATAATTTCACACTTCAACCATTTGAAAACCAATTTCAAACTATTTTTCATCCTTTATACCCTTTGAAAACAAATTTCCAAATCATCAAATAAATCCTTACCGATTTATTTTAAACTCACGCTCCCAATTCGTAAATTCATTTTCACACTTCAAAATAAATCAATAATTATTTTTAACAAATTCCCCTTCCCTTTATAAATTCCATAGTGAATTTAAATTCCAAATATTTACTAATATACGATTCTCAACTCGATTTCAAATTATTCGCTTTCAATTTACCTTTAAAAGATGAATCCTCAAAAACGTTCCATTTCATATTGGAAAAGCATTTCCATACTTATTTAAAAATAAGTAATTCACAAATTTATTTATTTTCAACAATTTGAAAATATTCAATACACTTAAATCATAGTTAAGTATATATTTCATTCTTTTAAGGAAAACATTCTTTTATTCACTTTTATTTGGGTTAAAACGAATGTTACGTAAAACATCGTTACGACAACCCAAAATCACTGGAATAGGGTTTCAAAATAAAAATAGAAACATAAATTCCAATACTACACAAAATATTTCCATTTGGAAACCATTCACTATAACAACAGTGTTATAGTCCATCATTTCCTCATTCTCTCGAAAACGCCTATTTCAACAATGAATGTTGAAATCTACGTATTCATTTCCTTTTATTTCTCGAAAACATCTATTTCAACAATGAATGTTGAAATCCAAGTTTTCGATACTTAATGCATTTTAAAGCATCTTTAAATCGTTTTAAAATTTCCTTTAAAACATTCTTCTCCCAAAACATGCCCATTTGACTTAATAATATATTCATCGTTTAAAAGAGTGAATATAACTCCTTTAACAAATTCTAAATTCAATTTACCAAATTACATTGATTTCAAATTTATAAACAACGTTTATAAATTCTATTTCTATTAATAACTTCGGTTTAGAAATCTCTTTTATTAAGCCAATTCAATTTATAAACCCAATTTCTATACCAAAAGTTCTTATTATAAGTCAAATACTTAAAATATTATTTATTTACCAAGTCGTTCCTTTTAAAACTTCACAAATTGTTAATCTTATTACTGATAAGATTTCTCACCTTTTATAATAGTTTTCAACTTATAAAAACCTCCTTTATTAACAATTTCTATAAAAATCCCCTTTTAAATGCCCAAAGCCATTTTATAAGTTAATTACTTATAAACTTTTATTTTCAACATCAATTCATTTCATAACTTTCATAATTTATAAAACTATAGTTTAAATGAAATCCATTTTTATACTCCATTTTAACACTTAATAACTCGTCTTATAATTCCAAAAATTTTAAATTTATAGATATCAATTTATAAAATCTTTTACATAAACTATTAATAAAAATTACCCAAAAACCCAATTTAACTATTTTATAAATCTATTTATTTTAAAATTTTCCTTTTGGCTATATTTCATAAAAATCATAGTTTTATAACTTTAGTATTTAAAATCTTAATTTATTTAAAATGAATCAAGTTCAAAAATTTAATAAAAACATATACTTGAAAAATTACTTAAAAATCCTTTTAAATTCAAAATCGTTATTTTTAACTTTTAAAAAAAAATGAATCCGATGATGCAACCACATCAAATGGTCAATCACGGGAATAAACATCATATATCGATATGATAGTTAACAATCAACACAATATTTATAAACAAATAAATATTTGCGAGGAATCCAGTTGGATCCCTCCAACCTGTTTCCCTGCATCCACAGACATTAGCACAATACCAATTCCACTTCAAGGTGGAATATCGCGGTATATGGGATTTATAAAATATTATCCGCTTACTAACGGCGCAATAGGGTCTCATCCGCTATACGAGGCGGGAAATCAAATCCAATATATACATATGCCAATATATATATATTGCTATATATAGTATATATCCTACTATATCTACTAGCACAATCAAACAACAATCATCAATCAACAATAACTATTTAAAATTTTAAACCAAACGGTTCGATCGAGTGAGGAGTTCTCACCTTGATTTTATTTCCGGTTTCGGCGTTCGTTTCGAATAAAATTAAACGAACGTTTAATTTTACCCGAAATTCAAACGAGCTCCAATCGACTCCAGACCAGCTCCATTGCGAAGAACACGACCATACGATTCCAACGTACTTCGTTTCATAATTTTCCGACCTCGCACGAAAGAGATACGACATTTATAAGTTTGTACACGATTTAAATAAATAAAATTACATTTTTTTTTTCCGTATATTTTTACCAGGCCACACGTGTTGCTCCCCACCCTTCCTTCTCTCTACGCGCACGCAAGAACCCCCAGGTGAAAACACGCGACTTGAAACCCATGGCCGGCCCCAAGCCCTAATACACACGACCACCAACATGCATCGATACTCCGATCAGGAACCACCACCTTGCTCGCCTAGCTCCACCACGCCAGCGCCCTGGATACGGCCCCACTCGGTTGCCTATTCCCTTCGAAAAACATGAGTGAACACGGCTACTTCACATCAGAAATTTGGCCTCTACGATGCTTCGTTTTAAATCATGACCGTTGGATCTCGAGATCTCGGAACGCTCTCCAACTTTCATGTTGGAAGTTTTTGAAATTGTTGAGTGGATTGGAAGAAAATTGGAGGAGAGCATGATGATTTTTCGGCCATGAATGGTATGAACGGCGGCCGGCTATAGTGGATTAGGGTTTTGGAAAATTAATTGAATATATAATATGTTTTAATATTATTTTATTAATAAAATTCTCTTGTTAACAACTTATGCAAACGAACTCCAATCTACGCGTTCCGACAGGCGATCCTAAGGTTTTTCCGCATTCCGGACACAATGGAACAGGTTTCGGAAGCTAATTCCATCGTATGTGTGAGATATGGAATTAAACGATCAATTTAAATTAAAACCGATTTAAACGATTTCTAGGCGTTTTGGCTTGTACCGGACAAACGATAAATCCGATCGACTTGAAATTTGAAATCTTAAAATAATATCACATTACGGATCTGATGAAACTGGTTTCGTCGAAATCCGAGACCGTTTGAAAAATGGCTATTTTAACTCGCCGAATTAAAATTAAAACGATATCGATGCGTTTCGAGCTGCCACGGTCAAACGACAACTCCGTTTGCTACGAAATTTGAAATCCGATAATAACTAACTATTACGGATCCAATGGAACTCGTTTCGTTCAGTTCTGAGACTGTTCAAAAATTGGCTATTTTTCAATCGATAATTAAATATTAAAATATCCAATTTTCACAAATAAATTCCAAATTCAGTTTTAAAAGTTCTAAAACATTTCTATAACTTCAATATGATAAAACAAAATTTTCCAAACCATTTTCAATCATATTTAACCCAATATCTAATTATTTCTGGAATTTCACTATTAAATTATCGATTTAATTATCCCATTAAATCCAATATTCGAAAAATAAATTATTCGACTTAAAAATTCCACTTATTAATATTAAAAATAAATCAAATATTCAAATTCAAGTTATCAAAAATTCTGGGTCGTTACACCTTGATGGCATTATTATGTCTCGTGATCAACCTATTCGAGTTCTTTTTGATACGGGTGCATCCCATTCTTTATATCAAAAGAGCTTGTTAGTACTTTTTCTTTGAGTGTTATGGCTTTAATGACTTCTTTGAGAATTGTGAATGTGGTTGGTGGATCCGCAACACTTAGTTTGCTTTGTAAAGATGTCGAGATTATTTTGTGTGATTTTTCTTTCCTAGCCGATTTGCATGTCATGCGTTACTTGGGCTTCGGAATGATTTTGGGAATGGATTGGCTTAACCGTTATGAAGCCCATATCCTATTTCCTGAGCGGACTATTCATCTTCGACATCCTCAATCTATTAAGAAGATTTCCATTGTTCTTAAAGATTTAGAATCCAACTTCATAACATCTTTATATTCTTTAAATCCGCATGATGACGATAATGATGATGAGGAAGATGTCATTTCTCTTATTCATGTTGTTCGTTAATTTTCCGACATATTTGAGCCCGTTTTAGGATTACCACCTAAGCGAGCAATTGAGTTCAGAATTAATTTAACTCCTGGAGCTTTACCTATTACTCATCCTCCTTATCATATGTCCAATAAGGAAAATGAGGAGATGCGTAAGCAATTATCCGAATTGGAGACGAAGCAATTTATTCGTTCTAGTTCCTCTCCATGGGGAGCTTCGGCTATTTTTGTGAAGAAATCCGATGGTACACTTAGGCTTTACATTGACTACCGCAAGCTTAATGATCTTATTATCAAGAATAAATATCCTTTACCTCGGATTGATGATCTATTCGATCAACTTAGTGGTGCTAGAGTCTTTTCACAATTGGACTTGGCAACCGGTTTTCATCAGCTTCGTATTGCAAAGGATAACATTCCTTTGACATCATTCCGTACTCGTTATGGATCTTATGAATGGCTTGTTATGCCATTTGGTTTAACGAATGCTCCGTCTTATTTCATTGACCTTATTAATCGAGTTTTCAAAGACTTCCTCGATCGATTTGTTCTCATCTTTATTGATGATATTCTTGTGTATTCAAAAACCGAGAAGGAACATGAAAAGCATCTTCGGAATGTGTTGGAAACTCATAGGAGTAATCAATTAAAAGCAAAATTTTATAAATGCCACTTTTGGCAATCTCATGTGAAGTTTCTCGGCCATATTATTTCCGAATCCAAAATTTCCATGGATCCTTCAAAGATTGAAGCGATATAAGATTGGAAGAGACTAGAAAGTGCGAAGGAGATTTGTAGCTTTCTTGGATTGGTAGGTTATTACCGCCGGTTCATAAAGGACTTTTCTAAAATTTCCGTGCCTCTTACTAGCTTGACAAAGAAAGGAGTTAAATACATTTGGTCGGACAAATGCGAAGCTTCTTTCCAGAAATTAAAAGAACTCCTTTCCGATGCTCCTATTCTTGTGATTCCCGAGGGGAACCAAGAATTTATTGTATATACCGATGCTAGTCGGGTTGGTTTGGGTGTCGTTCTTATGCAAAGGGAACGTGTTATTGCTTATGTTTCTAGGCAGTTGAAGCCTGCCGAGACTAGATATGCCACTCATGATTTGGAGCTCGCGGCTATTATTTTCGTCCTTCGAATTTGGCGTCACTACCTTTTGGGAGAGAAATTTATTCTCTATACCGATCATAAATCTTTGAAGTATTTATTTTCTCAAAAGGAACTTAATTTGCATCAACAACGTTGGCTCGAATATCTTACACCTTATGATCTTGATATTCTTTATACTCCCGGAAAGAGAAATCGTGTTGCCGATGCACTTAGCCGTAAGCAACAGGCGGTTGTTTCTATGATAATATCCGAGAGGAATGATCTCAAAACTTTATCCACTTGTGAGATTCGAGATCGTGAATCCGATTTATGTTCATCTCTTGATTTATGTAGCCTTGAGGCTCATCCTTCTCTTTTAGACCGCATTCTTGAAGCTCAAAAGCTAGATCTCGAATTGGCTCTTCTTAGCCAAAATTTTAGGGATAAAATTGATATTGAAGGTTTGAAAAACTTTGATATTGATTCTCGTGGAGGAATTCAAAAATTTGGTAGACTTATCGTGCCAAATATTAGCGATCTTCGTAAAGATATTGCAGAAGATTCTCATCGTTCTAAATTACCATTCATCCCGGTAGTAGCAAATTGTACGCAGATATAAAGCGACTTTATTATTGGGATGGAATGAAATCTGATATTGCTAACTTTGTTAAGCGTTGCATGACTTGTCAACTTGTCAAGGCCAAGCATCAAAGGCCCGGTAGGTTATTGCAACCTTGGGACATTCCAATTTGGAAGTGGGACCATATTTCCATGAATTTTATTGATGGCCTTCCCCGTTCTCGTTTGGGTCATGATAGCCTATAGGTGATAGTTGATAGACTTACAAAATCCGTCCATTTTATTCCCGTTCGGTCCAATCGGATCGTACCTATTTTGGCCAAACTTTTTATTAAAGAAATCATTAAATTGCATGGAGTTCCTACTTCTATTGTTGGCGATCGTGATCCATTGTTTACTAGTGGATTTTGGAAGAGTCTTCAAAAAGCTTTGGGAACGAAGCTTAATTTTAGCACCGCTTGTCACCCTCAGTCCGATGGACAAACCGAGCATGTGAATCAAACTCTTGAAGATCTTCTTTGCGCATGTGTTCTTGATTTTAGTGGAAGTTGAGAAGATCATATTTCTCTTGTAGAGTTTTCCTATAATAATAGCTTCCAATCTAGTATTGGTATGGCACCTTTTGAGACACTCTACGGAAGACCATGCCGATCTCCTTCTTGTTGGCTTGAGGCCGGTGAGAAGCTGGTTTTAGGTCCAGATTTTATTCAAGATTCCACAGAAAAGATTGATCTTATCCGCCATAGGATGAAAGAGGCTTAAAGTAGGAAAAAATCCTATGCCGATAACCGAAGAAGGAAATTAGAATTTTCTGTGGGAGATGTTGTGTTTATTCGTATTTCACTTATGAAGGGCGTTGTGCGTTTCAGTCGATCAGGAAAATTAGCACCTCGATATATTGGTCCATTTCCCATCACCGAACGTATTGGTTCCGTGGCTTATCGCCTTTTATTACCGGCTCAGTTCTCTACTATTCATGACGTGTTTCACGTTTCTCAATTACGGAAATGCCTTCGAGATTCCGATTCTATTCTTGAGCCCGGTATTGTTGAACAAATTGAAGTTTCACCTAATTTGACTTATGAGCAACATCCTATTCGAATTATTGCTTCGGAGGTTAAACGCCTTCAAAATAAAGATGTCCCTCTTGTGAAGGTTCAATTGTCCTCAAATCCTAAGGATTGTTCTTGGGAATCTAGAGAATTCATCGAGCGAACACATCCGGACTTACTTTCTCGTGCTCTTTGAGGTGAACTTCTTATTTCAAATTTCTTTTGTGTTGATATGCTTTTATGGTTGTTACTTTTTATTTTCTTCTTATATATTGCAAGGACGCAATTTCTTTAAGGAGGGGAGTCTGTAACAACCCGCATATTTTACGATTGTGTATTTAAATACTTTATTTAAATATAGCATCGTTAATCGAATTATAGTCCGAAATGCTACATTTTACATACGGTCGAATTAGGACTCGGGACTACTTCCAATGAGTTCAAAACGCCGTTTGCTACCTTTTTGAGTATAAACTTTGATATGTTTGGAGCTAGCTGAAAATTTGACCTTTGCACTTTCGACTTTGGGTTTGGGTTAGCCTAAACTATTAACTCTAGCTCAACCCCCACTTCTCTTCATTCACTTTCATTTCCTAATACCTTCAAGTTTTCATAAAAATGAGGGAAGAGAAAAAGAATTAGAATTCCTAAGCCCTAGTTCCATTGCAAATCCAAGGTCCAACTCCAAATTCAAAGAGAAGCTATTGGTAAGCATCATCTTCTTCTTCTCCAACTCATTCTACCTTCAATCTCAGAAATTCCTAAACCTAACTTAGGTAATGTTTCTCTTTTAAGCTTAGATTCAAGCTTGTTGGGTTGGAATTGAAGAGTGATTGTCCTTTCCATTGCTCTATAGCTTCTTCTTCATTTGTTTTGGGTTTAAAGATGAGATTTTTATCTCACATCCATGTTTATAACTATCTTTGATTGTTGGGTATGAATTCCTAACACTTATTCATGTGCATTTGCCTTTGATTTGGATTGAATTGATGAATACTCTGATTTTTGGTGTTTTGGAGTCCAATCTTTGAAAAAATCATAACTTTGATGTTTGATCATGCTTTTAGTGATGAATCGAAGAGCCTTTGAGGCCGGGTTGTCGATTGGGATAAACCCCTAGCGCCATTACTCGTTCGGTTGCATTTTGGAAGAGTTTGCTCTTCATTTGATAGGCTGAAAAACAGTCCACAGCTCAGTCAGTCGACTGACCTCTTGCAGTCAGTCGACTGGCTGTAGCAAATAAAGGTTTCGTGGCTGTTTACAGAGACAGGGAGTCTCTGTTTCCTGCAATTAGTCGACTGGCCACTATAATCAGTCAACTGACTGCAGGAAAGGAAATTCCAGGTCTCTGGACCAATCGACTGGTCAATTGCAGTCAGTTGACCGAACTGCTTCTATTTGCCTATTTAACCTATTTTGTGTTGATTTCCAATTTCTATTTATTTGTGGTTTTCCGATTTGTTGTTATCATTTACTATCAACCTTGATGACTTCTATTTTGGAATTTTTAGGTATATCCATTTTGATGGATTTGGAATCGATTTCTTTGGATTTAATTCACGTCTTTGAACGTGAAATTTTGGTGATTGATTGTTTCAACAATCATTTTTGTGCTTTGTCACTTTAAAACGCAAAGGTTTCTATACTAGTAGTAAATATGAAATCTTTCTCATCAAAACGATCACAACACTATTTTAATACAAAGCACTTTGATTAAAACTATTTTCCAAACTATTAGTGTATACAAACCCTTACCTCACTCATATTAGAAATCTAATTAAATGGCTTGGTAAAACAAGTGGTATGAAACGCTTGCATTTACTTCGTCGGTTAATTCTTGGACTTGTTCGAATGAATCTCTTGTGACAATTTTCGAGTGGAGACTTACAGTTTGTTTATAAATATTCAAGTTAAGCTAGTGGTTATGGGACATGAAGCTAAACTCGTCTGTTTACTAGCTTAGTGTAATTGACACTTCTTGATGATCATTTTTTTTGTGATTTAGACTAGCAATATGCTATGTCACTTTGTCCACGTAGGGGACGGTACCTCGTTTTATTGAGTTTCGTCTCATTTCTTTTATAGGCTAACGATCTATGTATTCTTTGGAGTTTCTACTCATTTTTTGTGGGCTAGCGACCCATGTTCTTTTATGGAGTTCGGTCCATCGGACGTACCTTTGTACTACTTTTTTGTACCAGCTTATCAGGTTCATCGGGTGTACCGTTGTACTACGTCGTTGTTTTGAATTATTTGAGTTTAAGGTTCCTTGGGCGTACCGTTGTACTACGTCGATGCACCGGCTCTATGGTTAGCGACCATGGGATAACGTCCCGTTTGTGATACAAGTGTTGGTGAGATTTCATGCTCCCGTTTGTGATAGGCCTCCCCCTTTTGCGATTTCTGGATTTCTAATTGATGATTTCTAGAATTTGTGTTTCACCGGCTTTTATGATTGGCAGCGATATGATGTTAATATTTGTGGTTTGGTGAATAAAATAAAGAATATGACATTCTTTTTGATGTTATGAGACTCTTGAGATATTGTATGATTTTGTTAGATTTTATAATGTATACTTTTCGTAGTATGACATTATTGTTATCATACGTTTTTGTTATATCTCATATTCTATCTCATATTTATCTGATATTTATTGCTAGACTGATCCGTTTATTATTTTCTTATTAAATAATACTCGAGTCAGACCGAGATGTTATAGGTGCTTCTGTTTGACTCCTCATATGGGAGTATTATCTGACTTTTGGCTAACTACATTAGATTGGTAGTTTTTGTTGTTATGCACTCGAGATATAGACTCATTGATGTATACTTATCCTTTTGTCCAGCACTTGTATCTATTCTTTTGTGATATTGTGGATCTTGTTTGACCACCACTCTGATGTACACTTTTATGTGTTATATTCATATTTGTTTCCGCCTTTGTGATATGAATATCCATGACTGATTTGTGTTATGCTTATTTCTATATATTTTTTTCGAAGATCAAATAGCCACTGTGTAGTAGCGTTGAGTTTGTATCGGTATGTTGGATTTCCTCTTGAAAAGAAATGCATATTATACAATCTAACATACCAGTGCTCACACAAAGTAATTACACGGATGGTCGCTCCTCAACAGCCTTATTCTTCGTGCTAGTTGATGGCATTACCCGGTAGTGTCCTTGGCTAGCGTGAGTATAGAGGTGGGGCGTCACATGAACAGAGGTGCAGATTTTAATTTGAAAACTGGAAACTGGAAGCTCAAAACTTTGAATTTGCTATGATCTTTTAAAAACTGAAATACTTTGTTGTTTGAACTGGAAATCCTTTTAAATCTAAAGATTAATTATTGAGAAGATTTATCTTTGAAACAGAGATGACCTTGCTAGATAAAATTTCTTGTTCTGAGAATTGTTTACAGGTTGAAGCTTGCTTGTTTTGGTGATCCAGGTTTTGATTGATTAATTTCTGTTTTGAGAATTTGTGTTACAATCTTTAGTTTTGATCTGGTGTGAAATGTTTTATAGGTTTGTTTTCTTTGTTTTTGAAATGAGAATAGAAAAAAGAATTGAAGAAAAAGGCAAAGATGAATAAATGGACCAAATTAGGATTTATTAAAAATATAAAAGAAAATAAAATAATATGCGACACTTGTTTAAAAACCTAACACTTGTCATTAACATTTGCTAATCAACTTACATTTGTTATTGTATGCATTAATCTCCTTGCACTTGTGAAATGCATGTAAATAATATCTTTATATTATTTAAATTACTTTGTATTAGGTTTATGTTTTCATTTCATAAAGAAAATATATATTTACTATTAAGTAAATACATATTTTTAATTTATATATAGATAAATCTTTTAAAGAAAATAACATAAAACCAATTATATATAAAATAAATAAAATCATATATAATATATTTTTAAATCCAAAATATTTTAAAATATTTATCCTTCTGAATTTCCAATTCAAATTCAATTTCAATTTAAAATCAAATTTAAAATCACCCCATATATATATATATATATATATATATATATAAACACATTATTTTTTCTAAAGGAATAATTTGCCAATGATAAATAATTATTTAGTAGATTATCAAATAAATATTTATCCAGATATTTATAATTCAACTTCTATTATATTTTCAAATCCATTTATATATCCAGATATCTTTTATTATCAGAATTTTATCTGTCCAATCTATAAATTGGTATTTTCAATAGTTAATTTTGATGATTATCCAATTATCTGATGCCCAAAAATCTGGGTTATCACACAATAAGAAATTGATTGGTTGATGTTTGGTATATTTAAATTGTCATTTGATTTAAATATGACTTTTACTGAATATTATCTTTATTAATTTAATATAAAATTCTAAATTGCCAGTTAATAACCGTTATTGATAATCAGTCATTTTTTATTGTTAATGATTGGTTTGAATAGTGATTGCGATGGATGTTGATTGTTAATATTGGATGATTGGATGTTATATTGTTATATTGTTTTAATACTGCAAGTTCCCTATGAGTTGAAATGGTATATACCTGAATGATCTACATATTAGGGAAAAATAATTATGGGCTGAAATGATAAACCCGAGCAATTTTATAGATTTTGAATTTTATTCAGGATTGCGGGTTGAAAAAATATATACCCGTAAAATTTAAAATATTTTCGGATTGAAATGATAAATATCCGTATCACTTGTCCATAGGGTAGAAAATTATATACGGACACTGGATTGGTTAAATTAAACGATTTTAAAATCCTAAAATCTTAAATTGAATTAAATGATATTTTGAACAAAATTGATTTATATAAATTGAATTACTTTGAAAAATCCATGTTTGAAAATTGGAATTGGAAATTGGTTTAAACTGAAATTCTAAACTATTCTAATCTATTAGAAATCTATTTAATCTATTTTAATCTATTTTAAACTGTATTAAACTATTTTAATATATTTTAAATTATATCAATATATTTTTAACCACATTAAACTATGTTAAACTATTTTAAATTATATTCATAAATTTTAATCTAATTAAACTATATTAATCCATTTTAATCTATTTTAAATTATATTAATCTATTTTAATCTTTTTTAAACTATATTAATCCATTTTAATCTATTTTAAATTATATTAATCTATTTTAGTCTATTTTAAAATATATTGAAATATTTTAAATTATATTAACCTATTTTAATCTTTTTAAACTATATTAATCCATTTTAATCTATTTTAAATTATATTAATACATTTTAATCTAATTTCAATTTATATTAGTCTACTTCAATTTATTTAAACTATATTAATCGATTTTATACTATTTTAAACTATATTAATCTGTTTTAATCTATTTTAAACTATCTTACACTATTTTTTAATCTATTTTAAATTATCTAAACTATTTTCTGAATTTTAGGTTTTGTAAAGTGGAAGGTTTATATTTAAATCCTTGATTTATAAGGAGAATAAGATTAAATGATGTTATAATATAAGTAGGTATTGAAATGACATCATTGAGGAATATGATGATTTTAAATGAGGATTTAATCTTTTTTTGGAAATATGAATTCGAAAGTGATATGATTTTAAATGTGATATAATTTCAAAAGTAAATATGAATTCAAAAATGATATGGTTTTGAGAATATGATATTTTGATATAAATTATATTAGTTTTGGAAATATAAAAGAACCATCCGGTGTTATATAAGCGTTTGGTTGATAAAGAGACCGGGATCAGATATTGCCATACTCTCAGCTAATACCGAAAACCACTTTAACAACTTTGTACGTGGTGGAGATTCCAGAATGAAGTAGGATGGTTAAGCGAACGATTCTGTTTGAGGTAATTACGTACCCTGACTCCCGTGAGTCAACTTAGATGTGACTAAAACAGGAGCTATATCGGGCCAAATGAGGTTGCACCTCCGATCGGGCACATTTATTCGATACTATACTATTACTTTATGATTGATTTGATAGCCACCCCTCGATGTGATTATGGAAGTGTGTTCCGAGGTGGGCGGTAGTAGCTGCTATGCGTTACCACCAGTCCGAGAGTGCAAATGGTAGAATCCTACCCTGGCATTACCTCAAGTGTCGTGCTCACATGCCGTATCGTGCCTTCTACGAGTTTGGTTTGTATCATACCTATGGAGTGCCTTCTTAGTAAACCACATGGAGGAGCTTACGGTACTGCACAGACTATGTGAATATATAAAATGTGCTAAGGAGGGTATGGGTAATGCCTTAATGCTATTTTAACACTTTACTTTACTGTCGACACTATCATAATAGCATATTGTACTGTGTTTGTAGGTGGTCTAACAGATCCTTAGGAGATGGAAATCCTGAACATATCTTAAGTTATTGCACTCACATTTGACACTGGACAGGAGATGTCAAATCCTGTAAACATGTCCAACGCAGTTACACTCATATTTATTTACTATTGGTTTAACTTACACATGATCTTTTAGTTCTGACTGAGTGTTATGACTTTTCAATTCGCTCGGGTCAGTCTGAGTTTTTCAGTATATCGATGACTTCTTTCTGGAGGAAGAAGACAGAGATTTGTATGCTATTGTTATTTATTATATTTATTCCACTACATCATGTTGTTCCACTGCATTTGTTTATTTACTACTATTATATGTTACTCTGATTTTGTGTTGTAAAAGAATAATCAAATATATTTGTAAATAGCTTCATGAACAGTTATTTGATTATTATATTTTGTCATTTCACTATGAGATTCTATGTTTGTTTTATTTCTTTCTCTTCTTTTCTTATTTACCCCATAACAATCCTCCCTTTTGAATGGTTTGAGTCTGACGTGTGTCGTTTGTCATCGATTTGAACTATCCAAAAGGGTGGGACATTATAGTTTGAATGTTAAAAAGTTAAGTAATATATCAGAGACTGGCCAAACTTACACTTGTGCAAAACTGCTCTGATTTAACCTTTGTTTTGGACTTTAAATGTCTGAAAATATATTTAAAATTAAGTACTTTGATTCAATCTTTTTACAAATGTTTACTAACTCATATTAAAGTACTTTAAAAGTGGTTTGAGATTAACAAGTATTTTTAATTAGTTACGAATTTTCAAAGAAGAGGCCTTTCTTTTAAAATGTAAGGAAAATATGGTTTTCCACAGTTTTAAAATGTTTTGTAGACTCATCATATTAAACTAATATTTTGAAAAAATATTTTAAAACCTATTATAATTATTTTAAATTTTTTAAAAAGCATTTTTAAAAGTATAAGAAAATGATTTCAAAAAACATTAGGAATTGCTTAATGGCTAAATCGTGTTTTGTTTACTTGTTTGAAAAATAATTAACTATGCTTAATTGTAAAAGTGACGATGTAAACTTCTATACTTGTGAGAGTTAGGAATGATGTTCGAGTAGGGATGGAAGCAACAGTGCTCTAACCTGCTGACTTCCCTCTTGATAGAGGACTATTTAATTTGGAATGTCGAAAACGTGTTAATCTTGTTTATTACTTACTCGTTTATTAAAGTCAATAATACTATAATTAACATTAAAATCTGACGAGGTAGACTTATCTATCTATGAGAGTCAATAATAAAATGTCTAGGAAAGACTTTGATATGCAACCAATACTCTAAGTTACCTGACTTCACACTTGACCGAGGGATGGTATAAGTTGGAATGTTGGAAACGTTTTAAGTATATGAATATTGATTTGCATAAACAAGTGTTTTTGACTAGATAGTCGGTTAGTCAGCTGTCGAACTTGCCCTAACAAACTTAAGAAGTATCTAAAAGCTAAATTGTATCATACCCTTTGAGAACCTTCAAGGAGGAGCATTGCTATGAAACGTCTCTAGCTTTAAGAACTTATATGTACGAGAACTCCTTAGAAGGACTCCTCTTTATATTGTTCACTTACTTCTAAAAGAAGCAGAATCGAGTTTACCGAAAATACATCGAATTGATTTTGAAGAGATCTGGATTGGTAGTTGTTTTACTTACCGAATACTACTTCAAAACTAAATACGAGTTCAATTTTTTGGAAGTGTTTGTAAAGAGGAATGCTATAGAGTTGAACTATCTATCCTAAGGTTAAAACCAAGGGAGAGGGCATCATTAAAATTCATTGGACGACTTATGTTGCAATCCTTATGTAGATCCATGTTCGATTGGTGAAGACTCATATGAGAGATGTTGAACATGACCTTGACATCGGAAATGGCTAAAGACATAGTAGGATGCGCAATCTAGGATTTGACTGACGCACGATAGGGTATTATCAACTCCATATCTAGGGTATGCTTATCGATGTGTTGGTACTAGGAGTTGAGAATATTTGGTTCCATGTGGCTCATGTTTATGTTCAGTCGTGGACCATTGTTTCTATCTTATGATATATTTTATCTATAGATATATGGTGATCAGAAGGTAGTTTCCGATCCTTATGCATAGAGATTGGATTTTATTTTGACCGAAGGGATCTCCGTGGGAAATCCAATATGCGAACGTACGTTTAACGTTTTGACTGTACCCTAAATATGTTGTAGTGTGATGAATGTAAGCATCTCAGCTATTTGATACGATTTATATTCAACACTATAGATATTATATAATATATCACTATATTAAACTTAATGATTGGTTGGTTTCTTTTGAGGGGAAACCGTTATGGGAATTTGTACGGTCTTATTTGTTATTGTTACATGTTGCATGTATCTCAAGTTTTATTATACCAGACTTATGTCTGATGACTAGTTTTTATTTTCCCTAAATTCTTCACGTACTCTTTCTAGTAGGCTGACTAAAGCAGGTTTTACTTTAGATGCTTTAAAGTTCAAAAGACGAGCTGGAGGCTTCCATTATCTATATGTCTCTATTTGTATTGCACTATATTTTGTATGCATATATTAGCATTGTGAGGACAGACAGTTATAACTATCCAGGTTGTTGATAATACTTAGATTTTGTAACTCTGAAATTTCTATATTCAGAGTAAGCCTTTATACTGTTCTTTTGATGCTATATATTATCATTCTGTTGTGAGATCCTAATGTTATGTTCTCTCTTTCTGATACTATTTTTTTTATTTTACCTTAACTTTTGGTCTTTTCGGCACTTAGTTGCTCAACACACGAATACCGTGGTTGTATTTAGTGTTGACAGTCGAGGGTCAAAAAGTCGGGTTGTTACATTGGGTATCAGAGCTCAAGTTTAAGCAAACACGTTGGATTTGGTTTAGTATGGCTCATTAGAGATAGGGTAAGTGACACCCTAGAATGAGTCGAGTGTATTATATGTACGAGTGTGTATTTGTATTTTTCTATATATAACTGCTTTTAGCTTTTCCTTAGGAATAATCTATTTCTTTAAATAACTCTATCCTTTCATATCCTAAATGTTTTTTGCTATGTTCAGGAAGTACAAACCATGAGTACTAGAGCTGCTAATGCTCAAGGAGGTAGAGGTAGAGGTTCTTAGGTTTTGTAACTCTAAAATTTCTATATTTGAAGTAACCTTTGTGCTGTTCTTTTGATATTATATATTATCGTTCGTTGTATGATTCTGAGACTGTATTCTCTCTTTCTTGTTCTATTCTATTTATATCCTAACTATCTATCTTTCTAGAACATGGGTGCTCCACACATGAATACTGCAGATGTATTTAGTATTGACATTCGTGGGTCGAAAAGTCAGATCGTTACAAACAAGCTCTTGGCATCATCCATCAAGCTCTAAACGAAGTTTTGTTTGAAAAGATTGCAAATTCCCAAAATAACAAGGAAGGATAAGAGATTTTGGAGAACGCTTTCAAAGGACATGACAAATTAAAAAAAATTAGACTACAAAATATGTAAGGTGAGATTGAATCTTTATATTTGAAATAGATTGATGATTACTTTTCTCATGTTATATCTGTTTTAAATTAAATGAAAAGATATAGAGAAAACCAAAAGATTCTTGAATAGTTGATAAAATTCTATGATCTTTGGATTCTAAATTTGACTATATGATTATAGTGATTGAAGAATTTAAAGATCAAAAGAACATGACCATCAATCAACTTATGGGAACGCTTAAAGCATATGAAGAAAAAATAAATAAAGTAGTTCAAAAAGAGCCATTGAAGTAAGCCTTTCAAACCAAAGTTACCTTGTAGGAGAATGAAGCGTTTAAAATTGGAACAAGTTGTAACGATCAAGAATTTTAATCATTTGAATTTGGAATATTTAAATGATTTTAAATATTGAAAAGTTAATTTTATAAGTTAAATAACTTGAATTTCGAATATAGCAATTTATCGAGTAATTAAATTGTTTAATTTAATATTTGGAATTGTTTAAATTTTTTAAACTTGAATTCAATACAAATGGAAATAATTTCATTGGTTGACTTAAATTCTATTTTAATAAGAAGGAAGACAATAAACTTTTAAATTAGAATTAAAAGTGATTAAACTGATTTTGGAAATAACTAGTTTTAATTAACATGTGAAAATAGCCTTCTGGGGCATTGTCTCGGATTTCTACAGAATTAGTATTATTGGATCAGTTATAGTGAATTATAGTATGCGGTTGAATTTCATGGCTATCGGACATATCATTTGGTTGTTCGAACTCGAAACACATAGAGATTAATTAAAGGAATTTAAATTAATATTATTTGATTTTGAAAAGCTAGCATCTGTATACAATGGAATTAGGTTCTGATATATATTCCATCATGTTCGGAATAGGGGTATAACATATAGAACGCTAGGCAGCATGCCTCGATTGGAGTCGGAAATTTGTAAGTGTGAATAGTGCTTTGAAAATTTTCTGTAAAAGGACATCAACTTTCTTTATTTGCAACCTAACCCTAAAACCAAGCTTCAGCCGCTATTAAAACAGTAGCTCCATCCAATGATCAACAATTAATGGAGCCTTAAGAGGCCGATTTGGCTAACGACTTCAACTACAAACTTGGAAAGCTTGGTAAGGCAAACCTATTATGAAGTGGGATCGTCATAGATTGTTACGTGGAGGGTGAAAAATGGTTGCATTCATGATGTAGATGGGTTCGGTTTTTGTGGTCATGTGCGGCGGCTTGGGTCACTTGAACGACGGCGAGGCAGAGCAACTACGGCACGGCGCACATGTGTGAGATCAGGCAGCGACGAAATCAAGGATCGCGATCGAAATAACACACACACACACAATAATACGTGCACGCACGAGCGTGGAAAATGTGCATGAGCGAGAGGGAGAAGGAGAAAGGCTAAATTAAGAATTTAAATTTATTTAATTAAAGATAATGATAATTTAATTATTTCAAACGTTATAAATTCATAACTTTTTCGTATGAGGACGAAATCGAACGCGGCAAGTTGCATTTCAATCATAACAGTGAAATATGTGATATGCAGTTGGATTGGATCGATTTAGAGCTAGTCAAAATTTGGGTTAAAATTGCATGCCGATTCAATTTTAGTTCAAACCGAAGCGCTTTAGCGACCATTGGAACTTCTGCGAGTTAACTCACCTCTCTGGTGCACTTATATCTTTATATAAGTGTGGATAATTTTATTTATGCTATTTGTCGATAGTTTGAATGATTTACTATTTTATTAGTTAGTTTGAATATATTCCGGCTCCTAGAGCGGATGAGACCCGATTACGTTCCCATGTATGAGCGAGTGACAATTTGTTTACGATTCCGCCTCGAAGTTGTTGATTTATATTTTCTGATTATATATTACATGTGCTGTAGTGGTGTAGGTTGGAGGGATCCAACAGGATTCCTCATGCTATTGATTTTTTTTCCATATATTTTGATGTATGATGTGTTGGATGTCTTATTTGATGACATGGATTATTTTTTCTTATTTAGTGCTATAGTAGCACTGGGCCATATTTTTAGTATTTTAAAACACTATATGATAATGATTTTGAAGTGAAATGATTTTCAAAGTGATTTTGGAAGTATATATATTTTAATAATTTTTAAATTATTAAAAGGAATGAATTTATTTTTAAACAAATAAAAAGTATGATTTTTGATGTTATAAAAATATGGTTTTGTATGAAATATTTTTAAATAGAGATTTTTGAATAGTTTATATAAAGGATTTATAAAAGTGATATTCTGTAAATAAAGAAATAGATTTACAGTTGAAATTTCTAAAGATTTTGTAAATGGATTTGAAATTTATTTGGTAAACGGATTTACAAATGGATTTTATAAATAAATTAGATTTTTAAAGAAATGGATTTATATGTGGATTTTGATAGTAAAATGAGTTTATATAAAAGAATGGTTTATAAATAGAATTTTATAAATAATGAGATTTTATAAAATAAAAGTTTTATAAAATAAAAAGGAGATTTATAAACATAGTTTTATAAATATGGAAATGTTATGTTGAGATTCAAATCGGATTTTTATATAAAGGAAATACATTCAAGTGTTTAAGAGTTAAATTACCTTTTAGAGGAATGTTTTGAAAGTAATATTTTTAATGAAGTTAATGGTTTTTAAAGTGATAATTTTTTTTTATAGTAAATTAATGAAATAATAATTTCAAATGGTTTCGAAAGGTGATTTAAAATGTGTGAAGTTTCGAAAACATCGATTTTAATGTTTATGTTGGAATATATGCTTTCGAGGAAGTATGTAAGGCATGGACTATAACACTGTTATTATAGTAAATGATTTTTGAAAAGAAATGTTTATATAGTATATGGGATTATATATATATATATATATATAATTATTCAAATCGCTATACTAGTGTTTTTGGGTTGTCGTAACGATGTTTTACGCAACATTCGTTTTGACACAATAAATTGTTTGTTGACCATCTGTTGTGAAATATACGAATTGGTTCTTATGATCGTACTAAAGTCTTGGTCGTATAGGAAGCATTGCTTCCTGTACTTAACACCTTTCCGTAGGCATACGAGCTCTAGAGTTGTACGGTTATAGAAATCTATTTGGCCTGTCTCCAAAATGGCAGTGTTATTAAATATAATATACCTTTGATATGAATGTATAGAAATGTTTTCCAATATCAAAAGATTAAAATGATTTTAAGAACATATCTTTTTAAAGATAATTTGAGGTAAATATTTGGAATTTATTTAATTAGTAAAAGATTAATTAAATGGGCATAGTAATTGCTTATGTGCTAGATATTGTTTGTTACTTTGATAGTTAAATAAACGCTATTAAATTTTGGCCATTTTTGGTTCCTTGACTTGATGTAGGAACTGATTTGTCGTGCACTTAGCACAAAGCTGACGGAGCAGGCCTGATTATCATTTGGATTAAGAATGTTGATTCGAGTAGTGCAGAATGTCTATAGTACTGTAATCTATTGGGCTTCCTTCTTGACCGAGGGATAGCAAGTTGAGAGTTGGAAATGTGCTAAGTCTACGTAACTTGGTTTTCGTATGAGGTTGAGGGTCCCTTTATCGTTGTTGGTCTGGAGAGATCGCGGTCAGATTTATTCGAGAACCACTTTAGACCAATGTGTGCATTCAAAAGTGTAGGTTTATTGTAACCACCCTATAGTTAATTACCTAATTAATAAAATTTAGTTATGGATAATTAATGCTAAAATGTAAATTTTGAGATTTATTTATGAAACTAAATCTACTTTTGTAAACTATTAACTTGTTCAACTTAATTAATCTTAGGTTGATTTTAGGAAATGCTAAAATTGAAGTAAATGTTAATATTGAGATTTATCGTTTAAAAATGAGAAATTCAATTAATAGCTTATTATATTTTGTTCACATGAAAATAAAATATTTTATTATAAAAAAGTTAGATTTAATTGAATATGATATTTTAATATCGCTGACAATGAGAATTTAAGCTTGTCAAATTATTTTGATAAATTTTGTGTAATCAAAAGGGATCATGCAACAACTTGGATTTTTCATCGTTCAATTTTGAATATTTAAATGGTTTTAAATATTAAATTTGGGATTTATAATTTAGTTAGTAAGATTTAAAAGTGGAATTTTAAGCGATTTCGCAAATTTTTGAAATCGTCGAATTAATCGATGCATTAAAATAGCGATAAGGGGCATAGTCTCGGAATGAAACTAGTTCCATTGGATCCGTAATATTGTATTATTATCAAATTCCAAATTTCGTAGAATTTAGAGTTATGGTTTGGTCGCGCGGGATATAAACGCGTTGAAATTAATATCAAAATTTAATGTAATAACTGGGTCCAAAAAGCTATCTTCTCCATACAATCGAATAAGGACTCGAAACCTTTTCCATTGCTTTTGTAATAGGGCTATGACATTATGAATGCCTTTCAGCATGCCTCCATTGGGGTTCAAACTTCCATGATACGAAAAGTGGGATATTTGGAATAAAAATAACACAAACACACACAGATATATATATATATATATATATATATATATATATATATATATATATATATATTCAAGTCAAAGTCAAATAGTGGCCGCCGTCCTCGAATTTAAACATGTACATTTCCCTTATCTTCCCAAACATTCCATTTCTTTCAGTTATAACCGCATCTCTTCTCCCTTATCTCCTTTAAAATTAAAAAAACGGAAAAAAACAAATTCACAAATTGAAAAAAAAGAAACCAAAATCGAGTTCGAAAAAAAGGAGACTCGTGAATCGAGCTTCGCAATCTGGAGGATGTTGTCAGCTCTTTGGGCTAGGGTTCGATCGATGGAGGAGGAGGCAACCAGAGGGGATCGCTCGTGTACGTGCGTGCGTAGGTGGAAGGGGAAGGCTTGATATCAGGAACCGCGATAGAGGAGGACATGAACGAAGGGAGTTGAGTGCGGTCGTTGTTAAGTTTTGAATTGGGTAGCAGTAGCAACAGGTGAGGCAAGCGCATGGTTGCGATTGAAGGGAGATGATTGGCCGAAGCATCGATCGATGGCAATTGAGACATGGTTGATTGTCTGATGAATCTAGGTGAGGGTTCAACGGTGATTAGGATTTTGACAATTTAATTAAATTATTTGTCAATGATTTTAAAATCTCATATTTTTATTTATTAAAATCAAATACATATAAAATTGTATAACTTGCATACGAGTGAGGTCCAACGTCTGGAATGGCATGCACAGACATCACCAATTTGGGAAGAGGGCTGTGATAGTATATAGGTCCAAAATATATTAAACTAGTCGAGATTGGAATGGTCAGCAAATAAAATCAAGTTGAGAATTT
This sequence comes from Allium cepa, assembly GCA_030765085.1. Classification (NCBI taxonomy): domain Eukaryota; kingdom Viridiplantae; phylum Streptophyta; class Magnoliopsida; order Asparagales; family Amaryllidaceae; genus Allium; species Allium cepa. The sequence continues at coordinate 458,629,437 of CM060932.1, forward strand.
CTCACTCTTTTGGATTTCCACGTTTTAATTTAAATGTTTGAATTTAAATAAATTGATGCTTGATTGAATTGATAAATTTATAATTATCTGTAGGATGACTATATATATGTAGTATATATTAGTAATTAGAGTGATATTCCAGCATATTATAGCGGATGAGACCCTATGCTCCCCACATAATAGTGGATGACCCTATATACCACGAGATCCCCGTCGAAGTGGGATAGGTATTTTATTGTTGTATAACATCTGTGGATGCAGGGAAAACAAGTTGGAGGGATCCAACTGGATTACTCAAATATATTAGTATTTTTCATATTTATAAAATGCTGGGTTATTGTGTGTTGTAAATTTTTAAATGTTATAATAGTATGGAAATTAACTTTGGATATATTAAATACCATAAATATTATTTTGAATTTTAAAGAATTAAAAGGGAAATTTTAATATAAAAATTTGTATATCGGAATTTGAATTATTTTAAAGAGAGTGATTTGAATAAGAAATAAATAGTATTTGGTCATATTAAATAATGTGGGGAAAATATTTTAAACAGAGATTTTAAAATAAATTATATAAAGAAATTTTTAAGACTGTATTTGAAATGATATTCGGAAAAATATGTGGAAAGAAGTTGAAACGAAGAAAAAGAATTGGCAAAAACAAATGGATTTTATAAGGTTTTGAAATTATATAAAAAAGAAAGAAAAAAATCAGAATTTTATAAATGAGATTTTTTTTAGTGTAACCCAAAAGAGTCATAAAAATTTATAAATGGTTTATAAATAAAAGAAATCGATATCAAATGATAAATTGGAAATATAAATTTACGGGAAGAATTTATATTTAAATATGGAAATAGGATGAGAGGAAAAAGTGGAAACTATTTTTTAAGTGAAAATGGTTAAGAAGATCTAAATAGAAGTGATGCGTTGGAAATTGAGAGGGACTTATAAATTGAAAATTTAGTTATAGAGATTTCAAGATATATTTTTATTTATAAGTTAAGTTTTGTATTATAAAAAAAAGAAAATTTATTTATTAAACTATTTAACTTAAAGTCGGTTAGTATTTAAATATTTCAGAAGTTAATATTTCATATGCTTAATATTATTCTATAAATCACAAATTTTTAAACCTGCTTTGAAAAGTTAATTATAAAGAGTATTTCAATATCTTAGATAATTATTTGAACATGCCTTAAAAAAAATTATTATTATTCTTTTAAATAGTTATTTTATTTACATATGTATATATATATATATAGAGTTTTTGAAATGTTTAAAATTTATTTATAAACCTTCTCGGAAGTCTGGGACTGGGGATATTCAGTATATGGAATTTATAAGAAAATCCTTAAATGGGATTGGGAAGAAAAGTAATGAAATTTTCGAGGTAGTTAAATAAAAAGTGAACTTCGAAAAAATGAAATAGAATTCATAAAGAAGTACGAACGGAAATTGAAATTATAAGCAAGTATAATTGGCTTTGGAAATATTATAGGGGATTAATTTAAGAATTCTGGAATTTATAGAATTCGTTATAAAATAGTTAAGGAATTTACAAATAAATTTGTAAATGATTTTGAGGAAAAAGAAATAGGAAATAAATGCAATACTTCCTAAGTGTGAATATAAAATGAAATGGGGAAAAATATTCTAAGTGTTGGAGAAGTGGTGGAAATATCCCATTGGAAAATATAAGGATTTGAAAACTATTTTCAAATTTGAAGTACTGGAAGCAACTTCTTATAAAAATATTTCAGAATAAATTTTGGGAAATTTATAATAAGGCCCAATTATTGTTTATGGATGTGTATTGATAGTTAAATAACCGACTATGAAATTTTGGCCAATTTCATTGATCGTTTCGAAGAGACTGGGATCGGGTTTAATTATCCAAAAACCACTTCGATCTGATTTGAACGTGATAAATGAATGCCGTGAAGATGATGAAGATGGTGATTCGGTTAGTTCAGACACAGGACAACTCGTATGGACGAATGCTATCAGAACATCATCGTTGGAGGACGATGAGCATTTTAAGTAGAATTGTGTTCTTGAACGGTAACGCTTAGCCTCAAGCCTCATCAACCGAGAGTGACTAAAACATGGGAGATGCAGCATGGCTAAGTGGGTGCATCCAATTAGGGTATGCTATCTCCTTTCTAGATGTCCTCGAAAACCTATATATTATGGATATGGTTATGCATGAAAGAAGGAGCGCTCGATGGTATGGGTGGGAACACTCGGGGTGATAACATATTCGGTCTATTCAGGTTAAGGGTAGGCCGGTCTTGTGTAGTAGGGAATACCAGCGTGGTCCTCGGTACATTGTTCTAGAGGTGTGCTGTGGTGGAGGGTACCCCAGTAGCCCAATCATTCTGTAATGACGCGATTTTTCAACGCCCGAAAAACCGAACCATTAGGTTTAAAAGAAAACAAAGTTAGAACAAGAAACAGAAAACAATATCAGAATCTCACAAACGCAGCGGAATAAAATATAATAGATGATAACAGATCTTTACACAAAAGAAATTATATATGTTTTATACATACATCATCAGAGTTCAATACAATCACAACACAACTCAGGACGGTTATAATATCTCGTCCTTCCAAAACTGAATACACAGCGGAATTTACATCATATACGTCAGATACGTCTCGCCATCCAGCACGTCTCCTGAGCTCCACAGCAGTCCATCCAGAGTCTGTACTCTATAATACTCGGTCTGACCCGAGCATTATAGTTAAATAATACCCGAGTCAGTCTGGAAAACCAGCGTGAGAAAACACACTCAATTGAATTATTAAAGTTTTCAAAATCCTTTGAAATCAAAGATATCTCGTAAGATCACGCCACAAATAAACATGCCGGGTTTTTACCTTACGATAACCAAAACATTTCTCATAAAATCCTCTGATATTATAATAGTGTCTATATACAAATACTTATTCAAATAGCCGAAATTGTTACATTTATTAAATTCCAACTAATAGGTATACAAACAAAACCAAAAAGGCACGTAGGGAGAATGGATTTCCAACTAATGGCTAGGCACTGGGATACCACCTGTCACAATACCTGGTCTAGATCGGCGTACTGAGGATCTATCCTAAATCTCTTGCAACACATGACCGAGACTACCCCTTACAGGATAATCCCGAGTAAGATCACCCTGCGGTTTGGATCAGCAACCGCACCGCATAGCCGAAATAAAAAGGAACATCTAGACAGGGACGACCTACCCTAATGGGCACGACCCACTTAGCCTTGCTGCATAACCCCTGATTTTCAGTCATTCTCGGTTGATCAGGCTCGAGGCTAAGAGTTACCTTTTTAGAACATTTCACTTAGAATGCTCATCGTCCTCCTGACGATGCTCTAAAAGCATTCATCCATACAAGTCTGTTCCAGGTTCGAACGGAACCGAAGGCACTACTCCTACTACATCCATTTTGGAATCACCCTTAGGATTAGTAGCAATTAGCTCTCGCACTTCACTGCTCCATCTTCGACTTCCAGCTGTTGTCTTCCTCACGAAAAAGTTCAAACCGGATCGAAGTGGTTTTCGAAAAAAAAATCCCGATCCCGGTCTTCGAAATAATTGACGCATTGGCCAATATTGATAGTCGGTTATTTAATTATCAAATAACATTCACACAAAATCATCAAGCCATAATAATTTCTCCCAAATTATTTATAATTCTCAGAATATCTTCGCAAGACATATCTCTACTTTTCTACCCTTTGAAAATAGTTTCAAACAATCTTTCTCTCACGGAAATAAATTCCCAAATATTTTCTATTTCCACTGTAATAACCAAATACAAATACTTTAGATTTTAAAATAATTTAAAACACTTTATTATAAATTATACTTTAAAACATGTAAATTAAACTACTTTAATACTTTACTCAAAATATATATACTTTAAGAATATTTAAAATAAAACTACTTTATAAAATATAAAACTAATTTTTAAAATAAAAGTTAAGCCAAACTAAATTTAAAGAAGAGATTACGAAATTCTATACAAGTTTTTAAATTAAAACTTTATCCAAACTATCTTTAAAATAAAATTAATTTATAAAATATAAATATCAATAATTATCCTTTAAATAATTACTGCTAAAATAAAATTTGAAAATATTTAATTTAAAATTTAAAATATTTATAAATAATAAATATTCTAAAACATTTCTTTAAAACAAACCTTTAAAGCCTTTAACTTATAAAAAGTCTCATTTGAAATATACTTGGCTTTCCAGGGAAATACACTTCCCGTCTCCATACCTTTAAAAATTAAACCACTATTTATTTTTAAAACAAGTTTCCAATTCCTTTATAAATTCCTACCGTGTATTTATACTTTCGAATATCGATATCCATTTCACTTTATAAACCCGGTTTATAAATTTCATAGTCTCATCTTCCTTTGAAATTCCAATTTCAAACACTTAAATCAATTTTCCAATTGATTCCCAAATTACTCCGTTTTGAAATAAATTCCTTTACTTACACAATTTATTTCAAATCCCATTAACTTCAGATTTTAAATCTTGATTATGATTTAAAATCTTTTTAACTGAAAATACAAATTTCATATTTCCTAGATTTCTTCTTTATCCTTTCCACTAAATTTAAACCTTGAATTTTAAAATAAATCCTTTATTCCTTTAAATAGTAACACTCGAGTTTAAAAAAAATTCATTTATTCCCATTATTCAAAAATCTTATTTCCCAATCTTGGAATTTTATTTATTAGAATTTAAAAATCAACTTTTACTATTTTCCAATTAATTCTTTAATTTATCCAAATTTATATAATTATTTACGTAAAATTCTATCTTTTATTTTCTTTTAAAATCAAAATCTACACATTTTTGATAACTCAGTATATCCGAACATTATTCAATCAAACCATAACATCCAACATTTAATTACCAATAATCTAACACAAATTATCACATAAACCATATCACAGAATATATAAAAATCTAAAAGATTTTGAGGAATCCAGTTGGATCCCTCTAACATGTCTCCCTGCATCCACAGATGTTAGCATAATATAAAATACCAATTCCACTTCGAGGTGGAATATCATGGTATATGGGTTTATATAATATCATCCACTATTATGCGGCGTATAGGGTCTCATCCGCTATATAATGCGGGAAATCAATCACTCCAAATACATATATAATACCAATTCCACTTCGAGGTGGATTATCGCGGTATATGGGTTTATATAATATCATCCGCTATTATGCGGCGCATATGGTCTAATCCAGTATAACTGGTAATAATTTATCATCCAAGCACACAATCAACAATTTTAAATTTAACTATTTAAATTTAAATAAAACCCAGATGAGTGAGAATAACAAACCTTTGACTCCTGTTTTGCAACCCACTACCAATTCGGCTTGCTTCTTTTCAGATTATGACCTTGTATAAATATTTATACGTTTTATTAATATCTGAATAAATTGAACAATTAATTCCAATAGATTTAATTAGCTGATTACTTGATTTAAACTAAATCCCTTTAAATAAATTAAAGAGTTAACCATTTAATTTTGAACTAAAGTTATTATTATTATTATTTAAATGGAAACCATAATTATTCTTATAAAAGAATAAACTATAGATTTCAAAAAACTAACTTTTACAAATTCCTCAAACATTTAAAATCCCTATATTTTTTCCAAATCTTATAAAAAAATAATTTCTAAAAGTCAACAGATTAACTCAATTTTTTAGACTTGAGTACTATAAATTTTAAAAATGCTCAAAATAAATTTTCCATTGCATTACAATTTTATAAATTTGTGCGTATATATATCCCTATAAATATATTTACTGTTATCTATGTTTATATATATTTATATTAACCAGTAAGTTAAATTCTATGTAACTTTATATCAGATCAAATTCAAAAAAACATAACTGCTAAATATGTTTTGTAACGATCCTGCATCTTCCCTTTTTTTTTAAAAAAATTATTTTAATTGAAAACGAATAATACCTTACCGTCGATCGAAGAATCTTAAAACTCAGCATCCACTTGCATGCGGACGCTGCCACCATAACCTAACACAGTGTCCCTGCTTCCCAAACCTATCCGTGATCACCATCCTCATGCTTGTTACAGAAGTTCCCTTAGCCTCGACTATCACCAAAGCAACGAACCGCCACCATGAACTAGCGGAGCCACCCACCCTCCTCGCGAACCCCACTACCAAGCACGAAACCCTTGCCACGCTCTCCCAATCGCGACGATGTCGCGCTATCACTTCGGCAACCCTCCTTCTTTCTCTGCCCTCAAGACTCGGCTTCGCGATTGAAGTCACCACTCGCGATTCACCACTGCCGACCCCCCTTCAAACTTCTACTACTCGAACACAGCTGCGCGCCTTCACTCCCCATTGCGATTTCCCCTTTCTTTGATTTCGATTACGAACGAATTAGAAGAGAGCGCAACAATATTTCTTTCTCTTGATTTTTTTTCTTCAGTAGATTCATCTTTAGCCATTAAATTTTTGAATTCGATTTTATTTACCTTTTGAATCTGAAGAGGGGAAGCTCGATTTGGGATTGAAGAAGGCTCGGCCTTGTTTTAATAATAATTTTTTTATAAATGAACAATTTGAAGTTGTTTGTTTCTTTTCTTTTTTATAAGGTATAAAGGAACAAGAATATGCACGTGTAAAAGATGCAGGAGACATATCGAAAAACAGAGTACTTGTCTTCCAAAGCCCGCCACGGTATTAAATACTATAATATTATTATTTATGTTTAAATTCAAATTCAAATCGTCTCGGTTCCTGCAACTCACAATCTCGATCCCCAATCGAGGCATGCCGCTGGGCGTTTATAATGTTAAACCCCTATTTTGAACGCAATGAAAAAGGTTTCGAGTCCTAATTCGATCATATGGAGAAGACAGCTTTTTTGGACTCAGTTATTATATTGAATTTTCGATATAGATTTCAGCGCGTTTATGTACCGTACGTCTAAACGATCACTCCAAACACTACGAAAATTGGAATCCAATAATAATACACCATTACTGATCCAATGGAACTAGTTTCATCGAATTCCGAGACTGTGCCTCGGAAGGCTATTTTTAAATATCGATTTAAACGATATATCTTCAAAACTTGACAAAACACTGCCAATTTCCAATTTAACCTTTCTATTATTTCCAATAAAATCAATATAAATTTTACAAGCTTTTAAACTATTTTTAACAAGCTTAAAATTTCAGATTCAACCACTTACCTAACTTTCAATAATTAAACTCAATAATTTAATTGCCAAATAAATAGTGATATTTGAAATTTAAGTTGAACTAGCTTTCAAATATTTAAAATCAATTAAATATTTCAATTTTAAATATCCAGAAATTCTGGATTGTCACATTCCTCCCCCCTTAAAAGAATTTCGTCCCCGAAATTACTATCTAAGTGGAATGATCCTTAACCCGTTAACTATTTTTCTAAAACCAACAGTTCCAAACAACGTTCCAAAACCAAACAATTTTCAACGATTTCCCAAAACAATCTTTTTAATAAAGACATCATCAACGACACTAACTTTCTAAACTTCTTCCATTAATTTCAACCAATATTTCTTACCCAATCGTTTAAATTTAAATTTAAAATCCAGTTTAAATTATCAAAATTTACTCAAAACTTTTCTAACTCCCTAAATTCCTGAATTTTTTTGCCAGCGTCTTCTTTGCGCGGCTAGCTCGGTACAACTACAAAATGCCTCTACGGGCCTAAATCTCAAAAGAAAACAAAAATGCCAAGTGGCTAGACAAGAAAATCATCAAATTTCATACAGAAATCTAAATATATACCTTTGCCGAGCAAATTTCAATTTATCATCAAAAATCAAAAACCCCAGTTTATCCATTTTTCTTTTTAACACCTGTATCCTACTAGGCCATAATATTCAATTACAACATTCCAAATTGCTTTACACATTTCTATACAAAAAATTTCAAATCTATTTCATTTACATTCGTACGATGCACATATATCATCCGTATGCAATACCCAATTTGATCGCTCACTCGATCACACAATTTCACTTCCAAACTAGTATCGTCCACCCGACTTCGTGGTGTGGACTCGGATATGGTTTCTCGATCAGAAACCGTCATTCTCCTTGCATAGTCACAAACTATGATAGAGAATTTCCAGAATCAATCAAAAATCCATATCCAGGGTTCGCCGTCGAAAAGCGAGTGAAAAATCCCAACTCGGACTGGTACACTACGTTGAAATTCTGTGCTTGAATGTGGATCAAATCATTATGCGAATAAAATAATATACATACATCTTATGTACTAATATCCATTGATTATTAACTATATTAATTCTCTTTTATTCACATTAATTTTGGTTTCCATTCCCTTATCCACAATTATCCCATTTCACAACTTTACTTAAGCTTCATTCCAAAATTACTTAGTATATTTCCAATACAAACTTACTTAAGAAATTCACCATTCATTTCTTTAGTTTAATATAAGCAATTTATACACTCTCATACTATTACTCTTACCATTTTAGCCTTTATATCCACCTATTTTTAAACTGGATTTCCAATTCCATATGAATTCAATTTACCTTCATCTCCAACAATATTCAATTAATCATTTCTTTAATTAGTCGCTCAACTAATTTATTCAAATCCCAATGGATTTATTTCCAAACTTTAAATTATTTTTAGTCTACTACGAATTAATCTTTCATCTTCATTTTATCAATTGGTTTTCATCTGTATAAACCAAATTGGGTTCTAATTCCAAATAGATTAAATTTGCTTTAATTTACGAATTGATTTCAAATATTCTTTACCAATTTTCATTTTCAATTCTATTTGAAGTTGATTTATCTTCAAACTCTGAATATTGAATTTTATCAACTATTGTAACGACTCGGATTTCTAGCGTTGAGTTTAGAATATTTAAATGGCTTTAAATATTTAATTTGGATTATAAAGTTATCTTGAATATGAAAATTTTGGTTTTTATTCAATAAAATAAATTTAGATTTTAATATAGCGGTTTGTTGAATGATATAATTATTTAATTTAATAATGTAAATTGGGTAAATATAAAATCTGGAGTTTCGAGCTTGTTAAAGATAATTTGAAGGCTTGTAAAATTTATATTGATAATACTGAAGATAGTAAAAGTGTTAAAATTGAATTAAAAGGCGATTTATTCAGTTTTGAAAATTTATCGTTTAAATCGATATTTAAAATACCTTCTGAGGCACAGTCTCGAAATTCGATGAAACCGGTTTCATTGGATCCGTAATAGTGTATTATTAGAGGATTTCAATTTTCATAGTGTTTGGAGTAGTTGGGTGAGCGTACGATATATAAATGCGCTGAATTTAAATCGAAAATTCAATTTTATAACTGGTTCAAAAAGATAACTTCTCCATACGTTCGAATTTGGACACGAAACCTTTTCCATTGCATTCGAATTAGGGATATAACATTATAAATGCCTAGCGGCACACCTCGATAGGAGCTCGAAATTTTAAATTGCATCTATCGAGACGAGTTGAATATAAAAAAAATTAAATTAAAAATATTATTTGCATATGTCTTATCAGCCGAAATTTTTAGTCAAACTATATCTTATCCTATTCTCATGCCTTCCTATTCCTTCTCTAATACACTTCTTCTTTCTTCTTTTAAACGTAGCAAACAGAGTATGACAAGGAAAAAAATGGAAGTTTCAAAAAAAATCAAAATCACGTCTTCGTTCGTTTCAGATTCACAAGCATTCGAATCAAGGAATTGCCAAACACCTCCCTCGTTTCTCGTTAAAATCGAAATCAACTGCCATTTTCCTCAATCGAAATCAGATTCGATTTAAAAAAAAATTTAGGGAGAGCTGTAGATTTTTCGAATTGACTGTGAGAAGGGAGTCGCGACTTCTCCTATCGCGTCGTTCTCGAGCTCGTGTTGGCCATAGGTGGCGACGCGTGGTCATGCTCGTTGCCGCGACGCGATGGGATTTGGGTACGGGGCGATCACGATTCAAGATGCTTATGTGAGGGAAGAAAGGATGCGCGACTGGTGGTGGTTCCACGAGTCACGAGTGGAATGAGAACTGTAGCCAAGTGTGGGAGGATATCAGTGGAAGGTAGGGGTTTGAAATGGAGCTCGGAGTCCTGATCAGGGTCTTTGTGTTTCGTCATGATGTTGCAGCATGAGATACTGGAGGGAAACACAGATGGTTCAAGTGACTCTGGGATCGAGCAGGAGTCGGTTGATTTTGTTTTCCTATACGAATTGAGGTAGTTTGATTTTAAACCTTTTAATTTAAATGTTACTTAAGTGCAAACTTTTAATTTAACGTGTTGATTTTTACTACATGTAACAGTAGAGTAGAATTTAAAGTTAAATTAAGTAAAGTTTAGCCAAGTCTAATTGCTTCCAGTTCTAGTTCATTTAAGTAAACTAAAGGGGTTATTCAAAACCCAATTTTTTAAAAAAATATTGGAAGAAAAGTTTTAAAGCAAAGAAATTTCTGTTTTTATTATTTACAGAAAAAAGGGAAATACACATATTATAGCCTACTAGTTTATTTTAATATGGATTAGGGTGATTAACTTGTTTAATTAACTTGTTCCATTATTTTTATCATTAAGAAATAATTTATTAAATGAAATTAGTTTAAATAAAATTCTTAGTTAATTAAATTAATAAATGGTAATAAACGGTTCGATTAGTTCAAATGATAATAAATCATATGTTGTTTATTCAAGGTCTAAAATTGTGAAGAAAATAAGCTGGTTTGGATCGGATCTGCAAATTAAAAATAAATGTGAGTTAATCTCACTCATTTGGGTTATTTAAATTCAAATGATCAAATTTAAATAATTGGTTGAATGGTTGAATTGATTTGATGTGCTATATTATAGTATATAATACATCTTGGAATGATTGATTTCCTGCATTATATAGCGGATGAGACCCTATGCGCCTCATAATAGTGGATGATATTATATTTAAATCCCCTATACCCTGATATTCTACCTCGAAGTCAAATTGGTATTTTATATTGTGCTAACATCTATGGACGCAGGGAAACAGGTTGGAGGGATCCAACTGGATTCCTCAAAATTATTTATATTGTTTAATATCCTCTGTTATGAATATTCGATATTCTATGATGAATATTATTGATAATTGGAATATTGAATGCTAAGGTTTACTTGAATATATTTCGGTACACCGAGTTATCAAAATATATAAAATTGGATTTTTGAAAAGAAAATAAAAGAAGAGGATTTGTAAGTGAAATAATTATGGAGAAAAAAATTAATTTAAGAATGAACTGGAAAAGAATAATAGTGGTTTTAAAATTCTAATAAATAAATTCCATGTATGAAAATGGGGATTTTGAATAAATAGGAAGATAATGAATTTTAAACTTAAATGTTATTATTTAAAAGAATAAAACATTCATTTTAAATTTAAGATTTAAATTATTGGAAAGAAAAAAGAAGAAATTTGGAATATCTGAGATTGGTATGCTTCAATTAAAAGATTTAAAATCAAAATGAAGGAATAAAATGTGAAATTAATGGATTTTGGGAAAATCTGAGTAAGTAAAGGAAATTATATCAAAATGGAGTAATTTTGGAAATCAATTTGAAATTGATTTATGTGTTTAAATTTGGAATTTTAAAAGGAGGTTGTGACTATGAAATTTATAAACAGGGTTTATAAAAGTGAAGTAATATATCAGTGGACAAGAATAAATTCACGATGGAAATTTATTAAAGAATGGGAAAATTTGTTTAAAAATAAATAGTGCTTTATTTTTTTAAGGATGTGAAGAGAAGTATATTTCCTTGGATAGCCAAGTACAGTTTCAAAATAAAATTTTAAATATAACTTAAAAGTGTCTTGGTATTTTGTTTTAAAAAGAGAAAATCTAGTTTTATATTTTATAAAGTAACCTTATTTTAAATATTCCTAAAGTATATATTTTTAATACAGTATTAAAATAGTTCTAAATTTAAACGTTTTAAAGGATATTTTAGAATAAAGAGTTTTAAAATTATTTTAAAAATATAAAGTTTTATGCTTGGTTGTTTTCAATGGAAATAAATATTTGAAGATTTTAATTCATGAGAAAGGTATGTTGAAAACTATTTTCAAAAGGATTGAAAATGGAATTATATCTTGCGAAGATATTTTGAGGTTAATAAATAGTTCAGGAGAAATTATTTATGGTTGATGGATGTTTGTGAATATTAATTGGTAGTTAAATAACCGACTATCAATATTGGCCAATGCGTTGATCGTTTCGAAGAGACCGGGATCGGGATTAATTTCTCGAAAACCACTTCGATCCGGTTTGTACGTTTTCGTGGGTAAAACGAGTTTGGAGTCGAAGATGGAGCAGTGAAGTGCAAGGACTAATCACTACTAATCCTGAGGATATTTCCAAAATGGATGTAGTTGGAATAGTGCCTTCGGTTCCGTTCGAACCCGGGACGGACTTGTATGGACAAATGCTTTTGGAACATCGTCAGGTGGGCGATGAGCATTCTAAGTGAAACGATCTAAAAAGGTAATGCTTAGCCTCAAGCCTCATCAACTGGGAATGACTGAAAATCAGGGGTTATGCAGCAAGGCTAGGTGGGTAGCACCCATTTCAGGGTGAGGTCATCCATGTTTAGATGTCCCTTTTATTTCGGCTTAGTGGTGCGGTTGCTGATCCCAACCATAGGGTGATCTTACTCGGAATTATCCAGTAAGGGGTAGTCCCGGTCTTGTGTTGCGGGGGTCGGGGGTGATCCTCGGTATGCTGATTTAGACCAGGTACCGTGGAAGGTGGTACCCCAGTGCCTTGTCATTAGTTGGAAATCCATTCTCCCTACGCGCCTTTTACGAGTTTTGTTTGTATTACCCACTTTCTGGCTAGTAGATGGAATTTAATCATGTAAAAATTTCGGCTATTTTAATAAGTGTTTGTAAATAGACCCTATTATAATATCAGGGGGTTTAATAAAAAGTGTTTTAGCTATCATAAGGTAAAAACCCGACATGTTTATTTGTGGCGTGGTCTTACGAGATGCTTTTGTTTTCAAAGGATTTTAAAACTTTAATAATCAATTTGAGTGTGATTTCTCACGCCGGTATTCCAGACTGACTCGGGTGTTATTTAACTATAATGCTCGGGTCAGACCGAGTATTATGGAATATAGGATATGATGCTGTGGAGCTCAGAAGATGAGCTGGATGGTGATACGTACTTCCGTACTCGATTTATATTCCGCTGTGTATTCAGTTGTGTGAGGACAGGTTATGATTACTGTCCAATTGTGTGTTATGTGATTGATGTACTCTGATGATGTAATGTATAAATCGATATATTTGTTTTTGTGTAAAGATCATTTAATATCTATTATATTTTATTCCGCTACGATGGTTAGATTCTGATGTTGTTTTCTATTTTCTTCTTATACCTCTTCTTTTTTAACCCAAATGGTTCGAATTTCCATTCATCTTGAGTTGATTGATGTAGAATAGTGTTGACTCAAGGGGTACGGATTAGCGGGTCATTGCAATTGGTATCAGAGCATAGGTTGGTAATAACCTTTGCTCTGGTGGGAATTACTCAAATAGAGTCAGTAGTACTCTAGATTGAGTTTGCGAGTATTAATAGATATGAGCGCATATTTGTTAGTGAATATAAATTGTTTTAATATTATGTTGACTTATGTCAAGAATGGGATTTTCGACTCTCGAAGATCGACATTAATACGTCCACTGTATCAACTGCTGAGCAATCGAAGGCCGGAAAACCGAATTGTTAGGGTTAAAGAAGAGGTAGAAGATAGAAGAAGAAAGAAAGAAGAAGCAATAGAAACAATAACAGAATCTCACAATCGCAGCAGAACAACATATAATATATCAATGAATAATCTTTAAAACAAAGAATCATATCTGTTATTACATTACATCACATTACATTACATTATCAAAGTGTACAACAAAAACAACAACGGAAAGAAATACAACATATAATAGTGATACGCTACGCGATCCAGCTTGCCTCCAGATCTTTACAGCAGCTCCTGAATTCCAGAATGAACTGATAACCTAACTCTAGACTGCCCGTGTGGAAAATGATGGGCAACCAGAGTTTAAGAAGGGAACAATAAACTCCAAGTCAGTCATGGGACTGGTGTGAGAACTTAAAACAGTATCTTTAAAAACAAACAAAGAAATATTTTCAAATAGACCCGCAATGTTTTTAGATAATGTAACAATCATAAGGCCTCCTGCCACACACACAATGCAAACACAGAATTGGAGGAGATTTCTCCTTATGATAGTCAAAGATGCTTGATACGCAAATTTCTTTGATATTATTACTATAAGTGAAAAGTGCAAGAAAAAATTTCGAAAGTACAATATAAATCTTAGCCAGCAAAGGTACCATTATATTATGCCTGCTATAGCTACCTCCTGAGGAGGCAGGTTATACAATTTGCAATCGTAAAGGGTTTATATTGTTTCTTTGGATTTCCAACTAATGGTCAGGCTAAGGAACTTCCCATTGCCACATAGGTATGCCTCTGGAAAGACGCCCCGAGAACCTAACCGGATCTCTGCCAACACAAGGCCGGGTTACCTCTAGCTAGGTAACTACTGACACGAGTATGCCATCCCTCGGTCGTAACCGACCTAAATCCCCGGATTCACCAGCAACCACAAAGAAATAAATTTGCAGTAACCACATAGGTTAAGTATCAAGGCTCTATACCATAATACCACCTCTATCCAGAAGGAAATGAACATACCCTATGGGGGCGCGATCCCTAAATAACCTTGCTGCATTCTTCCTGTTTTGACCATTTCCGGGGTGTGAGGTCCGACGAAGTCTCGTCCACAAAGCTACGCTTTTCATAAAAGCCACGCTTTGATCAACAAATGATCAACAGCACTCAGCATGCCACGTTACCAAATTTGGAATATATCACTAGTAACCATCAACTACATAACCTCTGAGCTCGTACGTCTCAAAGAAGGGTGTTAAGCTAAGAGAATAAATTCTCCGCCACCAACAGAAATGTATTTGATAGAAACCAGCTTTACATCTCAAATTGTAACGTCAGACTCACATCCATACAAGTCCGTTCCGGGATCGAACGGAACCGAAGGCACTTCCAAAGAAGCCCTTGCAAATCCGGATATTCACTAATCACATCCGGACTTCCCATCACAAAGGGTGATAAAATCTCTATATCGGAGATCAGCCGATGCAGAGACATTCGACGGTAATCCTTCCATTTTCGAAAATATCCGGTCTTCAACACCGGTCTTCAAATGCTATCCATTACGACGTATCACTATTCGGAATGGGATTCATGACCCAAAGGTCCTCTCCCGGCTAAACCGAATAACGAGCGCTTATTTTAAAATAAGTGTAGCATTCAAATTCAAGCAAATCACAACCAATACCCATTTAAAGGTAAATATTGATAGTCGGTTATTTAACTATCAATAGATATGCACAACATCACCAGATTTCAAATAATTTCCCAAATTATTTATTTTCCAAAAAAATATCTTTACAAGATAAATTTTTCCACACTTCAACCATTTGAAAACAAATTTCAAATCACTTTTCACCTTTAAAACTTTTGAAAACAAATTTTCAAATCATTTTCCTCACGCGGAAACACTTCCAAACATTTATTTATTTTCAATTTATCTTTAATAGATAAAATCTCTAAACATTTCATTTCATATTGGAAAACATTTCCATACTTATTTAATAATAAGTAATTCACAAATCTATTTATTTTTAACATTTGGAAAATGTGACGCCCCACCTCTATACCCACGCTAGCCAAGAACACTACGGTGTAGTGCTGTCAACTAGCGCGGAGAATAAGGCTGTTGAGGAGCGACCATCCATGTAATTTCTTATCACACGGTGGCTATAAAATAATCTTCGGAAACAAATATAGAAGTAAGCATAACATGCGAATCAATCACAGATATCCATATCACAAAGGCGGAAAGAGATATGAATACATATCACATAAAAGTGTACATCAGAGTAGTGGTCTAAAATGATCCACGATAATACAAAAGAATAGCAACGCGTGCTATACAAAAGAATACAACTATGAGTCTATATCTCAAGTGTAAACAACAAAAGCTGCTAATCTAAACAAGTAGCCAAAAGTCTGAGTAGTGAATCACTGGGGGAGGAGTCAAGCAGTAGCACCTGTAACATCTCGGTCTGACCCGAGTATTATTTATAAGAAAATAATAAACGGATCAGTCTAGCTATAAATATCAGATGACATGATATAAAATAAAAGATATGGCATAAACATAAAATATCCATACTGACATACTACTATAAGTATGCAAATAATGATCAACAGGAGATCAACCGATAAGAGATATATCAATATCACAAGAATCTTCTCAAAGATCCAAAGAGGGCATCACACCCTAAACTTGTACTCATGACAAGTCAAAGAGATAAATTCCAGAAATCAACACAAGAAATCCAGAAATCATAAAAAGGGAAAGAGGCCTATCACATGACGGTACGAAGACCAAGGGGAGCTACCCCGCATGTGTGAATGGAATCACACAGATTGAGGTCAAGACTAACCAAAAAGCAGAAAGGTATGTGTGAATGGAATCACACAAGTGGTGTCTAGTCTAACCTTGCAATGAAAGATACATCGCGCAATTGCTAGTCTAATTCATAAAGCGATCATCAAGATCAACGAGAAGTGTCAATTACACTAAGCTAGTAAATATAGAAGTTTAGCTTCATGTCCCATAACCACTTGCTTAACTTAAATATTTACGAACAAACTGTAAATCTTCACTAATAAAATTGTCACAAGAGGTTCAATCGAACAAGTCCAAGAATTAACCGACGAAGTGAACGTAAGCGTTTCATACCACTTGTTTTACTAAGTCGTTTAATTAGATTTCTCATCCGAGTGAGGTAAAGGTTTGTATATACTAATAGATTGGAAAACGGTTTAAGAAAAGAGCTTTGTTATTAAAAACAGAGTTGAAATTGTTTGTTAAAAGAGTTTTGATATTTACTACTAGTATTGAAACCTTTATATTATAAAGTGACAAAACACAGAAGCAATTGTAGAAACAATCAGTCACAAAGATCGCATATGGAGATGCGAATAAAATCCAAGGAAATCAGCTCAATGTTTTTCAGATAAGATCCCCTACGGAGGGGGGGTCCGGGGGGGTGGCAACCCCCCAAGGTGGGGGTGCGGGGGCAACGCCACCGCTTACGGGGTTCGACCTGCCCGGTCAGGTCGCGGGGGTCCAGGGGGCAGCGCCCCGACCAAAACGGTACGACCTAGTGAAGACAAAATGAGGTCTAACGACCTAAGGGGAATAGGGTCGAGCGACCTAATGGTTGCGACCTAGGGGTCTAGGAGTCAAGCACCTAACTGGAGCAACCCTGTGGTCATGCGACCTAACTGAAATGGCCAAGCGACCTAACAATAGCACAGGTCAAGCGACCTAACGTATTAAGGCCGAGCGACCTAATTAAACTCGCGACTTAATGGTGTGAAAGGCGTGCGACCTAACATGTTACGACCTAAGGGTCGAGCGACTTAGTGGAACAAGGTCATGCGACCTAACGTGTTACGACTTAACGGTCGAGCGACTTAGTGGAACAAGGTCATGCGACCTAAAAGTGAAACGACCTAAGGTCGAAAACAAGGTCACGCGACCTAACATGTTACGACCTAAGGGTCGAAAACAAGGTCACGCGACCTAACAGGAAACAAGGTCAAGCGACCTAAGGGGTTACGCGACCTGACGTAACACGGGTCAAACGACCTAAGGCATCACAGGACGAACGACCTAACTGCTTAAGGGACAGGCGACCTAAAGAGGTTCGCGACCTAATAGGGTTCGCGTCCTAAAGGTGCACGACCTAAGGTCTTTCGACCTAGGGGTATATAGGTAACACGACCTAAAGATGTCGCGTCCTAAAAATAGAAAGCATGGCCGAACGACCTAAAAGTCATACAACCTACGACCTAAAAGCCATACGACCTACGACCTAAAAGCCATACGACCTAACGTGAAACGACCTAACTCCGAAGTGAAAATTCAAGGCAGTGCGACCTAGCGCGATAACACGTGAACGACCTAAGGGTTAGGTCGCGAGCGACCTAACTCCGAACACCAAAAATGGCCAGAACGACCTAAGTGCAGAAAATTCACCAAAACGCTAAAAATTGGAGTTTTTCACCAATCCAATCCAAACCAAATGCTAATATGCATGCAAAAGTGATAGGGAATCATTCCCAACAGTCCAATATGGTTATAGACTAGAATCGTGAGATAAAAATCTCACATTTCCTCCAAAACCCAATGAAAATGAAGAACAAAGCTTGAAGGCAAATGGAGAAGCAACCACAAGCTTGAATCCGATGTCTTCTTGTTGAATTTGGAGTTGAATGTTGGAGTTGCAATAAAACAAAGACTTTGGAGTTTTAATTTCTCATTCCATTCACCATTTTTGTTGAATCTTTAGTGTTAGGAAATGAAATGAAGCAATGAAGAAGAAGGGGGGTGGAACTTGGGCCTAATGGGCTAAAAGTCCAAACCAAAGGCTCGAGTGAAAAAGTGGTGAAATTCCACTAACCCCAAACATATCAATGTTTATACTTAGAAGATTGCAAACGACGTTTCGAACTCAATGGAAGTGGTCTCGAGTCCTAATTTGACCGTTTGCAAAAAGTAGCTTCAGACCAAAATCCGATTAACGATAAAATATTTAAATAAAATATTTAAATATAAAAATCGATAAATATGCGGGTTGTTACAGAAAATATTCAATATACTAAAATCATAATTAAGTATATATTTTATTCTTTAAGGAAAACATTCTCTTAAACACATTCATTTGAGTCAAAACGAATGTTGCGTAAAACATCGTTACGACAACCCAAAATCACTAGTATAGGGATTCAAAATTAAGATAGATATATAAATCCCAATACTATATAAAACATTTCCTTTCGAAAATCATTTACTATAACAACAGTGTTATAGTCCACCATTTCCTTTTATTTCTCAAAAATGTCTATTTCAACAATGAATGTTGAAATCTATGGTTTCGATACTTAATACGTTTTAAAACACCTTTAAATCATTTTAATTCTATTTAAAATATCACATTCCTAAAACATTTCTTTAATATATTATTCGCTGTCCAAAATCGTGAATATAAATCGTTTACCAAATTCAACACTTCTACATATTTAATTTAAAGGATTATCCACTATCTAAAATCGTGGATATATCTCCTTAAATAAGCTTTCATATTTACTTATCAAATTCAATTGGTTTCGGATTTATAAAACAACGTTTATAAATTTACATATATATATATATATATATATATATATATATATATATATATATATTATAAAAACTTCAACATATAAAATCCTTTAATTAACAATTCTATTTATATTTCATTTAAAAGCGAAAATCCGATTTATAAATTAATTACTTATAAATCTTTTATTTTAAAAAATCTATTCATTTTATAACTTCACAATTTATAAATATATAAAATTTTGCTCACTTATGAAATCCATTTATACTTCATTTTAACACTTATAAAAACTCATTTTATAATTCAATTACTTTAATTTATAAATATCATTTTTATAAATCTTTTATATAAATCTTTTATAATAAATCAAAAATCCCAATTTAAACCATTTTACAAATTAATCAACTACTTATTTCAAAAATCACATTTCGGTTATATTTCACAAAAATCATAATTTTTATAACATAAAAATTATAACATTTATTTATTTAAAATGAATCAATTCCAAAATTCAATAAAATGTATACTTTCAAAAATCGCTTGAAAATCCTTTTAAATTCGAAATCGTTACTTTAACATTTTTAAAACTCCAAAAATAGGCCCAATGCTGCAACATAACCAATACATCAACCACGGCATCCAAACATCATATATCAATATGATAACAGAATATATCTTAAATATCTGTAAATAAATCAATACTGTTGAGGAATTCAGTTGGATCCCTCCAACTTGTTTCCCCGCATCCACAGATGTTAGCACAATACCAATTCCGTTTCAAGACGGAATATCGCGGTACATGGGTTTATATAAAATATTAGCCACTATTATGCGGCGTAATAGGGTCTCATCCGCTATATAATGCGGTAAAATCAACTCCAAGTACATATATAATACCAATTCCACTCTAAGGTGGAATATCGTGGTATATGTTTTTAATATAATAACCTCCGCTTAATATATGGCGTATAGGGTTTATTTCAATACAACAGATAGTAATTTATCATCCAAGCATACAATCAACACAATCTAGCAATTTAAAATTTAACTATTTAAAATTTAAATCGAAACAAATTCGATTGAGTGAGAAGTTCTCACCTTGTTTCAAATACATTTGCAGTGTTTCGTTTCGAATAAATTAAACGCGCTTTTAATTTTACTCAAAACTCAAACTATCTCCAAACGATTCCAATTCAGCTCTATCGCCTAGTATTCTACAAAACGAATCCAACATAATTCGTTTCGTCGGTTTTCGACTTCGTATGAAAGAGTTATGATAGTTTAAAGTTTAAACGAATTAATATATAATAATTTTTACTATTTTTTTTATTTTTAAGCCTTAAACACATCTGGGCCGCTTGTACAAGCTTGATGAAATCAGGGCCATGAAATCCATCTTCTCTAACATCAGGTTACACGCGCGCGACAAAACACATAGGCCGCCACCTCTTCTTCAATTAAGGCAACACCCTCGAGCCGCCTGGAGACTTTCGGCGACCCTCAAATCGAAGCCCAACGTGAAAGCTTCCCACGGCCAGAGATCGGTCATGCTCGACCACCCCCTTGCGTATAAAAACGTGCACGAACGTCGGTGCTTCAAGCTCAAATTGCCGTTGATTCTTTGCGAAATTTTCGATCATAACCGTTGACCTTGAAGATCTCGTCACGCTTTTTAATTTTGTAGTTGGATGTTTTCGACGATTGTTGGTGGATTGGAAGAAAAAGGAGGAGGAAGGAGATAGTTTCTTGGCCATTGAAGTAAAAAATGGCGGCCAGGGTTAGAAACCCAAATTGTTTGCAAATGTGAAAATTCTGAGGCCTTTTATAGAAATTTACGCGACACTATTCACCCGAAATATTTCCGTACTCCAAACAAAGTGTATCGCTTGGCGTTCATAATGTTTTACCCCCATTCCGAACGCAATGGAATATATATCGGGAACCAATTCGATCATATTTGAAAGATAGGTTTTCAAATCGACTATTTTAAATTTAAAATTCACTTAAACCGATTTCAGTGTGTTTTAGCTTGCCTTGGACAAACCGTAAATCCGATTAACACGAAATTTGAAATCTTACAATAATATAACATTACGGATCCGATGAAACTTGTTTCGTCGAAAACCGAGACTGTTTGAAAAATGACTATTTTTACTCGTCAATTAAATATTAAAATATTCAATTTCCACAAATTAACTTTTAATTTAATTTTAAAAGTTCTATAACATCATTCTAACTCCAATATGATTAAGTACAACTTTACAAATCAATTTAATCAAATTAAACCCAATTTCCAATTAGTTCTGTAATTTCAAATATTAAATTATCGATTTAATTATCCAATTAAATCTAGATATTCGAAATAAAATTTATTCGACTTACAAATTTTACTTGTTAATATTTAAAATCAATTAAATATATGAATTTCAAATGACAGAAATTCTGGGTCGTTACAAACTTCCCTCCTTAAAAGAATTTCGTCCTCGAAATTACCAAGTAAGAAAAAGTCTTGCAATCCGTTAACTTTTCAAAACCATTTGTTCAAATTAAATTTCAAATTCATTAAACATTTTAACTTTTTCAAAATCCATAGTTAAACTTCTTAGAATAACTTTACTAAGTTTTCAAATCATACTTTGTTATTTTTTTCAAAACCAACTATATCGTTCAACTTTTCACTCCAAAATCAAAGTTATAGTTTTTAAAAATTTCCAATTTTCTCAAAAATATTCTAACGCCTTAAATTTCTAGAAAATTTTGCCGTGACCTCCTTTGCACGGCTCGATCCAAAAAAAAATGGCAATATATATATCACAAATATACATCTCATTAAAGTAATGAGGCATCTCGTAGGGAAAAAAGTGTAAAAGTACGATATGTAATCCGAGATATGTACCTTATATATTATTAGCGAGCATATACGGCTAATATAGCATGAAAGCGAGCTCCAAATGCGAAGCAAGCGCGATCCGCACCTACTAAATACCCAACAACAATGAGAAACATGTATATAGAAAATAATATCGATATACAACATATACCAGAAGCAACAACAATATGTGCCAATATCGCAAATGCAACAAAAAGCAATAAATGCAACCACCAAACAACTATCATCCAACAACTTATCCAACAAATCCCTATCAAATCAATATACATTCACTTCTCATTAATATTCAATGAATTGGTTTTTCATTTAATCACATTTGATTCATTAACATTGGACTCTACTAACATTCATTTATTCTTTTAGTTTATATTCGCTAATTTACATTCAAGTTAGTTTACCTCCACATTCAAATCAAATTACATAGCTTTCAATTTTATCAATTCAATTTCATTAACACTTAATGAATTATATACAATCAACTAACAATCATATAACAATCAATGTATATTCAATACAACCAAATTTATTCAATTTACATTCAACAATTCATATTCACTTTTGTTTAATTTTGTAACGACCCGAAAATTTCGTTAACTAAATTTGTCATATTTTCCATAATTTTTAATAAAATGAATGTTAGGAATTTGGTGTTGCCATTTGTTCTTATTAAAAGTTAACAATTTAAAATGAGATTTCCAATTCAATAAAATAATGTAAATATTGTGGTTTAAATTTTGAATGGAATATGTAAAAACAAGAGTAATTATGGAATAATATGTTATTTATTTAGAGTATTGAATAAAAAAAAATTTAAGCCAATTTTAATTAATGGTAATAATGCGATATAAGCTAATAAATTTGATCTCAATGCGATAACCATTTAATGAAGGTAATGAAACAGGATTTAGAAAAATGTATACTAGGTATAAATCAAATAGAAGGAAACAAACGTATATATCGAATTGATTTATGAATAAATACTTTGGATAGTAATTGAATGTACAGTAATGGTAATTTAAAACCTATTTATACTAAGACTGCATAAGATTCAGTAAATTAAGTGGTGGAAAGATTTTTCCTAGATATACTTTGAAGATGTGAAATTAAAGGTGAATATTAAAATTGGTTAATGTAAAGTAACATTGATTAACCGTAAATGTGAATAAATTTGAAAATAAAAATTTATGTTACAAGTGGGTGAAAGTAAAGATAAGGGTTAAGAGTGTTGGAATAGGTATATTAGAATAACTATAAAGTGTAAATGTACGTATTTATAGCAACATGAATTATTGAAGGAAAATAATTGGTAAACGGGGTTTGGGCTAAGGAAATGTTATTGATTGTTTTGAAACCTTATTTATTATGGGAAATTAATTTAGCATAAGCAAAACCAATGCAAATATCTAATTTATCAGTAAAGCAATAATAATAAATAGTAATCAATGCAAATTATGTAACAATAGAATGTGAAATTTGGGGAATAGACGCAAAGTATATATGAGTTGCTAAAAGTATGCATAATAAGTGCGAATTTAATAAATCAATGTCCTGTAGAGGTTGGAGTATGGTTAGTAATAAAAGCTTTTAAAGGAAAAACCTTTAATTTATAAATGAAAATCAATGCATTAAATTAGGTGTAACTGAATGCATATAAATAATTTTGTAAGAATAAGTTATAAACAATTTATTTGTGCATACCCGATTTAATTGAAATAACAGAAAAGACAAGAACTTGATTTGCCTAGGTATATATATATTGATAACTATAACTAAATAAAAAGATTGGTAGTAAATAGGATATAAGAAGACAAAGGCAACTAGTAAATTAATAAATGAATTCATAATAATAAGTAGTAATTAATGCATATATATTTGGCACTAGTGATAATTACAAAATTGTACCCATTTATCTAATTTATTTAATTAAATCTAAATCTATGGCAACATTGTTGTAATGATGGTTGTAAGTGAATTTGAATGTAAAAGGGTAACAATTATTTAGGTTAACCATTTTGAGTATGTTAAGTTAAGAATGGCAATCGATTGAAATAAATCTAAATTAATTATTTTGTTTTGGTTAATGTGTTCTAGTTAATAAAGGGGAGTTTATAAGAAATGAAGCATGCACTAATGACATGTGTTATAATTCTAATGTTATTTATACCCATAAAATGTCTATTTACTGAATAGAAAGATTTTAAATCAATAAGCGAATTTATTGAGGTTCCAATTTATAATTTATAACGTTTAATGTAGACTCAATTACAAAATTGACTTAAATCGTGCAGTTAGCGTAGATTTGTTTTGTAATTGGAGTAGTTAATCCTATAAGATGAAGTTAATGCTAATTCTATTTATAATTGGACCATTTGTTGATATAGATTATAGAAAGCAAGATGTATAAATTTAATTAAAGTATCAACATTCAACAATTGTAATTATTGAAAATTAAAATGGAAGTTGAGGATAATAAGGTGAAACCATGAACAAATGTTAATGCATCCTTATTACTGATAAAAGATGAGTATATAAAAGTTTGAAAATCAAAAATAGGTTTTTTAAAACTTAATTTATAATTTCTAAATATAAGGAAGTGGAGAAATTAACACTGCAATGGATAGACTTATCAGCTTTTAATTTACATCTAAATTTGTTTAGATCAATTTGGAAATTAATAAAATTGTGGATATATTTTGAAATGTAAACGAAACGTCTAGATTTACATTTGTATATACGTTAAAATAAAATGTAAATGATAAGGAATTTATTTATTTCCTAAATCTGTAACGTGTGTAATTAATATTATTTATCTTTTGGGACCACTTCCGTTTGCACGTTAAAATTCGTGCACACCTATTCTTTTGCGATCTATCTATAAATAGACGATCAAAAAACCCTAGCCTCCATCTTCTATCATTTGTCTGTACGTTATTTTCTTCAACTCCTTCTCCTCCTCAAATGGATGCAAGCCTAGATCTATTTCTATTCAAATTTCAAATGAATTCAAACATCTCAGAAAAATTCCAAAAAAAATATATGTTGTAGATTTCATCCATACGAATCTACGCGCAGTCTCTGTTTTCGAAATCGATACTCGAGTCAGCGGCAAATCGCGGTCAAAATCAGGAAATTCGAAACCTAAGTCAATTTGGGCGTTTTGATTTGGAGCGACTATTTGCAAATTGGCTTCTGGGTATTGGAGAGCTCGGCTAGGGAAGTCATAATGGTGGAGGCGCGTCACCATGTGGTGGCCTGGGGCGGTCTAAAGGCACGGTCAAAGATGGGGAGGGCGTGCGTTGAAATGGGTTCATTCCCTGGACGAGCATACGTGAGTTGAGAAGAAGCTTTATGACGTGGCAAGCTTTAATTAGGTTGTTGTTTAATTTTGTTTTATTTAATTTTTGTTTCAACTCATTAAAATTGAACAACTTTTTCATACGTTACCCGTTTCGCGTGAAATTTCTTTTGTTAGGATCGTAATTAAATTCCGATCTGATGACGCTGGTTTGGAAAGATTTGGAGACCGTTGGATTTTTGAGTTTAAATTGAATTTAAATTCGATTTAAATTCAAAAGGTGAGTGTTTTAACCCACTCACAACTTCTAAAAGTTTTTATGTTTGTTAAATTTATTTTAGATATGAGTAGAAATTTATTTATGATTGTTTGGCATGTTTTATTCAGCATATCGGTTAATTCGCATTTATTTAATTTAACTGTCAATTTAATTCATTTATTGCATATTAATTGACAGTTAGAATTTTTTATTTGCATATAAACTACTAGTTAAACAGTTATAAATTTAATTGAATATAAAATGTTAGTTAATAACTGTCAATTATTTCTTGTTATATTGTATATATATTGATGGTTGTTAAACTGATGATGTTTGAAATAATTTTGATTGATGACGGGTGAATGGATGTTTTATTGTATATCATTAAACTACAAGTAATCATGCATTTTTCATTTAATTCGGGATTGTGGTTTGAAATGATATACAACTGCAAATTTTATTTTTAAATTGCGGATTGAAATGATAAATATCCGTATCACTTGACCATAGGATAGAAAATTTTATACAGGCACCGTGGTCTATATATAAATTATTTTAAAGTGATTTCTATGGTTTGGATGGGATACGGTTTATAAAAAATTTTAATTTTGATATTTTATAAATGTTATTCTTCTATATATATACATATGAAGTTAAAAATTTTGAATTTAAGCTGTGTATAAATCTATTAAATAAAAATGCGAAAATTTAGAAATGGAATTTGATAATTCATATTATAAGTTTAAGTTTGGAAAATTTTAAGGTATGATATTTATAACTGGATTTTTCCAAGATAAATTTAAAATGAATATTCTAGTATAATTTAATTGAAGAAAATATTTAATTGCTAGAAATTGGAGTTTTATTTATGGATTTTTATGTAAATATTCAAGACTAAATAATAGTACATTTAATTTGGTTGAAGGAATAAATTCCAACTTTAGTTTTGAAATATTAATACTCCAAATGGATATATATATATATATATATATATATATATATATATATATATATATATATTGAAGTGGTTTTGGAACTTGAAAGTGATATTTAAATTTTGGTTTAGACTTTAAATAAAGAAATATATTTGTAAAGCCATGGAAATTATTTTCTTTACAAAGTAACCTTAAAGTCAAACCATTTATTTTATATACCGTTGAATATCCAAACCATTCAAGTTTTAGAAGTTATGGTTTTAAAATATATGAATTTCGAAATATTATGCTTTGAAAGTATAAGTCAAATATTTGGTTTCCAGATATTTTAAATTTTAAAGCAGTATGATTTTGGAAAAGAAATATATTTGGATAAAATGATATCATATTGTTTTGGGTTTTAAGATGATATCGTATTCATAGTTTTGAAATGGAATTTTTATTCTGGTTTTAAAGTATAAACAATTTTAAGTGACCGCGGTGTTATAATAACGATTGGTTGGCAAAGAGACCGGGATCAGATATGGACATACTCTCTGTCGATACCTGAAACCACTTTGACTAACCGTGTACGCGGTGGAGATTCCAGAATGAAGTAGGTTGGTGGCGGCGTTTCCTGTAAGGTAAATACGTGGACCAGACTCCCGTGAGTTGGCATAAGGTGGCTAAAACAGGAGCGATTCTCGGGCCAATGAGGTCATTCCTCTGATCGGACACTCCTCTTCGATATTATACTTTGACTTTGGATTGATTCAGTGGCCACTTTTATTTTTCATTTTGGGGGAGTTTGTTCGAGGTGGGCGGCAGCTGCGCGCTGCGTGTTTCCACCAGCCCGGATAGCAATTGGTATATCTACCCTGGCATTGCCTAGTTGTGCCGTGTCACCTACCATACCGAGCCTTTACTACGAGTTTTGTTTTGTACCATACCTATGGAGTGCCCTCTGACGACGCCCATTACGGGGGAGATTACGGTACTGTATAGACTATGGGAATATATTCCGTGTTAAGGGCTATATGGGTAACCCCTTAATGCTATTAAAAAGTAAGTTTATTTTATAAATAGACATTATTATAATAGCGCAATATACTACATAGTAAATAGTTTAACGGACCCTTAGGAGATGTAAATCCGAGCATCTCTTGAGTTATTGTACTCATATTTATTTCTGTTAATTTTACTCACATAAGATCTTTTAGTTCTGACCCGAGTGTTTTTGTCTTTTCAAATTCGCTCGGGTCAGTCCGAGCGTTTCAGGATTTGAGGATTTAGCTCTGGAGGACGAAGACAAAGATTTGTATTACTAGTATCTACTATACTATTTCACTACACCATTTAATTCCGCTGCATTGATAGTATTGGTATGGGTAACTCTGATATTCATTGTACAAGTAAAATAAAATATTTTGTAAAACAATTTCATGAACTGTATATTTAATTATTATATTTTATCCTTCCGCTGTGAGATTCTGTTTTGTTTTATTTCTTCTCTGTTTTTTCTTATTTACCCCATAACAATCCGCCCTTCCGTATGGTTTGAATCGTCATGTGTGTCGGTTTAAAGTGTGCGAAAAGGCGGGATGTTACAAATTTCAATTTGGTTTAACACTTTTAATTCCAATTGGTTGATATTAAATTAAGTTTTCTTTCAATTATTCAATTTCCAATCTACTAGTTTTATTTTATGAATTAACACTTACATCCATTATTCCATATCAATTCATTTACATTAGGTTGATTAACATTCAATCCATTTATTAATTCAATTGCTAATTCATTTTACAATACAAAGTTGAATTTCATTTATATAACTCAAGTTCGTATTCATCACTTCACTTTATTAATTTACTTCGATACCAAAATTAACTTCATTCAACATTACTTAAGTTATATTCCACTTCAAACATCATTTGTTTAACTTAACTTAAATTTCTACTTATAAATCCAATTCAAATTCCAATTCTAAAGCAAGTTCTATTTAACTTTAACCAAAGTCAAATTTCATCACTTATTCAAATTCATATCTCGTTTTGCTTAACAAAATTATTTAACCATTTTATCATTTGGTTTCACTTACATTTTCACATTTACAAGTTATACAACTTATATATTTAAACTTCCAAATCATATTTAAATCATCACTTATCTAATCCAATTCAATTTATTTAACTTTCCTTTAGTTAAATTTCCAAAACATATATTTACTATGCTAACCCAAATTTATTTTCTCATATTATAAGTCCAAAACTCATTTCACTTATATTCAACAATTTCAATTCATAGTTCAAATTCATTTTTATTTACAACTCATATTTATAAATATATTCATATAGTTTCACTTCTTATATATAAGATTATTTCACAATTGTAAATCACATTTATTATAATTCCATACTTAGTAATTCATTTGCTTATACAATTATTCTTTTACAATTGTGTTATTATTTAGATTATTCAAACATCTTTTAATTAACTTATATATATTCTTAAATTTTCAACAACCAAACAATCAATTTATATACACTTTAATAATTCTGAAAAATTATTCCTTTATATATAAAACATAATTGAGGTAAAATTATTTCATTTACCCAATTCAAAATGATACTATGTCGGTTTATCTTGTTTAAGAGTTTAGAAACCCCTATGGATACAGTTAGCTAGACTGCACCGACCAGAATCTATAAACAATCAACCGATAAGTCAACACAATACAAAACAATTTCATGTTCACTAACAAATACGCGCTCGTATCTATGATTACACTCAACTCATTCTAGAGTACCACTGACTCTATCTCTAATGAGTAATTCTCAACAGAGCTAAGGTTGTCGCTTAACCATATGCTCTGATACCAAATGTCAAGAACGGGATTTTCGACTCTCGAAGATCGACATTAATACATCCACTCTATCAACTGCCAAGCAATCGAAGGCCGAAAAACCGAATTGTTAGGGTTAAAGAAGAGGTAGAAGATAGAAGAAGAAAGAAAGTAGAAGCAACAGAAACAATAACAGAATTTCACAATCGCAGCGGAACAACATATAATATATCAATGAATAATCTTTAAAACAAAGAATCATATCTGTTATTACATTACATCACATTACATTACATTATCAGAGTGTACAACAACAACAACAATGGAAAGAAATACAACATATAATAGTGATACGCTACGCCATCCAGCTTGCCTCCAGATCTCTACAGCAGCTCCTGAATTCCAGAATGACCTGATAACCTGACTCTAGACTGCCCATGTGGAAAATGATGGGCACCCAGAGTTTAGGAAGGGAACAATAAACTCCTAGTCAGTCATGGGACTGGTGTGAGAACTTAAAATAGTTTATCTTTAAAAACAAACAAAGAATATTTTAAAATAGATCCGCAATGTTTTTAGAAAATGTAACTATCATAAGGTCTCCTGCCACACACACAATGCAAACGCAGAATTGGAGGAGATTTCTCCTTATGATAGTCAAAGATGCTTAATACGCAAATTTATTTGATATTATTACTATAAGTGCAAAGTGCAGAAAAACATTTCGAAAGTACTATATAAATCTTAGCCAGCATAGGTACCATTATATTATGCCTGCTATAGCTACCTCCTAAGGAGGCAGGTTATACAATTTGCAATCGTAAAGGGTTCGTATTGTTTTTTTGGATTTCCAACTAATGGTCAGGCCAAGGAACTTTCCATTTCCACATGGGTACGCCTCTGGAAAGACACCCTGAGAACCTAACCGGATCTCTGCCAACACAAGGCCGGGTTACCTCTAGCTAGGTAACTACTGACACGAGTATGCCACCCCCCGGTCATAACCAACCTAAATCCCGGGATTCACCAACAACCACAAAGAAATAAATTTGCAGCAACCACATAGGTTAAGTATCAGGGCTCCACACCATAATACCAACTCTATCCAAAAGGAAATGAACAAACCCTATGGGGGCACGATCCCCAAATAACCTTGCTGCATTCTTTCTGTTTTGACCATTTTCGGGTGAGGTCCGATAAAGTCTCATCCACAAAGCTACGCTTTTCATAAAAGCCACGCTTTGATCAACAAATGATCAGCAGCACTCAGCATGCCACGTTACCAAGTTGGGAATATATCACTAGAAACCATCAACTACATAACCTCTGAGCTCGTATGTCTAAGAGAAGGGTGTTAGGCTAAGAGAATAAATTCTTCGCCACCAACAGAAATGTATTTGATAGAAACCAGTTTTACATCTCAAATTGTAACGTCAGACACACATCCATACAAGTCCGTTCTGGGATCGAACAGAACCGAAGGCACTTCCAAAGAAGCCCTTGCAAATTCGGATATTCACTAATCACGTCCGGACTTCCCATCACAAAGGGTGATAAAATCTCTATATTGGAGATCAGCCGATGCAGAGACTTTCGACGGTAATCCTTCCGTTTTCAAAAATATCCGGTGTTCAACACCGGTCTTCAAATACTATCCATTAGGACATATCACTATGCGGAATGGGATTCATGACCCAAAGGTCCTCTCCTGGCTAAACCGAATAATGAGCGCTAATTATAAAATAAGTGTAGCATTCAAATTCAAGCAAATCACAACAAATACCCATTTAAAGGCAAATATTGATTACGGGTTATTTAACTATCAATAGATATGCACAACATCACCAGATTTCAAATAATTTCCCAAATTATTTATTTTCCAAAAAAATATCTTTACAACATAAATTTTTCTACACTTCAACCGTTTGAAAACAAATTTCAAATCACTTTTCACCTTTACAACTTTTGAAAACAAATTTTTAAATCATTTTCCTTACGCGGAAACAGTTCCAAACATTTATTCATTTTCAATTTATCTTTAAAAGATAAAATCTCTAAACATTTCACTTCATATTGGAAAACATTTCCATACTTATTTAATAATAAGTAATTCACAAATCCATTTATTTTCAACATTTGGAAAATATTCAATATACTTAAATCACAATTAAGTATATATTTTATTCTTCAAGGAAAACATTCTCTTAAACATATTCATTTGAGTCAAAACGAATGTTGCGTAAAACATCGTTGCGACAGCCCAAAATCACTAGTATAGGGATTCGAAATTAAGATAGATATATAAATCCCAATACCATACAAAACATTTCCTTTCGAAAATTATTTACTATAACAACAGTGTTATAGTCCACCATTTCCTTTTATTTCTCGAAAACATCTATTTCAACAATGAATGTTGAAATCCAAGGTTTCGATACTTAGTACATTTTAAAACACCTTTAAATCATTTTAGTTCTATTTAAAATATCACCTTCCCAAAACATTTCTTTAATATATTATTCACTGTCCAAAATCGTGAATATAAATCGTTTACCAAATTCAACACTTCTACATATTTAATTTAAAGGATTATCCATTATCCAAAATCATGGATATATCTCCTTAAATAAGCTTTCGTATTTACTTATCAAATTCAATTGGTTTCGGATTTATAAAACAACGTTTACAAATTCACACACACACACACACACACATATTATAAAAACTTCAACTTATAAAATCCCTTAATTAACAATTCTATTTATATCTCATTTAAAAGCCAAAATCCAATTTATAAATTAATTACTTATAAATCTTTTATTTTAC
The DNA here is from genome assembly GCA_030765085.1 of Allium cepa. NCBI lineage: Eukaryota > Viridiplantae > Streptophyta > Magnoliopsida > Asparagales > Amaryllidaceae > Allium > Allium cepa. Next base: position 458,661,890 of record CM060932.1, read on the forward strand.
AAAATCTATTCATTTTATAACTTCACAATTTATAAATCTATAAATCATTTTATAATTCCAATATTTTAATTTATAAATATCATTTTTATAAATCTTTTATATAAATCTTTTATAATAATTCAAAAATCCCAATTTAAACCATTTTACAAATTAATCAACTACTTATTTCAAAAATCACATTTCGGTTATATTTCACAAAAATCATAATTTTTATAACATAAAAATTATAACATTTATTTATTTAAAATGAATCAATTCCAAAATTCAATAAAATTTATACTTTCAAAAATCGCTTGAAAATCCTTTTAAATTCGAAATCGTTACTTTAACATTTTTAAAACTCCAAAAATAGGCCTAATGCTGCAACATAACCAATACATCAACCACGACATCCAAACATCATATATCAATATGCTAACAGAATATATCTTAAATATCTGTAAATAAATCAATACTGTTGAGGAATTCAGTTGGATCCCTCCAACCAGTTTCCCCGCATCCACAGATGTTAGCACAATACCAATTCCGTTTCAAGACGGAATATCGCGGTACATGGGTTTATATAAAATATTATCCACTATTATGCGGCGCAATAGGGTCTCATCCGCTATATAATGCGGGAAAATCAACTCCAAGTACATATATAATACCAATTCCACTCTAAGGTGGAATATCGTGGTATACATTTTTAATATAATAACCTCCGCTTAATATATGGCGTATAGGGTTTATTTCAATACAACAGATAGTAATTTATCATCCAAGCATACAATCAACACAATCTAGCAATTTTAAATTGTAACAGCCCTAGTTTTAGCTTTTTATTTTATATAAATTTTGTTTAACAATATAGTTTAATTATTTAATTTGGAGATATATTTTACAAAATTGTGTATGTCAATAAATTTAATAATAACTGTGAAAATTTGAGCTATGTTAGAACTGTTAAAATTCGCGTTTAAAAGACGCGTCAATTATAGGGTATAAACAACGTAATAAAACGTGTGTTTTTAAAATGTTATTTTTATAAATATTTTTGATGTTTTAGACTGCGTCTGTTTAACGTAGTGTAAAAATCAAGTTTTCGGAAAATTTTGAAGAAAAATATCAGTCAGAGATTTTGGCAGCGTTACGTCATTTTAACTGACAGATTGGTTTAAATATAAATTATATACTTTTCTACATAAAAATTTTCCCCACTTACAATTAACAATATCAACCTAAAATCAAAGGAAAATCTTTAACTAGAATAAAATGGACCACGCATATAGTAACGTTCGAAACATTATATAACTTATTTCTTCCCTAAAGTAACGCATGCATTCATACAGTTTCATCCACCCCTGTTCTAACATACTACAAATCAGGGGCCTCGAATTCACGTCCAGTATATTCATTCCTTTTGCAAGCTGATGGCGAAAAGCACGTATACATAAATCATGTTCCTTTTGATCACGCATTTGCTAACTTCCTTGTTTAATTCTTCTATCACATGTATAGGCATTCATCAAACTTTACTACTGAAACCGTGCACACATATTTTTTTCCCCTGCCATTCATCAGTCATCCAACTATAATCACGCAAGCCATAAAACCAAAATCAATGCATTAATCCAGTTTTGAACTGCCAAAAGCTTATATCACGTGTGCTAACATTTATCAATAGGAAACTGAAGGTAGCCAATAAGCAGTAAATCACGCACTTATATTTTTCTAATGAATATATCACGTTTACACTTGAAACTGACAATGCTTTAATCACGCATTTTCCTCCATTCCATTTGCCTCCTCATATTCGTTTCATTTCATCAATTACATCTTACGTTTTGGTTTATGGAAAATTTTACCTGTCTATTTACTTCCCCACATCTCGCAAGCCTTGCCTATAAATATATCTCCATCCCTCTGCATCTAAAGGTTCTCTGACTTCACCTCTTTCCTTCATCCAAGGCCTCATCAGGTAACAGTTGATCTGTCTACTTTCTTCTTTAGTTTCTTTTTCCTTTTTCTCTTGATGACTTGCTCGGCCACTCAGTGTTTGTTTAGGCCATGCCACATCTCTGGTCTGCATATTTTATCAAAAATCTGGGTTTGAGTTGCATGAATTAAGTAGGAAATCTAGGACTAGGATGTGAGTTGATCTGTAGAGTAACTGGAAGTCCAAGTGATAGAGTACATAGAAGGGATTGATTGCATATAAGGGTTGAATCTGAAATGCTAGGTAGAGTGCTTAGGCATGTGTTTGTCTGGAATATTGAAACTAAGTTGTTTTAGGTAGAAGCCTGTGTTGATAGGTTTCCTGTCCAACCTTAGTGGTTAAGCCTACAAGTTTCATTTGTTGAGTGTAAGGCAATAGTGAAAAGAGAGGTGCATAGGGATAGAGATTGCAGAGGCTGGTGTTTTGGCAAGTATATAGAAGATTTGATAGAAAATAGGCTGAAATTGAGTAAGTCTTCGTGTGGATAGGAGTTTGCATCTATGTACGTGTAAGCTGTTCCAGATTCATATTATATCCATAGTCTGCATTTTCAAACATGGTTGAGTAACACCATGAGCTCATTCCTAGATTTGCTGCATATGTACTTAGGACTGTATTGTCTGAAGGAATAATGGGCAGAGGCAAACAGTAATGCAAAGATATTTAAAACATGGCATATGAGATGTGAGTTCCAGATCTCATTCATAGAGGAGAAGTCTGCATATATAAATTGGGTAATAGTCTGGACATGTGATACCTATGCATGTTTTGATGTGCATTTGACCTGATTGTTTTAGTAAAGAGTTGAGTTTGATTTGATACCAGTAAAAAGGAAGTAGGCAGTAGCTGATTTAGTCATGATTCAGTGATTGTATGTAGTGGTTTTCAGAGGTTATATTCAGAGAGGGGTGCACAGGCACTTTACCCGGAATACTTGCAAGATTGACTCGAAGCATGGGTATGTTCGACTCGAAGCAACTGGGGGATATTCTCGGAGTAACTTTGGGTTGGACTCGGGTAGTTGAAGTTTCAGTTGATGTTTTAGCTGATGTAGTTGACAGGTGGGAGTTTAAGATTTAGAGATTGAATGATTCATATAACAAATGCATGCGTACATACTTGGGTAGGCAAGGCCATGCCTCTGGTACCAAGAATAGTTAAGTGAATTTCTTTGTGCAGTTGGAAAAAAAAAAGTAATGATAAAAAAAAAAAAATATGACTGTAATAAGAGTAGTTTGCATATCTGTAGAATTTTTAGGCTGCACATGTTGGAAACTGACAGGAAGCATGCATATGGTAGTTGCAACTTGGTGATGTGGATGGTGTAGTGGAGTGTGTTTGGAGCTGGAAGATTGATGAGGTTTCAGGTGGAAGAGGAACAAGTGTACATTTGCACAACTGACTTGAGTAAGATGAACTGGAGTGTTGGATGCTATATATAGTAGGTAGGCAAGGAAAAGAATACATGCAGATAGGTTTCAGTAGATGATTTTTTTTTATGTGAGTGGCTGTAGAAAAGAATATGTGTACTTGAGGTTGCTTAGTAGAAGTTGTTCTTAAATTTATTTGCAGAAGGGGGGTCGCATGAATTTTCACTAGGCCTCGCATACATGACCCGAAGCAGTGGCGTATTCGACTCGAAGTCTTGGAGGGTATTACTCGAAGCAACTTCCTGGTTGGCTCGAAGAAGGCAGGTTTGAGACTCGGTGAAGTTGAGAGAAGATCTGGGTTTCTAAATAGTTTATATATATAGGCTGAAAGTTATATTGAAGGTGAAGATTTTGCAAAGCAACAGAAAAAAAAAATGAATGAATGATGAATGGGTGAGCAGAGAAATACTATAAGGCAAAAATAGTGTAAAGCGATGTTAAAACTTGGATTTGAAGAAAAGTTCAAAAATCTAAGTGAAAATTTAGGCTGTATAAATGTTTGGCGTGAGTATGTATATACATGAGTAAGTGGGAAAGGAAGTGTGCACGTGTACATGCGTGTATCACGGCGCATAGGAGAAACGTCACCATATTGTTTAGTCGGTCTTTAGGAAATTTTGTCGTAAATTTTAGCGTTAACACGGTTCACGTTTGGGGAATATTTTGGTCATATTACACGGTGGAGTGGTCGAGCAAGTCAAATCAATTCTCGTTCTATTTTAATTTTCTTTGACCGTAAATTCTAAAGTCGCGTATTCAATATTTGAATCTTGTTCTAGATTTGAATCTAGGCGACATCCGAAGAATTTTGATCGTTACACTCTGTCGTTCTTTTCCGGTGAATCGTCGTTTTGAAATTCAAATTTTTGCTGCAGCATTCAGGTGAGTATTTCTCACCAGACATACGTACATATATTTTGGTAAATTATTGCAAGTGTATGTGTAAAATTTTATTCCGTTATTATCTGTCTGCAGTATAACGTAGAATGTTAAACCCCATTTAATTTGACACCTCATCAGTTATGTATCTGTTGTATTATTTCTGCAGTTATATTATAAATGCTTATTTACTGCTTAAATCACCACTGTAAGTTCCCTGTTAAATTTAAATTGTTATGGGCTGAAATGATAGGCCAAATTGATTATTATTGCTCACTTGTTCTGTTAACTGCTGTAAATTATCTTGGGATTGCGGGTTCGAAATGATAAAACCCGGAGTTGTGTAAATATCGGATTGAAATGATATAAATCCGTTCCACTTGACCTAGGCTAGAAAATCTTATACAGGCCCGTGGTTTATATAATATTTTCTGAAATTATTTTTAAATCATTTAAATTTAGAAATTGATGATAATTTGGTTTAAATTATATAAAGGATTTATAATGATTTAAAAAGGGTTAAATAAATGAATGTTGAATTAAAATTTTGGAATATAACTTGTTTTAGAAATTCTGGATTTTTGAAGGGTAAAGATTTAAATAAATAATAAGTTATATTTGAAAATAGGTTTTAAGTTAAAAGTCTACTACAGCATTTAAATGCTGTCTTTTAAAATTGGACCATTTTAAACCCATAACTTTAGATAGCATTTCATAAGTGCTGTAGAAATTGAAATTTGATTTATTTAGAAAATTTATGAAAATTTATTTTGGGAATAAGTTAAGATTTTTGGAATTTAAATATGTAATAAATAAAAGAATTTAGAAATTGATTTTGGGTGGGTTTAAAGGGAGAAATTGATTTCTATTTTTTTTTTAAAAATTCCAAATTTAATTAAATGATTTGAAATGGTATATTATCAAAAGAGATGTTTAATCAAGGATTGATATTGAAGGTATTTGAAATATATATTTGATTTGAAAATATAAATACCATTTTCAAACTATAAGTTTTAATCAAGGATTGATATTGAAGGTATTTGAAATATATATTTGATTTGAAAATATAAATACCATTTTCAAACTATAAGTTTTAATCAAGGATTGATATTGAAGGTATTTGAAATATATATTTGATTTGAAAAGATAATTACCATTTTTCAAAACTATAACCACGGGTTATAATAACGATGGGTTGGCAAAGAGACCGGGATCGGATATGGACATACTCTCTGTCGATACCGAAAACCACTTTGACTAACCGTGTACGCGGTGGAGATTCCAGAATGAAGTAGGATGGTGGTGACGGTTTCTTGAAAGGTAATACGTGGACCCGACTCCCGTGAGTTGGCTTAAGGTGGCTAAAACAGGAGCGATTGACGGATTAATGAGGTAGCTCCTCTGATCGAACGCACTTCTTCGTATACCATTCTATTGCTTATGTGATTGTTTGGGTGCACCCTTGATTTGGGAGTGTTGTTCGAGGTGGGCGGTTGCTGCGGCTTCGCGTTACCATCGGTCCGGAAGCGTAATTGGTATATCTACCCTGGCATTGCCTAGTTGTGCCGTGTCACCTACCATATCGAGCCTTGTACGAGTTTGGATTTCTCCCGTAGCCCGTGTGGTATCCTCTGGTGGCTTCCCGATCAGGAGGGGCTATGATATTGGATGGACTACTGGGACTATTACGTGTTAAGGGCTATATGGGTAACCCCTTAATGCTAAGAAAAAAGTATGTTTATTTTATAAATAGACACTATTATAATAGCGCAATATATTACATAGTAAATAGTTTAACGGATCCTTAGAGGATGGGCGATCCCAAGCATCCTTTAAGTTACTTGCTATATATTACAGTACACTTGAATTAGCTTACATTATATAAGTATGTATGTCCTGACTCGAGTGTTTTGTTTTATTTTACGCTCGGGTCAGCCTGAGTTGCAGTTTCAGCCTCTTCTCCGTGGCTAGGACACTTAGTAAATCATGCGTGCTGTTGGAAGTTGATTCAGCCTTTATCTTTTCTGGAATCCAAGTCTTTGAAGACTCTGTCTCTATTTATGTTCAAATTTGTATTGAGTATTATAGACAATGTAAGTTCTGTTTGTAAAGTTATATCTGTGGCTTCATGAACCACTAAATTTTAAATCTCCGCTGCGAGATTCTGATATCTGTGTATGTGATTCTGTGATTTATTTATTGTATATTCTGAGCTTTGCCAAATTTATTCTACAACGCAGTATTTTGAACTATTCAAGCTTGACATGTTCTATTATTGTCGAATTCGAATGGTTGAAAATACTGGGTCGTTACAGCTGGTATCAGAGCGAGGCTCTAGGCAAACTTAGAATGTATGGTAAATTGATTTATAGAATCACCTTCATTCGAGCTTGAACCTCTTCCTTTTCGAATTTTGGACATTCCCTGTGGTTCCAAAGTTCATTCGTGTCCCTCACTTATCATCTACCTTAGATTCTGGAGTGTCCCATAACTCCACTTCGGACGTTCTTTATAGTAAATTGGCGGTCTCGCCATTGTTCAAATAAAGGGGTGAAACTCCTTTACAATCAGCATTGATTCACCGGTGGTTTATATTTAGCCTCGGTTTATATGCTAGTATCTTTGGTTATTCTGAACTCTATCTCTTCAGATCAAATGGAGTTTTACACCAACCACATCGATCTGACTCTTTAAGTCACGATTGACCCAGTCAAGGTTGTCCGTGATTTATATAAACTTACCCAGTTCCTTATTTTGCTATTTAATCATCAGATCTGCTGATTCCAACTTATCTTGAAATCTCTTTGACCTGGGTTCATCAAATGTGAATTTCTATCCTTGTTTTGGAAATTTACTCCTATATTTGAAAGGAAATCTAAAATATATATAAGTATAAATTTTCAGAAATTTTAATATTTAATTTAACTAGTGTCAGGAGATAATAGTTTGATTTTATTTATGGTTTTGTAAACCATGTGTTTGTCTAAATAATTGAATATAAACAATGGTTATAAATTAATTTAGAAACAGAAATGAATATAAAACAAGAACTTGAGAACTCAATTTCCGATGGTTCCAAACCTTGGGTTTAATTTTTTAAAAAAAAAGGGATTTAAAGTATTTTCGAATAGAAATTTGTTTCCCAAAGAATTTTAAAAATTTAGTGCTCTTCTCTTTGTCGCTGGAAAATAATTTCGGTGATGACTACAACATCATCGACATTCATTTTCGAGTTTCGAAGTGAAAGACCATTCTGTAGTCTGGCTACAGTATTACCTTGAGATTTTATTTGATTTGAATTTCTAAAATATGACTTAATTTATAAAATAGATTTGACACATTATGTACATATATTAGTTATCTCTAAATGGTTTGGAGGGAATCAGAAATTAAATTCTTAAAGTTTATCTTGAGAAAAATATATAATACTAAAATTTTGAATAAGAAATTCCAACTGGAGATAATTGAATTTGGAAGTTTAGTTGTATAATACCCAATTTCATTTCGATATAACTTACCTTGATTTTCAAAAGTTAACAATGTAATTGGATAATATATAGGATAAAAGGATTTTATAAATAAAATTTGAGTGGTTATAATAAATGTTATACACTTAAATTTTAATTATAAAAGATTTATAGAGGTAAATAGAGAAAAAAGAAAAATATTTGAAGGGATATTTTTGTAGTAAGGATTATTTATCTTAAAATCATAGTTTAATTGATGTCTAAATGAAAATATGCAGAGAAATTTGATTGCTATAGTTGCTATGATAAATATTTTAGTTATGAAATAGACATGTCTTGAAAAATGGATAATTATGATTAAGATGTATTTTAATATCACTAAAATTTGATAATTGAGAATTTGGTTTTCAAATGGAAATTTCAAGTGTAACTTATTAAAGGAATATCTTAATTATAAAATAGGTATTTTAAATAAAGTGTTAGGTTATTGCTAAATCAAGAGTTAAGTAGAATAATGAATTGATTAGAAAATACTATTATATCTACCGTAGCATATTATAAGTGCTGCTGTTTTTAAAAATAAAATGTTTTGAAAATTTTATAATTGAATAAATGAACCTTAAAATATTTCAACTTTGAAATGAGTATTATTTGGCATTGAATTTAAAAGGTATAAATGAAGATTTTTTTTAAAAGTGTTATGATTTTTGTGGTATGATTTCCAAATGATAATATCTATAACATCTTAATGACTTTCAAAGTATTATGATTTCAAAAGCATTATGATTTCAAAGTTATTATCTTATTTTGTTTTCAAACTATCTTTAAGTGTCCTTGGTTTTCCTATCTGCTACAGATTGGGGAGGCTATCGCTTCCACCGGTCTATTTAGAAATCTTTCTATAATCTTTGGAAATCCTTGTTACTCATCGGGACCTGAGCACCGCTTACCACCATAGGCTGACAGTCAAACTGAAAGGGGTAAAACCGGTTCTAGAGGATCTTCTTCGTGCTCCCAATACCGGAACTATCCGTTTAAGATTCTTGTTTATCTAGCTTATCTTCCTTTGATTCTTTTCTTTCGCTCCTTTTCGAGGACGAAAAGTTCTTAAGTGGGGGAGAGTGTAACAGCCCTAGTTTTAGCTTTTTATTTTATATAAATTTTGTTTAACAATATAGTTTAATTATTTAATTTGGAGATATATTTTACAAAATTGTGTATGTCAATAAATTTAATAATAACTGTGAAAATTTGAGCTATGTTAGAACTGTTAAAATTCGCGTTTAAAAGACGCGTCAATTATAGGGTATAAACAACGTAATAAAACGTGTGTTTTTAAAATGTTATTTTTATAAATATTTTTGATGTTTTAGACTGCGTCTGTTTAACGTAGTGTAAAAATCAAGTTTTCGGAAAATTTTGAAGAAAAATATCAGTCGGAGATTTTGGCAGCGTTACGTCATTTTAACTGACAGATTGGTTTAAATATAAATTATATACTTTTCTACATAAAAATTTTCCCCACTTACAATTAACAATATCAACCTAAAATCAAAGGAAAATCTTTAACTAGAATAAAATGGACCACGCATATAGTAACGTTCGAAACATTATATAACTTATTTCTTCCCTAAAGTTACGCATGCATTCATACAGTTTCATCCACCCCTGTTCTAACATACTACAAATCAGGGGCCTCGAATTCACGTCCAGTATATTCATTCCTTTTGCAAGCTGATGGCGAAAAGCACGTATACATAAATCACGTTCCTTTTGATCACGCATTTGCTAACTTCCTTGTTTAATTCTTCTATCACATGTATAGGCATTCATCAAACTTTACTACTGAAACCGTGCACACATATTTTTTTCCCCTGCCATTCATCAGTCATCCAACTATAATCACGCAAGCCATAAAACCAAAATCAATGCATTAATCCATTTTTGAACTGCCAAAAGCTTATATCACGTGTGCTAACATTTATCAATAGGAAACTGAAGGTAGCCAATAAGCAGTAAATCACGCACTTATATTTTTCTAATGAATATATCACGTTTACACTTGAAACTGACAATGCTTTAATCACGCATTTTCCTCCATTCCATTTGCCTCCTCATATTCGTTTCATTTCATCAATTACATCTTACGTTTTGGTTTATGGAAAATTTTACCTGTCTATTTACTTCCCCACATCTCGCAAGCCTTGCCTATAAATATATCTCCATCCCTCTGCATCTAAAGGTTCTCTGACTTCACCTCTTTCCTTCATCCAAGGCCTCATCAGGTAACAGTTGATCTGTCTACTTTCTTCTTTAGTTTCTTTTTCCTTTTTCTCTTGATGACTTGCTCGGCCACTCAGTGTTTGTTTAGGCCATGCCACATCTCTGGTCTGCATATTTTATCAAAAATCTGGGTTTGAGTTGCATGAATTAAGTAGGAAATCTAGGACTAGGATGTGAGTTGATCTGTAGAGTAACTGGAAGTCCAAGTGATAGAGTACATAGAAGGGATTGATTGCATATAAGGGTTGAATCTGAAATGCTAGGTAGAGTGCTTAGGCATGTGTTTGTCTGGAATATTGAAACTAAGTTGTTTTAGGTAGATGCCTGTGTTGATAGGTTTCCTGTCCAACCTTAGTGGTTAAGCCTACAAGTTTCATTTGTTGAGTGTAAGGCAATAGTGAAAAGAGAGGTGCATAGGGATAGAGATTGCAGAGGCTGGTGTTTTGGCAAGTATATAGAAGATTTGATAGAAAATAGGCTGAAATTGAGTAAGTCTTCGTGTGGATAGGAGTTTGCATCTATGTACGTGTAAGCTGTTCCAGATTCATATTATATCCATAGTCTGCATTTTCAAACATGGTTGAGTATCACCATGAGCTCATTCCTAGATTTGCTGCATATGTACTTAGGACTGTGTTGTCTGAAGGAATAATGGGCAGAGGCAAACAGTAATGCAAAGATATTTAAAACATGGCATATGAGATGTGAGTTCCAGATCTCATTCATAGAGGAGAAGTCTGCATATATAAATTGGGTAATAGTCTGGACATGTGATACCTATGCATGTTTTGATGTGCATTTGACCTGATTGTTTTAGTAAAGAGTTGAGTTTGATTTGATACCAGTAAAAAGGAAGTAGGCAGTAGCTGATTTAGTCATGATTCAGTGATTGTATGTAGTGGTTTTCAGAGGTTATATTCAGAGAGGGGTGCACAGGCACTTTACCCGGAATACTTGCAAGATTGACTCGAAGCATGGGTATGTTCGACTCGAAGCAACTGGGGGATATTCTCGGAGTAACTTTGGGTTGGACTCGGGTAGTTGAAGTTTCAGTTGATGTTTTAGCTGATGTAGTTGACAGGTGGGAGTTTAAGATTTAGAGATTGAATGATTCATATAACAAATGCATGCGTACATACTTGGGTAGGCAAGTCCATGCCTCTGGTACCAAGAATAGTTAAGTGAATTTCTTTGTGCAGTTGGAAAAAAAAAGTAATGATAAAAAAAAAAAAAAATATGACTGTAATAAGAGTAGTTTGCATATCTGTAGAATTTTTAGGCTGCACATGTTGGAAACTGACGGGAAGCATGCATATGGTAGTTGCAACTTGGTGATGTGGATGGTGTAGTGGAGTGTGTTTGGAGCTGGAAGATTGATGAGGTTTCAGGTGGAAGAGGAACAAGTGTACATTTGCACAACTGACTTGAGTAAGATGAACTGGAGTGTTGGATGCTATATATAGTAGGTAGGCAAGGAAAAGAATACATGCAGATAGGTTTCAGTAGATGATTTTTTTTTATGTGAGTGGCTGTAGAAAAGAATATGTGTACTTGAGGTTTGCTTAGTAGAAGTTGTTCTTAAATTTATTTGCAGAAGGGGGGTCGCATGAATTTTCACTAGGCCTCGCATACATGACCCGAAGCAGTGGCGTATTCGACTCGAAGTCTTGGAGGGTATTACTCGAAGCAACTTCCTGGTTGGCTCGAAGAAGGCAGGTTTGAGACTCGGTGAAGTTGAGAGAAGATCTGGGTTTCTAAATAGTTTATATATATAGGCTGATAGTTATATTGAAGGTGAAGATTTTGCAAAGCAACAGAAAAAAAAAATGAATGAATGATGAATGGGTGAGCAGAGAAATACTATAAGGCAAAAATAGTGTAAAGCGATGTTAAAACTTGGATTTGAAGAAAAGTTCAAAAATCTAAGTGAAAATTTAGGCTGTATAAATGTTTGGCGTGAGTACGTATATACATGAGTAAGTGGGAAAGGAAGTGTGCACGTGTACATGCGTGTATCACGGCCCATAGGAGAAACGTCACCATATTGTTTAGTCGGTCTTTAGGAAATTTTGTCGTAAATTTTAGCGTTAACACGGTTCACGTTTGGGGAATATTTTGGTCATATTACACGGTGGAGTGGTCGAGCAAGTCAAATCAATTCTCGTTCTATTTTAATTTTCTTTGACCGTAAATTCTAAAGTCGCGTATTCAATATTTGAATCTTGTTCTAGATTTGAATCTAGGCGACATCCGAAGAATTTTGATCGTTACACTCTGTCGTTCTTTTCCGGTGAATCGTCGTTTTGAAATTCAAATTTTTGCTGCAGCATTCAGGTGAGTATTTCTCACCAGACATACGTACATATATTTTGGTAAATTATTGCAAGTGTATGTGTAAAATTTTATTCCGTTATTATCTGTCTGCAGTATAACGTAGAATGTTAAACCCCATTTAATTTGACACCTCATCAGTTATGTATCTGTTGTATTATTTCTGCAGTTATATTATAAATGCTTATTTACTGCTTAAATCACCACTGTAAGTTCCCTGTTAAATTTAAATTGTTATGGGCTGAAATGATAGGCCAAATTGATTATTATTGCTCACTTGTTCTGTTAACTGCTGTAAATTATCTTGGGATTGCGGGTTCGAAATGATAAAACCCGGAGTTGTGTAAATATCGGATTGAAATGATATAAATCCGTTCCACTTGACCTAGGCTAGAAAATCTTATACAGGCCCGTGGTTTATATAATATTTTCTGAAATTATTTTTAAATCATTTAAATTTAGAAATTGATGATAATTTGGTTTAAATTATATAAAGGATTTATAATGATTTAAAAAGGGTTAAATAAATGAATGTTGAATTAAAATTTTGGAATATAACTTGTTTTAGAAATTCTGGATTTTTGAAGGGTAAAGATTTAAATAAATAATAAGTTATATTTGAAAATAGGTTTTAAGTTAAAAGTCTACTACAGCATTTAAATGCTGTCTTTTAAAATTGGACCATTTTAAACCCATAACTTTAGATAGCATTTCATAAGTGCTGTAGAAATTGAAATTTGATTTATTTAGAAAATTTATGAAAATTTATTTTGGGAATAAGTTAAGATTTTTGGAATTTAAATATGTAATAAATAAAAGAATTTAGAAATTGATTTTGGGTGGGTTTAAAGGGAGAAATTGATTTCTATTTTTTTTTTAAAAATTCCAAATTTAATTAAATGATTTGAAATGGTATATTATCAAAAGAGATGTTTAATCAAGGATTGATATTGAAGGTATTTGAAATATATATTTGATTTGAAAATATAAATACCATTTTCAAACTATAAGTTTTAATCAAGGATTGATATTGAAGGTATTTGAAATATATATTTGATTTGAAAATATAAATACTATTTTCAAACTATAAGTTTTAATCAAGGATTGATATTGAAGGTATTTGAAATATATATTTGATTTGAAAAGATAATTACCATTTTTCAAAACTATAACCACGGGTTATAATAACGATGGGTTGGCAAAGAGACCGGGATCGGATATGGACATACTCTCTGTCGATACCGAAAACCACTTTGACTAACCGTGTACGCGGTGGAGATTCCAGAATGAAGTAGGATGGTGGTGACGGTTTCTTGAAAGGTAATACGTGGACCCGACTCCCGTGAGTTGGCTTAAGGTGGCTAAAACAGGAGCGATTGACGGATTAATGAGGTAGCTCCTCTGATCGAACGCACTTCTTCGTATACCATTCTATTGCTTATGTGATTGTTTGGGTGCACCCTTGATTTGGGAGTGTTGTTCGAGGTGGGCGGTTGCTGCGGCTTCGCGTTACCATCGGTCCGGAAGCGTAATTGGTATATCTACCCTGGCATTGCCTAGTTGTGCCGTGTCACCTACCATATCGAGCCTTGTACGAGTTTGGATTTCTCCCGTAGCCCGTGTGGTTTCCTCTGGTGGCTTCCCGATCAGGAGGGGCTATGATATTGGATGGACTACTGGGACTATTACGTGTTAAGGGCTATATGGGTAACCCCTTAATGCTAAGAAAAAAGTATGTTTATTTTATAAATAGACACTATTATAATAGCGCAATATATTACATAGTAAATAGTTTAACGGATCCTTAGAGGATGGGCGATCCCAAGCATCCTTTAAGTTACTTGCTATATATTACAGTACACTTGAATTAGCTTACATTATATAAGTATGTATGTCCTGACTCGAGTGTTTTGTTTTATTTTACGCTCGGGTCAGCCTGAGTTGCAGTTTCAGCCTCTTCTCCGTGGCTAGGACACTCAGTAAATCATGCGTGCTGTTGGAAGTTGATTCAGCCTTTATCTTTTCTGGAATCCAAGTCTTTGAAGACTCTGTCTCTATTTATGTTCAAATTTGTATTGAGTATTATAGACAATGTAAGTTCTGTTTGTAAAGTTATATCTGTGGCTTCATGAACCACTAAATTTTAAATCTCCGCTGCGAGATTCTGATATCTGTGTATGTGATTCTGTGATTTATTTATTGTATATTCTGAGCTTTGCCAAATTTATTCTACAACGCAGTATTTTGAACTATTCAAGCTCGACATGTTCTATTATTGTCGAATTCGAATGGTTGAAAATACTGGGTCGTTACATAAATTTAACTATTTAAAATTTAAATCGAAACAAATTCGATTGAGTGAGAAGTTCTCACCTTGTTTCAAATACAGTTGCAGTGTTTCGTTCTGAATAAATTAAACGCGTGTTTAATTTTACTCAAAATTCAAACTATCTCCAAACGATTCCAATCCAGCTCCATCGCGTTGTATTCGTCAAAATGAATCCAACGCAATTCGTCGTCAGTTTTCGACCTTGTATGAAAGAGTTATGATAGTTTAAAGTTTAAACGAATTAATATATAATAATTTTTACGTTTTCTTTTTATTTTTAAACCTCAAACACATCTGGGATGCTCGTACAAGATTGATGAAATCAAGGCCGCGAAATCCATCTTCTCCAACCTCAGGTTACACGCGCGCGACAAAATCCATAGGCCGCCACGTCTTCCTCAATTAACGCACCCCCTCGAGCCACCTGGAGATGATCGGTGACCCTCAAATCGAAGCCCAACGCGAAGGCTTCCCACGGCCAGAGACCGGTCACGCTCGGCCACCCCCTTGCATATAAAAACATGCACGAACGTCGAAGCTTCAAACTCAAATTGCCGTTGATTCTTTGCGAAATATTCGATCATAACCGTTGATCTTGAAGATCTCGTCACGCTCTTTAATTTTGTAGTTGGATGTTTTGGACGATTGTTGGTAGATTGGAAGAAAATGGAGGAGGAAGAAGAGAGTTTCCTGGCCATTGAAGTAAAAAATGGCGTCCAGGGTTAGAAACCCAAATTGTTTGCAATTGTGGAAATTGTGAGGCCTTTTATAGAAATTTACGCGGCACTATATATCGGGAGCCAATTCGATCATATTTGAAAGATAGGTTTTCAAATCGACTATTTAAAATTTAAAATTCACTTAAACCGATTTCAATGCGTTTTAGCTTGCCCCGGACAAATCGTATATCCGATTAACATGAAATTTTAAAATCATACAATAATATAACATTACGGATCCGATGAAACTAGTTTCGTCGGAATCCGAGACTGTTTGAAAAATGACTATTTTTACTCGTCAATTAAATATTAAAAAATTCAATTTCCACAAATTAACTTTTAATTTAATTTTAAAAGTTCTATAACATCATTCTAACTCCGATATGATTAAATACAACTTTTCAAATCAATTTTAATCACATTAAACCCAATTTCCAATTATTTCTGTAATTTCAAATATTAAATTATCGATTTAATTATCCAATTAACTCAAGATATTCGAAATAAAATTTATTCAACTTACAAATTTTATTTGTTAATATTTAAAATCAATTAAATATACGAATTTCAAATGACAGAAATTCTGGGTCGTTACAACTTATTGGTTGAGTGGAATATGAATTCTGATCGAGTAAGTTGGCCGCTATTCGAGAAGAGTTTATAAACACCTGACAAGATAAATTGACACAGTATTGTTTCAAAGGTGGGTGAATAAAATACTTTCAAAATATATTTTGATGTAAAAGAAAAGTTAATGTAAACTATTTTAGCTAGTATATGGTTGCTTGGATGTTAGGAATGATAATATTAAATTATTATCATTGTTGTGTGGAAACTGTGATATCCCGGAATTTTTTGCAATATCAATTTAATAATCTGTGTTTAAAATTTAAATTGATTTAATAATATCACTTTAATAAATATTTAATTAGTGAATTTATCTTTTAATAAGTTAATAAATTGTTTTCTATTTATAATGTATATATATATTTATATATATTTTAAATAGATGAGTTTGGTTTTAAATTTATTTAATATAGCATATTTTCTAATTCCAATATTTTGGTAATTGGGAAATTATGATTTATTTAATTTAAGCTTTTCAAAAAGCTATTTAATAAAATAAGTTTAAACTTTCATTAACTTTAATTATAAATACTAATTAATTAAAGGGACATGTGTAAACATCTTAAAACATAATTTAACATGTGTTAGATGTTTAAATAAGAAAATTAACAAGTGTTAACACTTAAGGCAAGTGTCAAAATTGTATTTTTATTTTGTTTGATTTTTATTTTATCATAAATATTTTTATATAAACTTGCCTTCTTCCTTTCCTATTCTTTTCTCATTTTCAATTCATTAGCTTAAGAAATTTTCAACTGAGAAACCATTCTACTTTAAACCATCCTCAAATCAAATTAAATCTGAGAATCAAAAATTCTGTAATCATCCTCATATCCAGACAAATCATTCCCTGTTCTAATGCAAACATTTTCTGCTTTCTTCAATCTGTAACCTGTCTATTTTCAAAAACCTGCAAAATTATTCCCTGTTCATCAATTCAAACTGCATTCCTCAAATTTGTAACCATCATGCAAATCCCTCTTCATAATCAACCTCTGGTAACCATCTTCAAAAATGCATATCAAATCCCTGATCCATTTTCAAAGGCATGCATTCATTTTTCAAAATCTGGAAAGCAAGCAAACTACATTCATCATTTCTCTTCAACCTGAGAATTATTTCCGGCATTTCTTATAAAATCTGGAAATTAAGCTACCTGCATGCAACAATCTTTCATCAAGCAACATTCAAGTTTAAGTTTTAAAAGCATTCAAACAAGTTTTAAAGGATTCAAGGGGCAAAGCCATTCTAAAGTAAGTTTTCAAGAGATTCACGAGTTTTTCAAACCTGAAGCTCTGCTCTGCATTTTTAAAACTGTGAGTAACTCAACTTTAAAAAAAAAATTAAGTAGGTAAAATTTGTTTTCATGCTTTTATTTATAAATGATTAAACATTATGAATTTGCTGTGTATATCTATATGTTGGAATGAGGTGCATGTCTGTTTCACCCATGTTTCTGACTATTTACAGTATAAGTTCTAGTTGATAAAAATTCTTTTTCTTTTGATCTGTTTGTTGTTATGATTTAATCTTTGAATGAAACTTGTTTATTACAAGATAAAGTAAGTTTTAAAAATTTTGTATAATTAAATAAAATTTTATATTACATGGAAATAAAAATAACAGAGCAACAATTTGTATAAGGAAAAAATTCAAACATTACAATTCAATGTTTCAGGGTTATAATCTGAAACATCATACCAGATTATGATTTTTAAAAACAAAATTTCAATTTTTAATGCTATATACAAAATGCAGTTCCCTATTTTCTGCATTTTGAATTTTGAAGCATTTCTGCTGCCACATTTGTCTGGAGGTGTCGTGATTGCACCTGGAGGTGGTGGAGTTATCAGGGATGTTGAGAAAATTATTAGATTGGGTTGCATTTCATTTTGGAGGTTGTGATTTTGATTTGAAGATTTGAACCCTAGTTTCACTGGCCTAAGAAGAATCGATCATTTCAGCCTGTATAGTTCATCGAGTTGTTTGGGCTCTTGGGTACTCGAAATTGATGAGTTGACGAGGTCTTCGCGGGAGTTGCAGAGACAATGGTGGTCGGAGGCGTTTGGGTGAGGCATTGACAGGTTTTGGATGGAAGTGGGTAGTGTTTGTTCCAGGTTTGGGAATGTGGTAGCGATTTTGAATTCGTGCAAGTGTTGATCGGGTTGTTGCTTGGATGGTCTGAGGTGATGATTGTCGACTATGGAGTGGTCGCGTAGTTGATTAGCGTTGGTCGGAGGCACTGCACATGTGCACAGAGCAATGGTGGATGTGCTGGTGATAGCTGTTGGGTTGGTGTTGGATTTTGTCTCAGGTAATTCTCGAGTTAATGGGAAGTTTGCCCTGAGTTAGTTTGTTTTAGACTCGAAATCTTTTTAGGATTGTCTCGAGTCAAAATTGTTTACAGGTTTTAACAAAACTGAAAACCTGTTCTATTTTTTTTTAAGTTTTAAAGTAAAGTTTAAATATAAACTGGAATTTAAAACTATGATTTATGACCTGAATTGAATCTGAATTCTAATAGTTTGAATCTTGGTTTTTGAAATAATATGAATTTTGAAAATTTAAGTTTGGTTTTAAAATAAAAACAGAAACCTGTTTCTGCTTTAAAAATTAAAAATAAAATTTAAATGCAAATTGAAAATTTTAAATAAGTTTAAAATCTGAATTTGAATCTAAGTTTAAAGTAGTTTGAATCTGAGATTTGAAAAAATTTAAGTTTTAAAATTTAAAATTTGGTTTTAAACAACTTTAAGTGTAAAAGCATATGTGGCTTTGAATTAGAATTGGAAGTTTAAATTGTAAAATAGAAATTTAAAATAAGTTTAAATCTGAGATTTAAAAATCTGGAATTTGAGATAAATTTCAGTTTCTTTTAAATTAAAATAAAGTTTAAATTTAAATTGTTAAATTACTTTAAAATGGTTAAACGATTTGAATTTAAAATGGAGTTTAAATGTAAGTAAGCTTTTAAAGATTTAAGTTAAATTTAGGATCAAGATTAAAGCTGTATTTCATTTTTGAAATTAAAAGTAAATTTTTGAAATTGAATTTGTTTTTAAATAACTTGGAATGTTTAAAGTGTAATTTTAAATTAATTGGAAGTTAAAAATGAATGTGGTTGTAAAATTCTTTAAATTTCTTTATAAATGGATATATCTTTAACATATGAGATAAAAGGTTTGGGATTGTATTTAAACTTTGTTTAGCTAAATATGTATTCATTTTAAAATCTTAAAAATTTAAAATAAAGTTTAAAATAGAATTTAAAGTAAATTTGAAAACAATTTGTTTTTAAACACTTTGATTAAGTAAGAAATGTTTTTTTTAATTAAATTTGAATTTAGTGATTTGGATTCATTAAATTATTTAGATAATTAAGATGAATAATTAATTATTTAATTAATTGACAATATGGATGATTAATTAAGTAATTAAGAATTTTTAAATTAATTAATTAAGGTTTAATATTAATTAATTAAGGTTAATTAATTTGTGATTAAGGATTATTAATTAGATTTTAATTAATGATTAAAGATTTATTAATCAAGTAATTAAGGATTAATTAAGTTACAGTTAACACTTAATTAATTAAATAATTAAAGATTAATTAATTGGTAATTAAATATTAATTAATTTGTAATTAATGATGGTTAATCTAAGTTAATTTCTTAATAAAGTAATTAAGAATAGTTAATGAAGGTCATTAACTTAAGATTATTTAACAATTAATTAATGTGATTAATTTTGATAATTAATTAGATTGATTAATTAATAATAATCATTTTTGAAATTGTTTAAGTTTAATTACTTAATGGAAGTAATTAATGAATTAATTACTTAATGTAATTAATTAAGTTTAATGTGATTTGTTTAGGTTAATTAATTAAGTTTAATTAATTTGAACACTTGATGATTTGATGATTAATTACTTAATGTAACTAATGGGATTGTAATTACTTAGGGAAGTAATTAATTGATAATTACTGGATGTAATTAAAGATGTTTATTTATGTAAGTAAATTAGATTAAATTACTTTGAAATTAATCAAGGGATTAATTGAGATAATAAATTAAGGAGTAATTTATTAATGAAGTAATTAAGGGTAGTTAATTATTGGATTGTTATTAATCAAGTGTGATTAATATATGTGTGGTGACATAATTGAGTTATAAACTGGAATCGTACCTCTCATGTCCGCTCCTGATGACCCACCTCTTTCCCCTCTTGTCCTCTCAACTGCTCCTACCATACCCGCTTTCTCTGCTGTACCTCCCCCTCCATCTCTAGTGCAGGTAGTACTTTCCTCTGCTCCAACGCTTCCAACGTCCCTCCCTACTGTCCCATCATCTGTCCCTTTTCTCCTCAAAGCCAAAAAGCCACTGTCTAATCCTGTTCCTCCTCCTTTTGCTCAACACCCCATGTCTAATCCTGTAGCACCACCTCCGCCCTCTTCAGATCCTCTCCTTACTACGAATCCTATCCTAGTTTCTTCTCTTCCGCTTTCACTTCCTTACAATCCTCAAACCATAGCTCCTACCCAGCCTTCTGCAGTTCACGCTCCCCCATCACAGCAACTCGTCTCCTCTGGCTTGAGTGAACGGAAATGGACTTCTCTGTTTAAGCGAAAACCAAGAAATGCAGGCAAGTACATACCCGTTGACATGTCTCCAGTTTATGAAGAAGAAGCATTGGCGCCACCCAAAGAAGTTTTAGAGGCAGGTGCAGCTATCTGGAATGACACCGTTGTCGGCTTCTTCCTTGATAAGCCACTGTCGTATACCGCTGTTGTCCAAAAGTTAAAGTTTATTTGGAAGCTTAAAGGCACTGTTAAGGTGAAATCTGATGGTACCATATTTTTATTCAACTTCACTTGTTGTGAAGACAGAGAATCTATTTTGCAGAGTGATCCAATTATTATGAATAACAAACTTTTTATTATTAAACCTTATGATGCCACAGTGAGTAATGTTACTGGTTCAGTCACTGCTGTGCCTGTCTGGGTTCACATGCACAACCTTCCTATTTTTGCTTGGTCCCCTCTAGGTATTAACTGGCTTTGCAGTCACTTGGTTAAAATGCTATGCATGGATGAGATGACTGAAAAACAAGATAGGCTTAGCTATGCGAAGTGCTTGATAGAAATTAGACCGGATAGAGAACTAGTGGAAGAATTTATGGTGAAATTAGTTGAGGGAGGACAACAAAAGATATATGTGCAATATTTATGGCAGCCAGATGTATGTGTGAAGTGCAGGAAATTTGGACACAAAACAATAGATTGTGATAACTTTATTAGTAGTGAGGCTAAAGGAGAAAAGGAAAATGGTAAAGATAAAACCGTAGAAGTAAAGGAAGTGAGAACGGAGAAGGAACAAACTTATAATTATTCAAGACCAGTCAAGAAACAAAATATTAGAATATGGCAACGTGTAGCGAGGAAGAAAATTGGACCGGCGGGAACTGATAAGAATGTGAAACATGCTCAAGTGGAAGGAGTACAGTTAGCAGAAGACAAAGATAGTAAAGAATTACGTGCTAATGATAATGCTGGTGAGCAGGATAGGAAGGTTAGTGAGACTGAGCAAAATGATGAAGATTGTGTTGAACAAGGTCAGGAGGAAAGGAGACAGGATGATAGAGAAGAACAGCAGAGTAAGACTAATATGAATCAGGATGGGTCAATTAATCAGAACGAAATAATTTTTGAAGAAGGTGAATTTGAGGAAAACATTTGTACTTTCAATAAATTTGATATACTTAGTAATATAGAGGAAGGTGAAATTATTAGTACAATAGATAGAATCCAAGTGGTTGAGGAAAGTAATGTACAAGAAGCAATAAATGAAAGTAGTAAAGGAGTGCAAAATAGAGACAAAGCAATCCAAAAGGAGCAAATGGAATGTACTAGTGAAACAAACCAACAAGATGTCAGGAGGATTTCAGACCATATGAAGGAAAAGGCAAAAAATGTAATTACTGAAGATGCATCATTTCCTGTTCAAATACCCAGTAGAATGAAACATGATAGTGAAAGTGACCCAGAAGAGTTAAAGAATGAAAAGAAGAATAAAAGAAATATGAAAAACAAAACAGTGCAGAACAATATATCACACAAAAAGCATAATGCATGCATGCACAACAATGCACGTACATCTCTGAACGACCAGAACACCAATTCTACAACTGCTCTTGCCATATCTTCCCCAGTCTACTTCAATTTAAAACCTCCCTCAGCTTTCAAACCACCACCGCCAATAAACACTCCGACCACCTCTCCTCCTCTACCCATTTTGAAAACTCCGCCATCCAAAAATGCCAATTCCGCTCGAGAAGTTACTCCACTTTCTGTTGACATCCCCAACTATTTAAACTCTTCGCAAGCTATGACGAGGAGTATGAAAATTGAAATTATTAATGCGCGTGCTCTCCAATGATGGTTAATATTGGAGTATGGAATATACGAGAAGGTCATCATGTAATCAAGCTTGATCAATGTAGAGACCTTATCTGTGCTCATCAGTTATCCATTATTGCTATGCTAGAAACTAAGCTAAACCATGATCTGACGATCAAAGCGGCTAATTATATCAGGCCTGCTTGGAATTATGTTCATAATCTGGATGAAGCTGAATACGGTAGAATATTGATCCTTTACAACCCCCTTCATGTTCATATCAACCCTATTCTTTCCACTCCACAAATGATACACTGCCATGCTAAATCAGTCTATGATAATACATCATTCTACATTATTTTTGTTTACGCACTTAACTCTGTCTCCGGTAGAGCTAAGTTGTTCGATATTATTCCTGCTCTCCGACAAAACTCTCATCCTTGGCTTTTAACGGGAGACTTCAACTGCTGTTATAAATTATCTGATAGAGACGGTGGTAACCCTCTCTCTTTGAATGAAATCAATCCGCTTGTTTCTACTCTTAATCTTGCGGAAATTATTCCTGTGAAAACTGTTGGTTTGCAGTTCACATGGAACAATAAGAGAAGACATGGAAGGAGAACTTTCTCGCGAATTGATCACTCCTTTTCCAATCTGAATGCTCTTGAAAAATGGCCCTTCCTTTACTGCCTTCTGCCCCCTCCTCTCCTTTCTGACCATTCACCACAAATCATCCACCTTCGTGGAGCTGATATGAGAGGGAAATCAAGTTTTAAATTTTTTAACTCTTGGATTAATGATCCAGACTTTAAAACAATTGTATCTAATGCCTGGAATATAGGTAAGTATGGTAATCCGCTGTTTATTTTGCAGGAGAAAATAAAGGAAGTAAAATGTATACTGAAGCAGTGGTCATTCAAAAACTTTGGCAAAGGTGATAAGTTGAGCATGTCTATTGGTCAGAAACTTGCAGAGGTTCAAAAAGAGATGATGACCAACGTTGACAATGAAGATCTTTCTGCTGCAGAATATACCTTAAATCAACAATATAGTGAAGCTTTAGTTAATGAAAGTGACATGATCAAACAGAAAAGCAGAATAAAATGGAAAGAAGACGGTGATAGAAATAGTGCGTTCTTCCATGCTAGTCTTAAGAACAAACAGCGCAGAGAGAATATCACTACTATTTTATCTAAAGACGACAACCTTCAAACAACTGTGAATGACGTTCAAGATGCTTTTGTGAATTACTTTTCTTCCATTTATGGCAACGAATGCGACTTCATACCAAAACTTGATGAAATCCCAACTGACATTCTTCCTAGATTAAGTGAAGCTGATTATTCTTTCCTATGCTCTGAAGTAACTACTGAAGAAATCAAAGATGCGATGTTCTCTCTGAACAGCAATTCTTGCGGAGGCCCAGATGGTTTAAATGCCAAATTCTATACTACCTGTTGGTCAATTGTGGCAAATGATGTTTTCAAAGCAATTAAACATTTCTTCAAAAAGGCAAAGCTTTATAGATCATTTAACTACACTAATATTGCACTTGTTCCTAAGGTTCCCAATGCTCACCATGTCAGAGATTTTCGACCCATATCATGTTGCAATACATTTTACAAATGTATATCCAAAGTTATAGCATCCAGACTCAAAATTGTTCTGCCAAGTGTTATTTCCAAAAACCAAGCAGCATTCTTGCCGGGAAGGAATATTCTTGATAATATACTACTTGCTCATGAGCTGCTTTAGGGGTACTCCCGTAAAACATCTATTCCTAAAGCTATGTTCAAACTTGACATCATGAAGGCGTTTGATATGTTACAATGGGATAGTATCATTCGTATCATGGGGTATATGGATTTCCCTCCACATTTTCTTGCTTGGATATACGAATGCATTTCTACACCAACATTTTCGGTTATTATCAATGGTTCTCCGGCTGGTTTCTTCCGCTGTAGACAAGGCATAAGGCAAGGAGACCCGATTTCGGCGTATATTTTAATTGTTGTCATGGAGCTCCTGACCAGAATGATAGACAGTCTAATTTCGCAAGGTAAGTTTAAGTGCCATCATCTCTGCAGTCAACCTAGTATCTCAACGCTTATGTTTGCTCATGACCTCGTGGTGTTTTGCACGCCTGATATTGATACAATCAACAACTTAATGAATGTTTTATCGCAGTTCTATGAGATGACTGGGTTGAAAATCAACATACACAAATCTGAAATACTTGTAGCTGGGGTGAATAATGATCAATTGCACGTTATTTCTCAAGCTACTGGCTTATATCCTAACCCTAACACTGTTTCTTACCTGGGGATGCCCCTGATAACATCTAGGATAACTACTAATCTTTGCCTACCCTTATATGAAAGAATTACTGCAAGATTATATAGCTGGACGACATTGAAGCTGAGCCAAGCTGGTAGGTTAACTCTTGTGAAGTCAGTAATATTTGCAATGCAAGTGTACTGGGCTAGAACTTATGTTCTTCCCATGAAGCTAATGAAAATGATACGAAGTGCGTTTATGCGCTTTCTATGGACGGGAAGAACTGCAGGCAAATATATTGCGCCTGTCAACTTTAAAATTGTTCAACTGCCGCTCTCTAAAGGTGGATTAGGTATCATCAACTTAAAAGAATGGAACAAAGCGGCGGTGGCTAAACACATCGATACATACTTCAATAGTTATGACAGCAACTGGGCTACTTGGTCTCGCCGGAATGTTATCAAAGGTAGAAGTTTATGGACTATGCGTGTGCCGCAGAACTTGAGTTGGACGTGGAGGAGCATATTCAAACTAAAGGGTGACATCTTACCTCTCTTGCAGATGAGTATTAATAATCGATTTACTGTTAGTTTTTGGAATGACCCTTGGCTTGAGAAAGGGTTGATTCTGAAAAGTAGGTTGGCTTATAATGAAATGATTCAAACTGGGATCCATCTTGAAGCAAAAGTCATAGATGTTGTACATAATATACAAAGTTCTGCTGTCTTCTCGTCTAATCAAAGAATACAACAATTATGGAACCAGATAAAAGGAAATGCTACCCTATCTACTTCCAATATGCAGCTGGTATGGGGTGACAAAGATGCTTCTTTTACTATTAGCAAAGTATATAACTTTCTGACTAAGAACTATCAAAAAACTGACTGGACATGGAGCAAGCGAACATGGCACAAGGATAGCAGTTTTAGAGATAACTTGTTACTCTGGAAAGTGTTGCACCGTGCTATTCATACAAAGGCAAGACTTGTCTGCATTGGGATGGATGTGGATATGCAGTGTGTCTTCTGCAGTGATGGTGTGGAGACTGTGGAACACTTATTTTTTGAGTGTGAATTCATAAACCATGTTTGGGGTAATATAAAGGACAAGCTGCGTGTGAATGACCCTTCTACAAGCAACAACAACATAGCGGAATGGAGCTCTATTTTAGGGAAGACTGGTCATGCTCACAATCATAAGAGACTGTACCTTGTTGTGTTGAAGTGTTTTATATCACAAGTGTGGAATGAGCGAAATACTAGAGTGTTTGATGCTGAAAGAGCTAAGTCAGGCCCTATGTTCTTGCTTTCAGTTTCTTATGCGATTAGATCTCTGCTGAAAACACTCTCTTTTGCTATTGAACCTGGTATATCTCTCTCCTTTTAAGTTCTTGTTTGTGTAGTTTTTCATGTTTCTTCTTTTTTCCTTTTAGTCTCAAGTTTATTTTGTAGCGCTTTGTTTCCCTTGTATTCTTTGAGTTCGCTCAATGTCTTTGTTGTAATCTCTTTGGTGCTGCAATAAAGTGGTCGGGGACCATCCAACCCCGTCGGCCTTGCCAAAAAAAAAAAAAAAAAAAATATGTGTGGTGTAATTGCAGATTAATTACTTAATGTAATTAATTTATATAGAGAGATTGATTAAATGTAATTAGAAATCATTAATTAATAAAATTAATGATGTACTTTAGAATTAATTAATTAAGGAATAATTAATAAATGAAGTAATTAATTAATATAGGATTAATGTAATTAACTTTAGTTAATTAATTGATTAAGTAATTAAAAGTTAATTATTGCAAAGTGTTAAGTATAATTAACTTGTGTAATTAATTTAAAGGCTAATTACTTATTGTAATTAGGGAATTGTTAATCAGGAATGATTAATTGAAATGAATAATAGGATGGTGATTAATTAATCGATTTGTAATCAATTAATGGTTAGGTAAGCAAGATTTTAATGATGAAGTAATTAATTTAACTCATTTTAAATTAATTAGAGATGAAGTAATTAATTTAATTCATTTTAAATTAATTATAGATGGTGCGATCATTAGAACATTGCTTATGTATGAATGGATGATCTTGGTTGCCTTGAATGGTTTGTAATCTCAGCTACGAGATGAATAATGCTATGTGATATGGATGCTTTGGTTGCATTGGAATGATAATATGGATTATCTGTTTATAATGATGATATGGATTATCTGTTGGTGATGATAATGTTGATTATCTACTGTGAATCTGTGAATTATCTATCTGTGTGTATATAGATAATGAATTGAAATTGTTTTAAATTCTAAAACAACTTGGCCTTAGAAGACACGTTTCAGATTCGATGAGACCGGGATCGGGTTTCCATATTTGGATATCCGAAAACCACATCGATCCAATTTAACGATAGGTCGTGAATCTCAAGTGAAGATGAAGATTCAGAGTGCAAGGGTTATCGTCGTTAACTCTGAGGGTGATTCCAAAATGAGTGTAACGAGATAATGCCTTCGGTTTCGTTCGAACCCGGAACGTACTTGTATGGATTGAATGCTTTCAGAACATCGTCAGGTGGACGATGAGCATTCTAAGTGATGTGTCCTATATAGGTAATCGTAGCCTCAAGCCTCATCAACCGGGAATGGCTAAAACAGGGGAGGTGCAGCAAGGCTGAGTGGGTCATGCTCAAGTAGGACGAGATTTACCCCTGTCTAGATGTCCCTTTATTTCGACTGTGTGGTGCGGTTGTTGATCACAACTGCGGGGTGATCTTGTTCGCAACTGTTCAGTAAGGAATGGAGCCGGCTATGTGTTGCAGAGGATTGGGAGTAATCCTCGGTATGGTGATCTAGGCCACGTACTGTGACGGGCGGTACCCCGGTAGCCCTGCCATTGTATGGAATCCAAAATCCTCTAAGTACCCTCGGTTTTGATTGTATTACCCACTTTTGTGGCTAGTAGCTGGAATTTAATGAATGTAACAATTTCGGTTATTTCTTATTTGCTTGAAAACCCTAGACCTATTATAATATCATTGGATTTCCTATCAAATGTTTTGGTTAGCGTAAGGTAAAAACTTTTTCATGTTTATGTGTGGGAAGTCTTACGTGATACCTTTTGTTTTCAAAGGTTTTTGAAAAGTTAAGCAACTTTAACCTGTTACTCACACCAGACCCATGTCTGACTCGGAGTTTATTTCTGTTTTTCTTAAACTCTTGGGTACTCAAATTTTTACGAGTAACCAAGGGATTCGGGTTAGCTTTGACGGATTGTGGAGGAGCAATGGAGCAAGAGGCTTCTGCATTGTAGTTATATAGTGTTCCGCTGTGTTGGTATCTCTGAGTGGTTTCTTTGTATTGTATTGAGTTGTAATAACTAGACAGGTGTTTATAACTATCTGGTATGTGTTTTATTGTCTGTGTAACTCTTATAATTGTTGTATACTACGTAATACTTATGATATTAATATAATTTATTCGTTTCGCTGTTGAGATTCTGATGTTGTTTCTTCTTTCTCTTCTTTCTTTTCTCTTTTCTATCCCTTTCTTTTTTCAAGATAATGCGATTTTCTGTGGTGAGAAAATCGGGTCGTCACAGAAATTTAACTAGGAATTAAAAATATAACCAAAGGTTAAGGAAATAAATTCATTTATAAAATGAAATTTATAAATATGAATTATAAATGTGATTTATAAATTGAAATATAATCAAAAGGGAATTTGTATGAGCATAAATTATACAAATGAATTATAGTTTAAATTTGATTTATGCCATAATTTGAAAATTTAAAATCCTGTAGATTTTGGAAGTGTTTTCGAAGTGTTTTTAAGATAAATAATAGCATTATTATTTTGGAGGTATTCCTGGAAGGAAATTGTTTCAAATAAATTTTGGGAAGGGATATAACATTGAACTCACTTTAGTCGCTTGAAAATAATTTCGGTGATGACTACAGCATCATCGATGTTCATTTCGAGTTTCTAAGTGACGGATTGCTGCCAAATTGATTTGTTTAGAAGAATTAGTTTGTTTTGGAAATTTCAAAGGAAATTTGTTGGGAATAAAAACCAGGATTGGTTTAAATTTTTGAGAAGTGTGATTTTGAGATGATTTTTTTAAATCAGGAAGGAAATATGAGCCTTGAATGTTGGAATTTAAATTTAAAGTGAAAAGTTAAAAATGAAATTAACTTAGACTGGGGAAGAAAATTGAATCGAATCGAATTAAATAAATCTGAGTTAAAATAGAATTGAATTGGAATAAAATTCAGTTGAGTTATAGGTGGTATTGAATGGAATTAGATCCTTACTTTAACAAATGGAAGTAAGTTGTATAAGAAATAAGTTAGATAAGAATTGATTGGAATAAATGAATTAGAATAACTTATAAAAGAATTAAAAATCCGTAGAATAAAAATATGCTTGGATTATAAATAAGCGTAAATCTCGAGTTAAAAACAAAAGATGAATATATTCAAGCCTAAAATGAATGGAAATGTGTAAAATAATAAGTTGTGACTTATAAAATTGAAAAATGGAATAGAAAACCCAAATAAATATTGTTTGATGTTTTGGAAAATAAAATAAAAATCCAAACTTGAATTATAAAATAAACTTAACTTAAGAAAATTAAATGAAGTGATTTTGGAGATTAAAAGTCAAGTATTGAATTATAAATAGGGGGAGAACTAATTATATAATAAATTAGTTAATGAAATACGTAAATGGAACCTAATGTGGTTAAATAGAAGCTGAATTGTAAGTTAATAATGAAATTTGGAAATAAAATTCGAGTTATAAATCAAATTCGACTTGAATCATTAGTGAAGTAAATATAATTGAAAATAGATTAAAGCAGGGATGGTTTAGTTGAAAATAAAACCCAGATGAGTGGGAATAAATTAAAAATGGCTTTGTAATTAAATAAATGTATTGGGAATGAATTGAATCTGGAAATTTAAAATTTATATGAAACAGATGAACTAATCAAATAAATTTGTAGTTTGAAATGAGTTTTGATTGAAATAGAATCAAGTTAAATTGAAAAAGGAAAATTTATTTGCAAAATGAAAATGAGCTTATGTATGAAATTTGAATTGTTTGAAGTAAATTAATTTAAGTTTAAAATTAGTGGAAGCTTGGCTTCGAGTAAGGGTAAAAGTCCATTAAATAAAAGCTTGGGTAAATTAAAATTGGGAAATGGTTATTAATATATAAGCATGGAATGGTTCAAGCTTAATAAAATGGTCTCAATTGAAATGAAATGTGTCGAGCTAAACAATATGGTTGTGAACGAATTAAAATAGAAGGAATTAAATATAAATTGAGTTGGAATCAATTTAAAATGGTTTTTTGAAATCGCCTACAGATTTAAACTATGCTTGGGGACAATGGTCGAAATAAGAGATGGAGCGACACCGGTGAAAGAAAGCAACGCCGGCGATAGTTGGACGAAAACATGTGGTGGTTTATTGACTGCCATGGACGGTTACATGTACGGTTACACAAACTGCTCAAGAAAGAGATGCGGTTATTTGAGAAAGAGGTTACTGGATCTCATGATTGTTGAATGATCAAAATACATGTGGGATTTTTTGCTATAATTTGTAATGGACATAGAGCATAATTATTCACCAAACGGGCTTAGCTTTAGAGTTTTAGCATGACAGTGGGCTTTTAACGTTACATCTTGGTGCTCTTGGAAAACAGTTTGTCTGTGGTAAACAAGCATATTCAAGTAGTATCATCGCGTGCAGTGGATGACGTGAAGCAATTTCTCATTTGCCAGTTTGTTTTTAGATTTTAGTAATTGGGCTGGATGGGGTAGAACTGGTGGATAAAGAAGATTGTGATTGTATAAATTCTGCATTTATGTTTGCTGCATTGTATTAATGAATGCATTATGTTTTAGTAGACTTGTGGTCTTTTTTTGCTTGGGCTACCATGTGTTGTACTGTGTAATTTAGTTCTATTAAAACAACAAAAAGAACCCACTTTCCAATATGTGTGTGTGTTTGTGTGTATATATAAAAGAGTAAATACATATGGATTTAAATTTTTAGAAAATTGATTTTTCAAAATAATAGTATGGGCTAAAATGTACTACACATAAATATAATTTTATTTAATTATGTACTTAATTTTACAACAATATTTTATATTATAAATATTTTAAAACATTAATTCCAACATACACACAGGCACGTGAAAAAAATTATATTATTTTCATACATATATAATTTATTTAATATAATTTATTACACTGAAACTATAAATTTTAAATGAAAAGATATTTTCAAATTTAGATATAATTTGAAATTTGAAATTGTGTGTGCTTATATGAATATTACTTCATAAATATATGTTTGTATAAGTATGTGTGTGTTTATATATACTGAAGTCAATATATATATGTATATGTATATGTATATATATATATATATAAGTGCTAGGATTTACACTGCAACGACATGTTCGGCCCTCCATATACGTAATGGGGTCTAATATATATATATATATATATATACATACATATATATATATGTGTGTGTGTGTGTGTGTGTGTGTGTATATTAGACCCCATTACGTATATGGAGGGCCGAACATGTCGTTGCAGTGTAAATCCTAGCACTTAGATACAGGCATGTTAAACTATGCACACTATATATATTGCATGTGCACATACATATACATATACATGTGTATTTGATACACATGTACACATTATATAATACATATATAATATATAATTAAATAATTATTATGAAATAAAATGAAATAATGATTTTGTTTAAATTTAATTTAGATCAAATCTAAATCAATTTAGACTTCATAGGCCCAATAATATTCAAAATGGTAAAGAAATATAAAATTTACCTATTTAACTCGGTGAGTGCTGGCCCAAATCCAACAATGGCATCAAAGGTGTAACGACCCACTATTTCGTACCATTCAAATCGGCAATAATCCACACATGTCGGACTTGAATGATGCAAAATAACAGATTGTAAATAAATTTGGAGAAAATGAAATCAAATACATAGAATCATAGACACAGAACAATCAGAATAACTCGCAGCGGAATATAAAATACCATAGTAGTTCATGAATCTACTATAACAAAGTCTCAGAACAAATGCATAATATTAGTCTGAAAACAACATAATAGAAATCCAACATAATAGAAGTTCACTAATACATGAGATAAACTAGAATAGCTAAAACTGAAATAGATAGGCAGAATCTCTAGCAAAGACCTGCTCCGGAAAGAGAATCCAAAGCTGTGAATACTCAGGCTGGTCCGAGCGTAAAGAAAAACACAAAACACTCGAGTCAGGACATATATACTTATATAATGTAAACCAACTCAAGTTAACTGTAATAAAGATACAAGTAACCTAAAGGATGCCTGGGACCGCCCATCCTCTATAGATCCGTTAAACTATTTACTATGTAGTAATATTGCGCTATTATAGTAATGTTTACAGTAAAATAAACTTACTTTAAAATAGCGTTGAAGGGTTATCCATATAGCCCCCAACACATAATAGTCCCAGTAGTCCATCCAGTATCAGCATATCTCCAGATCGAGAGACTACTCTAAATACTCCATGGGCTACGGGAGAAAAACAAACTCGTAGTAAAGCTAGATATGGTAGGTGACATGGCACACAATGCAATGCCAGAGTAGATATACCAATTACGCACACGGGCTGGTGGTAATGTAGCAGCCACTACGCCCACCTTGAGCCACACTCCAAAATCTAGGGGTGCACCCAATCAATCACAACAGTAATAGAATGGTATCGAAGAAGTGTGTCCGACCAGAGGAGCAACCCCTTTTGGCCCGAGATCGCTCCTATTTTAGCCACCTTATGCCAACTCACAGGAGTCGGGTCCACGTAATGTACCTAAAGAACGTCGCCACCATCCTACTTCATTCTGGAATCTCCACTATGTACACAGTTGTTAAAGTGGTATTCGGTATCGACAGAGAGTATGTCCATATCCGATCCTGGTCTCTTTAACAACCAATCGTTATGATAACTCGTGGTTATAATTTAAAAATGGTACTTATATTTCAAAAATCAAATATCATTTAAAAATTCAATATCAGTTCAAATCTATTTCAAAATATCAAAATATCATATCTTTTCAAAACCACATCCATTTTAAATAAAATTTAAATACCATTTCATCTCACATTTCAAAATAGTTTATATTTTAAAACAAACACTCCATTTTAAATCATTCAAAATGAAGTCATTATATTTAAAATTCAAATATTTAACTCTCAAAAATTTAAATCTTTTCAAAATTCATTCATTCACTTAAATTTATTAAAACAATGAAAATTCAACTTTCGCAGCACTTAGAAAATGCTATTGAAAGTTATGTTTTAAAATAGTTCAATTAACGAAAGACAGCATTTAAAATGCTGTAATTGGTTTAATTTAGTTTCAAATAAATCCTTAGTTAAATTCTGCAACTACAGCACTTACAAAGTGCTGTAATAGCTTTTAGTTAAATTCAAATAGCACTTACAAAATGTTGTAATATCTTTTACCTTAGAAATGATAACATTTCAAAAATGCAATTAATTAAATTCCAAATGTTCAATATAATTTCATAAATAATTAAATATTTTAATTTAAACCATTATAACTTATAAAATCATATTCTCACACATTTAAAATGATCATTTTAAATACTCTTTTAATTTATGATTTTATAAAGTGAAATTTCACAATTAAATATCAATTTTTAATAATTTACTTATTAAATTCAATATACCATTTTCATAACATTTTCATATACTTATTCTTTAAATTTAATTTACCATTTTATAAATTAAATTCCATTTTATTTATATAACTTAACCTTTTTTTTCTCCTTTAAAATACATTTTCCATTTTATTACTCAAGTTATAATTGAAATTACATTTTTGTCATTCATTTATTTAACTATTTATAATTTATAGAAAAATAATTAACACTTTATAAAATTATTTTAAATTCAAATTTTAAATCTATTTATCATATTTTCTTACTTAATTTAAATTCCATTTATAACCAAATCATAATTTCCAAAATAACTTATATTTCAAATTTCTAACTTTACCATTAATTTATTTCACTTATAAATTTTTAGAAAATCAATAATACTTTATAAAATCATTTTTAATTAAATTTAAATCAAAATATTGTAATACTTGCATTTTTTAAAATACTTTGAAAATTTTAGAAAAATATATACTAACCATGGGTCTGTATATAATTCTAACCTAAGTCAAGTGATACGGATAATATATCACTTCAATCCGTAATTTACAAATAAAACCGGGTTTTATCATTTCAAACCCACAGTCCCAAGTAAAATGAAATAAATAAAAAAATCGTTGAGGCCTAACATTTCAGCCTATAACGATTTTTTCCCTATTCTAAAGTCCGTTCGGGTATGTATCATTTCAATCCATAGTGATTCTAATCTACAGGGAACTTGTAGCGTGATAAACTGATATAAATAAAAGAATAACATTAAATAACAGTAACAGATGATATAACATGTGTATAAGCATGGGTGAACATCATATGATCAATGCATAAACAGTTATAACATGATGATATGGTCTACAGATTCAAATGTTATCAGTTTACTAGTTATATAAGTGTAAGTTGCTTGGTGAGAATTACTCATCTCTACAAGCTGGAGATAACAACCAAACACACAATAGAGATCCAAAAGGCACGAAAACATGACTACGATTCAAGTGAGGGGAGAGCCAAGCTATTTTTCTTGTTAAATATGAAACAAAACAATATAAAACACATGAATGTACAACTCAAATATTATTAAACAAGACTAGAAATACATGCACAACAAACAACCAAATTACTTGCACTTGCTTTCAACTACCCTATGCTCCGCTTTAGGTTAAAAATGCACTGCCCTGGTGAGAATTTGGACTAGGTATGGGTTCAATAGGGTCGGCCATAACATGGATATGAAGGAGTAGAAGTGGTTATGCATGCACAATACAAGTCAAGGCAACCAAATGAATTTCTACGCAACCTAAGTCTCAGCCATAGGCATGTATAGGCACAACCAGGCCTGGTAGGGTTAGGAGATGATGTGGCAGTAGTCTCTAGTCAGCAAGTGACTGGTGGTGATGATGCAAAAGGTGGCCGAGATGGTGTGGTGGAGTGGTGGAGCAAATAGATAGCTCGGCTATGAAGTTTTTCAAGGATATAATGCAACATTTGGTGGAGTTTGGCAACTAAGTGGTGCACAACCATGACTAGACAGTGGACTGGAGGAGGTTGCAGCCGATTGTGGTGGTGGTGGAGGTGGCTATGGTGATGGAGGAGCAAGTGGCCGAGCAATATAGGTGAAGCAATGCAAATAAAATAAGAAAACAAAGAAGAAATTAGTAGAAAAAGTGAAAAATAATTGCCAAACTTTGTTTCAAATGATGGCCAATATTTTTGAGTGAGAAACTTTTTTCTCTTTGCGTGAAAAATGAAAGTGTAATCAGTTGAAAGAAGATGATATGGACGGCAATTGAATGGAAATGTTACTTGGAGTTGAATAGGCAAAGTGGGTGAAAAGACAAGGCATATAAAAGGTCAAAAACTCTTCTAATTTCCTAATTCTTTTTGCACTTTTAAACAAATGAAAAATGTAAATAAATAAAATAAAACAAAATAATGTATTAATAAAAATAAATTAATTAAGAAAATAGCTCAAAAATAGAAACTAGGTTATAAAAATTGAAAATAAATACAGTAAACTTTGGAAAAAATTTATCATCAATTTAAAAATATTTAAAAATGAAATCTTGAAATAAAAATAAATTTAAACTAATTTCAAAATAAAAATAAAGTCAAATTTAAAAAATATTCATAAATCTAAGGTTGTTACACTCTCCCCCACTCAAATCTTTTCGTCCTTGAAAAGAACGGGGAAGGAAAATAAAGAGAAACAAGATAGAAAAACAAAATTGTACCTGAAACAAATAATTCCAGATTCGAAGCACGAATGCTCTCCTCCATCTCCCAGGTACCATCTCGATAACCAGTACTCCATTGTACTTTGACCAGATTAACAGATTTCCTTCTGAGCTGCTTCTTACCTCTGTCGACAACATAAAGTGGCTTCCTCTCGACAGTCAGGTTAGGCTCAATATCCAAACTATCAAGAGCAGAAGGCTGGACAATAAGAGATGTATCATGAAGATATCGGGGAAGATACGAGACATGGAATACATCATGCACTCCAGAAAGCTTCTCGGTTTAATCCAGACGATAAGCCAAAGAACCAACTCTTTCCACAATGCGGAATGGACCAATGAACCTAGGAGAAAGCTTCCCTCTATGACCAAAGCGAATGACATTCCTCAAGGGAGAGACCTTAAGGAAAACCTGATCACCAAAAGCAAATTTCAAATTCCACCTATGCCTATCAGCATACTTCTTCTGCCTATCCATAGCAGCTCTCAACCTCCTCTCAATCTCCTCAACTCTCTCAGAAGCTTCTAAAAACACATCAGGACCAAGAACCAAACGATTACCGGATTCAATCTAGCAAGATGGAGATCTATAAGGTCGTGCGTACAGAGCAGCAAACGAAGACATTTTGAGACTGACCTGAATGTAAAGATGGAATGATATAGATAAAAGATTAAGATAAGGTTAAAATAGAAGATAAGATTATACCTGATAGCTATTATTGTAGGTGAATTCGACAAGATGGAGACGATCTTACCAAGATCCTCCATAATCAAGCACACAAGCACGAAGAAGATCCTCGAGAATCTGATTCACTCTTTCCGTTTGATCGTCGGTCTAGGGATGGTAAGCAATGCTCAGATTCAGACAAGTACCCAGAGATTCCTAAAAAGATTTCCAAAACTGACTGCTAAATATAGGATCACAATCATAAACAATACTAAGAGGAACACCATGTAGAGGAACGATCTCTCTCATGTAGATCTCAGACAAGCTAGAAGCAGAACGAGTAGACTTGATTGGAATGAAATGAGCGGACTTGGTCAGTCTATCAAAAATAACCCAGATACTCTCATTACCCCTCCAAGTCCTCGGTAAACCATCGATGAAATCCATGGAATCCTGTTCCTACTTCCGATTGGGAATCTCAAGGGGCTGCAACAAACCAGGGGTCTTCTGGTTATCAGCTTTGACTTGTTGACAAGTCGCACACCGACTAACAAAGATAGAGATATACCTCTTTATCCTCTTCCACTAATAAAGCCTCTTCATATCCCGATACATCTTCGACACGCCAGGATGAATAGAAAGCCTAGATCGATGACTCTCCTGAAGCAACTCCTGCCTCAAACCAACAACATTCAGGACACAAATCCTACCATTAATCCTCAAAATCCGTCTATCATCGATCTGAGCTCCACTACTACCACTATTACCACCAACCCTACTACGAACACTCTGCGTCATCAATCTAAGCATCTTATCCTCATCCTGCTTAGCCATGATACGATCCAAAAGGGGAGAAGAAGAAACAACAAGCTGACACAACAATGCCTTCTTCCGCCTCAAAGCATTGGCCACAACATTAGATTTACCGGGAGTATAGCTAATATCGAGGTCATAAGAAGCTAGAAAATCAAGCCAACGAACTTGCCTCTGATTCAAATCCTTCTAAGTGAAGATATATCTTAGAGACTGATAATCGGTGAAAAGCTCAAACTTAGTTCCTCGAAGATGGTGCCTTTAAAGCTTCAAAGCAATGACAACAGCAAGCAACTCTAAATCAGCATAATTTGCCTCGTGGGTTTTCAACTGACGGCTAGCATAGGCAATGACATTACCATCCTGCATGAGAACAACACCCAAACCCTCACGACTAGCATCAGTGTATACCGTCAATCCCTCACTTCCATTCGGAACGGTAAGAACTAGTGCGGAAGTTAGCTTGCTCTTTAACTCATTGAATGCAGCCTTACACTTATCACTCTAGATAAACATGGCATTCTTACGAGTTAAAGCAGTGAGAGGTGCAGCAATCCGAGCAAAATTCTCAATGAATCTTCGGTAGTAACCGGCAAGGCCTAGAAAACTACGAATATCAGACGGAGTCCTTGGAGTTTTCCAATCCTGCAACAGAATAGGGAGAAAATAAGGACACTAGAAAGGTAGGATTATTAAACGATAAAGGAGAAGAGAAAGAAATAAAGACTTACATTTATCGCAGCGATCTAGACTGAATCAAAAGAAACTCCATTGCTAGAAATAATATTCCCGAGATATTGGACTTCATCTTTCCAGAAATGGCATTTAGAAAATTTAGCCTTCAACTGATGATTTATGAGAGTCTCCAAAACAGATTTCAAATGTGACTCATGATCTTCCTCGGTCTTAGAGAAGACAAGGATATCATCAACAAAGACTAGAACAAATTTATTAAGCACATCACGAAAGACAAGATTCATCAGATCAACAAAGAAAGCAAGAGCATTAGTCAAACCGAAAGGCATGACTAACCATTCACAAAACCCATTGTCACTACGGAAAACAGTCTTGGGAATGCTATCCTCAACAACCCTGAGATGATGAAAACCTGTGGCAAGATCATGCTGAGGGAAAACAGTGGCACCATAAAGCTGATCAAACATATCATTGATGTGAGGCATTGGATATCTGTTTTTCATAGTGAGCTTGTTCAGCTCCCTATAATCAACACCATCCTCAAAGAACCATCGGATTTGGTGACAAAAACCACCGCGGCTCCCCATTCAGAAAAACTAGGCCTAATCAAACCTTCGGAAGATAAGTCCTCAATTTGCTTTCCCATCTGAACATTCTCGCGGGGTGCCATTCTTCTAGGAGGAAGAACTACATGTCGAGCACCAGGAATAAGATCAATACGAAAATCAATTTCCCGCTTCAGAGGTAAAGAAGTGACTTCACCAAATACATCGGGATAAAGTCTGACCAAAGAAGCCGAATCAAGAACACTAGGAGAAGAATCCAGAGAATAAATAAAACTGCCAGCAAAATCCTGAGGCATGCGGCACTGAATAATCAAGGAATTTCCTTGATCATCAGCAAGGTAAACAGACGGGACTTTACATGAGATATGGGAATCATGATTCCCTAACCAATCCTAACCAAGCATTAAATCAAAAGTATCGAAACCTAGAACATAAAAATCGCCACTAAAACGATGATCAGAATGGAGAAGTTCCACTTGCTTACAAATCCGATTAAGGTTGGCAGGGCCCCCAATGGGATTTGAAACACATAAAGGAACAGAAGCATACTCAGAAGAAAGGAGATGCTCAAACTTATTACACAAATCAATAGGAATAAAACCGTGGGAAGCTCCAGTATCAGATAAAACACGAACATGATGATGGAATAAAGTAAACGTGCCCTGGAGATTACCTTGGTCATGACTAGGAGCAGGAGCAGGTGGAGGAACTGGAGATGAGGCAGATGAGACAGCAAACATACCAGAAGGTGTACCCTTCTACTGGGTAGGGCAATCCTTCCTAAAATGACCGGGCTGAAGACAGATATGGCAGAGATCTCGCCTAGCCAACTGAGCAGGTGGAGGAACAGCGGCACCAGCTAATGTAGGACAACTATTGGCATAGTGTCCCTTCTGATCACATCTAAAGCAAGTGATAGAGGAAGGATCAACTGGTTGCCTCTGAGCAGGAGCAGATGATGAAGATCCTAAACTAGGACGCTTTTACCAATTCTTTTTCTGTTGGTGGAAATTAGGCTTACGCTTCTTGGAATTAGCAGAGGAAGTCTGAGATGAAGGGGCACCAGAAGCAGCATGACCCTTAGTTGTAGGGTTCTCATAACGAATAGCCATATCCATAAGCTGGGTGAAAGTGCCATGAACATGAGAAATGAGACGACTATAATACTTTGGACGAGCCCCAGCAATGAAGTTCTCATTCTTCTTGAGAGGAGTATCAATCAGGCTAGGACCGAACTTGGAAAGTTCATTAAACTTCCTCTCATACTCAGCAAAAGACATGCTACCCTGCTTAAGATCCATAAATTCATGATAATGATGAGATTTTTCGGCTTCTGGCATCCATTTTGCCACAAAAAGCCTCCCAGGAAAAGAGATACAAAAAACTACTTAAGATATATTCAAAAGAAAAGGAAAAAATAGGAACAAAATTCAAGATAACATAAAAGGTACCTAAACTGCTCCCAAGTAGTATCAGCTTTGACGGTAGCCGTAACGGACTCCCACCAATCTAGAGCAGACTCATGCAACTGCCAAGCAGCTAACTGACGCTTCTGGGAATCAGTAATCTCGAGACCAGTAAATATCCTCTCTAGACTCCACAACCACTACTGAGCCTCAATAATGCGCTCTGAACCGGTGAATGGGGTTCCACCAAGTTAAGTGAATTCCTTACAGAGAACGGTGAATCTAACATGAGTAGCAGGCTGAAGGGCTGGGGCAACACCATGAACCCTACCTCTGGCATTTCCTTAATTCATCCTGAAAAATCAAGAAGGATTTTAGGATAAGATATAGAGATGACAATGATAAGATAAGATAAAATTCACTTGGATGAATATCCTAAAGAAAGAAAAAAAATCTAACAAGGTAGATACGAAAGGAAGGAAGTTAGAAAACATTTGAAAATCCTTCGAAACAAGAAAATTTTTATATATCAAAATAATCTTTGAAAAGCTTTTGAAAACATTTTGAAAAATCATTTTATACTTTGAAAATACATTCTCTCACAAAGATATGATTCTGAGATTGATTTCACTCATTCTAGGGTATTTCTACTCTATCTCTAATGAGTTTTTGCTCCGCAGGCAATGGTTTGCCTAAAACCAAAGCTATGATACCAAATGTAATGGGCCGCGGCAGCAGAGTAACTCCCACTGTAGCGTACATTGGTACCTGTGTTCTGCCTTTATGGCCAGCCTCTCGACTGCACCACCAACCCCATAGGGACATGTAGGAGTAAGAGTCAACCATTCGCTACCAAACCAAGAAGCAAGTACCCCCTATCACGTTGCACCCTCCAAGTGCAATGGAAGCCACACATGTCGGACTTGAAAGATGAAAAATAACATATTGTAAATAAATTTGGAGCAAATGAAATCAAATACACAGAATCACAGACACAGAACATTAGAATAACTCGCAGCGGAATATAAACTACCATAGTAGTTCATGAAGCTACTATAACAAAGTCTCAAAACAAATACATAATATCAGTCTGAAAACAACATAATAGAAATCCCAAATATATAGAAGTTCACTAATACATGAGATAAGCCAGAATAGCTGAAATTGAAATAGAAATATAAATAGATAGGCAAAATCTCCAGCAAAGACCAGCTCCAGAAAGAGAATCCAAAGCTGTGAATACTCAGGCTGACCCGAGCGTAAAGCAAAACACAAAACACTCGAGTCATATATACTTATAAAATGTAAACCAACTCAAGTGAACTATAATAAAGATACAAGTAACCTAAAGGATGCCTGGACCGCCCATCCTCTAAGGATCCGTTAAACTATTTACTTTGTACTAATATTGCGCTATTATAATAATG
Organism: Allium cepa; assembly: GCA_030765085.1. Taxonomy (NCBI): domain Eukaryota; kingdom Viridiplantae; phylum Streptophyta; class Magnoliopsida; order Asparagales; family Amaryllidaceae; genus Allium; species Allium cepa. The sequence goes on from CM060932.1 coordinate 458,703,178, forward strand.
TTTACAGTAAAATAAACTTACTTTAAAATAGCGTCGAAGGGTTACCCATATAGTTCCCAACACATAATAGTCCCAGTAGTCCATCCAGTATCAGCATATCTCCAGATCGGGAGACTACTCTAAATACTCCATGGGCTACGGGAGAAAAACAAACTCGTAGTAAAGCTCGGTATGGTAGGTGACATTGCACATAAGGCAATTCCATGGTAGATATACCAATTACGCACACGGGCTGGTGGTAACGTAGCAGTCACTACGCCCACCTCGAGCCACACTCCAAAATCAAGGGGTGAACCCAATCAATCACAATAGTAATAGAATGGTATCGAAGAAGTGTGTTCGACCAGAGGAGCTACCCCTTTTGGCCTGAGATCGCTCCTGTTTTAGCTACCTTATGCCAACTCACGGGAGTCGGGTCCACGTAATGTACCTCAAGAACGTCGCCACCATCCTACTTCATTCTGGAATCGCCACCACGTACACAGTTGTTAAAGTGGTTTTGGTATCGACAGAGAGTATGTCCATATCCGATCCCGGTCTCTTTAACAACCAATCGTTATTATAACATGTGATTATAATTTAAAAATGGTATTTATATTTCAAAAATCAAATATCATTTAAAAATTCAATATCATTTCAAATCCATTTCAAAATATCAAAATATCATATCTTTTCAAAACCACATCCATTTTTATATAAAATTTAAATACCATTTCAACTAACATTTCAAAACAGTTTATATTTCAAACCAAATACTCCATTTTAAATCATTTAAAATGAAGTCATTATATTTAAAATTCAAATATTTAATTCTCAAAAATTTAAATCTTTTCAAAGTTCATTCAATCACTTAAATTTATTAAAACAATGTAAATTCAACTTTCGCAGCACTTAGAAAATGTTGTGGAAAGTTATGTTCTAAAACAGTTCAATTAACAAAAGACCGCATTTAAAATGCTGTAATTGGTTTAACTTAGTTTCAAATAAATCCTTAGTTAAATTCTGCAACTACAGCACTTACAAAGTGCTGTAGTAGCTTTTAGTTAAATTCTAGCCATTTGGTTCCTTTATATCAACTACAGCATTTACAAAATATTGTAATATCCTTTACCTCTGAAATAATAGCATTTCAAAAATGCAATTAACTAAATTCCAAATATTCAATATAATTTCATAAATAATTTTTTTTTTAATTTAAACCATTACAACTTATAAAATCATATTCTCACACATTTAAAATGATCATTTTAAATACCCTTTTAATTTATGATTTTATAAAGTGAAATTTCACAATTAAATATCAATTTTTAGTAATTCACTTATTAAATTCAATATACCATTTTGATAATATTTTCATATACTTATTTTTTAAATTTAATTTACCATTTTATAAATTAAATTACATTTTTTATATAACTTAACTTTTTTTCTCCTTTAAAATACATTTTCCATTTTATAAGTTAGTTATAATTCAAATTACATTTTTCTCATTCATTTATTTAACTATTTTTAATTTATAGAAAAATAAATAACACTTTATAAAATCATTTTAAATTCAAATTTTAAATCTATTTATCATATTTTCTTACTTAATTTAAATTCCATTTATAACCAAATCAAAATTTCCAAAATAACTTATATTTCAAATTTCTAACTTTAACATTAATTTATTTCACTTATAAATTTTTAGAAAATCAATAATACTTTGTAAAATCATTTTTATTAAATTTAAATCAAAATATTATAATATTTACATTTCTAAAATACTTTTAAAAATTTAGAAAAATATATACTAACCAAGGGTCTGTATATAATTTTCTAATCCAAGTCAAGTGATACGGATAATATATCATTTCAATCCGTAATTACAAAGAAAATCCGGGTTTTATCATTTCAAACCCGCAGTCCCAAGTAAAATGAAATAAATAAAAAAATCGTTTAGGCCTATCATTTCAGCCCATAACGATTTTTTCCCTATTCTAAAGTCCGTTCGGGTATGTATCATTTCAACCCATGGTGATTCTTATCTACAGGGAACTTACAGTGTGATAAACTGATACAAATTACAGAATAGCATCATATAATAGTAACAGGTGTATAAGCATGGGTGAACATCATATGACTATAGCATAAACAGTTATAACATAATGATATGGTTTACAGATTCAAATGCTATTAGTTTACTAGTTATATAAGTATGAATTGTCTGGTGAGAATTACTCACCTCTATAAGCTAGAGATAACAACCAAACATACAACAGAGATCCAAAAAGCACGAAAACACGACTACGATTCAAGTTAGGGGAGAGCCAAGCTATTTGTCTTGTTGCATATGAAATAAAACAATATGAAACACATTAATATACAACTCAAATATTATTAAACAAGACTAGAAATACATGCACAACAAATAACCAAATCACTTTACTTGCTTTCAACTACCCTATGCTCGGCCATAGGTTAAAAATGCATAGGTGTGAATTTGGATCAGGTCGGGGTTCAATAGGGTCGGCCATAACATGGATATGGAGTAGAAGTGGTTATGCATGCACAACACAAGTCAAGGCTACCAAATGAATTTCTATGCAACCTAAGTCTCAGCCATAGGCATGTATAGGCACGGCCAGGCCTAGTAGGGTCAGGAGGTGATGTGGCAGTAGTCTCTGGTCAACAAGTAACTGGTGGTGATGATGCAAAAGGTGGCCGAGATGGTGTGGTGGAGTGGTGAAGCAAATAGGTGGCTTGGCTACGAAGTTTTTCAAGGAAATAATGCAATATTTGGTGGAGTTTGGCAACTAAGTGGTGCACAGCCATGATTGGACAGTAGACTGGAGGTGGTGGCAGCCGATTGTGGTGGTGGTAGAGGTGGCTATGGTGATGGAGGATCAAGTGGCCGAGCAATATAGGTGAAGCAATGAAAATAAATAAGAAAACAAAGAAGAAATGAGTAGAAAAGGTGAAAAATAATTACCAAACTTTGCTTCAGATGATGGCCGAAAATTTTTGAGTGAGAATTTTTTTTCTCTTTGTATGAAAAATGAAAGATTAATCGGCTGAAAGAAGATGATATGGATGGCAATTGAATGGAAGTGTTATTTGGAGTTGAACAGGTAAAGTAGGTGAAAAGACAAGGCATATAAAAGGTCAAAAACTCTTCAAATTTCCTAATTCTTTTTTGCATTTTTAAAAAAATGAAAAATGTAAATAAAAAAATAAAATAAAAAAAATAATGTATGAATAAAAATAAATAAATAAATTTTAGATATATATAAATAAATTAAGAAAATAGCTCAAAAATAGAAACTTGGTTATAAAAATTGAAAACAAATACAATAAACTTTGAAACAAATTTATCATCACTTTAAAAATATTTAACAATGAAAATCTTGAAATAAAAATAAATTTGAAATGATTTCAAAATAAAAATAAAGTCAAATTTAAAATATATTCAAAAATCTAGGGTTGTTACAAAAGCCCATTAGCTCATGTGGTCTCACCTAGTCATGTTACGACTAACTAGTTAAGCTTACCCATTTAGTTCTATGTCTAAAAAAGTAGTGTCCAGGCTTTATTTGAGTAATCAAGTACCATACCCTACCTGACTATTGGCCTAGCGCGAAAGATGAAATGAGCCCAAAGGTTATCCCTATTAGAAATGGCCTAATTTGGATTTGGGCCTTGAGCTAATTTTCAAGATCATTTGAATTTAAAAATAAAATTTTAAATTTAAAAGTTAAATTAAAAATAAGAAAAACATTACAATATTATAATATGATTTTCAAAGTTATTTTGAAAATTTATAGATAAATTTCAAGTTTTTTAATTATTAATAAGATTAATAAGTTAAATAAATTAATTGAATAGTTAACTAATTATATATATAACTTGTATAATGATTTATGTTACATTACCTTGAATTGCCTTAGATAATGTAAGTATTTATATAAGAATTTTCAAAATTAATAATTAATTAAAATTGTTTTAGTAAATAAGTTAACTAAATGTTAATTAATATGATATAATATATATATACATACATATATATAAGAGATATATCTATATAACTATAAATGTTATATTATGCATATTCAATATAAAATGTTTAATCGAATAATATAAAATTAATTAAAATGTATAAATTAAATTATTTAAATAAGATTTAGCTAATAAAATTATTATAATGTTATACATAAGGCTATTACATAGGTTGAATTAAAATTATAAATGATATATAATAATTAAATTTATATAATATATGAATCTATAATAAAAGGTGGAACAATAAGAAACCCTAAATAGACTTAAGGGATAAATACATACATATACCACATATACCATGGTTTCAAATATGTCTTACACTTAAATTATGGGGTTATTTCTTAAGAAAGACATTATTCCATAAGTCAACACCACTCAATTAAATATATTAAAAAAATTATGAATATTTAACACAAAATTTCATCGGCCATTTATATATTAATAGATTACTTGCATACTCCATGGTTGCTGATATTCCTCAAGCTAAGGACCTTAAGTGTAGTACTATCAATATATCAAATAAAGGAGGCAAGATGTATGTTCGTATTTGTTGATATTCCTCAAGGTATGTACATTTATACTTAGGCTGTCATTAAATGGTAGATATGATTGAATCTCTTTTGATTTATTGACATTCCTTAAGGTCGAAATGAGATTTGGACAAGGAACCGTGGGTTACGTGTTATATATGATACAACCGATAATGTGTTAGTTATGGAAGTATGATTTGTTGATATTCCTCAAGGTAAGAATTTAAGGCAAACGAATCATAACACCCACTAGTGAAATCGAAAAACTTTTACGTTTCATCTTAGGGTTTGGATAAACCTAAAAAGACTTGTATGAATTTATTAGTAAAATCAAATATAAATTTTAACCTTACTAATAATATAAGAACATCTACTATGAATAATGTCATAATCTGCTAAGTTAAAATTTGTAGAAAAATATATATACCAAATTTGTTTTTTGATAACGACAAACTCACTAGACCTTACTACACAGAATTGCTAAGGGCAATAAAGAAAGCATTAACATAAGAAAATCTTTCTTCATCGATAAAGAACGCTCCAGGGGTGGACTTGCTAAAGATACGGAGACCACACTATGATTAGCTTATAACAAATGGGTCCTAGAACCTGAAATCACCCAAGTTTACATGTTGTCTACATTAGACAAACCATTACAGAGACAACATGGAAAAATGACTATCCATTAAATTTTCGATAGCATCAAAGCTTTGTTTGGGGAGCAGTCTCATTTTATAAGGTACGAACTTATGAAGAATCTATTTAATATGAAAATGATGAAGGTACATAAATTGGATGATTTCATTCTGTTGATGAAAGGTTATATTGATATATTTTCTTAGATGGGATGATAGGCAATGAGTGTAGGTAGATTTGATCCTTGGGTCTCTTACTCCCCATTTGAGCCATTCATATTAAATTATAAAATGAACCAATTGAGCGTAAGTCTTGTGCAGGTCTTTAATATGCTGAGGTCAGCCGAATCTTCATCTAAGGAGCAAGGGCTTGTACATGCTTTTAAGGAAAACACATCATCTTTGAAAAGTTCTAAGAAGTGAAAAAAGATTAATAAGAAGAACAAGAAGACCGCTCTAGTTGACAAAGGTGGATGCCATCGCTATCACAAGAAGGGTCATTGGAAACAGAATTTTTCAGAGTACTTAAAGGTTGTTGGAGTAAAGAAACGAATGGTTATGCTGCTCATATTGGTATATTTATGATTCAAAATTGTTTTACAAACAATAAATTATCATTTTTTTCGATACTTGATCTAGAAAGCACATCTGTAATTCATTACATGTGCTTAGGAACATGCGTCATGTGGCAAAGGAGAAATAAAGGGTTCAGGTTGCCAATATATCTTTTATAGATGCAACGACAGTGGGAGATTTTCATCTAAGTTTTCCTAGTGGATTTTTTTTGATATTAATAAGTTCTATTATGTGAAAGACTTTATTTATGTGATTATTTATGTGTTTGTCCGAAATAGGTTAAATTTTCCACCATGCTAATGATATTATGAGCATTATGTTAATGGTAATAAAGTCTATGATGGTATTTTATGTAATGGCTTTTATTCGATCAATAATAATTATGTCTATGCTTTGAGTATTATGTCGAATGATAGTATAAATAAAAATTATCTTTGGCATTATAAGCAAGGCCATATAAGGGAGAAACAACTACACAAATTGAAAATCTAACATTTTCAATCGGCATTTGATGTTGAATCATTTGATACATAAGAGTTGTGTCTCAAAGGAAAAAGGACCAAGCACTCCTTTAGTGGGAGAAATAAGAGAGTTAACAAACTCTTGGAAATTGAACATGGTGATATATATGTCTGATGCCTATAGTTACCAAAGATAATTTCTCTTATTTTGTTACTTCTACGGATGATTTTTCAAGACTAGGATATTTGTATATTACGAAGAAAAAATCCGTTGCCTATGTGAAACTTAGTGAATATAAAACCGAGGTTGCAAATTAGACGAACCATAAGATTAAAATAATTTCATATGATCGAGAAGGCGAGGACGTTGGACGAGGGCTCCTATAGTACTTAAAAGATAATGGGATTATCTTTTAGGTTACTCCACCATATATTCCGCAACACGATGGTGTTTTGGAGTGAAGGAACCAAACCTTACCAGACATGGTTGATGCCATAATGTGTAAGCCTGAGTTACATCTAACCTATTGGGGATATGCATTAGAAGCTACAACACATATATTGAATTTTTACCCAATAAATCTGTGCCTAAGATGCCAAATGAGACGTGGATTGAGAAGAAACCCCATATCAATTATTTGAAGGTGTTGTGTTTGCTAGCTGTGACATCACGGAATTTTGACCCTATTATTGTAATAAGTTTTTGATCAAATTTAAATAAAATAAAAGATTTTCATTTATAAATAAATAAGATTTTGGACATTATTAGTTGTATATCTGTATAAAGGAATTTATAATTTCAAAATGTAAAATAGACTCTTTCAACAATAATTAAAATTAAATCTGTTTTATTCAATTAAATTAAAAGTTATGTGTCAATGACATTCAATACCAGTTATATAAATGCAATTAATAATAATAAGTATAATAATACAATTCTATTCATATTAAATATAAATATAAAATATACAAATACAAATATAGGTTACAAATCAAATATTGGAAAGATTTAACCTTAAATATAAATAATATTTAAGAAGTGTTTCTAACAATATCTTTTATAATTAAAATAAAATAAGCTTATAAATATTTAATATAACATAAAATATTATTATAAACATAAGTCTACACGAACATAAGTACAAAACTTGACATGAATATAAGATATAAATAAAAATGTTAACTATGTTAAGACAAACATATAAAATCTGTAAACAAAGAAAGACAAATATCTTTAAACAAAATAAGCTTGTCAGCAAACATTTATCTATATGTTAACATAAGTATGAAGAAAAAATGAAACATGCAAGTAAACTTTATATGCATAAGTAAGCCAAGTATTCACATCAAATAAAACATTTTTGTACAAACAAAAATCTGCAAATATCTTTGTACAAATATATGTGTCAGCCAATACTAATTAGTGTATACAAATACAAAGACATAAACATTTAATTAGCCCGCCTTTATGTCTAGAAAAACATATCTTTCAGCCGAAATAGTTGAATTATCTTAGGTCTTAGTACATAAAAAATAAAGCAAAATGTTATTATATCTAGGGAAGGCTTATTTGAGAAGCTAATATCCTATACAAAAAAGAAAACTGTTCTTAGCTATAATACCACATCATTCTATTTGTATATATCATTTAGTTCAGTCCATAAATTCAAAGGTAAAGCCTGAGAAAAAGCAAAAGAAGTATAAACAAAATTTCATATTTTCAAGTTCAAATAAAAGTCAGGAAGCAAGAAAAGTTTACAGGAATTCAAAACTTCAACTGCAGTTTTCTTTCTTCATCAAACAACCATCCTCTGTTTCAAGTTTCAACATTATAGGGTGAGTAAACTTATTTTAAATTTAACTCTTAATATGTAGTTCATGAAGAATTTTTATGTGGATGTTTAAAGTTCTAGAATGCTTGCTAAGTACTGTATGTTCTGCATATTGATGTTCTTTCAGGTTTCAATTTCTTGCTGAGGCAAAGAAAAACTGAAATATATCATACTTCTTATATAAAATCCTTATCTTCAATTAGTCACTTAACTAAATAAATTAGTTTAAGATTAAGATTAAGGTTTGAATTATTATTTTTAGTAGTTGTAAGCACTGTAAACACAAATTTACAGTAAAAATAAAACAAAGACCAAAATTCGAATAACTCGAATTGTAAACTTGAGCTTATAAATTGAAACTACATGCAAAGCTATGATTTTTAAGACAAAAATCATAATTTTTAATCCACTGTTCACAGAGCAGTTTGTTAGTGAAGCAAAATTGCTTTTATATGAATATTAGATAATTCAATCAATAATTGTTGATGAAATTTGTCATGTAGCTTGAGTGGTGATGTGAGATCACTAGAAAAATGCTAAAAAAAATTCGATTGCAAGATTTGATGGGGTGAATCGATTTTAGGGTTTATGGGTTTATTGTTTTGGGTTTTGTATTTTTGGTGATCGCGTAACCATAGCTCAACCGAGCGTCGTGAGGTTTCAGAGAGGGGTAGAGGGTGTTGCCGGCGAAGTATGGCTGAAGCCACATCATCTCAGGTGATCGCGATCGTGAGGACGAGGTTATTTTGTCTAGCGTGTTTATGGAGCAGTTCGACTTTTTAGGCATATTTAGATTCTGAGTCTTTCGTGAATCGGCGAGTGGCGCCGGAGCGGTGGCGAACCGCCGTGCATGTGCATGGCGGCGGGGAAGTGCTTGCTGATGCCGACTCGAGTGAAACTCGAGTTTATTAAATGGATGCTTCGGGTTTTTCGCTGGGAAGAATTTTGAGTAGGCGCGTGTGTATTAATAAGTTTTAACAGTTTTAAGCTTAAGCTTTTAAAAAAAAACAGAAGAAGTAAGAACAGGGGAAGAAGAAAAGAAGATAGAGAAGAACGCGAGAAAAGTTCTGGGAATCTCGAGTTCAACCCGAGTTAGTCGCATGGTTATCTTCGGGTTTTACAATTCCAGGAATTTGCTAACTATCATATTAAATTAAAGGTAAATAAGTTAAGTGTAAATTATATTATTAATGTTGACCAATTTGTTTTAAGCCAAGAAGAACTTTAAAGCTTTACAGTAATAAAGAAGAGTAATTAATTTAAAATCAAAGTTAATTATGAATGTAATAAATTTTATAATTGTAATTTAATAAGTAGTTCAAAGTTTAATCAAATTTGTAATTAAAGATTTTAATAATAATCTTGCGTAAACCCATTTATAATTTAAGAATTTCATTAAGCATTGAAAATTAATAATTTAACAAATCGTAGTTAACTAATTAATTAAATAACTAATTAATGATAAAACGATTAAGTTAATTAATAATTAGTGATCAATTAAGCAATTAGTAATGATTAAATGTGTAATTGAGTTTTATAAATCAATAATTAAGGATATTGATTAATAATTAAGAAGTAATTAATTAATAAGTAATTAATAAATTGAAATAAGTTAATTAATTAGCAATTAACTAAGAAAAAATAAAATATAATTTTTTCTTAAGCAAGCAATTAAGTTTAAAATAAATCAAACTAAATGTTGATATGAATCGATGATTCTATTTGATTGACTCTGACATTTATTTATATCCTGTGATGTTTTGTGATATTCTGGATATATCTATAATGACTTTGTATGATTTATCTGTGTTAAATTGCTATGTGAATTCAATAGTTGAATTTAAACTGTTAAGTTAATTAGACAAATTGGCCTTTAAAATGGCGTTTGGATTTCGATGAGACCGGGATCAGATATCAATTTTGATATTCCGAAAACCACATCGATCCAAATTAAACGTTAGGTCGTGTAATCTCAAGTGAAGATCGAGATGGTGTTTTCAGAATGCAAGGGTTATTGTCGTTAACTCTGAGGGTGATTCCAAAATGAGTGTAATGAGATAATGCCTTCGGTTTCGTTCGAACCCGGAACGAACTTGTATGGATTGAATGCTTTCAGCACATCGTCAGGCGGACGATGAGCATTCTAAGAGATATGTTCTATAAAGGTAAACGCAGCCTCAAGCCTCATCAACCAGGAATCGCTAAAACAGGGGATGTGCAGCAAGGTTAGGTGGGTCATGCCCAAGCAGGACGAGGTATACCCCTGTCTAGATGTCCTTTTTATTCGGCTGTGTGGGCGGTTGGTCTGCAGCCAAATGCGGGGTTATCTTGTTCGGGACTGTTCAGTAAGGAATGGTTCTGGCCTTGTGTTGCAGGGGAGTTAGGGTGGCTCCTCGGTACGGTTATCTAGGCCACGTACTGTGACGGGCGGTACCCTAGTAGCCCTGCTATTGTATGGGATCCAATTTCCAATAAGCGCCGTACGTTTTGATTGTGCCCAACTACGTTGGAATGTGAGATGTAAGCATTTGAGCTATTTCTGTATTTTACTTGAAAACCCTAGACACTATTATAATATCACTGAATTTCCTATAAAATGTTTTGGTTAGCGTAAGGTAAAAACTTACCCGTGTTTATGTGTGGGAAGTCTTACGTGATACCTTTATTTCAAATGATTTTCAAAGTTAAACAACTTTAACCCTTTTACTCATACCAGACCCATGTCTGACCCGGAGTTTATATTTTGTTTTTCATAAACTCTTAGGTACTCAAATTTTTATGAGTAGCCAAGTGATAGGTAATCGAAGTATAGCGTTTTCTGAAGAAGTTGGAGCAGAAGACCAGACGTATGTAGCTATCTATATAGTTCTGCTGTGTTTGTTAGTATATGATGTATTTGAGATGTATGTTCTGACAGATATGTATATGCCAGTCATGTTGTATGATATTGTATAACTCTGATTCTGTTATTACTCCTGCTCGACATTGTAGCATTAAAGAAAGAGGTGGCTTCATCATCCAAGAGCAGCCAGCCGCATTTAGGTATTTGTTTAGTGTCTATTATTTCTTGCATTATCGATCCAGCTTATTTTTCATTTCGCAATTTTTCGCTGCAATACTTCCTCCTTGATTTCTTTCTAGTTCACGCTACATTTCAGCACATTTCAACCTATGGATTTCCACCTCCTTTCTAGTGTTGTTTCTACCATTGCTCCACTCCCTCGGTCTATTCCTCACCCTATTTTTTCAAAGTCGTCAATAAAGTGGTCTGCTTTCTATAGAGTATTCCATCCTTCCTCTACTTGAACATGTAAGTATCACAAGTTGGCCGATGGTTCATATATTTATAAGTTTTAACAGATCTAGTGCATTGTTCCACTATCGAAACTAGTATGGGTGAGTGGTCACTAACTCCTTAAGGCGGATATTTCATATTATATTCCCAAAGCTTCTCCATCTAATTAATGCTGATGAGAACCATGTCTAACTTCGTTAAAATGTTTTTGTCTGGGCCAATCACCATGAGAAACGATAACCCTTAATATAAACTACCGACATTGCCGTGGCATACATAAATTTGTCTAACTCTTCCATCCTTCAAAAAGGCACCATATTTCCTCCTTTTTCTCTCCATCATTCTAATACAATTAAAGTGTCTCATTATTATACAAGGTTTATAGATCATCACTGCGCCCTCCATAAGATTCATCTATAGTTTTTCTCTTAAATACACTAAATTGTGAGTGTACATATATGACACGTTGCATACAAGTCCTCCATTGTTTCTTATTTCCATAATAATACTTTGATCGCTAATAATTATAGTCTTGACATTCCAAGCATTTTTATTAATCGGGATAAGGATTTGACATTGTAGAAAAATCAAGCATTGCTCAAAGTCATCCAATTATTTTTAAATTTCCTTTTCAGTTCCTCGATTTCATAAAAAGTCAATTGTTTTCAAAAATATCCACACTGTCCAACTCATAGAGATGCATAAGTTTCGTAATCCCAACTAGTCTATAAGGTTTATGAAAACTTCTTACATTCCAGCTTAGAAGAGTCATTTATTTACCTTGTTTTGACTTCTTAACTTCCTACATTGAAAGTTAGCACCTTTCGTCTCATCTTGCTTCCCAATATGATTTTCCCATTCTAGAGTTTTTTGATAAGTAAATCTTTTTTGACTAAATGAATTTTTTTAGGTTTTCTAGTGGGGCTCTTGGGCTTTTCTATATCATTTGCAACAACCGGCTCCTTACTTCCTTGATGCAAAATACTTGTATTTGTTAGTGCCTTAAGTATTGGTTTTGATGATAACAACTATATGACATTATATAAAATGTAGATACTGATGTTTAATAGAGATATATGTAATATATAGTGCAGGATATTAGAGAGGTATTGTTTAATAAGATTATACGGTATTATGATGTCGATATCAAGAGTAGATTCAAGATGCTGATATAAAGTTTCTAGAGTTCAAGAATGAAGACTCATGAATATTGAAGAGTTCAAGAATTCAAGATATTCCAAATAAGTTCTAGAGTCACGGAATTTATGTTAAAACCTTGATAGCACTTTCCTGATCTCTCTTACCTTCTCTAATTTTGTTTTAAACTATTTTTCTAATATTCTACTTTAAAAAAAATTAAAAAAATATTTCTAAAATGATTTTCAAATCTCTTATACTTCTAAAAGATATTATTTTTGTGTTTTTAAGCTTACATACATACATACATGTATATACACACACGAGTACTTTGGCACGTGCAATGCACGTGCATAGGAGGAACTGGTATTAAGAAATGATGTTTGCGAGGTTTTTTGAATTTTGTAAAAGAATTTGACATGTACGTAATGTTGCTTTTTTTGGATACTGACTTTCAAAACCCATCCATGTCTGATGGACGTGTATATGTAACTTTTGTATCAAATCTGGAATCATACAATATGATCATCTAGGGATGAATAATATAATTCATAACATTCTGTGATGTAAAGAATTATAGTTGAAGTTGAACTCGTCATGGTTTCAACTGTTAGATTTAGTTTACATTCCGTCAAAGGATTTCTATACATAGAGGTCTTTATCAAAACCATGCCTTGGTACTACACATCTAACCAACTGTGACTAAATAAAAGAGCGAATCAATAATATAAAGAGAAGATAAATGTCGTACCGGTATGTCAGCCAAATCACATGATCCTGCTGACTTGCTCGCTTCCCCACGTTAATCATTTGAACTGAGCTTAAGGCCAAAAATTCAAATTATGGTGCTAAACTCGCAAATCCTATTGAAATTACAAATAGTAAAATCAAAGCTTAGAGTCGAATGGTAATAGAGGTTCGAAGAAGTAGAAAACTAATATACATCAACTTACAAAGTTGTCAGTAATAACGAACAGACCGACAACCATCAACATTGCTCCAGTGACTTGTACAGGTCCCTTCTTTCACCAATCATCAGTTGGTTCTCTCTTTACAATTTTCAAATGGTAAAATTTAAGTTGGAGCTAAATATTATTAACAGTAAACAAATAATTAAAAATAATCAAAATTTGAATTCAAACACGAAGAGGATTATTAGTAAAAGTATTACGGTTACGTTTAGGAAAGTACCAAAACCATGACTGCCAATGAAGGCAAAGGAAGGAGTAAACAAATGACGAAGTAACTTTGTAGATCGAAACGAAATCAGTTGCGTGAGTAGGCGGATTAAGCAGAGTGCAAGCCGCTTCTTGAGAAAGAGGGGATTGAGCTTCCATTGCCCTAATAAAGTCATCATTTTCAATTTTTTATTATTATTGTAGTGGTTATGATTTGAGGACAAAATAATGGATATAATTGAGGTAGAAAACGAACAGGAGAAGCAGGTATATGCAACGTGGGATAAAATGGGAAACGTATTTTCTTTACACACACAAGCAGGTATATGACAAATATATCCTCAATTTCAATATCGTTTTAACTTTTAAAATATGGTCATTTTTGGTATTGTAAAGAAAGCTTCACTTTGACATGTTGACTAAAGTATTTTCTTTACACACACAACCAATATTTTCGAAAGCTTATACATATTGTAAGCTACGTATATGGAGCCTTATATATTTATAACTTGCTCATTTCCATACCTATTCAGTTGAAAACTTATATGAATACATACGAAACTGTCTACGAACTTTCAAAAGCCTAGTGTATTATGAACTGTTATATTTTAAAAAACCAATGCATATAAACATCTAGAGACCGATGGATGTGTGCATAGCATAACGTGACAAAATTTTCAAAATGAGCTTTAGACTGGATAGTTGTTACCTCTTATTTGGTCCATTGGTTCAACAGTGAAGAATTTCATTAGAGGTTCATAAATTTTTTGTTTTAGGTGGATTACTCCATGCACAAAGTTGGATGCACACATAAGGAAAAATAAATTTTAAAATAGATGAAACTTCCTTTCACAAAACAAAAAATTTGCATATGCTTAGCTTTACCTTTCTCTAGGGACGACCCTAAATAATTTTGAATTTCCGCTATAGATGTAAAACAACATCAGTATATTGCCCTCCACACAAAGATCAACGTAGAAACTTGTTAATAAATTTATCCACCAACAACAACATAAACACAATCAATTATGAGTTTTGATAATAAACCATAGGTAATAAGATACATCAGCTAATGGCTAAAAAGAACGCTCCTCTTCATGAACACCATAGAGTTTAAAATTTTCCTTTTGTCCATAGAAACCTGTATTGTTGAGTTAAAGCCATGAAAAGTAGGTAAGGATATACTTTGTTTACATTAGATTTGTCAGGAACATATAAAAGAAAGTTTATGTGCAATCACATGCCCATTTTTAAACACATCAGGAACAAATTAATTCTATTGAGAAATTCTTACGGATTTTAATTATTTAATTTAGATAATTTAAGTCTGTAAGTTAGTCAAAATATTAAAGAATAATGGTATTTTGGCAAATATTTAAATAATTTGGAAGTGTAGGTCACATAGTCATATTCTTGCTCACCATTAAAAATTTTTTATGCATTTATCAATGTGCACTGGTAAGTTAGAGGAAGACACCAAATTCAGATAAAAGGTACCATTAATAATAACATAAGCAACTTCTATCGTATAATGTGCACTGGTATGCTTCAGATAAATGTAAGCATAATGCTTAGCAGTTTCTACAGTGCTTTCACTAAAAATCATCCTATAATCATATAATTTATGAAGTAAATATCTTCTATCGTTTACTGTAGCTTACAAGGAAAACTATAGCTTGAGTGTAAAGGACTTTGTTAATATTGAGCAAGTGTAACCTCAACGTAACATATATAGAAAAGTTAGAGGATTGACCTCATCTGAAGCCTTAAGAATGTTGTTAAGATTCACTAAATTTGAACTTCTTCCGATCAGGTATTTTATTTTATAGTTTTCCTATACCGACCTAAGAGAAAATTAATTTTGTTAAATCATCGACCAAAAGATAAAGAGTCAAACTTATAAATCCATTATAAAATTTATAAAATGCAGTCTTTACCGAATAAAATCTCTTTGGTTGTTGAATAGTCTTTTGATTGGGTTGGATAATCTATTTATCGATTGATTAATGATTTATTAGTACCTAACAAAACATTTGAGTAACACTTAGGAACTCAAATACAAAAAAATAAGAGTGGAAAAGAGGGTGTAATTCTCATATCCAGCAGAATAAATAATTACGTCTATAAATCTTTCACCATCTTATTGTGAGAAAAACCTATGCTTGCCAAGTAAAAGTATGAATCTTTATTTTACCCAAGTGCAACAACAAAATTTTGGTCCTACTTCAGAACAAAAAAGAAAAAAGAAAAGAAATAAATGACATGATAACATAATCAAATAAACTAACAACTTTTAGCAGTACTTTCCTTTTAGTGTTGTGCTTCTCACCATTATCAAGGTTGGATATCATGATCTCTCATCATCCTACTTTACGTTAGGTCATCTGTAAGGTTATATGTTCTTATTAATTTAAATTAAACTTTTCGTTCTTGACCATAAAGAATAAAAACAAAGTCAAACCACTTAGTTGTTCTAACTTAAAAAAGAAATAGTTTAGTAAAATGTACTTCACTTCCAGCTAAAAATAATAAATACATAAGTGATAATTGTAAAAAAAAATACTTATTTCAGAACAGACCATCTCATTACCTCAAGCTCTTTCACTTCAGGACCAGTGATATTATTTTTTAGCATGAAAATATGTTATTTTTTCATAACATAACTGAGATAAAAGAGTACTGTGAGTTAAAAATGAATTAAACTACCTCTGTCCAGTTGATTAATAGTTGATATAATTATTCTTTCAACTACCTTTAATAATGCAAGTTAATTCAGCCAATATCTCCTCTTCCAAACTGCAAAAAAAATGTTCTAAAGGTAAATAAGGTGTATTAAATATATCATAGGAGTTGGATACCTGCAAGAAAAACAACAATATATAACATTCCTTTACATTTAATAACAGGAAACCTTAAGTTGCATTTTTGGAAAATATCATGAAACGCTTATACCAAAAACATAGGCATTAATAGTTTACAACTAATTCCATGATATACCATACTTCTTAAAACAATAGCAAGAACATGAATGTTTTAACAACTATATGGCTAGTTGGCAAGCTAAAGCGGACTACAGGTCAACACAAAAAAGTCACAGAAATAGTTAAAATAATTGCCGATGCATCGCATTTGAGCTTGGAGACTAATTACTTTATTTAATTGCTAATTACTTTATTTAATGATTTTTTTTGAATCCTATCTTTGGTAAGTCGGTGACACATTATATTCTCATTATATTAAGTTACTTTTATGAAGTACAGAAGAGGTCGGTTAGGCGAGAATTCAATTAGGCAATGGAAGATAAAGGACCACTTATTAACAGTTTATGGCATGTGTATTATTACTTCGGGAAAGGAACTGAAATAGGAAAAATTTGACAAAACAACATTGAAACTTGATCATTAAATGCTCTAAAGAAAAACAACAACCAGGTAATGAATTAAATAAAGAATGGACAGAGTAACAGTTACAAAACCCTCTACTGCCAAATTTTGAAGTTGTAACCGGTCATAAATCTAAGCACTCTTTACATCAAAGTATCATAAAAAAATATAAAGTAATAACAGCATGAACTTTTAGGTAAAAAACTATTTTAGAAAAAATCCACCTATTCAACTTTCAGTGGAAGAAGATAATCTATACCTCAAATTCACGAAAATGACAGTATCCTAAAATAAACTCAAGATTATCTTATTAATCCAATTTTCTGTAATATTTACGATATATTCTGTCTAGGAGGGGTGAAACAATGTAAGGTCTTTTTCAGTATGTGTGTGGAAGAAAGCATCATAAAGCCAAGCAATAAATGCATCGAACAACATTTTACAGTATGAAAAAAGAGAAAATAAATAATAGTAAACATTACCGTCAATAGTTGACTACTTCAAGCACTTTCTGGCTCCAAGTTCTGCTTCTATGAAATGGATGCCCGTACTGATATTAAAGCAAGGAGTTAACCAATTTTGTGTATGAGGATCAAAAATTTACTGCCATTGATTTTCGAGTAGTGGTGCACCTGGCCACAGGCATCGGAAGGGAAGAAAGCAATCTGAATCATTCACGTACCTGTAGAAATTAACATATATAGAGTTAGCGCTATAGAGTAAATAGTGTTATTTCCCAAAAACCAAAATTGAATTTTCAGATGGAAGAAGAAGATAAATAATCTATTTTAGTACGGTTATGATGGACCATCATATTCGCAGCAGTGCTGTTCGCCGATGGCAGCACAATGAAAATGAGGGAAGAACACAACAGAATCAGGGCTGCAGAGGAAATGATGTTCTAAACCAAAAGACAAAAGTGAAATTTAAGATTCATGAAAAAGATAGACAAGTTGAAAAGAAAAAGTGAAATTTCAGGTTCATGAAAAAGATAGACATGTTGATTTAGTACCCTTATGATGGATCATTCTCCTCGCATCACTGCTCCTCTCATGAGGCTGCGTTATTACAGCGGTGGAAGGGCAGAATTTGTTAAATTTAGGTCCGTTGTGTTGAAAAATGGGAGAAGGGGAAGGGAAAATGTTTTCCACAGGGAAGAAAAGTGAAGAGGAGGAAAAAGAAACGCAGAGAGGAAAACAGAAAGAAAAGGGGAGAGGAAGTTGCTGTAACATGGGAAGATCTAGGTGGTGGAACGCGGGATGAGCCGGTGATGGAAGTACAAAAGTGCCCTAATAGCATTTTGTAGTTGGAGTTTGCAATACGGGCAAATGGGAATCGGGAAAAATGATTCACTTTGACCGGTTGACCAAAAGTTTTGCTTTATAGTATAGACAAAGGTTTTGCTTTATATATGTATGTATATATATATATATACTGAATTAACGTTTATACATTAATAGTTTTTAACTATGTAGATTTTAATTATATTATTTACATTATATTAAATATTCTTATTAAATATTCAAAAATTATTTTATAAAGTTTTATTAAATATGTTTAAATGTTTGTACAAAGTTTCTAAATATTTTACAAAACTTAATATTTTCAAAACAATTTTTATTAAGTAATTTTTCAAAATACAAAGGGATATATCTACATATCCTCTACAAGTATGTCGACATACTAGCTATATTTTTCAAAATTCAAAGCAAGTATGTCGAAAGCTGCAAGAAAAACAAAGCAAGAACTTGGCTTTGGAAAATAGAATATGGTTTTGACCTAACGAAGCATTACTTTCGACATCCTACCTTCCGCTATCGACCAATTCAGTTCGTACCAATACCATTGATACGATGTGCATTGGTTCCGACTATGTGGGTTTCGATTGAGATGATGCAGAGGTAAAGGAGTCGAAAGGTACTGCTATTTGAGGTGAAACCTACTTTTCTGAATTAAAAGCTGAAATGTAGCAACTCTTAGTAATTACTTTATAACTGCTTTCTTATTTTTAAACCTTTATTGGTTTCTGTATAACTTTTAAATACTTTACAATTAAAACCGGCGCATTTAAACATATCTAAATTAAATGAATTATAACGTTTAAGCCCTTTCATTTAACGAAAGAAACATTTGCAGAAAATTCGCTCTTTTAAAATAATCTTTTTCCTCTAATAAATCAACTGGGAAAATCGCCAAAAATCGTAGAAAATCACTTTTATTATGTAATCAAACATATTAAAATTTCGGACCTACTTTCTTCCTTAAATACACGAATAATATTTTAAACCCAATTATACCATATTTTCCTTTGGAAATTCATAACAAATTTTCTATAGCTTAGAAAACTCTGAAAATCAAAACTAATCTCCAAAATCATGTTATACTTAACACAAAAATTTTCCAGGCATTCTAAAATCATAAACTCTCGGTTTTACCCAAAAACCGTGCTAATTCATATGTAATTGAATTAAAATAGTCAAGCATAATATAGTTCTAGCATATCATCATCCATATCAACATTAATACTAATATAATCATAAATCCTAAAATATAATCCTACAATAAAATAGAGATGGTGTAAAATTATTACTCACCTTAGATATGATAAGGAATTTGAGATTTGTTGTAGATTAATCCTTCCTAGTTTTGACCCTTAGCTTTCGATTGATTTTTTCCTCTTTGATAATGGCCGGCTCCTTAGGGTTTTTGCATTTATTTTAGATTTGAGAAAAATGAACGTGAATGGAAAAAGTGAGAAGTATCTGGCCATGTATAATGAAGTGGTTGGTTTTACTAATATGCCCATATGTAATCTACTTAGTTGATACCCATTTAAAGCCTATTCATTTTATTATTAAGAATGACCCTCTTATAAATATTATTCAAATCTCAATCCCCTTATCATCATTATTCTATTTAATCTATCTAATTAAATTTCTTAAATAATGTTATTGAAAATTAGGGAAGTCATAGGATCCCCCCTTAAAGAATTTCGTCTTCGAAATTCCATAAGGACTAAATACTAAACAAAGCATATCATCTGTAACAAGTTCTAACAACCATAACAATCGTACTAGCCTATTTGACTAGCAACTATCTATAAATCTAATATAGACACACCCTCAAAGTAGATCATGAAAAGTATCTCTAATCCTTCCCTTTGTCTTCCAAGTACAGTCCTTCTCGCTGTCGCTTCATTGAACTTTCACCAACCCGACTATCTTGTTCCTTAATCTTTTCTCATCCCTAGCTACAACCCGAACTGGTTAATAAAAGTGAAATTAGGTTCTACCACTAAGTCATCCAACCCTATCGGAGGAATAGTAGTCTTTGGATCATGCAAATACTTGCGAAGATGAGACATCTGAAATACGTTATGGACAACTTCCATACTACTCTTCAACTCCACTATGTATGCGAGCTTTCTAATCCCCTCTATAATCTGGAATGGACCAACATATCTCGGGGCTAACTTCCCGGACTTTCCAAATTGCACCACACCATTCATAATGATACCTTGATGAAAACCTTATCTCCAACTGAGAATTCCAGATCTTTACGCCTCTTATCTGCATAACTCTTTTGTCTAAACTGAGCTTCTTTCATCCTTCCTCGGATTAAATCAATCTTTTCTGACGCCTCTCTAACCAAGTATGGACCAAAAACTAATCTGTCTCTAGTCTCCAACCAGCATGCTGGTGATTTGCATGATCTTCCATACAAAGCTTTGAAAGACTCCATTCCTATACTAGCCTGATAGCTTTTATTATAGGAAAACTCTACCAGATGTAGGTGATCCTCCCAAGATCCACCAAAATCCAATACACAATCTCTCAATAGATCCTCGAGTACCTTATTGACTCTCTCTGTCTGCCCATCCATTTGAGGGTGATAAGCAGTACTCATATTAAGCTTAGTACCCATCACTTCCTGTAGATTCTTCCAGAATTCACTAGTGAATAAAGCATCTCTGTCACTGACTATACCACTAGGAGCTCCATGCAGTCTAACTATGTTCTTCAGGAACAACTAAGCTAAAACAGATGTTGTCCTGGTTTATTTAACTAGAATGAAATGGGCACTCTTGGTCAATCTATCCACTATAACCCATATACCTTCATTACCCTTATTTGTCCTTGGTAACCCGTCTATAAAATCCATAGATACCAAATCCCATCTCCAAACTGGATCTCTAAGGCTGAAGTAACAAGCTTGGTTTCTGATGTTCAGCTTTCACTTGTTGACAGTTTGCACATTGCCTAACCTACAAGCCAACTTCCCTCTTCATACCTTCCCAATAGAAGCTCTTCTTCATATCTTGTTATATCTTGGTTCCTCTAGGATGAATCATAAACTTGGACCGATAACACTCTCCAAGAACTTCCTTCCCTAAGTCCTCCACATTCGAAACACACAACTGTCCCTTTTTTCTCAACCGTCCTCTCTAATTAAGGAAAAAATCCTTTAGATCATCGATCTCAGTTCCAACCTTAAGCCTTCTGATCCTCTCAGCCAACACTGGATCCTTTTTCTACTTAGAAGAAATCCTCTCGATCAACACTGGTCGAACTTCTAAACAGGACAATATGGAAGTATCTTGACTAGAATTAGTAGTCAATATTAACTGTACCCCATAACTAGCCAAGGCTTCTAAATCCTTTCACTCTACTAACATAGTCAACAGCACATTCTGATGTTTTCTACTAAGAGCATATTCTACCTTATTACCTTTCCCTGTTGTATACTCTATACCAAAATCATAAGCAGCCAAAAGCTCCATCCATCTCTACTGCCTCATATTTAACTCCTTTTAAGAGAATAAATATCGTAAAGACTTATGATCGGTATAAAGCTCAAACCTCTTCCCAAAGAGATAATGTCTACAAATCTTTAAAGCGAAGATCACAGCTGTCAACTCCAAATCTTGATTAGGATATCTAATTTCATGCAGTCTAAGCTGTTGTGAACCATAGACAATAACATTACCATTCTGCATCAGTACTGCTCCTAATCCAGTTCTGCATGCATCAGTATATACCATCAGCCCTAGGTTTTCGTTTGGAATTACTAACACTGGTGCATTGATCAACAAATGCTTTAACTTAAGGAATGCTTCCTCACATTTGTCGGACAAAATAAATTTTCCCTCCTTCCTGGTTAGCTTAGTTAAAGGTGCTGTATCCATGAAAAATCCTTAATGAATCTTCGGTAGTAGCAGAAAGTCCAAGAAAACTCTTAATCTCAGTCACTGCCCCTAGTCTTTTCCAATTATTCACTGCATCGGATCGATTGACAATCTATTCTGAAACCACGTGACTAAGAATATTAACCTCCTACTTCCAGAAATGACACTTGGTAAACTTCGCCTTTAGCTGATTCTACCTCAGCGTCTCCAGTACCACTCTAATATAAACTTCATGCTCCCTCTCATCCTTTGAGTAGACTAGAATGACATCTATAAATACCATCACAAACCTACTTAAATACTCTTGGAAAACTCAGTTCATCAAATCCACGAAGAAAGCAGGTGCAAATGTCAATCCAAATGGCATCACCAACTACTCATATGAACCATATCTAGTTCGAAATGCTGACAAAGGAATACCGTCCTCTACCACTCTTAATTGATGGAAACCTATTGCCAAATCCAACTACGAAAACACCCTGGCTCCACTCAACTGATCGGATAGATCATCTATTCTTGGCAAAGGATATTTGTTCTTAATCGTCCTTTCGTTTAACATACAATAGTCAATCCACATCCTTAATGACCCATATGGTTTCTTCACAAACATCGGGCCGCTCCCAAGGAGAATTACTTGGTCTAATAAAATTCCTTCCTAGATCCACTAGATGCACCTTCAATTCCTTTATCTCAGTCGGTGTCATCCTGCTAGGTGGTCTACACATAGGTTCAGCTCCTAGCACAAGATCTATGCTAAACTCAGCAGCTCTTCTCGATGTTAGTCTAGTGACTGGCTCAAGGATATCTGCAAACACTCTTGCTACCCAAATTCGACTTAACTCATTTCTTACCTTCATAGTATTATGTAAGTACCAACACTCCGTTTAGAATTCTCTACTGAGAATCTCACCCAGCTATGACTATGAGGGCATCTCTGTGATATTTCCCTATCCAGGAAAAATATTCTAGTCTCATATCTACCCAACTAATCCATAACCAAAATGATTCTGAAATCTACAAAATCAGTAACATACAAACTTCATGCAAACTTATGATTAACAAATTGTGTTCAAACTAATCACATATCACCCCTAGAGTTGCATACCCTCCTATTGGATTCGCAACCCTTAAGGAAGTAACAAGGTAGGTGATTTCATAACTTAATCTACAACTAAAACTGAGATATAAATGAATGTGATGCACCTGTATCAAAAAGTATTCTAACTAGAATACTCTGAATCAAAAGCGTACCTTCCATCATAGTCTTTCCCTTATCAGCTGCAGTAGGCCTAGCTGGTCTAATAGCAAAAACTTTTCCTTTATCCTCCCTGACTGGCTCTAGACACTGATTTTTGTAATGCCTAACTTGATCGCAGTTGAAGCACTTCACATTATTCTTATTTGTAGCTTTCTTCCAATTTCTTGACCTGCACTCATTCGCAAAGTGACCCTTCTTGTCACACTTAGAGCAAACTACCTCATCTTTTGACTTCTTAGTAGTGTCTCGCTTCTTGGTTCCCTTCTTTTTAAATAATTTCCTCTTCCTCTCTTGAGAACCCTGAACTTCACTGGTTTCTCCTTTGCAAAATCATCAAGTAACTCCTCATGGCGAATGGCCATCACCATCACCACATTACAAGTTTCGTGGACACGTGCCATGGGCATTCTAGCATTCTCGGTCCTCAATCCCCAAATGAACCTCTCATTCCTTTTGATATCAGTATCTATTGTGGCATATCCATATCGAGACAATTCTTCAAACTTAGTAGCATACTCCGCTACTGACATTTCTCCCTGAACTAGATCCATAAACTTCCTCATCAGTTCTGACTTAGCTAACTCAAACACAAACTTCTACTCAAATCTCGTTTCAAAATCATCCCAAGTTAACTACTCTTTCAGGACTCCGATAGTGACATTATTCCATCAATGTAGTGATGAGCCCTGCAACTGTCTAGAGACCAACCTTCTCTTTTTCCCATCATTCAGACCCAAATCAGTATATATACACAATGCAACAGCTAATTCTAAACCTCTATGGCACTCTCTGTTCCCAAGAATGGCTTTGCACCCAAATTGGTGTAACCTATAATCAGCAAAGCATAATTATTCCCAATTGGAGCCACATGATTAGCTCCTCCAACATTTCCAGCAACAACAGCAGCAGCTCCTGCTTGCATCAAACCAACAAAGAATTGATACATCGCCCCCATTTCTTTTGTTGGATTTCTAGCATCCACGTTGGCGTTAAAATTTTGATTACTAGCATTAGCCGGTCGACCCGGGTTCCTCCTTGTAGTGGATCGAGAATTTCCATTAGTTGTGGTGCTTCCACCACCGAGATTTCCTCTTCCGTTTCCTACTTCCATATATCTTTTCTCGTAAATATGCATACGAGCCTTAGTAAGATACAGAAGAACGGTCTAAGCGAGTGGGAAATGTGCATTTATATATGTAACTATATATATCAAATACAAGTACGTTACTATAGAATTAACCTAAACCCCGATCTTATTTTTCTGATTCATTGGATTATGTTTGGAAATCTTTTAGGTTTTCCAATATCAATCTTGCTTTCATGGGCTAAATATGAACCTATTGGCCATGCCAATATCATTAATTAAGATTTAACATTTCTTACGTTATATTCACTACTGGGTTAACCTAATTAGTTATTCTGCCCATCCCCAAAGTACAGTTATGGATTTTGATGTGAATAAACACATGAAGAAGTAATCATAACAGCAAAATAATACCAACACTTGTGGTTTATTATCCTGGAATCACACACACACACACATATCCCGGTTGAACCATTTAACCTTTATGATAAATGAAAGCATCTTCATTTCAAAACCTCTTATTTCTTTATGCCATGGTTATTCCTTTAAATTGAGATTGGGTTTATGTTTTGAAATCTTAAAGCACCTCTTTCAAAACCTCTAGATAACTTCCATCGAAAGCAAAAACTTCTTTTCAAAACATAATAAACATACATTTCGAAGCCTTTGTTAAATATTCTCTTTCAAAACCAATTGTACCTTTCGGTGGTATCAAAACATTCTTTAAAGCATAGCTTCGAAACAAATAAAAGTACCCTTTCGAAAGCATTGGATTTACTCTTTAAAACATTCTTTGGCTAAAAATGGTTATATACGAAAGTATCTCTTTCAAAACCAATTAAAAAATTGTTTTGGGGAAAAAATTGATGGTGTCGGAACCATCTAGTCGAAAGCAATGACCTTTAAAATTAAAACTTCGAAGGATACATTCGAAACCCTCTTTCGACTCCATTGCCTTTGAAACCCTCAACTCCCTAGGAAAAAGGCTTACTTTAAGTTAAAACAGAGGTAACCCTTTGACAGCATAGATGACTTCAATATAGTCAAAAGAAGATATTAACGATTGGGTTTTCTACTTGGGCGAAACTAATCCTTTCGAAAGCTCTTATTTAAGGAGAACGGTACCCTAACATAATAAAGCAACCCTTCCTAAAAGCTATTTTTATAAACTTTTCGAAACATACATTTCGACTGTGTCGGAAGCTGTAAGTAAAACAAAGCAAGAACCTAGCTTTTGAAATTAGAATATGGTTTCGACCGTAACGAAAGCATTACTTTCGACACCCTACCTTCCACTACCCACCAAATCACTTGTACTAATACCATTGATACCTTGTGCATTGGTTTCAACTATGTGGGTTTCGACTTGGATGGTTTCAATTGAGGTGGTGCGGAGGTAAAGGAGTCGAAAGATACTGCTATTTGAGGCAAAACCTATTGTAGCAACTTTTACTAATTACTTTTTAACTGCTTGCTTATTTGTAAACCTTTTATTGGTTGCTGCATAACGTTTCAAATACTTTATTGTTAAAAATTATGCATTTAACCATATCTAAATTAAAGGAATTATAATGTCTAATCCCTTACATTTAATGAAACCACCATTTCAAGAAAAGTCCCTCTTTTAAAATAATTTATTTCCCCTAATAAATAAACTAGGAAGATCCCCAAAAATCGCAGAAAATCAATTTGATCATGTAATCAAACATATTAAAATTTCAGACCTAATTTCTTTCTGAAATACTCGAACAATATTTTAAACCCAATTATATCATATTTTCCTTTAGAAATTCATAACAAATTTTCTATAGCTTGGAATATTCTAAAAATTAAAACCAATCTCCATGTTTTACTTAACATAAAGATTTTCTAGGGTATTTTAAAATCATAAACTCTCGGTTTTACCATAAAGTCATGCTAATTCATATGTAATTAAATTAAAATAAATCAAGCAAAATAAAGTTTTAGCATATAATCATCCATATCAACACAAATACTAATTTAATCATAAATCCAAACATATAATCATATAATAAAATAGAGATGGTATAAAATTATTATTCACCTTAGATATGATACGGAATTTGAAATTTGTTGTTGATTAATCCATCCTAGTTTTGATCGTTGGCTTTAGATTGAATTCTTCCTCTTTAGTAATGGCTAGTTCCTTAGGGTTTTTGCGTTTATTTTAGATTTGAGAAAAATGAAAACGAATGGACAAGGTGAGAAGTCTATAGCCGTGTATAATGATGTGGTTATTTTTACTAATATGCCCATGTGTAATCTAATTAGTTGATAACCCATTTAAAGCCCATTCATTTTATTATTAAGCACGACCCTCATATAAATTTTATTCAAATTTCAATCCATTATCACATTTACTCAATTTAGTTTATCTAATTAAATTTTCTGAATAATGTTATCGAAAATTAGGGATATCACATGTTTAAAATCTTTATTAAATGAATTCAGAATCAAATGTCTGGTAAAATTAGAACTATTCGGATTGATCACGGTGGAGAATTTGAAAATAATTTTTTTTAGAATTTCTATAATAAGAAAGGTATAACTCATAATTTTTCATTTCTAAGAATACCACAACAATATGGAAGAAAGATTCAAGAGTGCGCTAGAACAATGCTAAATGATAATATTTTACCTAAAAAATATGGGCTGAAGTAGATGGTACCGCACGTTATATATTAAATAGAATTTTAATAATACCATTAACTAAGAAAACGCTATATGAATTTTCTATAATAAAAACCTAAAGTATCATATTTTCGAGTTTTTGGTAGTAAATGTTTAATTTTAAATACTAAAGATAATGTGGATAAATTTGATGCTAAATCAGATAAAGGAACATTATTGGATATTCAAATAGAAGTAAAGCTTATAGAGATTTCAATACTAGAACTAATATTATTAAAGAGACATTACATGTCTCATTTAAAGTTTATAATCCAAATATTGATGAAGAAGAAAACACTGATCAAACAAACGAAATCAGTAATAATCATATTACCGAAAATGAAAATAATAATAATTCAGAGAATTCACATCCAAATAAAAGAACAAAATACTTGAAAGATTACCTGTAGTAAATATACTTGGAAATGTTGAATATTTTGTTAAAACTAGAAATCGACTAAATAAAATGAGTAGCTTTGATTTTGTTTCAACTATTGAACCTAAAAATCCAAAGGAAGCATCAACTGATGATTCATGGAGTCTTGCTATGCAAGTGGAACTGAATCAATTTACAAGAAAAGATGTATGGGAATTAGTCACAAGACCTAAGAATAAATCCATAACAGGAACTAAATGGGTGCATAGAAAACAAATGAATGAACAAGGAGACATTGTGAGAAATAATGCTCACAATGTTAATGTTAAGAAGAAGGAATATATTTTGATGAAAGTTTTGCACCCATAGCAAGATTAGAAGCAATACAAATTTTACTTGCTTTCGTTAATCATAATAATTTTAAGTTATATAAAATGGATGTTAAAGGAGATTTTTAAATGGTTTTATTAAATGAGATGTACATGTAGAACAACCTCTACTTTTAAAGATGAAAAACTACCTAATCATGTTTACAAATTAAAGAAGGTTTTGTATGGTTTGAAACAGGCTCCAAGAGCTTGGTATGAAAGACTTAAATCCTATCTAAATTTTAAAATAAACAAGATAGTACACTTTTTATTAAAAGAGATAAAAATGATATTCAGATAATACAGATATATGTATATGTTATCGTTTATGGATCTACCAATGATAAACTAAATAAATATTTTTTGGAAATAGTGACTAACGAATTTGAAATGAGTCATATGGGAGAACTAAATTATTTTCTAAGATTACAAATAAAACAACTAGGTAATGGAATTTTTTATTTTTTACGAAAAATATGCTAAAGATTTAGTTAAAAAAATTGTATGTCAAATATCGGCGGTAAACCAACTCCTATGGAAACCAATGAAAAATTAAATAAAGAAGAAAATTCAAAGATGCAGATCAAAAATTATATAGAGGAATGATCGAATCACTACTCTATATAACTGCTAGTAGACCTAATATAGTGCATAGTGTTGTCTCTGTGTAACATATCAATCTCAATTAGAAGAAACTCAATTAAAATCTATAAAATGAATTTTGAGATATGTTAATAACACATTAGACTACGGACTCTTTTATCCAAAAGAAGACTCATTTGAATTAATTTCACATCGTGATGTTGACTATGCTAGTTTCAAGTCGACAGAAAACGTATAAGTGGAATTTGTCACTTTTTGAGACATTATCTGGTTTCCTGGTTTAATAAGAAGCAAAACTCTATATCTCTATCTATGACAGAAGCATGATATATTTCAGTAGCATTAGCCTGTTCACAGTTTATCTATATGCAACAAATATTAAAAGATTTTGCTTTAAATTTATTAAGTCACCAATATACTGTGATAATACAATTGCGATCAATCTATATAAAAATCCAACCCATCATGCTAAAACTACACATATTAATATAAGATAGCATTTTCTAAGAGATAATGTAAACAAAGAAAAAATATCACTTGAATTTATAAACATTGAAAATCAAATAGCTGATATATTAACAAAACCATTGTATCAAACATCATTTACTAAGTTAAGAAGAGAGTTATAAATATGTTCTCTATCGAAAATATAAAAATAATAAAGTAAAAATTACGAAATATAAAGAAAACGATATAATCAAAATAATACTATGTAAGTCGACATACCCTACCCTATATGTCGAAATATAACGATAAAATCTGTTTTTTCCCTATAAAATTCAAATTATTTGTTCTATAGTAACCAAAATTTGACATTCTTCTTCAGTTTTCTATATTGTCTCTATTTTAGACTTCTGAAACAAACAAACCATGGCTTCCTCTAATCCCAAACGTTCTAGAGAAGAAATCCATCATTTCCCTTCTCTTCTTCTAACTAAGTCCCTTTTCAAAGTAGTACTATGGCCAAGACCACTAAAATAGAGGCTGAAATAAAGAATATTGTGATGACCCGCAAATCCGTACTCCTTGAATATACACTAATCTCCATAGATTAATTCAAGATGAACAGAAATACGAATTCTCAATGTTTAAGAAAAAGAGAAAGACAGAAGAAGAGAGAGAAAGATAGAAAAATAGAGGGGAAAAGAAAATAGAACATGGGAGAGAGAAGAAGATAGAAAAATAGAATGGAACAGAAAACAACAGAACAACATCAGAATCTCACAATTCGCAGCGGAACAACATATAATAATAAATGAATAATCTTTAAACAAAGAACTATATCAGTTATTACATTTTATACATTACATTACATCATCATCAGAGTGTACAACAACATACAACAACAAACAGCGGAAAAGAAATACTATATACTAGTAATACGCCATGCCATCCAGCTTGCCTCCAGCAACTCCAAAATATCCAGAATATCCTGATAAACCTAACTCTTGACTGCCCATGTGGAAATTGGTGGGCACCAGAGTTTAGGAAGGAAAACAATAAACTCCGAGTCAGTCATGTGACTGGTGTGAGAACTCAAAACAGTTTATTTATCTTTAAAAATCAAAATAGAGGAATATTTTTAAAGTCAATTCGCAATGCTTTTTAAAAATGAGACTACCATAAGGCCTCCCGCACACACACACAATGCAAACGCAGAATTGGAGGAGATTTCTCCTTATGATAGTCAAAGATGCTTGATACGCATTTAAAAGAACATTTGATATTATTATTAGTGCATAGTGTAGGAAAAATTCATTTCGAAAGTAGAATATTAATCTTAGCCAACATACGACCATTATCGTATGCCTACTATAGCTAACTATGTTCAATAGAAGGTTACCGCCACATTCCATAGCAGGTTATACAACTAAAATCGTACAAGTCTCGTATTGTTTCTTTGGATTTCCAACGAATGATCAGGCCAAGGAACTTCCCATTGCCACATGAGAATGCCTCTGGATGGACATCCCCGAGAACCAAACCGGATCTCTACCAACACAAGGCCGGGTTACCCCTAACTGAGTAACAACTGACCGAATATGCCATCCCCCGGTCCTTTGGGACCTTTCAACCGAGCGCTCGCAATCAATTCACACAATCATAAAGTGTTTTCAACATGAGTAAGTATATGGGCTCCATACCATGATACCACCCTTTTCCAGAAGGAAATGCACATATCCTAAAGGGCGCTACCCCTCATAACCTTGCCGCATCTTTCCTGTTTTGACCATTCCCGAGGTGTGAGGCTCGACGAAGTCACGTCCACAAAAACATACTTTATACAAAAGCCATGCTTTGGGTCAACAAATGATTATAGAAATGATCACTAGGATAGACGATCAAACAAATGATCCTATCACAAATAATCAACACAATGATCATTTAACAGCAACACTCAGCATGTCACATTACCAAATTGGGAATATATCGCTGATAACCTTCAACTACATAACCTCTGAGCTCGTACGTCTCAGAGAAGGGTGTTAAGCTAAAAGAATAAATTCTCCGCCACCAACAGAAATATATTTGAAAGAAATCGGCTTTATATCTCAATTTGTAATGTCAGACATACAATCCATACAAGTCTGTTCCGGGCTCGAACAGAACCGAAGGCACTTACAAAGAAGTCCTTGCAATCCGAATATCCACAATCCTGATCGGATTTCCCATCACATATGGAGAACTCAATACCGGAGCAACTCGGTGCAGAGTCAATCGACAGGTCATCCTATCGCTCTCGCAAATACCGGGTCTTCAACACCGATCTTCAATGCGATCCATTACGTCGTATCACTATTCGGAATGGTTAATCCGAATAACGAGCGCAATAATTTAAAAACAAGTGTGGCATTCAAATTCAGCAAATCACAACAAATACCCATTCAAAGGTAAATATTGATAGTCGGTTATTGAACTATCAATGGATATGCACACATCGCTAGTTTCCAAATAATTTTCCAAATTATTTATTTTCCAAAATATCTTTACAACATATATTATTTTCAATACTTCAAAAATAAATCAATATTTATTTTTAAACAAATTCTCCTTTTCATTCATAAATTCCATAGTGAATTTATATTCCAAAATATCCATGCATATACGATTTCAATTATTCATTTCAATTTATCTTCAACAAGATAAATTCTCAAAATGTTCACTTTATATTGGAAAACATTTCCATACTTATTTAATAAGTAATTCACAAATCCATTTATTTTCAACACTTGGAAAATATTCAATATACTTAAATCGAAATTAAGTATATATTTCATTCTTTAAGGAAATCATTCTTTTAAACAAATTTATTTGGGCCAAAACGGATGTTACGTAAAACATCGTTACGACGTCCCAAAATCACTAGAACCTCATACTGTCAAGCTTGTGTACAAGCACCTGCACAATTTTAGTGATCTAGCTTTCAAGTGGAGCAAAGTTATTTGGACCACTGATTCAACCCCAGGGGATAATCTAATGCTTTGGAAAGCGCTGCAAAATGCAATGTTGACTAGAACCAAATTGATGGAGATGGGATATGATACGGGATTCAATTATGTTTTCTGTGCAAATGACCCTGAGACTGTGCAACATTTGTTCATGCAATGTCCCTTCACTAAGATGCTATTTGACAATATGATGCTTGTTGCTGGGAGTAGATTGTTGGCTAATCAACCTACGCTGGATTTTGACATGATATACAAAGCTACAAGGTGGCAAACTTTGAAGGCGAGGCATTTAACTATATGCTTGAAGAAGTACATGACAGTGGTGTGGTATGAACGAAATTTGATTTGCTTTGAAAAGAAGAGGAGAGATGGGCAGGTGTTATGGAAGGTGTTGAAGTATGAAATTTACAAAACTATGAAGATGCAATCTAATTTTCCAGCCATATACAAGGAAGCTTGG
This sequence comes from Allium cepa, assembly GCA_030765085.1. NCBI lineage: Eukaryota > Viridiplantae > Streptophyta > Magnoliopsida > Asparagales > Amaryllidaceae > Allium > Allium cepa. The sequence continues at coordinate 458,735,717 of CM060932.1, forward strand.
AGATAGTAGGTGTTTTTTTGGGTGTATCTTGTTTTGTTGATTTGCATTGTGTGTTTTTTGTTGTTTTTTTTCCTGCTGTGTATCTCCGTGTGTTTTGTTTTGTCTTTTCCTTTTTCATGCTTGCTGTTTTCTTTTGGGCGAGTATTGTATTTTATTGTTTTTTTGCAATAAAATCAGGTAGGGGCCCTGTTAACCCCGCTAGCTTTTGCTAAAAAAAAAAGTTTAAATAGATATATAAATTCCAATACTATACAAAACATTTCCTTCCGGAAATCATTTACTATAACAACAGTGTTATAGTCCACCATTCCCTTTTATTTCTCGAAAAAGTCTATTTCAACAATAAATGTTGAAATCTATGGTTTCGAATCTCAACACATTTAAAACATCGTTAGATCGTTTTAATTCTATTTAAAACATCACATTCAAAACAATTTCTTTAACACATTCACTATTCAAAAACGTGAATATACTACGCTAACAAATTTCATCACTTCTATTCATTTTATCTCAAAGGATCATTCACAGTCAAAAATGTGAATATAACTCCATTAATAAGTTTCAACAATTTACTTATCAAAATAACTCATTTGCGAATTTATAAAACAACGTTTATAAATTCCTTTTATAACCTATTCAATTCATAATTCAATTATAAACCAAAGGTCTATATTTTAAGTTAAACACTTAAAATTTATTTGTTTACTAAATCGTTCCTTTAAACTTCATAATTATAAATCTTATAACTTATCAGATTCGTTTATTTAGCCAAATATATTCTTTAATAACTTCACAAAATTTATAAATCTTACTATTTATAAATTTCATTCATAACTTCACCATTTATAATTTTATAATTTCCATTCACTTATGCAATCCATTTTCACTTCATTCAAACACTTATAAAAACTCGTTTTATAATTCAAATATTTTCATTTACAAATTATCAATTTATAAATCTTTTATATAAATCAATTAATACTATTATTTCAAAACGTTTTCAAAGTCCTTCATAATTTCATCATTTTTGATTTATAAAATAATCAAATTTTATAAATCCTATATTTAAACTTTTTACAATAAATTCATAGATCCAATTTAAACTATTTTATAAAATCATTAATCCATATTTCTCAAAAAACAACTTTAACCGTATTTCTCAAAAATCATAATTTTTATAACATTAAAAATTATACGTTTATTTATTTAAAATGGATAAATTCCGAAAAATATTTTATAAACGTATACTTTCAAAAATCTCTTTAAAATCCATTTTAAAATTCCAAAGTTTGGTCCAATGATGCTACACACCAAATAGTCAATCACGACAACAACGATATCATATATCGATATGATAATCCATCAAATATCAAAATATCTGAAATCAAATAAAAACTGTTGAGGAATCCAGTTGGATCCCTCCAACCTGCTTTCCTGCATCCACAAACATTAGCACAATATCAATTTCCGCTCCAGTACGGAATTATCGCGGTATATGGGATTTAAAATATTATCCGCTTAATGGACGGCGCAATAGGGTCTCATCCGCTAAAAATGCGGGAAATCAACAACTGCAATATATACATATGCCAATATATATATATTGCTATTATATATAATACCAATTTCACTGTTTATGAAATATTCGCGGTATATGTTTTTAATAAATAACATCCGCTTACTAACGGCGCATAATGTCTATTTTAACAATCAATAGATAATAATCATCATTCAAACATGCATTCAAATATTTGAAATCTAACTATTTAAAATAAAATCGAAACTGATTCGATTGAGTGAGAAGTTCTCACCTTGATTTCAATTTCGTTTTAGCGATTTATTTCGAATAAAATTAAACGGACGTTTAATTTTACCCAAAATTCTCACTAACTCCAAACGACCCCAATCCAATTCCATCGCGTAGTGCTCGTCCATACGATTCCAACGCAACTAGTTTCGTGCGTTTTCGACCTCGTATGAAAAAGTTATGCATTTTCAAAGTTTTACACGAATTTATATACATAAATTTATAACATAATTTATAATTTTAAACCCTCAACTATCATATCCATAGATCACAAGCTCCCTTTCATCAGAACCGTGCGCATGCCCCTTCTCCCTCTCGTTCCATCTACAGACATTCAATACGCATAAGAACCCATTTCTTCAAATTTAGGTTTTGATTTTTCAACTTCCTTGCTCGATAGAAATTTGATCAGGAACTTGCATTTTGAAGCCCCCAACATGCTCAAACTTCGGCCGCCACCCCGTCGAGCTCGGCCACCATATGAGGCTCGAATTGCGTGACGAACAGCCTGACTTCAAGGCGATTTTGCCGACAATCCACTCAAGCAAACCCGATCATCACCGTTGATATTATAGAGCTCTTCGTGCTCTTCGATTTACTAGTTGAGAGTTTGTTGAATCGTTGAGTGGATGAAGAGATAAGAGGAGGAGAAGTCTGTTGTTTTTTTCGGCCATTGATGGCTAAGGTGGCGGCTGTGCATAAATTAGGGTTAGGTTTATATTTTTTTTTTTTAGTTGTGATGGTGGCTATTTATAGAGAATTCTTGAACACTATTCATCCGGGATTTCCAAACTCCGATTTACGCGCAGTGACCGACGTTCCTAGGGTTTATCCCGCGTTCCGGACACAATGGAACAGGTTTCGAAAGCTAATTCGGTCATCTGTGCAAGATATAGCAATAAACGATCAATTTGAATTAAACCGATTTAAACGATTTTCTAGGCGTTTTAATTTGTACCGGACAAACGGTAAATCCGATTGACACGAAATTTGAAACCTTACAATAATATCACATTACGGATCCGATGAAACTGGTTTCGTCGAAATCCGAGACTTTTTGAAAAATGGCTATTTTAACTCGCCAAATTAATATTAAAAATAATTCGATGCGTTTCGAGCTGCCACGATCAAACGATAACTCTGATTGCTACGAAAATTGAAATCCGGTAATAACTAACTATTACGGATCAAATGGAACTGGTTTCGTCCAATTCTGAGACTATTCAAAAATTGACTATTTTCACTAGTCGATTTTAATATTAAAATATTCAATTTTCACAAATTAACTTTTAATTCGATTTTAAAAGTTCTAAAATATCGTTCTAACTTTAACATGATAAAATAAAATTTTACAAATCATTTTCAATCATATTTAACCCAATTTTTAATTATTTCCATAATTTAACATTTTAAATTATCGATTTAATTATTCAATTAAATCCAATAATTCGAATAAAAATTTATTTGACTTATAAATTCACTTCTTAATATTTAAAATTAATTAAATATTCAAATTTTAAATAATAAAAATTCTGGGTCGTTACAATCTTCCCCCCTTAAAAGAATTTCGTCCTCGAAATTAACAAGTAAGAAAAGTTACAGAATCCATTAATTTTCCCAAATCCATAGTTAAATTTCTTACAATAACTTTACTAAGTTTTCAAATCATACTTAGTTATCTTTTCAAAAACAATTACTATTGTTTAACTTTCAATTACAAATCAAAGTTATAGTTTTCAAAATTTTCCAATTTTTCTCAAATTTTTCTAACGCCTTAAATTTTCGGAAAAATTCGCCATAGTCTCCTTTGCGCGGCTCGATCCGAAAAAAAAATGACAGTATATATATCACAAATATACATCTCATCAAGTAATGAGGCATCCCGAAGGGAAAAAAGTATAAAAGTACGATATTTAATCCGAGATATGTACCTTATATTTTATTAGCGAGCATATACGGCTAATATAGCGCGAAAGCGAGCTCCAAATGCGAAGCAAACGCGATCTGCACCTACTAAACACTCAACAAACAACATGAGAAACATGTATATAGACAATAGTATCAATATACAACATATAGCAACATAATAACTATATATGCCAACATAGCAATTGAAACAAAAGCAACAAATGCAAACATCAACCAACTAGCATCCGACTAACATCCATAACCAATAAATATTCATTTATATTCTCATTAATATTCCATGAATTGGTTTTCAAGTTAATCACATATGATTCATTAACAGTGGATGTTTTTACAAACATTCATTTTCACTTAGTTTATATTCACTAATTCATATTCAAGTTGGTTCACTTCCAAATCAAATTCAATTCTATTTAAGATTCACTTAACTTCCAATTGGATTTCAATTACTTTAGCTTCCAATTTCATTAACTCAATTTCATTAACACTTAATGAATTATATACAATCAACCAACAACCACATAACAACCAATGTATATTAATTACAACCAAATTCCTTTACTTTCAATTGGTTTAATTAATTGATTTTTATTCAACTATTCAACTTCTAATAACATTAGATTTTAATGAATTAATACTTATATCCATTATTCCATATCAGCTTAATTCACATTCAATTGATTAACATTCAATCCATTCATTCAATTCAATTACTAAAGTTGAATTTCTTTTATATAACTCAAGTTCATATCTATTACTTAACTTTGTTAATTTACTTTGATACCAATATCAACTTAATTCAACATCTATTAAGTTATACTCCATTTAACTTTAAATTCATTTTTTATTTACAACTCATATTCATAAATATATTCATATAGTTTCACTTCTTATATATATAAGTTTATTTCACAATTATAAATCACTTTAATTATAATTCAATTCTTATAATTCGTTTGCTTATACCATAATTCTTCAATTTAGATTATTCAAACAACTTAACAATCAACTTATATACACTTTAATAATTCTGAAAAATTATTCCTTTATATATAAAAATATAATCAAGGTAAAATTATTTCATTTACCCAATTTAAAACAATATTGTGTCGAATTGTTCTATTCAAGTGTTTAGAAACCCCTTCGGCATAGTTGTCGAGACCACGCTGACGAAGGTTCATATGCCACTCAACAAACCAATCATCACAATATAAAACAATTTTATATTCACTAACAAATACGCTCTCATAACTATTATTACACTCAAACTCATTCTAGAGCACTACTGACTCTATCTCTAATGAGTAATACCCAACAGAACCATGGTTATCGCTTAACCATATGCTCCGATACCACCTGTGATGACCCGCAAATCCGTACTCCTTGAATATACACTAATCTCCATAGATTAATTCAAGATGAACAGAAATACGAATTCTCAATGTTTAAGAAAAAGAGAAAGACAGAAGAAGAGAGAGAAAGATAGAAAAATAGAGGGGAAAAGAAAATAGAACATGGGAGAGAGAAGAAGATAGAAAAATAGAACGGAACAGAAAACAACAGAACAACATCAGAATCTCACAATTCGCAGCGGAACAACATATAATAATACATGAATAATCTTTAAACAAAGAACTATATCAGTTATTACATTTTATACATTACATTACATCATCATCAGAGTGTACAACAACATACAACAACAAACAGCGGAAAAGAAATACTATATACTAGTAATACGCCATGCCATCCAGCTTGCCTCCAGCAACTCCAAAATATCCAGAATATCCTGATAAACCTAACTCTTGACTGCCCGTGTGGAAATTGGTGGGCACCAGAGTTTAGGAAGGAAAACAATAAACTCCGAGTCAGTCATGTGACTGGTGTGAGAACTCAAAACAGTTTATTTATCTTTAAAAATCAAAATAGAGGAATATTTTTAAAGTCAATTCGCAATGCTTTTTAAAAATGAGACTACCATAAGGCCTCCCGCACACACACACAATGCAAACGCAGAATCGGAGGAGATTTCTCCTTATGATAGTCAAAGATGCTTGATACGCATTTAAAAGAACATTTGATATTATTATTAGTGCATAGTGTAGGAAAAATTCATTTCGAAAGTAGAATATTAATCTTAGCCAACATACGACCATTATCGTATGCCTACTATAGCTAACTATGTTCAATAGCAGGTTACCGCCACATTCCATAGCAGGTTATACAACTAAAACCGTACAAGTCTCGTATTGTTTCTTTGGATTTCCAACGAATGATCAGGCCAAGGAACTTCCCATTGCCACATGAGAATGCCTCTGGATGGACATCCCCGAGAACCAAACCGGATCTCTACCAACACAAGGCCGGGTTACCCCTAACTGAGTAACAACTGACCGAATATGCCATCCCCCGGTCCTTTGGGACCTTTCAACCGAGCGCTCGCAATTAATTCACACAATCATAAAGTGTTTTCAACATCAGTAAGTATCTGGGCTCCATACCATGATACCACCCTTTTCCAGAAGGAAATGCACATATCCTAAAGGGCGCTACCCCTCATAACCTTGCCGCATCTTTCCTGTTTTGACCATTCCCGAGGTGTGAGGCTCGACGAAGTCACGTCCACAAAAACATACTTTATACAAAAGCCATGCTTTGGGTCAACAAATGATCATAGAAATGATCACCAGGATAGACGATCAAACAAATGATCCTATCATAAATAATCAACACAATGATCATTTAACAGCAACACTCAGCATGTCACATTACCAAATTGGGAATATATCGCTGATAACCTTCAACTACGTAACCTCTGAGCTCGTACGTCTCAGAGAAGGGTGTTAAGCTAAAAGAATAAATTCTCCGCCACCAACAGAAATATATTTGAAAGAAATCGGCTTTATATCTCAATTTGTAATGTCAGACATACAATCCATACAAGTCTGTTCCGGGCTCGAACAGAACCGAAGGCACTTAAAAAGAAGTCCTTGCAATCCGGATATCCACAATCCTGATCGGATTTCCCATCGCATATGGAGAACTCAATACCGGAGCAACTCTGTGTAGAGTCAATCGACAGGTCATCCTATCGCTCTCGCAAATACCGGGTCTTCAACACCGATCTTCAATGCGATCCATTACGTCGTATCACTATTCGGAATGGGTAATCCGAATAACGAGCGCAATAATTTAAAAACAAGTGTGGCATTCAAATTCAGCAAATCACAACAAATACCCATTCAAAGGTAAATATTGATAGTCAGTTATTGAACTATCAATGGATATGCACACATCACTAGTTTCCAAATAATTTTCCAAATTATTTATTTTCCAAAATATCTTTACAAGATATATTATTTTCAATACTTCAAAAATAAATCAATATTTATTTTTAAACAAATTCTCCTTTTCATTCATAAATTCCATAGTGAATTTATATTCCAAAATATCCATGCATATACGATTTCAATTATTCACTTCAATTTATCTTCAACAAGATAAATTCTCAAAATGTTCACTTTATATTGGAAAAAATTTCCATACTTATTTAATAAGTAATTCACAAATCCATTTATTTTCAACACTTGGAAAATATTCAATATACTTAAATCGAAATTAAGTATATATTTCATTCTTTAAGGAAATCATTCTTTTAAACATATTTATTTGGGCCAAAACGGATGTTACGTAAAACATCGTTACGATGTCCCAAAATCACTAGTATAGGGATTCAAAGTTTAAATAGATATATAAATCCCAATACTATACAAAACATTTCCTTCCGGAAATCATTTACTATAACAACAGTGTTATAGTCCACCATTCCCTTTTATTTCTCGAAAAAGTCTATTTCAACAATAAATGTTGAAATCTATGGTTTCGAATCTCAACACATTTAAAACATCGTTAGATCGTTTTAATTCTATTTAAAACATCACATTCAAAACAATTTCTTTAACACATTATTCACTATTCAAAAACGTGAATATACTACGCTAACAAATTTCATCACTTCTATTCATTTTATCTCAAAGGATCATTCACAGTCAAAAATGTGAATATAACTTCATTAATAAGTTTCAACAATTTACTTATCAAAATAAGTCGTTTGCGAATTTATAAAACAACGTTTATAAATTCCTTTTATAACCTATTCAATTCATAATTCAATTATAAACCAAAGGTCTATATTTTAAGTTAAACACTTAAAATTTATTTGTTTACTAAATCGTTCCTTTAAACTTCATAATTATAAATCTTATAACTTATAAGATTCGTTTATTTAGCCAAATATATTCTTTAATAACTTCACAAAATTTATAAATCTTACTATTTATAAATTTCATTCATAACTTCACCATTTATAATTATATAATTTCCATTCACTTATGCAATCCATTTTCACTTCATTCAAACACTTATAAAAACTCGTTTTATAATTCAAATATTTTCATTTATAAATTATCAATTTATAAATCTTTTATATAAATCAATTTATAATATTATTTCAAAACGTCTTCAAAGTCCTTTATAATTTCATCATTTTTGATTTATAAAATAATCAAATTTTATAAATCCTATATTTAAACTTTTTACAATAAATTCATAGATCCAATTTAAACTATTTTATAAAATCATTAATCCATATTTCTCAAAAAACAACTTTAACCGTATTTCTCAAAAATCATAATTTTTATAACATTAAAAATTATACGTTTGTTTATTTAAAATGGATAAATTCCGAAAAATATTTTATAAACGTATACTTTCAAAAATCTCTTTAAAATCCATTTTAAAATTCCAAAATTTGGTCCAATGATGCTACACACCAAATAGTCAATCACGACAACAACGATATCATATATCGATATGATAATCCATCAAATATCAAAATATCTGAAATCAAATAAAAACTGTTGAGGAATCCAGTTGGATCCCTCCAACCTGCTTTCCTGCATCCACAAACATTAGCACAATACCAATTTCCGCTCCAGTACGGAATTATCGCGGTATATGGGATTTAAAATATTATCCGCTTAATAGACGGCGCAATAGGGTCTCATCCGCTAAAAATGCGGGAAATCAACAACTGCAATATATACATATGCCAATATATATATATTGCTATTATATATAATACCAATTTCACTGTTTATGAAATATTCGCGGTATATGTTTTTAATAAATGACATCCGCTTACTAACGGCGCATAATGTCTATTTTAACAATCAATAGATAACAATCATCATTCAAACATGCATTCAAATATTTTAAATCTAACTATTTAAAATAAAATCGAAACTGATTCGATTGAGTGAGAAGTTCTCACCTTGATTTCAATTTCGTTTTAGCGATTTATTTCGAATAAAATTAAACGGACGTTTAGTTTTACCCAAAATTCTCACTAACTCCAAACGACTCCAATCCAATTCCATCGCGTAGTGCTCGTCCATACGATTCCAACGCAACTGGTTTCGCGCGTTTTCGACCTCGTATGAAAAAGTTATGCATTTTCAAAGTTTTACACGAATTTATATACATAAATTTATAACATAATTTATAATTTTAAACCCTCAACTATCATAGCCGTAGATCACAAGCTCCCTTTCATCAGAACCGTGCATGCCCCTTCTCCCTCTCGTTCCATCTACAGACATTCAATATGCATAAGAACCCATTTCTTCAAATTTAGGTTTTGATTTTTCAACTTCCTTGCTCGATAGAAATTTGATCAGGAACTTGCATTTTGAAGCCCCCAACATGCTCAAACTTCGGCCACCCCCACGTGGAGCTCGGCCACCATATGAGGCTCGAATTGCGTGATGAACGGCCTGACTTCAAGGCGATTTTGCCGACGATCCACTCAAGCAAACCCGATCATCACCGTTTGATATTATAGAGCTCTTCGTGCTCTTCGATTTACTAGTTGAGAGTTTGTTGAATCGTTGAGTGGATGAAGAGATAAGAGGAGGAGAAGTCTGTTGTTTTTTTCGGCCATTGATGGCTAAGGTGGCGGCTGTGCATAAATTAGGGTTAGGTTTATATTATTATTTTTTAGTTGTGATGGTGGCTATTTATAGAGAATTCTTGAACACTATTCATCCGGGATTTCCAAACTACGATTTACGCGCAGTGACCGACGTTCCTAGGGTTTATCCCGCGTTCCAGACACAATGGAATAGGTTTCGAAAGCTAATTCGGTCATCTGTGCAAGATATAGCAACAAACGATCAATTTGAATTAAACCGATTTAAACGATTTTCTAGGCGTTTTAATTTGTACCGGACAAACGGTAAATCCGATTGACACGAAATTTGAAACCTTACAATAATATCACATTACGGATCCGATGAAACTGGTTTCGTCGAAATCCGAGACTTTTTGAAAAATGGCTATTTTAACTCGCCAAATTAATATTAAAAATAATTCGATGCGTTTCGAGCTGTCACGATCAAACAATAACTCCGATTGCTACGAAAATTGAAATCCGGTAATAACTAACTATTACGGATCCAATGGAACTAGTTTCGTTCAATTCTGAGACTGTTCAAAAATTGACTATTTTCACTAGTCGATTTTAATATTAAAATATTCAATTTTCAAAAATTAACTTTTAATTCGATTTTAAAAGTTCTAAAATATCGTTCTAACTTCAACATGATAAAATAAAATTTTACAAATCATTTTCAATCATATTTAACCCAATTTTTAATTATTTCCATAATTTAACATTTTAAATTATCGATTTAATTATTCAATTAAATCCAATAATTCGAATAAAAATTTATTTGACTTATAAATTCACTTCTTAATATTTAAAATTAATTAACTATTCAAATTTTAAATAATAAAAATTCTAGGTCGTTACAAATATTCTACAAATTCTCATCGAAATTAAAGTTGTGCAACTTGTAATAACCAAGGAACAAGAGAAGCAAAGCAGAATTCATTGCAATTTGCCAAAATATTGATTGGATTATCCTACGAATCCAATAGATATTCAAGATGAGTATGTAAATTTGGCTATTCAAAACCCCATTCAAGGCAACAACAATGAGGAAGAAGAAGAAAAGAAGAAGAGGACGAACACATGGAAGAAGATGACGAAGTTCGATGCGTCGGAGAAGTATGTTTCATTCGAGAAGGAAATCTTGTCAAACAAAAAAGGCAACTTTTTCCTTCATTATCCTCACTGCCCTATTAACAAATTCCTGATCATTAGGAATCACGTTAGGATAGTAGTTAATTTGCTTTGATTGTTTTAATGTGTGGTATGTATATTTTATTTGATTTGATAGTTCTACTTTGTACATATATGGATAGTTTAGGGTTTGATTGGATTATGATTACGTTGTGTTATGATGTTGAATGAATATATAGTTTGTTATGGTTACCAATAACAATTTGAGTTACTACTCATCATTTCTTATATATAATTCTTATCGTTATTACTATTATATCTTAGTTTGGGGGAGTTATGGTTTTAGTTCATTATTTTATCGATGACAAAAGGGGAGAAAGATATAAAATCTAGGCATAGACTAAGGGGGATTTTTGTAACTCAGAGAGGGTTATAATATATTTAATATACAAAGTTTTCATCATCAAAAAGGGAGAGATTTTTAGTACGTTGGTTTTGATGATAAAAACTATAGAACATTTATAAAAAATAGATTCTAATGTTTTATTAAGATATATATAGTACACAGTGCGAGATATTATGCAGGTATTGATTAAGAAAACTGTATAGTATCAAGATGCTGATATCAAGAGTAGATTCAAGATGCTGATATAAAGTTTCAAGGGTTCAAGAATGAATACTCATGAGTATTGAAGAGTTCAAGAATTAAAGATGCTCCAAATAATTTATAGAGTCATAGAATTTTTGTTAAAACCTTGATAGCACTTTCCTGATCTCTCTTACCTTCTCTAATTTTGTTTTAAATTGTTTTTAAAATATTCTAATTTTAAAAAAATTCCATAATGATTTTCAAATATATTATATTTGTAAATAATATTGTTTTAGTGTTTTTAAGTACATATACATATTAAATTATTGTTTATATTTTAATAATTTACAACTATGTTGATTATATATATTTTTTAAATTATATTAAATATTCTTATTAAATCTTTCAAAATTATTTAACAAAGTCTTATTATGTTTTAGCATGATTAGAATATGTATAAAATATGTTTAAATGTTTACACAAAGTTTCAAAATATTTTACAAAACTTCATATTTTAAAAACAACTTTTATTAAGTAATTTTTCAAAATACAAAGGGATACGTTGACATATCCTCTGCAAGTATGTTGACATACTGACCGTATTTTTCAAAATTCAAATTTGGATGAAAGTTTCATCATATCTCTTCACGAATGGACATGATCATTATTTCCTGATATATACCAGTCTTCCAAATGAATTTTTATTAATTACTTTCTTATTTTTCACTCCTCTCTTCACTCTCTTGATTTCTAAAGCAATTTCTATTAAAACTCTTTTGAAATTCAACCAGAATCAAATTCAATCACTACTAGTTTGATTCTCTTTCATATACTCTTTGATTTTTCTCATATCTCTTAAGATCAAGTGCGATTCAAAAGTTATAGGATCAATTGTAATCAAGATTGAAGATCTGAGTCTGTAAACTATATCAAATCGTATTCTTATATTATGTGGTATGCTTGGTATACCTAAAAACCAAGTAGGTGTGATTGTAGCCTAATTAAATCAATTGGTTGTGTTTAGTAGCTCGTAAATCTAGTGGTTGTCTTGTGGGATGGAAATCAAGTGGCTCTACCCAGAGGCAGCGATTCTTGAGGTTGTGTCTCGTTGCCTTGAAATCAAGATTTTATTTGCATTTACTAGTTGAAAGAAACCCATACAAGGAATTGTACGGGACTAGATGTAGGGTAACTCCGAACCAGTATAAAATCCTGGTGTGTTCTTTCCTTTTTTATTTTTACTATATTTAGCCTTATCTTTACTTTCATTTTGTGATTGTTTCTGTGATCGATAATTCCATTATTCCAAGTAAAATTTTAATGAATTTGAATAATATTCATAGAATCTATTAAACACTATTCACCTCCTCTTGTTAATTTAGCCTTTAAGATCCCTATTCTGCTGACTTACGGTATTCAACATGCTCTTTGTTTTGATACCGTTGGGATTTCCCTGTAAAAATCTATCCCTTAGTTTGTTACAAGAAATAATAATTGGATTTAACGAACTAAAAGATGGATTATTTTAGGCTTCAGAGAGATTTCTAATGTCAGATGAAGACTAAAAGGTCTGTGATGAACCACCTTTATTACTCCTAGGAACAACACTTAACACACCTTCGATGTTCGTGTGTCGTTGCCCAAGCATTGGAAAGATGAATCATCATGGTTGAAAGAAACTCATTATAGAAAATCTCACAACAAAACTGTTAAATAAAACATAAAAACAAATAGTTCCTTAGCATTGAGTTATCAGAGTTACACAAAAGTACTACAAATCAGTTTAGGAAGTTATAACATCCTGCTTTTACAAATGGTGAAACAAAATACATTTAGATGAACTAGATAATACAGTGGAATAGATAACTAAGAAGATGAAAAGCCTCCTGCTTGGATGCTATTTTCAAAAGAGCCTAACAAAGTCCTACTACTCTCAAACTACTCAAATAAAAATGAGTACCTGAGAGTTTATGGAAACAAACAACTTGGGTCAGACGATATGTCTGGCGTGATTAAAACTTTAAACAAAGGTATGTAATTGAGAACAAACTTGTGAGACCACGCCGTTGAACATGAAACGGGTTCACTCTCACATAAGTCAATATCCAAATGTAAAGAATGGATAAATATTTAAACACCCCGAAGATTAGTTGACTCTTTCCTGTGTAAATAAGGAGATAAATTTAACGGTTTGAATCAAATAAGAAAAGGAAAATCTCCAACAAATGACTAGATATGTACACCACCCTTGGAGTATACCTCTAGTAATATACTCCTAAGAAGCTAAAATACTCCATGGCATTTTTCGAAAACCTATAAGCCGGACCCCACCAAACCTTACCGAGTATCCGAATATTTCACATCTAATAGCGCTACCGAATCCAATCTAGATGAGAAGTGAAAGTATCCTAATGGGAGCAACCCTACATAGCTTGGCCTCCTCTCGCGCTTTGGTTTTAGTCATTTCTGGAAAAGGATATCAAAGCTCAATGGAGCAAAAAATCATCTTAGAATGACAATAATAAAGAAGCTGATGCAACTGACAACTGAGAAACTAACTATCGAGGATCTTAAATGATCATATATGAAAATTAAATCTTGTATACCTACCACCACTCATCGAACTCAAACCTGTTAGTTCTTGGTTAACAGTAATGTTAGCAAGAAATATTGTCAACACTCCAAAGCTGAGTTATGGAATAAGATTTATCCCTTGAGTAGATGGAAAGGAGTGGGAAGGGTCCATCTTCCTTGAATTTCCTTTCGCATTGATTGCTGATGTACAAAGTTGTTCAAAATGGCCTTTTGACTCAGTCGAAATGGTTGGCTCCTTCCTTTGTTATCCTTTCAATTCAGTTGAGACAGAATAGTATTTCCTATGAAAGCCAACCTTTCGAAACAGTTGAGATAACCTAGATGACATTTTATTTTATTGGATTTGACTTTATTGAAGGCCTTAGTTGTTGTGTGGCTAGGACATTATCCAAGAATCGGAGATAAAGGTTTCGACCTTGTCGAAAGCAAGGTTTTTTTAAGTGTTTAAGCTTGAATCAGAAATCTGGGTTGGGGTTTCAAAACTTTCGAATGCTCGAGGCTTAAATATCCAAGGTTGGGATTAGGAATCACAAGTTGGAATGACTTGGAATAAGGTTTTGTCCTTGTCGAAAGCTATACCTTTAGGCACCTTGTGTTAGTCAAAGGTTTTAGTGGGTTGAGGATTGGTTTCAACCTTGTCGAAAGCAGAAACTCAGGGGAAGGTAGCTTGGAACATTTGCCCGAAGTTATTTGAATATACTATGTTTCATCTATGTCACCAAGTACCCTTCGATGTAGGTGACACCTAGAATACAAAATCAAAATCGAAAAAAGATTTTAAAATAGTAAAGTAAACCAAAATATTTGGGACTTCCCTTTTTGTAAGCAAAAGATGATTTTATTACTTGAAATCCCAAAATCAATTTGGTAATTTGGGTTTCCAACACCTTTGATTAAGAAGATACGTTTTTTGAATGGAAAGAATCGGATCCCCAAAACTTGACTCCTCGAGTCTGATTTAAAGAAGTGGGTCAGCACCTTCCGACCCTAATGCTTTCAACTTGGTCGAAAGGTGGCTGCCAAATAATTGAAGTATGCTTCCACTGTTGAATATGCGCTCATATGTTTTTGTTTGATGATAATAAACATATATATTCATTTAAATGTATTTGGTAATGTACTATTTTGTTTTTCATAGATTAAATAAATATTTGTTGAATAAAATAAATTACACAGAATTTGAATTCAAACAGAAATTTTATTCAAACAAATATTTATTACAATTTTGAATAGTATAAATTCAAGCTCTCACTATACATATACAATTTTGATTGTAATTACATCACAATTCAATTTACATAAATGCCTCACTACATATCACTCACACTCGTAGTTTATCTTCAATTTCATTCCAGTTAGAATCCAGCATCTGAGAAATCTGCAAAAATATCCACTAACGCAGTAAAATTGAAAAAAGAAATATTTTTGCAATATAAAATAAAATATGATTTTTGAAAATATGATTTGCCTCAGTTATTTGGGTTGTTTGTCATCATTCACAATTGAATTCATCATACACGAACAATGTGACATGCACAGTGCATCACTGTACATGCCACAAGGCCATGCACATCAATATACACTTGATAATGCTACAGGGACAGGTGAGCACAGGTCAAACCCAAATGAAAAGCCGGGTTCAACTCACGTGCAATATATTTAAAATCACGACACGAGCACAAGGTCAAACCCGAGTTTTGAAACTGGATTCAACGCAAGTGAAATTTCAAAAATCAACATGAATGAATGCAACTTGACCATCAAGATTCAGTGCACAAGACAACAAGTTCACCTAGTCAATGTAACACAGTGGCAACCACAAAGTGCAGACAAATGCACAATTCAAATCAACACAGCAACAAACACAAGTAAATGAGACAACAGTATGCAAGTGCAGACAATCAATACACTGTATATACAACAGGGAGCATGGTACAATGCAAACTGCAATATCCACAACAAACAACTCAGTGAAGCCCAAGTATACAACTACAATGTCATGACCAAAGCAAAATTAGAGAGGAGTATCAGTGTACACAACATCAAGTTCAAATAACGAATAGTGAATCAAGACAGGGCCGAGCAACTGATATATGGTGATGCAGTCAACAACTACTCAAAGCAACAGTGTAGTGCAACTACACAACTATAGCTACATGAAGTAAACAACATGAATGTCACAAGCATGAACACAGGAAAACATGCATGCAACATGGACTATAACAAACAAACGAATGCAACAAGCATGAATCAAGTTCAGTGTGGCAATGCACCAACCAGAGACTCAGTGCAACAGTTCAACATGACCAAAAGACCATGATGCAAGCAATGACCAGGTCAAGTTACAACAGAGAATCAAGTCAGTAAATAGTTCAGTGTGACAAAATGAATGCATAAATGACCACTCAAACCAAAGTATAGTGAAGCAACTCAACAGCAATGCATGCAACAGGACTAAGGCGACAATGTGCACAGGTCAGAGACAATACAGCATGTACAAGGATCAATGAAGAGAGGTCAACAACAAGTGCGACAGAGAATAGCAACATGCAAATAAAACCAACAAAATACACAAACAAGACCAGAACAATCATGCCAAAAGTAGGGTTACAGCATCAAGGCGGTCGAGGCTAAAATCAAACAAGGCAAGAGACGAAGCTCACAGGGATGAAAACAGTGATGGCCGAAGTAATGCAGAGTCATGGATTGGTATACACGAAATCAAGTATGTATGAAAATGGAAATTGCCGAAAATAGGAAAGTCAAACAAATCAAAACAGGAAAGTTTTCTTTTCGTATGACTGAAGAAAAATCGAACGTTCCATAATCAAAGCCGTGCGCATCAGGCAATCGAAATTTAGGAAAGTATTGAGTTGATTAGGGTCTCAGAATCCATATAAATATTCACCAACCAAATTCATCATCGGCATCGAGTTCGAGTACGAAAATGATAAAAGCACAAAAAGGGAAATTACATACTGAAGCAACAGTGAACTCGATCGTCTCGAAGCAACCAAGTCCAAATTTCATAAAACGATCAACAAAGAAGCAGCTGCGAACGAGCGCGAGCAAGAGCTACAAAAACCAGAGAATTGAATTTGATGAAAGCTCTAATTTTCGCAAAAGAACAAAAGCCCTAATTTCAGAAAGAAGAGAGAGGCCGCCATTTTCTTTACAGAAAGAGGAACGGGCAAAAGAATGGGCCAGCCTTGTTTTACAAAGGGGATTTAGTTTATTTAATTAGGGTTTATTTTAAGGGGGGTTTTTGTTTAATTTGTTTTTAAGTTTGTTTGAAATTTTCTTTTAAAAGTTCAAGTCTTGGTAAATCACTAGCTAGGTTGTAGGTAGTGTCAAATTGTCTAGTTAGAATTAGTTCAGTGAGCAGGGTGTGCGAGTTTGCAAAACTCTATAGGCGGGAGCAGGGTTTGCGAGTTTGCAAAACTCTATAGGCGGGAGCAGGGGTTGCGAGTCTATTAGAGTGTTTGTAAGCGGAAGCAGGGTTTGCGAGTCTGTTAGAGTGTTTGTAGGCGAGAGACTGTTCAATTCTAATAGAAATCTGGGAATGCAGCAGTAGGCAGGGGTTGCCGAAGCTGGGTAAAATTTGTGTGTGATTTACTTTTCAGCATATTTATTTCTCTGCAGTTTGTTTTTGTTTAATTCGAGAAAATTTGCTATAACCCTATTCACCCCCCCTCTAGGGTTAATCTAGATCCTACAAGTAGTATCAGAGCACGGTATTTTTCTTTAACTCTAGAGTCATGAATCCACCAAATAATTCTTTTTCTGAGGGGCAATCTATTGTTAGGCCACCCATGTTTAATGGGAATGATTATGCTTATTGGAAAGTTAGGATGGGTATTTATCTTAGTTCTGTTGATTATGATGTTTGGGACATTATTGAAACTGGCTATAAATCTCCCACTATAACTGTTGGTGATACTGAGATTCCTAAACCTAAGGATAGGTGGAATGCTAACGATAAGAATTTAAAAGCTGCAAATGATAAAGCCATGAATGCTCTGATCTGTGCTCTTGATAACACTGAATTTAATAGAATTTCTTATTGTAAAAATGTATAGGAAATCTGGAATACTTTCGATGCAATATATGGTGCAAAAGTCAACAGCAATGAGAAATCCGCCACAACCAACTCAGTTGAAGAAAAGTGCTTAACATGATTGGTAAAAAGCAGTTGTGAAGAGGATGATGATGATGGAGCAGCTGAGCTGGCGTTAATAAAGAAATTCAAAAGGTGGAACCACAAATATGGAAATCCAACTCTAAATCAAAAATTAAAAAGCAGAATAATCAAAGCACTAGACAACTCGGAAGAACACGGGATCATTTGCAACAAACCCGGTGATATCAAGCCCAATTGTCATCGATTTCAACGCGATTTTGAAAAGAAATCAAAACGGAGAAATACTATAGTCACGTGGAATACAAGTGATGAAGATAATCAAAGTTCTAGCAGTAAGAGTGAGAAAGCAGATATGTGCCATCATGGAAATATTACTGATAGCAACGATGACGAGCCAAAGCGAGGTATCAAAACTTACTCACTCTGAATTACTTATTTATTTCCACGAAGTAAATGGCTGTTTTAAACGACTTAGGGAGAAGTATGCCAAACTTGAATCACAAAAAGACACTTTGATAGAATTAAATGAACAACTTGACCAATTAGTTAAAACCTATCAAAGTAGGATCCCTAAGTGTGATAAGTGTCCAACATTTGAAGAAGAAATTAAAAAATCAGAAATAAAAATGAAATCGCTTGAAAATGAAATTCTGATTTTGAAAGAAAGTGAAAATACTAGGAGAGATAATTCTATTAAAAAGTGCACACAATTGTTAAACGAAAATGAATCTCTGAAAATACAAGTCCAACAATTGTCAACGACTTTAGATAAATTTTCAAAAAGTGAAAAATCGTTGAATATGCTATTAGGAAAGCAAACTGTTAATACGGTTAGACAAGGACTTGGATATAATAAATCGAAAATTGTTGAATGCAATATTAATCAAGTTAATACTATGTGCACAATTTGTAGAAAATATGGACACAATCACAATAATTGTTGGTATAGACCGAAACATGTGAAAACTATACCAATTTGGGTTCCAAAAGGCACAAATATAAAATCTCTCAAAGTAAAACAAATTTGGGTGCCGAAGGGAGCAATTATAAATAGTTTTGGGTCTCCACAAAATTATTTTTCAAAATATTCTGCCACTAACAACCATGGACCTATAAAAACAAATAGGTCACATAAATCTTTTTCCGTGTAGGTGTGGTGGCAGGCTAAGGAACAACAATAGTGCTACTTGGATTCTGGCTGTTCCAAAAGCACACCGAGCAACAAAGCAAAGTTCCTTAGCCTAGTATAAAGGTGGCAGAATCACAATAGACAACAACAAAAAGATATCGTAAAGGTAAAACAGGTAATGGTATGTTTTGAACGATATATTAAATGTGATAATCTGCACCTTATTCTGAATTAAATCAGCCAATAATGAGATGATGAAAAGACGATGATTCTGACTTATTCAACATAGTTGGCGAAATTATATTCTTATGCCAAAACACTATAAAATTCTCTAGATTCCTAGATTTACTTCATATATATTAGTTTGGATTAAAAATAGTGTTTTGTTGGATGATAATATTTTTGGTTATAATACGGCTAACTCTATATTCACGGTTTTCTGATTATTTACACGGCTTCAATCCAAATTCAAGAGAATGCCATTTAAAATGTTGTTTGATTTTTTATGCACACTTCATGGTCTGGTTTATCAAATTTAATTAGTGATACTTTGGAGTGAAAGAGAAATTCAAATGCAGATTACACTAGTAATCTAGTTGATAGAAAAATTACTAGTTGAACGTGATTCTTGAGACATTTAGTAACTGCATCGTTTTTCAAAGAAAAAAATCTGCATATTTTTCATTACAAATAATTTTCAAATAGCAGAAGTTTTTTTTTCTCATATAACTCCTTCAAGAAAATCATTTTTTTGACCATATTTTCATATTAGTCATTTTTATTTGATTTTAAATGACAAATTTTGACTAATACGACTCCCTACTAATTATCCAAAAGATAAATAGTGATTGAAATGGTGATAAGTGTTGATATTTAACATACATTACTCAAGAGAGTATATTTGGAAAATTTCTTTAGTAATTCAAACAAGATTTATAAAACTTTTTGTTGGGTAAAAATTCCATAACCATTTCTATATCTATCATATTTCTATCGACCATTGTTTATCAAAATTTAAATATAGTTGGTCGATATATGGTACTATAATTAGGGATCATTTGTTTTTCATTTCATATTTTTTTTGTAAAAATAAATAAATATCCAAAGTATTCACTCTCATTTAAAAGTCCTCACGGTTATGCATGGGCGAATTACTTGGATTTTTGATTATGTGCTTCAATGCTCATTTAAAAGTCCTTACGGTTATGCATGTATGGAACGCATATCAAAATTAATTGATTAAATAGACAAGTTGATTCTAATCCCATTTAAAAGTCATCACGGTCATGCGTGGTTAAAAGTTACTTGATTTCATTTTTAAAATTAAATTGGAGTACTACTAATCTCATTTAAAAGTCCTAACGGTTATGCATGATTAGTAGATATTCAAATTCCTGATACAAATGTGCCACAAGTTGATACAATTGTATGATTTTATATTATAACATCATTTCCATTCTTTCTAAAAGTGGAATATGCGCCTAACAAGGGTAGTTATGATTTTTGTTTGATTTTTATTGAAGTTTAATATTTATATTCAATTTGAGTTTAATGTTGGATTAATATTGATCACTTTATCTCTATTTTCTCTAACACTATTATTCTTTTGCTGATAACAAAAGGGGGAGAGAAAAGTTAAGATTTTGTCAAATAAAATCAAGCAAAGGTCAAATAATTTTCCATTTGCATCTAGGCTCATTTATATATTTCTATTTGTATGCATATATGTAGGGGGAGCATCATGTAGAGAGGAAGCATTTAAATAGGGGGAGCAATTAGAGTATATCATTGATCATATACATTTAACACAATCAAAATCTTAAATATATGTTTGTTATCATCAAAAGGGGGAGATTGTTGAATATGCACTTACTTGTTTTTGTTTGATGATAATAAACATATATATTCATTTAAATGTATTTGGTAATGTACTATTTTGTTTTTCATAGATTAAATAAATATTTGTTGAATAAAATAAATTACACAGAATTTGAATTCAAACAAAAATTTCATTCAAACAAATATTTATTACAATTTTGAGTAGTACAAATTCAAGCTCTCACTATACATATACAATTTTGATTGTAATTACATCACAATTCAATTTACATAAATGGCTCACTACATATCACTCACACTCGTAGTTTATCTTCAATTTCATTCCACTTAGAATCCAGCATCTGAGAAATCTGCAAAAATATTCACTAACGCAGTAAAATTGAAAAAAGAAATATTTTTGCAATACAAAATAAAATATGATTTTTGAAAATATGATTTGCCTTAGTTATTTGGGTTGTTCGTCATCATTCAAAATTAAATTCATCATACACGAACAATGTGACATGCACAGTGCATCACTGTACATGCCACAAGGCCATGCACATCAATATACACTTGATAATGCTACAGGGACAGGTGAGCACAGGTCAAACCCAAATGAAAAGCCGGGTTCAACTCACGTGTAATATATTTAAAATCACGACACGAGCACAAGGTCAAACCCGAGTTTTGAAACTGGATTCAACGCAAGTGAAATTTCAAAAATCAACATGAATGAATGCAACTTGACCATCAAGATTCAGTGAACAAGACAAGTTCAGCTACTCAATGCAACACAGTGGCAACCACAAAGTGTAGAAAAATGCACAATTCAAATCAATAAAGCAACAAACACAAGTAAATGAGACAGCAGTATGCAAGTGCAGACAATCAATACACTGTATATACAACAGGGAGCATGGTACAATGCCAACTGCAATATCCACAACAAACAACTCAGTGAAGCCCAAGTACACAACTACAGTGTCCTGACCAAAGCAAAATCAGAGAGGAGTATCAGTGTACACAACATCAAGTTCAAATAACAAACAGTGAATCAAGACAGGGTCGAGCAATTGATATATGGTGATGCAGTCAACAACTACTCAAAGCAACAGTGCAGTGCAACTACACAACTACAACTACATGAAGCAAACAACGTGAATGTTCACAAGCATGAACACAGGAAAACATGCATGCAACATGGACTGCAACAAACAAATGAATGCAACAAGCATGAATCAAGTTCAGTGTGGCAATGCACAAACCAGAGACTCAGTGCAACAGTTCAACATGACCAAAAGACCAGTGATGCAAGCAATGACCAGGTCCAGTTACAACAGAGAATCAAGTCAGTAAATAGTTCAGTGTGACAAAATTAATGCATATATGACCACTCAAACCAAAGTATAGTGAAGCAACTCAACAACAATGCATGCAACAGGACTAAGGCGACAATGTGCACAGGTCAGAGACAATACAACATGCACAAGGATCAATGAAGAGAGGTGAACAACAAGTGCAACAGAGAATAGCAACATGCAAATAAAACCAACAAAATACACAAACAAGACCAGAACAATCATGCCAAAAGTAGGATTACAGCATTAAGGCGGTCAAGGCTAAAATCAAACAAGGCCAGAGACGAAGCTCACAGGGATGAAAACAGTGATGGCCGAAGTAATGCAGATTCATGGATTGGTATACACGAAATAAAGTATGTATGAAAATGGAAATTGCCGAAAATAGGAAAGTCAAACAAATCAAAACAGGAAATTTTCTTTTCGTATGACTGAAGAAAAATCGAACGTTCCATAATCAAAGCCGTGCACATCAGGCAATCGAAATTTAGGAAAGTATCGAATTGATTAGGGTCTCAGAATCCATATAAATATCCACCCAACAAATTCATCATCGACATCGAGTTCGGGTACGAAAATAATAAAAGCACAAAAAGGGAAATTACATACCGAAGCAACAGTGAACTCGATCGTCTCGAAGCAACCAAGTCCAAATTTCATAAAAGGATCAACAAAGGAGCAGCTGCGAACGAGCGCGAGCAAGAGCAACACAAACCAGAGAATTGAATTTGAAGAAAGCTCTAATTTTCGCAAAAGAACAAAAGCCCTAATTTCAGAAAGAAGAGAGAGGCCGCCATTTTCTTCATAGAAAGAGGAACGGGCAAAAGAATGGGCCGGCCTTGTTTTACAAAAGGGATTTAGTTTATTTAATTAGGGTTTATTTTAAAGGGGGTTTTTGTTTAATTTGTTTCTAAGTTTGTTTTAAATTTTCTTTTAAAAGTTCAAGTCTTGGTAAATCACCACCTCGGTTGTAGGTAGTGTCAGATTGTCTAGTTAGAATTAGGTTAGTGAGCAGGGTGTGCGAGTTTGCAAAACTCTATAGGCGGGAGCTATAGGATCTAGATTAACCCTAGAGTGGGGGGTGAATAGGGTTATAGCAAATTTTCTCAATTTAAACACAGAAACAAACTGCAAAAATAAATATGCTGAAAAGTAAATCACACACAAAATTTACCCAGCTTCGGCAACCCCTACCTACTACTGCATTCCCAGATTTCTATTAGAATTAAACAGTCTCCCGCTTACAAACACTCTAACAGACTCGCAAACCCTGCTCCCGCTTACAAACACTCTAATAGACTCGCAACCTCTGCTTCCGCCTATAGAGTTTTGCAAACTCGCAAACCCTTGCTCCCGCCTATAGAGTTTTGCAAACTCGCACACCCTGCTTACTGAACTAATTCTAACTAGACAATCTGACACTACCTACAACCTAGGTGGTGATTTACCAATACTTTGACTCTAAAAGTAAAAACAACAAAGAAAAAACAATTAAACCCAAAACCCTAATAGCCAAAAGCCTTTCAAATATAACCGTCCCAAAGTATTATCACTCAAGAAAAAAAACGCGGCCCTGTTATTTTCTTTTGTCAATGTCGGCTCTCTATTCTTGTTCGTTCCTCTTCAACAATTAGGGTTTTGTGTTATCGATCCAAATTGGGGCTTTCTTCAAATTCGATTCTCTGGTGTTGCTCTTGCTCGCGGCTTCTCTGATGATCGATTCTCTGGTTTGTGTTGCGTGCGCTCGTTTGCAGCTGCTCCTTTGATCGAGTTCACTGTTGCTTCAGTATGTAATTTCCTATTTGTGCTTTTATGATTTCTCGTATTCAAACTCGATGCCGATGATGAATTTTTTGGTGTGGTATTTATATGAATTCCGAGACACTTGAATTTGTTCGTATTCATTCAACACTTTCCTAATTTTCCTTTTCCTGATATTTTTGCCTTGACGCGCACGGCTTTGATTTTGAAGCGTTCAATTTATTCTTGGTTGATACGGCAAAAACTTTCCTCTTTTACTTTGTGACTTTTTCAAAGATACGTTTTTGATTTTCGACAGTATGCATTGTTACATTGTTTCTCGGCATTGGCTTTTGTGATATTTGACTACCACGGGCTTGGTCTGCAATTTTAATCTCCTGTCATCTTCGACTTCACTGTGAATTACGACTTTGATTTTCTGGCCATCTTTGTGTTTCAGTGCTTGTTTGTTGTACATATGAACTTGGTCTCTCATTTGGTCTGCATACATAAGCTTTTATGCTGATTATTCATTTGCATACTACTGATTGATCTGACCTGAACTTGATTCACTTCATGTTGACATTTGCTCTGCTATTTACTGTTTGCATCACTGGACTTCTTGTTTAAAACTTGCTGTGTCACTGCATACATGTGAACTTGTGTATTTGGTCTGTACTGTCTGGTTGAAGTTCTGATCATTTGCTTACTTGGTGCATTTTGTCTGCACTTGCATTATTTGTAGTCTCTGGTATTCTAGTCGCTTCCCTGACCTTGTAGTTGTTCAATTGTCTTCTGTTCACCTGTAGTTGTATTCATGTACATTGCATTGCATGTATACTGCACTTGCTTGAGATACTGTGTTGTCTAGATGCATTCTGTTGTTCATTGCCTGGTCTCCGTTGCCTCTTTGTGCATGCACTTGCATACTGCTGCTTGTTGTTTGTGTACTTGAGTCAGTGCTGTCCACTTCATGTTATCTTGAGTATTGAACTGCTTCCTGTACTTATATCACTGTAGTCTTGGCTTTGGTTTTGCTTCATGTAGCTGTTGGTCTGAGTTTCTGGTTACTTGAATACAACAGCTTTCTTTTGTGTAGTTGGTCTTGTCTCCATGTATTCAATTCAATGCTGAGTTGTTTCTTTGACATTGAGACCTGTAGTTGTATACTTGTGTACATACTTTGTCTCTGATCTTTTGTTGCTCATCTGTTATGTCATTGCTGTCCTTTGAGTCAGTTTGTTAGTGGAGTTCTTCGAGTCAGTTTGCATTGTTGTACTGAGTCTTGACAGCATTTGCTTCTACACGCTTGTAGTTGTGTAGTTGCACTGCACTGTTGCCTTGAGTAGTTGTTGACTGCATCATTGTTGTCTCATTTACTTGTGGTCTTCATTCTGGTTGGCACTTGCATGCATTGCTGATTGCTTTGGGATTGAACTTGAACTTTGTACATCCACTTCAATGTTGAGTTATTTGACTTGTGTTTCTCACCATGTTCAAGTGCGTCTGGTCATGTGTTCATTCCTGAGTACTTTTCGACCTGCTGTTTGATATTGTGCTTGTGTACTCCATATATGCCCTTGTAGCTGGACTTTGTCTGGACAATTGTTTTATCACTTGAGTTGAATCTAGTTTCAAAACTCGGGTTTGACCTTGTGCTCGTGACGTGATTTTAAATATATTGCACGTGAGTTGAACCCGGCTTTTCATTTGGGTTTGACCTGTGCTCACCTGTCCCTGTAGCATTATCAAGTGTATATTGATGTGCACAGCCTTGTGGCATGTACAGTGATACACTGTGCATGTCACATTGTTTGTGTATGATGAATTCAAATGTAAATGATGACGAACAACCCAAATAACTGAGGCAAATCATATTTTCAAAAAATCATATTTCATTTTATATTGCAAAAATATTTCTTTTTCAATTTTACCGCGTTAGTGAATATTTTTGTAGATTTTTCAGATGCTGGATTATAACTGGAATGAAGTTGAAGATAAACTACGAGTGTGAGTGATATCTAGTGAGGACAACTGTAAATATGAAATGTGATGTAATTAGAATCAAAATTGTATATGCATAGTGAGAGCTTGAATTTGTACTATTCAAAATTGTAATAAATATTTGTTCGAATAAAATTTTTGTTTGAATTCAAATTCTGTGTAACTTATTCTGTTTGAATTCAAATTTTGTGTAATTTATTTTATTCGACAAATATTTATTTAATCTATAAAAAATAAAATAGTATATTAAAAAATACATTTAAACGAATATATATGTTTATTATCATCAAACAAAAATCATATAAGCGCATAGCGCATATTCAACAATCTCCCCCTTTTGATGATAACAAACATATATTTAAGATTTTGACTTGTGTTAAATGTATTTGATCAATGATATACCCTAATTGCTCCCCCTGTTTAAATGTTTCCTCTCTACATGATGCTCCCCCTACATATATGCATAGAAATATATAAATAAGCCTAGATGCAAATGGAAAATTATTTGACCTTTGCTTGATTCTATTTGACAAAATCTTAACTTTTCTCTCCCCCTTTTGTTATCAGCAAAAGAATAATAGTGTTAGGGAAAATAGAGATAAAGTGATCAATATTAATCCAACATTAAACTCAAATTGAATACAAATATTAAAATTCAATAAAAATCAAACAAAAATCATAACTACCCTTGTTAGGCGCATATTCCACTTTTAGAAAGAATGGAAATGATGTTCTAATATAAAATCATACAATTGTATCAACTTGTGGTACATTTATATCAGGAATTTGAATATCTACTAATCATGCATAACCGTTAGGAATTTTAAATGAGATTAGTAGTGTTCCAATTTAATTTTAAAAAATGAAATCAAGTATCTTCTAACCACGCATGACCGTGAGGACTTTTAAATGGGATTAGAATCAACTTGTCTATTTAATCAATTAATTTTGATATGCGTTTCATACATGCATAACCGTAAGTACTTTTAAATGAGCATGGAAGCACATAATCAAAAATCCAAGTAATTCACCCATGCATAACCGTGAGGACTTTTAAATGAGAGTGAATACTTTGGATATTTATTTATTTTTACAAAAAAAATGTGACATGAAAAACAAATGATTCCTGATTATAGTACCACATATCGGCAAACTATATTTAAGATTTGATAAACAATGGTCGATAGAAATATGATAAATATAGAAATGGTCATGGAATCTTTACCCAACAAAAAGTTTTATAACTCTTGTTTGAATTCCTAAAGAAATTTTTCAAATATACTTTCTTGAGTAATGTATGTTAAATATCAACACTTATCATCTTTTCAATCACTATTTATCTTTTTGATAATTAGTAGGGAATCGGATTAGTCAAAATTTGTCATTTAAAATCAAATAAAAATGACTAATTTGAAAATATGGTCAACAATGATTTTCTCGAAGGGGGATATATGAGAAAATTTTCTGCTATTTGAAAATTATTTAAAATGAAAAATATGCAGATATTTTCTTTGAAAAATGATGCAGTTACTAAAATGTCTCAAAAATCACGTTCAACTAGTAATTTTTCTATCAACTAGATTACCATTGTAATCTGCATCTGAATCTCTTTTTCACTTCAAAACATCACTAATTAAATTTGATAGACCAGACCATGAAGTGTGCATAGAAAAATTTCAAACTCAAATTTAACAACAATTTAAATGACATTCTTTGAATTTGAATTGAAGCCATGTAAATAATCAGAAAACCGTGAATATAGAGTTAGCCGGAAAAAATATTATCATCCAACAAAACACTATTTTTAATCCAAACTAATATATATGAAGTAATTCAAAGAATAGTGTTTTTGGCATAAATGTAATTGGCCAACTATGTCGAACAAGTCATAAAAAAAAAAACATCATCTTTACAACATCTCTATATTGGCTGATTTCATTCAGAATATGGTGCAGATTATCTCATTTAATTTATCGATCAAATAAATATACCTTCACCTGTTTTACCTTTACGATAATTTTTCATGGTTGCCCATTGTGATTCTGTCACCCGTATAATAGGCTAAGGGACTTTGCTTTGTCGCCCGTTGTGTTTCTGGAACAGCCAAATATCCAGAAAACACTGTTGTTGTTCCTTAGCCTGCCACCACACCTACACGGGAAAAGATTTATGTGACCTATTTGTTTTTATAGGTCCATGGTTGTTAGTGGCAGAAGATTTAGAAAAATAATTTTATGAAAACCCAAAACTGTTTATATATGTTCCTTTTGGCACCCAAATTTGTTAACTTTGAGAGATTTTATATTTGTGCCTTTTGGAACCCAAATTGGTATGGTTTTCACATGTTTGGGTCTATACCAACAATTATTGTGATCGTGTCCATATTTTCTACAAATTGTGCACATGGAATTTTCTTGATTAATATCGCTTTCAACATTTTCAGATTGATTATACCCAAGTCCTTGCCTAGCTGTATTAATAGTTTGCTTCCCTTATAGCAGATTCAACGATTTTTCACTTTTTGAAAATTTATCTAAAGTTATTGACAATTGTTGGACTTGTATTTTAGAGATTCATTTTCGTTCAATAATTGTGTGCACTTTTTGATAGAATTTTCTCTCCTAGTATTTTCGTTCTCTTTCAAAATCAGAATTTCATTTTCAAGTGATTTTATATTAATTTCTTATTTTTTAATTTCTTCTTCGAATGTTGGACACTTATCACACTTAGGGATCCTACTTTGATAGGTTTTAACTAATTGGTCAAGTTTTTCATTTAATTCTATCAAAGTGTCTTTTTGTGATTCAAGTTTGGCATAGTTCTCCCTAAGTCGTTTAAAACAGCCATTTACTTCGTGGAAATAAATAAGTAATTCAGAGTGAGTAAGTTTTGATACCTTGCTTGGCTCGTCATCGTTGCTATCAGTTAAATTTCCATGAAGGCACATATCTGCTTCTCACTCTTACCGCTAGAACTTTGATTATCTTCATCACTTGTATTCCATGTGACTATAGTATTTCTCCGTTTTGATTTCTTTTCAAAATCGAGTTGAAATCGGGGATAATTAGGCTTGATATCACCGGGTTTGTTGCAAATGATCCCGTGTTCTTCCGAGTTGTCTAGTGCTTTGATTATTCTGCTTTTTAATTTTTGATTTAGAGCAGGATTTCCATATTTGTGGTTCCACCTTTTGAATTTCTTTATTAACGCCAGCTCAGCTGCTCCATCATCATTATTCTCATCACAACTGCTTTTTACAAATCCTGTTAAGCACATTTCTTCAATTGAGTTGGTTGTGGAGGATTTCTCATTGCTGTTGACTTTTGCACCATGTATTGCATCGAAAGTATTCCAGATTTCCTGTGCATTTTTACAATGAGAAATTCTATTAAATTCAGTCTTATCAAGAGCACAGATCAGAACATTCATGGCTTTAGCATTTGTAGCTTTTAAATTCTTATCGTTAGCATCCCACCTATCCTTAGGTTTAGGAATCTTAGTATCACCAACAGTTATAGTGGGAGATTTATAGCCAGTTTCAATAATGTCCCAAACATCATAATCAATAGAACTAAGATAAATACCCATCCTAACTTTCTAATAAGCATAATCATTCCCATTAAACATGGGTGGCCTAGCAATAGATTGCCCCTCAGAAAAAGCATTATTTGGTGGATTCATGACTCTAGAGTTAAAGAAAAATACCGGGCTCCAATACCACTTGTAGGATCTAGATTAACCCTAGAGGGGGGTTGAATAGGGTTATAGCAAATTTTCTCGATTTAAACATAGAAACAAACTACAGAAATTAATATGCTGAAAAGTAAATCACACACAAAATTTACCCAGCTTCGGCAACCCCTGCCTACTGCTGCATTCCCAGATTTCTATTAGAATTAAACAGTCTCCCGCTTACAAACACTCTAACAGACTCGCAAACCCTACTCCCACTTACAAACACTCTAATAGACTCGCAACCCCTGCTCCCGCCTATAGAGTTTTGCAAACTTGCAAACCCTTGCTCCCTCCTATAGAGTTTTGCAAACTCGCACACCCTGCTCACTGAACTACTTCAAACTAGATAATCTGACACTACATACAACCTAGGTGGTGATTTACCAATACTTTGACTCGAAAAGTAAAAACAACAAATAAAAAACAATTAAACCCAAAACCCTAATAGCCAAAAGCCTTTAAAATATAACCGGCCCAAAGTATTTTCACTTAAGAAAAAAAACGCGTCCCTGTTATTTTCTTTTATCAATGTCGGCTCTCTATTCTTGTTCGTTCCTGAAACGACCCGAAAATTTCAATTCCGAAATTTCTAGATAGTTAGTGAAAAGAAGAAAAGAGAAAGAAGAAGAAACAGAAAACTCAACTCAGAATCTCACATTCGCAGCGGATAAAATATAATAGCAAATAATAACAGTTTACAAAAAGAACTGTATCAATACATTTACATTTTTATATATCAGAGTTACAACATTATCACAACACAGGACGGTTCTAAATCAACATGTCCTAGATATACAACTATATATCGCAGCGGGTACGCTCCATACGTTCCAGCCATTCAGCTCGCCTTCTGTGCTCCAGAACGTCCTTACCTGAAAATCTGTAATACTCGGTCTGACCCGAGCATTACATCAAAGTAACACCCGGGTCAGGCTGGAAACCAGCATGAGTAAACCCATCTAATATGGAATTCAAAAACATACAACTTATATAACCCGAGTAACATGTATCAATTTACAACTTCACAAGTTGTTATAGACATCACTTACATCATATCAATTTCTGAATACCAAAACTTAGATCAAAGGGTCCAATTCATTTAAATCATTTCATTCCAATCTATTAATTTATCATATCAATTTATAAAGAATCGAAGTGGATTCGGGTATTTACTAATACCCGACTCCGGTCTCTTCGAATCTAATGTCATCTTAACCCAAGTTATTCAAGTGAAATACAATTCTACTCTAATACAGGATGTCACAGTAATTCATCATCAATAGAAAACCACATCATCACAGTCTAAGTTTAAAATATCATATCACATAGCATTACGAACCACATATTAGGGATAATTATTAATCAAAGGCTCCCCATATCTTTCTATTTATCCCATAAATTAATTTCATAAATTAATTTGTTCTTAACCAAATACAGTAGTTAACCTTTAATTACCTCATTAATTAATTATTAACCATAATTATTAATTACCCTTGATTAATATAATCCAGTAATTAACTATCCTTAAATTACTTCATTTCAAAAATTAATTAACCATAATTAATTATCTCATTTAATTCCCTGATTAATTCCATAGGAATATAACTCAAATTACTTCCATCGTCAACATCTCTAATTACATCCAGTAATTCCATTAATTACTTCCTTAAGTAATTACACTTCCATTGATCACATTAAGTAATTATTCAACAATCATCAAGTGTTCAAATTAATTAAATTTAATTAATTAATCTAAACTAATCACATTTAACTCAATTAAGTAATTAATTCTTAATTACTTTCATTAAGTAATTAAACTTAAACAATTTCTCCATTGATTATTACCAATTAATTAATTCTAATTGATTATTTAAATTAATCATACTAATTAATTGTTAAATAATCTTAAGTTAATGACCATCATTAACCATTAACCATTCTTTAATTACTTCTCTTAAGTAATTAACTTTCATTAATCAATACTAATTTCAAATTAATCAATCTTGAATATCTAATTAATCGACCCTTAATCAATTAATTAATTAATTAAGTGTTTACTGTAACTTAATTAATTCCAAATTACTTGATTTATCAATCCTTAATTATTAATTAAAATCTAATTAATAATCCTTAATTACAAATTTAATTATTCCTAATTAATTAATCTTAGTCATTAATTAATTAGTTTAAACCTTTAATTGCCTATTAAACATTCAAATAGTTTAAATCATTTTAAATTTTAAAACTACCCTATATTTCAAAATGAAAATACATATTTAAATTTGAATTCAGATAAATCTTCAGATTTTAAACCTCCACTTATATTTTAAAACTTTATTTTAAAAATTCAACTTCTTAATCTTTTCAAAGTATTTAACCATTCAAGTTTAATGTCTTAATTTATTTTTTAATCTAATATTTAAAATTAAATTGAATTCTAGAACTTAAACTTGGATTTAAAATTTAGGTTAAACCTTTGCCTTCAACTTAAACTTCGGTTTGTAATTTTTTAACAAAACATTTAAATTTTACTTTTAACATAAAGTTGTTTAAAATAATTTAAATCTATAAAACTTCCTAAAATTCCAAACTAGATACAAAAGTTATTTGGATCCATTCCCAAAATTTGGTTTAAACTTTATTTTTTTTAAAAAAACTGTTTTAAAATCTGATTTAACAACAAACAGACAGGTTTCTAAAAAAACTGTAACCACTGCATATACCCGAGCCAACTCGAATCCTTCTTCGAGTCCTCCATCCATAAACTTCGAGCAACCCTTACACATTCTTCGAGTAACTCAAGTAACCCACTTCTGTTTCTACCCAGCTACCATCAGGTATCAAAAATGCATCGTGCACATGCACCGCGCCTACGATCATCACCACCCACCTTCGGTGGTCTCACTACATCGACGATCAACCCCACGTCCAATCACAACCATCAGATCACCCTTCCCCAGTTCAAAATCGAATTCGAGAATTATTCCAAAACCTAGAAACAACAGATCGCCCCAATTCCCAAACCTGTCATAGCCTTATCAACGTCGCTCCGACCATCTAAACGCTTGCGCCTCCGGTCACTCCATCGTCGACTCCTCCCCTTCCATTCCCCTAAGTTACGAAGCACTCGATCCACCGAGTAGGCCGAATCAATCAAAAACACTACCCCGACAATATTTAGGGTTCCATACAAGAAATCAACTCCACAGCCACCACGATGAAGCTCATCGCCACCCAGTATTTTTCCAAGCTCCACTGAACACTCCTCTACCCACTGGAAGAAACTCGACCTTCCAAAATCAATGAATTACCAGGAAAACTTAAATTCCTATTCTCAGTTCATCACAGAACTGTACCATTTCCACCTTCATAAAAATCTTGATATTAGTGTTAAAAATCATGATTAGGTTTATTTATTCAATTCATAATACTGGAACTACAAATCTCTCGGTTTGAATTTTAACTTTATTTAATATTCACTGACATCCTTTGTTTTACAGCGATACCAAAATTAGTTTACTTATATTGAGTGTTTTTTTTTAAAAAACGAAATTTATACTAATTCAAACATATTATTTTGTAAATCAAATCCTAGCAATAATTAGTTCCAGAGAAAATTGAATTCAAATGAATAAATAAAAAACAAGCAAATCTGGGTTTTTAAAACAGAGTAGTCACAGGATACCAACATGCATACTACAAATAATCATATCAGGTTCACCTATATACACATTCCATACTTATGCAACCAAATTTATTTTAAAGTTAAAAGTTGCTTGCCTGAACAAATGAGGACAGAGCCTTTAATTTGAAAACTGTTGTTTTTTTTAAAGCTTTTTTTTTAAACTTTCATTATCACAACTCAAAGCCATGCAACTAAAGAAGATCCGTGTACTCATCTTTAAAAACAGAGAGCCTTCACCCTAGTTGGGTCTGATTTCCAGATACTATACATATTTAAACATGTTTAAACTATTCCAGATCCTAATTCATGTTTTAAACAAGTTTAATTTGACTTAAATCTACGGCATATCTGAGATCAGAGAAGAAAATTTGAATTTTAAACAAAAATTTAAATCTGGACTAAGAAGAGAGATTTTCAACCAGACATGCATACTTTAGATCAGCCACACATATTCATGCAACTCATTATTCATCACAGAACACATATGCAATACCATTTATCTACTTAAACTTGTTAATAAATATTAACTCACCTATTTTTGAGGACAACAAAGGAGCAGATTTAATTGTATTTTGCAAAATCTAGAATTTCTTGATTAAGAACTGCTACTTGTTGAATCCTTATTGAATTAGCTTGAATTTGATGAGCTTCAAGTTCTAGATTGCCAAGATGATTCCAGTTTGAAATTTGATCCTGATTACTATTTTTAGTGCAGGCCTTAGTTTATGTTTTGAATCAGTGTTGAAATGCTCCCCTTCTTTTTCTTTTTTTTATCTCCTGCGTGATCTTTACTTCTAACCAGATCCAAGCTTAAAATAAAGAGAACTCTGCTTGCTATTTAGTTCCCTAGTTTGTATTTTTTTTATTTTTTTTTCAGTTTACAGTTTTATTTGGGAAGATAAAGAAATCTAAAGGTAAAGCCTGATTTTTTCTTTAATTCATCCTATCATGTAATTCAATCTTGAGAGAGAACAATATATGCCACTTGTTAATCTAACTCAACACTTGTTAATTCATGCCTTACTCGATTCACATTTGTCACAACTTGTATTTTCATGCCTAAACCCCTAGTTAAACTTTTATTTATTTATGAATTAAGGTTTAAACCCTTTTTTTTCATAATTTAAATCATGCCTTACAATTTTGAGTAAATAAATTTGCCATTTGTAGTTTGCAAGCTATACAAGGCTTATACTTGTCATGTGTTAAAATATTTACACTTGTGTTTTTGAATGCTTTTATTATTTTAAATATTATGAAAAATCTTTTTATTTTTAATTTATATTCGGTAAATACATTTTCTTAATTTATTCTTATCAAATCCTTATAAAGAAAATATAATATAACTACTTATCCACCATTTAAAGTCAAACACACATTATTATTAAATCCAATTTACTTTAAGATATTTATCTTTGGATTCCAATCTCAAAATTCAAATTTAAATTAAAATCTTATATATTTATTTTTAAACAAACAAATATCTAATTTGTTTGATTATTATAAGTATTCCCACTATATAATCATATTAGGGGGTTTCAAATAAATATTTATTATTAGATTTACTTATTCAATTTACAATTCAGTATTTCTATAAATTAACTCAATTATATTATCAATTACAAATGTCCAGAAATCCCGGGTTATTACATTCCTTCCCCCTTAGAATCTTTTCGTCCTCGAAAAGGAATGAAAGCAGAATTTATTAAATATTTAAAAACAAGTTAAAATATTCTTTGATCATTTTTCAAACACCCTTGAAATCTTTATAATACTGCCAAAATACTTTTATAACTCGATGTCTCAACCAGTCCATCCTTGATCACACAGAAATTCAGTTATACGTTGATCAGGCGTACGACTAAAAATCTATAAGTACTTAGTAGACCCGTTTTCAACACCCAGTGAAAATACTTGGAAAATAATTTTATTGAAAATATAGAAAACAGTTTTGAAAATAGAGGATATATCTTTGGTGAGAATGCTCTGGAAATCATCACCCCCATCCATGGTCACAGTTACAATCCAGGGTTACGTTGCCGTCGCAGCAAAAGTCCATGTAACTGCAGGCTCTCCGCGGCCTCTCGATTATGCCATGGAACCCACACAACAGATCACAGTTACATCCAGGGTTACGTTACCATCGCAGCAAAAGTCCATGTAACTGCAGGCTCTCAACGGCCTCTGATTTTCGCTGTCAAAATGAAACTTCTCCACTCAAACATAGGTCGCAGTCTGCCGATATAAAATCAAACGCAGACTGTTGGCTCTCAGCGGCACACACGACTTTCGCTATGTTATAATCTACTCATAATCCCCAGGAACTAGTTTCGTCTGGACTCCTCACATGATCAACTTTAGAACCCCCTTTGGGGCTCAAGGCCACACCACCCGGTGGTACTCCGGAGAAGTCCATTCCAAGGGAGTGCCTTTTTCCCCAGAGCATCATCAAAACATTTTATACTATAAATATAGTATCTTTAAATTATACACCTAGTATGATCTCATACAGAGCTCCTTTACACAAAATCGATTATTCCAAAATCGATAATTCTCAAACTAGGCTTTCCAAATTCAATATTGATTTTACCCAAAAATCAAAAGCCTTTCCAAACCATAGGTTCCCAAAACCATTTTCCAAAAATCCTCATAAGATCCTTTGTACATATATATGTACAGATATATATATAATTTTCAAAACTTTGGATCATTTCAAACTTGTATAAAACTCCTTTTATACTTCAAAGCACCTTCAAAAACCTTTTCTTCTGGCAATAGATTCAACAAGGGGAGTTTTATCTTATATAACACAGATATATAACTTTATTATTTAAAATCAAATATTCAAATTTGATTACTCTTTTCAATATCAATTTCATTCAAATCCGTACGATGTACACATACCATTCGTACGCCATACTAATCTGATTGCTCACTCGATCACACAATTTCACTTCCGAACTAGTTTCGTCCACCCGACTTCCTAGTGCGGACACAGATCTGGTTTCTTGATCAGAAACTGTCATTCTCCTTGCATAGTCATAACTATGATAGAGAATATCCAGTACCAATCAACAATCCATATCCAGGTTCGCCGTTGAAAATCGAGTGAAATATCCCACTTGGATTGATATAACTATCTCGAAATTCTGTGCTCGAATCTGGGTCAAATCACTATGCGAATAGAATAACAAACGTACACCCTACGTATTTATCTTTATTGGTTATTAGCCAAATCAATTCCATTTCTATTCACATTCATTTTGATTATCCTTCACTTACTCACAATTACTTCAATCCATTTGGATTATCACCTCTATTCTTATCTCGATTGGGTAATTAACCAATAACAGTTTAAAACTCTATCCAATTTATTTAGAAAATAGTTTGAATTTTTTTTAAAAATAGACAAGTAGTTGAAAAATAATTACTAGTTTGTAAAATAGGTGTAAAATAGTTAGAAAATGGCTTGAAATAATTATAAAAATTTTAGATAATTGCAAAATAATAGTAAGATAGTAATTAGTTTTGTAAAATAGTTGAAACATAGTAATTAGTTTATAAAACAGTTGGAAAATTGTTAAATAGTTCCAAAAATAATTGTAAAACAAGTATAAGATAGTTTGGCTTTTAAAATAAAGGTTGTATATATAATAAATAGCTTGGAAAAGTAGGTTTATATTTAAACAATTTATATTAAAAATAGTCCAGAGTCAAAACTGCCCACTTCCCAATCTCCATTCTCATCAATTCAATTTAAATTTCCTCTACCATTTAAATTGACCCAATTCCAATTTAAATAACTTCAATTTCCATTGAAATTGATTTAACCCCAAATCAAGTTGAATTAACCTCAGTTTCTTTCCAAATTTAACTTTATTCAATCTTGATCTCAAATTCTACTAATTCAAATAAATTTCAATTTAACTAGTTTCAGTTTCAACTCATTTCAACTCCTGTTTGAGTTAATCCCAATTTCATACTCCATTTCCAAATCAAGTTGAGCTATTCTTGATTTCTTCCCAAATTAAATTCAAATTCCATTTGAATTTAAAACTATTCAATTTTAATTGCAAATTCCAAATTATACAAATAAATATGGACTAATTTCAAATTGAATCCACTTCAATTCAAATTGTTTCAAATTAATCCAATTCAAAATTTTCATTTGAATTTTATACTTATATATCTTCAATCACAATTGCAAATGATTCAAATCAATTTCAATTTGAACCAATTTCAATTCAAATTCCAAATTTAAACCATCTCAAATTATATAAATTCGAGTTAAATTTCAAATGTTGATTTAACCCTTTTAAACCAAGTTAACCTTTATTAAAAGCTTTCAAACAATTTAATTTCAAGTCAAATTCTCAAAATTCCATTTTAAATTATCTCTATAATGGATATATTACCACACTTCACTTCTCATTCATTCAAACAAATCCAATTTACAATTTAAAGATTATTAATAACAATAGGATGATATCATCCAATTCATCTTAAAACATCCATCAATTTCTAATTTCCAGATCTCAAACCCATTTTGAGATCACACAAACTCCCAAATTCAAATTAACCATTTAACTTTCTAATTTAAATTCCAATTCCATCTTGAAATTCCCAAATCATGTTGATCATTCCAACTTATTTAACTTTTTCCCAAGTTAAACTCAATTCACTTAATCCAGTCAACTTTACCCAGTTTGAACTTTTCATAAATAATCTTTCCACTTATTAAGTTCAAAAATTTATAAATTTCGGGTATCACATCTCATTCCAAATTTAAAACTCGATATTCAGAGTTTATTTCCAATCACCTTTGATATTATGTATATCCACATATATAAATATTAACTTAAATTACACTTTAAATTTTAAACCACCTCTGGTTTCAAATTCAAACAAATTCCTTTAAAATTTCAAACAATCCTTGTTTGAAATAGGACCCCCTTTCATTCGAATATATTAAATAACATCTCTTATTTTAAAATAAGATCATATTCAAATATTATCTCCTTTAACAATTTGAAACCAATTCAAATGTTTAAATTTAGAATTCAAAACTACACAATTTGAGAGCCATTTTAATTTATATCCTTTTAAACTTACAAGTTACTCTCTTTAAATGGTTACTTCCTTAAAACATTTTATTGTTTATTGAAAAACAATCATCCCATTATTAAACACATTATCCATTCTATTTTCTGATTTGAAACCAATTCTAATTCATCTTATTCTGAAATACTCCTCCAATTCAAGATTTCAATTTCAGTTTGAATCCATTTCAAACTTATCTTTATTAAATTCTAATTTCAATTTGGTTGCATTCTATTACTTCTTAATTTAATTCTTACTATTACTTCTAATTTAACTACTAATACAACCAATTTCCTTAATATAATAGATAATCTATTTCTTATATAAGATTCATTTACTTCTGAAATCATTTAAAAACCTTTATATAAGAAAAAACAAGTACGCTCTCATATATATATATATATATATATATATATATATATATATATATATACACACACACACACACACACACTCAACTCATCCTTGGGTACCACTTACCATATCCTTAATGAGTAATCCCACCAGAGCCAAGGTTCTCGCTTAACCTTCTGCTCTGATACCAAATGAAACGACCCGAAAATTCCGATTCCGAAATTTCCAGATAGTTAGTGAAAAGAAGAAAAGAGAAAGAAGAAGAAACAGAAAATTCAAACTCAGAATCTCACATTCGCAGTGGATAAAATATAATAGCAAATAATAACAGTTTACAAAAAGAACTGTATCAATACATCTACATTTTTATATATCAGAGTTACAACATTATCACAACACATGACAGTTCTAAATCAACATGTCCTAGATATACAACTATATATTGCAGCGGGTACGCTCCATACGTTCCAGCCATTCAGCTCGCCTTTTGTGCTCCAGAACGTCCTTACCTGAAAATCTGTAATACTCGGTCTGACCCGAGCATTACATCAAAGTAACACCCGGGTCAGGCTGGAAACTAGCGTGAGTAAACCCATCTAATATGGAATTCAAAAACATACAACTTATATAACCCGGGTAACATGTATCAATTTACAACTTCACAAGTTGTTATAGACATCACTTACATCATATCAATTTCTGAATACCAAAACTTAGATCAAAGGGTCCAATTCATTTGAATCATTTCATTCCAATCTATTAATTTCTCATATCAATTTATAAAGAATCGAAGTGGATTCGGGTATTTACTAGTACCCGACTCCGGTCTCTTCGAATCTAATGTCATCTTAACCCAAGTTATTCAAGTGAAATACAATTCTACTCTAATACAGGATGTCACAGTAATTCATCATCAATAGAAAACCACATCATCACAGTCTAAGTTTAACATATCATATCACATAGCATTACGAACCGCATATTAGGGATAATTATTAATCAAGGCTCCCCATATCTTTCTATTTATCCCTTAAATTAATTTCATAAATTAATTTATTCTTAACCAAATACAGTTAGTTAACCTTTAATTACCTCATTAATTAATTGTTAACCATAATTTTTAATTACCCTTGATTAATATAATCCAGTAATTAACTATCCTTAAATTACTTATTTCAAAAATTAATTAACCATAATTAATTATCTCATTTAATTCCCTGATTAATTCCATAGGAATAAAACTCAAATTACTTCCATCGTCAACATCTCTAATTACATCCACTAATTCCATTAATTACTTCCTTAAGTAATTACACTTCCATTGATCACATTAAGTAATTATTCAACAATCATCAAGTGTTTAAATTAATTAAATTTAATTAATTAATCTAAACTAATCACATTTAACTTAATTAAGTAATTAATTCTTAATTACTTTCATTAAGTAATTAAACTTAAACAATTTCTCCATTGATTATTATCAATTAATTAATTCTAATTGATTATTTAAATTAATCATATTAATTAATTGTTAAATAATCTTAAGTTAATGACCATCATTAACCATTAACCATTCTTAATTACTTTTCTTAAGTAATTAACTTTCATTAATCAATACTAATTTCAAGTTAATCAATCTTGAATATCTAATTAATCGACCCTTAATCAATCAATTAATTAATTAATTAAGTGTTTACTGTAACTTAATCAATTCCAAATTACTTGATTTATCAATCCATAATTATTAATTAAAATCTAATTAATAATCCTTAATTACAAATTTAATTATTCCTAATTCATTAATCTTAGTCATTAATTAATTAGTTTAAACCATT
This sequence comes from Allium cepa, assembly GCA_030765085.1. Taxonomy (NCBI): domain Eukaryota; kingdom Viridiplantae; phylum Streptophyta; class Magnoliopsida; order Asparagales; family Amaryllidaceae; genus Allium; species Allium cepa. The sequence continues at coordinate 458,776,680 of CM060932.1, forward strand.
AATTACCTATTAAACATTCAAATATTTTAAATCATTTTAAATTTTAAAACTTCCCTATATTTCAAAATGAAAATACATATTTAAATTTGAATTCAGATAAATCTTCAGATTTTAAACCTCTACTTATATTTTAAAACTTTATTTTAAAAATTCAACTACTTAATATTTTCAAAGTATTTAACCATTCAATTTTAAAGTCTTAATTTATTTTTTAATCTAATATTTAAACTTAAATTGAATTCTAGAATTTAAACTTGGATTTAAAATTTAGGTTAAACCTTTGCCTTCAACTTAAACTTCAGTTTGGAATTTTTAAACAAACATTTAAATTTTACTTTTAACATAAAGTTGTTTTAAATAATTTAAATCTATAAAACTTTCTAAAATTCCAAACTAGATACAAAAGTTATTTGGATCCATTCCCAAAATTTGGTTTACACTTTATTTTTAAAAAAAAACTATTTTAAAATCTGATTTAACAACAAACAGACAGGTTTCTAAAAAAAACTGTAACCACTGCATATACCCGAGCCAACTCGAATCCTGCTTCAAGTCCTCCATCCATAAACTTCAAGCAACCCTTACACATTCTTCGAGTAACTCAAGTAACCCACTTCTGTTTCTACCCAGCTACCATCAGGTATCAAAAATGCACGGTGCACATGCACCGCGCCAACGATCATCACCAGCCACCTCCGGTGGTCTCACCACATCGACGATCAATCCCACGTCCATTCACAACCATCAGATCACCCTTCCCCAGTTCAAAATCGAATTCGAGAATTATTCCAAAACCTGAAAACAACAGATCGCCCCAATTCCCAAACCTGTCATAGCCTTATCAACGTCGCTCCGACCATCTGAACGCTTGCGCCTCTGGTCACTCCATCGTCGACTCCTCCCCTTCCATTCCCCTAAGTTACGAAGCACTCGATCCACCGAGTAGGCCGAATCAATCAAAAACACTACCCCGACAATATTTAGGGTTCCATACAAGAAATCAACTCCACAGCCACCACGATGAAGTTCATCGCCACCCGGTATTTTTCCAAGCTCCACTGAACACTCCTCTACCCACTGGAAGAAACTCGACCTTCCAAAATCTATGAATTGCCAGGAAAACTTAAATTCCTATTCTCAGTTCATCACAGAACTGTACCATTTCCACCTTCATAAAAATCTTGATATTAGTGTTAAAAATCATGATTAGTTTTATTTATTCAATTCATAATACTGGAACTACAAATCTCTCGGTTTGAATTTTAACTTTATTTAATATTCACTGACATCCTTTGCTTTACAGCGATACCAAATTTAATTTACTTATATTAAGTGTTTTTTAAAAAAAACGAAATTTATACCAATTCAAACATATTATTTTGTAAATCAAATCCTAGCAATAATTAGTTCCAGAGAAAACTGAATTTAAATAAATAAATAAAACAAGCAAATCCGGGTTTTTAAAATAGAGTAGTCACTGGATACCAAACATGCATACTACAAATAATCATATCAGGTTCACCTATATACACATTCCATACTTATGCAGCCAAATTTATTTTAAAGTTTAAAAGTTGCTCGCCTGAACAAATGAGGACAGAGCCTTTAATTTGAAAACTGTTGTTTTTTTTTTAAAGCTTTCTTTTTTTTTAAAACTTTCATTATCACAACTCAAAGTCATGCAACCAAAGAAGATCTGTGTACTCATCTTTAAAAACAGAGAGCCTTCTCCCTAATTAGGTCTGATTTCCAGATACTATACATATTTAAACATGTTTAAACTATTCCAGATCCTAATTCATGTTTTAAACAAGTTTAATTTGACTTAAATCTATGGCCTATCTGAGATCAGAGAATAAAATTTGAATTTTAAACAAAAATTTAAATCTGGACTAAGAACAGAGATTTTCAACCAGACATGCATACTTTAGATCAGCCACACATATTCAAGCAACTCATTATTCATCACAGAACACATATGCAATACCATTTATCTACTTAAACTTGTTAATAAATATTAACTCACCTTTTTTTGAGGACAACAAAGGAGAAGATTTAATTGTATTTTGCAAAATCTGGAATTTCTTGATTAAGAACTGCTACTTGTTGAATCCTAATTGAATTAGCTTGAATTTGATGAGCTTCAAGTTCTAGATTGCCAAGATGGTTCCAGTTTGAAATTTGATCATGATTACTATTTTTAGTGCAGGCCTTAGTTTATGTTTTGAATCAGGGTTGAAATGCTCCCCTTCTTCTTCTTTTTTATCTCCTGCGTGATCTTTACTTCTAACCAGATCCAAGCTTAAAATAAAGAGAACTCTGTTTGCAATTTAGTTCCCTAGTTTGTATTTTTTTTTTTTTCAGTTTACAGTTTTATTTGGGAAGATAAAGAAATCTAAAGGTAAAGCCTGATTTTTTCTTTAATTCATTCTATTTCATGTAATTCAAACTTGAGAGAGAACAATATATGCTACTTGTTAATATAACTCAACACTTGTTAATTCATGCCTTACTTGATTCACATTTGTCACAACTTGTATTTTCATGCCTAAAGCCCTAGTTAAACTTTTATTTATTTATGAATTATGGTTTAAACCTTTTTTTTTCTTTTCATAATTTAAATTATGCCTTATAATTTTGAGTAAACAAATTTGCCATTTGTAGTTTGCAAGCTATTCTAGGCTTACACTTGTCATGTGTTAAAATATTTACACTTGTGTTTTTGAATGCTTTTATTATTTTAAATATTATGAAAAATCTTTTTATTTTTAATTTATATTTGGTAAATACATTTTCTTAATTTATTCTTATCAAATCCATATAAAGAAAATATAATATAACTACTTATCCACCATTTAAAGTCAAACACACATTATTATTAAATCCAGTTTACTTTAATATATTTATCTTTGGATTCCAATCTCAAAATTCAAATTTAAATTAAAATCTTATATATTTATTTTTAAACAAACAAATACCTAATTTGTTTGATTATTATAAGTTTTCCCACTATATAATCATATCAGGGGATTTCAAATAAATATTTATTATTAGATTTACTTATTCAATTTAAGATTCTGTATTTCTATAAATTAACTCAATTATATTATCAATTACAAATGTCCAGAAATCCCGGGTTATTACAGTTCCTCTTCAACAATTAGGGTTTTGTGCTATCGATCCAAATTAGGGCTTTCTTAAAATTCGATTCTCTGGTGTTGCTCTTGCTCGCGGCTTCTTTGATGATCGATTCTCTGGTTTGTGTTGCTTGCGCTCGTTCGCAGCTGCTCCTTTGATCGAGTTCACTGTTGCTTCGGTATGTAATTTCCTATTTGTGCTATTATGATTTCTCGTATTCGAAATCGATGCCGATGGTGAATTTTTTTGGTGTGGTATTTATATGAATTCCGAGACACTTGAATTTGTTCATATTCATTCAACACTTTTCTAATTTTCCCTTTCCTTATATTTTTGCCTTGACGCGCACGGCTTTGATTTTGAAGCGTTCAATTTATTCTTGGTTGATACGGCAAAAACTTTCCTCTTTTACTTTGTGACTTTTTCGCAGATACGTTTTTGATTTTCGACAGTATGCATTGTTACATTGTTTCTCGGCATTGGCTTTTGTGATATTTGACTACCACTGGCTTGGCCTGCAATTTTAATCTCCTGTCATCTTCGACTCACTGTGAATTACGACTTTGATTTTCTGGCCATCTTTGTGTTTCAGTGCTTGTTTATTGTACATATGAACTTGGTCTCTCATTTGGTCTGCATACATAAGCTTTTATGCTGATTCATCATTTGCATACTACTGATTGATCTGACCTGAACTTGATTCACTACATGTTGACATTTGCTCGGCTATTTACTGTTGGCATCACTGGACTTCTTGTTCAAAACTTGCTGCGTCACTGCATACATGTGAACTTGTGTATTTGGTCTGTACTGTCTGGTTGAAGTTCTGATCATTTGTTTACTTGGTGGCATTTTGTCTGCACTTGCATTATTTGTAGTCTCTGGTATTCTTGTTGCTTCCCTGACCTTGTAGTTGTTCAATTGTCTTCTGTTCACCTGTAGTTGTATTCATGTACATTGCATTGCATTTATACTGCACTTGCTTGAGATACTTTGTTGTCTGGATGCATTCTGTTGTTCATTGCTTGGTCTCTGTTGCCTCTTTATGTATGCACTTGCATACTGCTGCTTGTTGTTTGTGTACTTGAGTCAGTGCTATCCACTTCATGTTATCTTGAGTATTGAACTACTTCCTGTACTTGTATCACTGTAGTCTTGGCTTTGGTTTTGCTTCATGTAGCTGTTGGTCTGAGTTTCTGGTTACTTGAATATAACAGCTTTCTTTTGTGTAGTTGGTCTTGTCTCCATGTATTCAATTCAATGCTGAGTTGTTTCTTTGACATTGAAACCTGTAGTTGTATACTTTTGTACATACTTTGTCTCTGATCTTTTGTTGCTCATCTGTTATGTCATTGCTGTCCTTTGAGTCAGTTTGTTAGTGGAGTTCTTCGAGTAAGTTTGCATTGTTGTACTGAGTCTTGACAACATTTGCTTCTACACGCTTGTAGTTGTGTAGTTGCACTGCACTGTTGCCTTGAGTAATTGTTGACTGCATCACTGCTGTCTCATTTACTTGTGGTCTTCATTCTGGTTGTGTAACGACCCGTATTTTACGTGTCGATAAAATCGTAAAACAGTTGCATTAAGTCGTTAGTATTGCTTGAGTCGTTTTGAACCTAAGTGGTAGGGTTTACGGCTTAAGGGGTTAGGCCGTGTAATAGCTAGCTCGTGGGTAGCCTAAGTCGTTCGGAGTTGAGTTGTATGGAGGCATGAGTCGTGACCGACTTAGTGGTGTTGAGCGACTTAAGGAAGGTGGCCGAGTTAAGGAAGCTAGTGGTAGTAGTTAACGGCTTAAGGCATGGCCGACTCATAGGTTGACCGACTTAAGGGTTGCCGAGTTAAGGTGTTGCCGAGTTAAGGTGTGCCGAGTTAAGGTGTGGCCGACTCATAGGTTAAACGACTTAAGGAAGTTAGCCAACCTAAGTTAGTTGCCGACCTAAGAGAGTTACAACTTAAGGGTTAGCAAATTAGTGAATTGAGCGACTTATAGGATGGAACGACTTAAGTATTGAACGAGTTAAGGTTAGGTCGACAAGGTTTGAGTCGTAAGTCGTTAGGCCGTGTTAGTTAGGTCGTTGAGTCGGCAGGGGCTTGAGTCTTGAGTCGGCATGTGTTCTGGGTTTAGGTCGGCAGGGGACTAGGTCGTGTGACCCTGTGTAGCGTTAAGTCGCATGAGTCGTTAGGTCGTTGAGTCGACCATACGGCTTAAGACTTAGGAAAACACGGCAGTGTAGATGAGTCGTGGGTCGTGTCTGGGTTAAGTCGCTATGCCGTATGATGGTTAGGTCGCATGAGTCATTGGGTCGGTAGCTATGCTTAGGTCGTAGGTCGGCCATAGTTAGGTCGTGAGCGACCTAAAAGAGAGCGACCTAAGGGGGATTTCTGCCTATAAATAGAAGGGGTTCGCCTCACTTTTTGGCACTGGATTTTGAAGCGACGAAGTGCTGCCATTTTGAGAGCTCGACTACAACACTTCTTCACTTCTTTTCTCCACTCTAATCTAGTGATTCCTTCCATCTAGATTGAAGATCAAATCGAAGATCCAAGAGCCAAAGTTGAAGATCTTCATCCAACAAAGAGAGATTTCATCGATTGAAGTGAGATTTTGCCGGGTCAAGCTTGGATCTTTGCTGTCCAGATCTAGAGTTGGTTGTTTTTGGGGTGTTTAGGTGATTCGGTGAGTGGTAGTTATCTCTCACACGGACCCAAGAGAGTATATTGGATTGGTGGCTTGTTTATGGGTTAAAGATAGTGATTTCTTGCATTTTCCTTAAGTCTGCATGTAGATCTATCATCTATGAAGTTTTGACATCTATTTTACTACATGTTCACTTGTGCAAGTTCATTCATCAAGTTGTAGAGATATTGTTCATAATTCATGCTTGTTAGAATGCATGTTAGATTTGAACTCTTTATTTACGAAATTGCCATTATTTTTGTAATTGTTTATTTAGATCTTGTTTGAATGATTAATTGCTTGGATTAATGTTTGATTTGATTGATTAGTTGATCGATAACTTGATTAGGGGAAGTTGGTCGAAGATGATTCAAAAGCTAAATGGAAAGGCTCTTGAATGGTGAAAGCAGCTTGTGGCATATGAAGCGGATGTGGAAGCTCATATGGATAGATTTGATGATGATGGACTTTGCTATGATGCGTTGAAGCAAAGCATGATGTGTGAAAGCCTTGGTTTAATCCAGACGGAATCATCCCAAGCATGTTGATAACTCGGTGATGCGGTCCGGGTTGGTTGATAATGGTGGGCTCGAGAGGCGCTTGAGCTAGTGTAAGAATAGTCGTCGAGGAGGATGACTAGGAGGCTTGGATCTTGTCGTTATTGAAGGTTCTAGCATGCTCAAAGCAAGAGTACGTTGGAACGTGTCACGATGACGTTCCAGACACGGGTCATGATGACGTGTTAGTACTCTGGGCAGATGCGATAGTCCTAAGCACGGGTCATGATGACGTGCGGAGTTATGTCTAGAACCGGGGTTGCCATTAGCCCTTGACGGACGGCTGAAAGAAGGTGCCGGTCATTCAATTAACGGTGAAATCAAGGCAATGATAACAGTGATAGCCAGAGTCATGGATGTTTGGTTGTATCGTCATTCGGACTCAAGAGTGGTGTTTTCTGGGTGATTATCTGATCTTGGTTTAGGCCTTGGGGGTTTGTACTTGGAAAACATCGACCTTGACTCGAGTGATAATTACTTTACTTTAAATGTCTGCTTTGTTATGCTTGTCTCTGCTTAGTGTGTCTGGGGCTATCACTGTAGAATGAGGTGGAGTGGGATGGTTGAGTTCCTATTCCTTTTATCCTTTATGCTCTTTTGGTATGTTTGATAGTTAATTTACTGCTCACTAATACTGTTGTCTGACTCAAGGTTTTATGTTCAACTCTTATTACCTTGGGCTGTTCATCCATGTTGGAATGGGCAGACTAGGTAGCAGGTGACAGGTGTTGTTCTTGGCTACCAACGCTGTTGATGACGAAGACGAGCTGGAGGCTTTTGCATATTGTTTCATACTATATGTACTGGATGTTCCGCTGTTTGTTTGATACTCTGAGTGTTATGTAGTGAGGCTTGATGTATTGACTATTTAGATGATTGTATAAAACTATTATGAGTTTATATGATTCTGTTCTATGGAGCTTCACTATGTATATTTTCTATTGTATTTTGTCCATGCGCTGTGAGTAATACGATAGAGTTTCTGTTTTATCTTACCCTGACTATCGTCCATGGCTGCCTGGCACGCCTTTCAGCGCACCATTCCCTTGTTTTAGTGCGGGAGTCATGGGCGGTCGTCACATTTGGTATCAGAGCTTTGGTTAATCGATTTTAGCCAACGCTCGCTGACGTAACTACGTATGAGAGACGTAATTGTAATTTTGATGGATGATTACTATATATAATATAGTAGTTTAGAAGGATTTGTACTCCTTATGTAGTTGTTTCTCAAGGTGTTCTAAATCATTCCTTTTTGTAGATATTAAGGATGAGTCGAAGTGAGAGACAAGCTGCTAGGGAAAGCCGTGTTGCTGGGGGAGCTACTGACTATGCTGCAATGTTCGAAGCTATGATGACATCGATCATGAGAAGGATACCAACTTCAGGATCATCAGTAGATGTTGGGGTTCAAGTTCAAGCTCCAAGACCAGTGGATTTTGCTAAGTTGTGTAAGGACTATACTGCTCTTGGAGGAAAGGTTTTCTTGGGAACAGAATCAACCATTGAAGTGCAGAGATGGATTGATGCTTGTAGAAGGATCTTTGGTGATTTGGGAATTGAGGATGCAACTAAGAGGAAGCTTGCATCAAGACAGCTTCAAGGGAGAGCTTCTGATTGGTGGAACTCTATCACCATTGATACTCCAGAGGAAGAGATTACTTGGGAGCAATTCCAAGTTAGATTTGAAGCTAAGTTCATTTCTACGGCTCAGAAATATGTTTTGTTCAAGAAGTTTGTGGAGCTCAAGTAAGGTGGGAGACCAGTTCTTGAGTATGTTTCTGAGTTTGAAGCTTTGTCCAAGTATGCTCGGTCGTATATTGAATCTCCCTATCAGAAGAATGAGAAGTTTGTGACAGGCTTGGACAGTTATCTTGGGAAACAGTTGGTGGATCATCTAGACGATCCATTTGAGAAGCTTGTGGAGAAATCTCTCAGGCACGAGAGTTTGTTTCCTAAGGAGGGGTATGTTGTTGCTGTGACCAAGGAAGAGTCCAAACCACAACAGGTTGGGAACAAGAAGAGGAAGCAGCAGCAACAAAAGGGTAAGGATGACCAGAAGAAGCCAAAGGGTGAAGTGACCTACTACAATTGTCGGCAGAAGGGCCATTTCTCTAAGGATTGCAAGAATCCAAAGGTGCAGTTGAAGTGCCACAACTGTGATAAGCTGGGACATATCAAGAAGGATTGTCCAGAACCGAGGAAAGATAAGCAGTTTGTGCAAGCTTATGCTTTGGGAGCTATTCCATCGTCTTCGAAAGCTCCTACTGTTGATGAGAAAGGGAAGAGTGTGGTGGCTCAAGGTACTCTTTCCATTTGTGGTGTTCCAGTTAGAGTGTTGTTTGATACTGGAGCGTCGCATTCGTTTGTTTGTGATGATCTTGTAGGCCGGTTGGGTTTGGAACCGGAAATTGTTGACAGACCATTGGTTGTGACGAATCCAGTTGGGGGTTCGTCTTGTTTGTGTATGGTATGCCGTGGTCTAGTTGTATCGAGTCATGATTGCTCTTTTGTTTGTGATTGTTTTATTCTGAACTTTGCGGGGTTCGGAATTATTTTGGGTATGGACTGGCTTAGGAAGTATGCGGCAAAGGTTGATTGTGAGAAACTGGAGGTGACAGTCGGGAATGTGGAAGGGCGAAAGGTTGTGCTACGATGTAAGCATGGAGAAGGCGTCTTCATGGGCTTCATGTATTCGCTGGTTGTTCCACGGGATGGACTGTCATCGATGCCGGTTGTGAATGGATTTGAGGACGTCTTTGACGAGGTCAAAGGGTTACCGCCGCATAGGGAGATCGAGTTTCGTATCGATCTAGTTGAGGGAGCCAGACCTGTGGTGATGCCTCTTAGACGGATGGCGCCAAGAGAACAACAAGAGCTAAAGGTGCAGGTTGATGACCTTTTTTGGAAAGGATTCATTCGACGTAGTGTGTCTGAATGGGGTGCACCAGTTGTGTTCACAACCAAAGCGGATGGATCGTTGAGGTTGTGTGTGGATTATCGTGAGCTGAATAATGTGACTAAGAAGAACAAGTATCCATTGCAGAGAATAGATGACTTGTTTGATCAGCTTCACGAAACTAAGGTGTTTTCTCAGATGGATTTGGCAACGGGATTTCACCAGTTGAGAGTGGCTAAGGATAGTGTGCCGAAGACTGCTTTTAGGACACCATCCGGTTTTTATGAGTGGCTGGTAATGCCGTTTGGATTGACTAACGCACCAACATATTTTGTGGATCTTATGAATAGAGTGTTAAGAGATCAGTTGAACAAGTTTGTACTCGTGTTCGTGGATGATATTCTGATTTATTCCAGAACTGAGGAAGAGCACAAGACACACTTGCGGATTGTTTTGGAAATCTTGCGGAAACATCAGCTAAAGGCTAAGTTTTCGAAGTGTCACTTCTGGAAGAGTGAAGTGAGGTTCTTAGGCCATGTTATCTCTGGAAATGGAATAGCGGTTGATCCCGCTATGGTGGCAGCGATCCAGGATTGGATTAGACCTAAGAATGCATCTGATGTGAGAAGTTTTCTTGGATTAGCAGGATATTATCGTCGGTTTATCAAAGACTTTTCCAAGATAGCTGCACCGTTGACAGGATTGACGAAAAAGAACCAAGTGTTCAGATGGGATGCTAAGTGTGAGCAAGCTTTCGTAATCCTGAAAGAGCGACTAACAAGTGCTCCTATTTTGACTATTCTGAGTGGGAATGATGAGATGGTGGTTTACACCGATGCATGTGGTACTGGACTTGGAGCAGTGCTAATGCAAAAGGATAAAGTTGTTGCATATGCAAGTCGACAACTGAAGCCGCATGAAAGGAATTACCCGACTCATGATTTGGAGTTAGCGGCGATTGTTTTTGCTCTGAAGATGTGGAGACATTATCTATTGGGAATTAGATTCGAGTTGTTTACGGATCATAAGTCGTTAAAGTATCTGTTCTCCCAAAAGGATTTGAATCTTCGGCAGCAAAGGTGGCTAGAGTTTTTGGCATCATATGATTTTGATATAGCCTATACTCCGAGAAAAGGTAATGCAGTTGCCGATGCGTTAAGTCGAAGACATGCAGGATTGGGAGCCATGTTCTCGGAATGGAAGAATCTTAAGTATTTGGCTGGATTTGACTTCAGGCCTAGATGTGAATTGGAACCTGAGATGTTGGCAAACTTATCGATAAGACCTACTCTTGTGGAAAGAATTGGCAAGAGCCAAAAGCGAGATGATAAGCTTGTCAAGATTATCCGCGATTTGGAATCTGGATTGAATCTAGAAAAGGATAAAGGATTCGAGGTCGATCGAGAGGGTTGGCTTCGGAAGCAAGGACGACTAGTTGTTCCCGATATAGATGGATTGAGAGATGAAGTTCTAAGGGAAAGTCATCACTCGAAGTTGACAATTCATCCAGGTGGAAATAAGATGTATCGGGATATGAAGAGAACCTATTACTGGGAAGGTATGAAAAAGGATGTTGGAAATTTTATTTCCAAGTGTATGAACAGCCAGTTGGTAAAAGCCGAGCAGAAGAAGCCCAGTGGATTGCTTCAGCCATTAGAGGTTCCTACATGGAAGTGGGAGCAGATATCGATGGATTTTATCGATGGTCTACCTAGAACCAGGGCAGGAAATGAAGGGATTTGGGTCATTGTAGATCGTTTGACTAAGAGTGCAAGATTCATTCCTGTTCGATCAACTAGGACTGCATCGAAGTTGGCTGAGTTGTATGTTAAGTGGATAGTTCGATTCCATGGTATTCCGAAGAGTATAGTGAGCGATCGAGACCCATTGTTCACTAGTGGATTCTGGAAGAGCTTCCAGGAAGTTTTGGGAACTGAGTTGTGTTTGAGTACAGCTTATCACCCCCAAACAGATGGACAGACCGAGAGAGTCAACCGAGTTTTGGAAGATCTCCTGAGAGCATGTGTTTTGGATTTCGGAGGATCATGGGAAGATCATCTTCATTTGGTGGAATTTGCATATAATAACAGTTACCAGTCAAGCATTGGTATGGCACCATATGAAGCATTGTATGGAAGACCGTGTAACTCTCCGACATGTTGGTTGGAAACTGGAGAAAAGTTGATACTTGGGCCAGAGATGATTCGACAGACGACGGATTATATAGAGATCATTCGGCGACGAATGAAGGCAGCCCAAGATCGTCAGAAAAGTTATGCCGATAATCGTCGTAAGGATTTGGACTTCGACGTAGGCGATATGGTTTTCATGAAGATTTCACCTCTGAAGAATGTTATTAGATTCGGTAAGAAAGGAAAGTTAACTCCGAGATTTGTTGGACCATTCCCGATCATCGAGCGAATTGGAAAGCTCGCCTATAGATTGGAGTTACCGGAAAAGATGGCGGGTGTGCACAATGTTTTTCGTATATCTTATCTATGGAAGTATGTGCATGACTCGAATACGGTGGTTTCTGCTGATAGCTGTGAAGATTTAGAGGTTGATCCAGTTGTTACGAGACCTCGTAAGCCGCTTCGTGTTGTTGAAACCGACACGAAACAGCTTAGGAGGAAGACGATTACGTTGCTCAAGGTACAATGGAGTGATGATGTTGACGACTGTACGTGGGAGGAGGAAGAGAGGATGAAGGCAGCTCATCCTGAACTCTTCGAGGTATGGCCCTAAGGTGTCGTGACATCTCACGAATTTGTAACTTGTTCTAAGTCTTAGAATTCTGCATGCTAAGCTAGTAATTGGATGCATGGTTTGTTGATTACTGTGGATGGTAAGCATGCAGAATAATTTTGATTGCTCTTGTTTGTTTGGAATTTCGGGGGCGAAATTCCTAAGGGGGTGAGAATGTAACGACCCGTATTTTACGTGTCGATAAAATCATAAAATAGTTGCATTAAGTCATTAGTATTGCTTGAGTCGTTTTGAACCTAAGTGGTAGGGTTTACGGCTTAAGGGGTTAGGCCGTGTAATAACTAGCTCGTGGGTTGCCTAAGTCGTTCGGAGTTGAGTCGTATGGAGGCATGAGTCGTTACCGACTTAGTGGTGTTGAGCGACTTAAGGAAGGGGGCCGAGTTAAGGAAGCTAGTGGTAGTAGTTAACAGCTTAAGGCATGGCCGACTCATAGGTTGACCGACTTAAGGGTTGCCGAGTTAAGGTGTTGCCGAGTTAAGGTGTGCCGAGTTAAGGTGTGGCCGACTCATAGGTTAAACGACTTAAGGAAGTTAGCCAACCTAAGTTAGTTGCCGACCTAAGAGAGTTACGACTTAAGGGTTAGCAAATTAGTGAATTGAGCGACTTATAGGATGGAACGACTTAAGTATTGAACGAGTTAAGGTTAGGTCGGCAAGGTTTGAGTCGTAAGTCGTTAGGCCATGTTAGTTAGGTCGTTGAGTCGGCAGGGGCTTGAGTTGTGAGTCGGCATGTGTTCTGGGTTTAGGTCGGCAGGGGACTAGGTCGTGTGACCCTGTGTAGCGTTAAGTCGCATGAGTCGTTAGGTCATTGAGTCGACCATACGGCTTAAGACTTAGGAAAACACGGCAGTGTAGATGAGTCGTGGGTCGTGTCTGGGTTAAGTCGCTATGCCGTATGATGGTTAGGTCGCATGAGTCGTTGGGTCGGCAGTTATGCTTAGGTCGTAGGTCGGCCATAGTTAGGTCGTGAGCGACCTAAAAGCGAGCGACCTAAAGGGGATTTCTGCCTATAAATAGAAGGGGTTCGCCTCACTTTTTGCACCGGATTTTGAAGCGACGAAGTGCTGCCATTTTGAGAGCTCGACTACAACACTTCTTCACTTCTTTTCTCCACTTTAATCTAGTGATTCCTTCCATCTAGATTGAAGATCAAATCGAAGATCCAAGAGCCAAAGTTGAAGATCTTCATCCAACAAAGAGAGATTTCATCGATTGAAGTGAGATTTTGCCGGATCAAGCTTGGATCTTTGCTGTCCAGATCTGGAGTTGGTTGTTTATGGGGTGTTTAGGTGATTCGGTGAGTGGTAGTTATCTCTCACACGGACCCAAGGGAGTATATTGGATTGGTGGCTTGTTTATGGGTTAAAGATAGTGATTTCTTGCATTTTCCTTAAGTCTGCATGTAGATCTATCATCTATGAAGTTTTGACACCTATTTTACTACATGTTCACTTATGCAAGTTCATTCATCAAGTTGTAGAGATATTGTTCATAATTCATGCTTGTTAGAATGCATGTTAGATTTGAACTCTTTATTTACGAAATTGCCATTATTGTTGTAATTGTTTATTTAGATCTTGTTTAAATGATTAATTGCTTGGATTAATGTTTGATTTGATTGATTAGTTGATCGATAACTTGATTTGGGCAAGTTGGTCGAAGATGATTCAAAAGCTAAGTGGAAAGGCTCTTGAATGGTGAAAGCTGATTGTGGCATATGAAGCGGACGTGGAAGCTCATATGGATAGATTTGATGATGATGGACTTTGCTATGATGCGTTGAAGCAAAGCATGATGTGTGAAAGCCTTGGTTTAATCCAGACGGGATCATCCCAAGCATGTTGATAACTCGGTGATGCGGTCCGGGTTGCTTGATAATGGTGGGCTCGAGAGGCGCTTGAGCTAGTGTGAGAATAGTCGTCGAGGAGGATGACTAGGAGGCTTGGATCTTACCGTTATTGAAGGTTCTAGCATGCTCAAAGCAAGAGTACGTTGGAACGGGTCACGATGACGTTCCAAACACGGGTCATGATGACGTGTTAGTACTCTGGGCAGATGCGATAGTCCTTGGCACGGGTCATGATGACGTGCGGAGTTATGTCTAGAACCGGGGTTGCCATTAGCCCTTGACGGACGGCTGAAAGAAGGTGTCGGTCATTCAATTAACGGTGAAATCGAGGCAATGATAACAGTGATAGCCAGAGTCATGGATGTTTGGTTGTATCGTCATTCGGACTCAAGAGCGGTGTTTTCTGGGTGATTATCTGATCTTGGTTTAGGCCTTAGGGGTTTGTACTTGGAAAACATCGACCTTGACTCGAGTGATAATTACTTTACTTTAAATGTCTGCTTTGTTATTCTTGTCTCTGCTTAGTGTGTCTGGGGCTATCACTGTAGAATGAGGTGGAGTGGGATGGTTGAGTTCCTATTCCGTTTATCCTTTATGCTCTTTTGGTATGTTTGATAGTTAATTTACTGCTCACTAAGACTATTGTCTGACTCAAGGTTTTATGTTCAACTCTTATTACCTTGGGCTGTTCATCCATGTTGGGATGGGCAGACTAGGTAGCAGGTGACAGGTGCTGTTCTTGGCTACCAACGCTGTTGATGACGAAGACGAGTTGGAGGCTTTTTCATATTGTTTCTTACTATATGTACTAGATGTTCCGCTGTTTGTTTGATACTCTGAGTGTTATGTAGTGAGGCTTGATGTATTGACTATTCAGATGATTGTATAAAACTATTATGAGTTTTTATGATTCTGTTCTATGGAGCTTCACTATGTATATTTTCTGTAACGACCCGTATTTTACATGTCGATAAATCGTAAAATAGTTGCATTAGGTCGTGTGATATCTTGAGTCGTGTAGGAGATAAGTCGGTTGTATGACTTAGTGGTGTTGAGCGACTTAGGGTGTGGCCGAGTCAAGGGGTTAGCGACTTAGTGCTTAGGTCATGTGGAAGTTAGCTCGTGTGAGGGACTTAAGGTGTTGCCGAGTTAGTGTGTTAGACCGAGGTAACGACCTAAGAAGGCTACGACTTACGGGTTAGCGAGTTAGAGAAGGTAGCGACCTAGTGGCTATGCCGTGTTATGGTTAGGCTGTGTGCTTAGTTAAGTCGTGACCGAATTAAGGGGAGGCATACGAGATAAGGCTTAGGTCGGCTGAGCGAGTTAATGACCCAGTAGTTAGCGACTTAGGAGCCAACGGTATAAGGGTTACGACCTAAGAGGGAGATAGGTTAGGTCGTTAAGGGCTTAAGTCGTGAGTCGTGCCAGTGTTGAGTCGGCATGTATTTTGGGTCGCGTGGTGGTTAAGTTGTTAGGTCGGCGTGCATGAGTCGTAAGTTGTTCGAAGGCTTGGGTCGTTAGGGGCTTGAGTCGTTAGGTCGTTGGACGACTTAAGGTAGGTCGCTAGGAAATTAAGTCAAAGTATTTGTTAACCCGGCATGTGTTTTTGGGTCGTTAATGACTTAGCTAAGTCGCGGCATCATGGATCCGCGTTCATTTTTAGGTCGCATAACATCTGGACCGTTGATTTTATTAAGTCGCATAGGAGTTAAGTCGTTCAAACGACTTAGGACTTGGGAAACGCGGCAGAATAGATGAGTCGTGAGTTGCTAAGTTGCGTGAGCATTGTTGTGTTGAGTCTCGCGTGAGGCTCCATGTTAGTTAGGTCGTAAGGCTGGTTGAGTCGGCAAGGTTAGGTCGTGGACGACTCATGGGGTAGGTCGACATTGGCTTATAGGGGCGGACGACTCATGGATCTGCTTATAAATAGAGGGGTTTGGCTCACTTTTTGGCACCGGATTTTGAAGCGACGAAGTGCTGCCATTTTGAGGGCTCAACTACAACACTTCTTCACTGTGCTAACATCCGTCCAAGATCGAAGATCAAGATCGAAGATCCAAGAGCTAAAGTTGAAGATCTTCATCCAACAAAGAGAGATTTCATCGTTTGAAGCGAGATTTTGCCGGATCAATCTTGTTTCTTTGCTGTCCAGATCTGGAGTTGGTTGTTTTTAAGGTGTTTAGGTGATTTGGTGAGTGGTAGTTATCTCTCACACGGAGCCAAGGGAGTATATTGGATTGGTGGCTTGTTCATGTGTTAAAGATAGTGATTTCTTACATTTTCCCTAAGCATGCATGTAGATCTATCACCTATGAAGTTTTGACACCCATTTTACTACATGTTAACTTATGCAAGTTCATTCACCAAGTTGTAGAGATATTGTTCATAATTCATGCTTGTTATGATGCATGTTAGACTTGAACTCTTTATTTACGAAATTGTCATTATTGTTGTAATTGTTTATTTAGATCTTGTTTGAATGATTGATTGCTTGGATTAATGTTTGATTTGATTGATTAGTTGATCGATAACTTGCTTTGGGAAAGTTGGTAGAAGATGATTCAAAAGCTAAGTGGAAAGGCTCTTGAATAAGGAAAGCTGCTTGTGGCATATGAAGCGGATGTTGAAGCTCATATGGATAGATTTGATGATGATGTTGAGATGGGACTTTGCCATGATGCGATGAGGCAAACCATGATGTTGAGATGGGACTTTACTATGATGCGATGAAGCAAAGTATGATGTGAGAAAGCCTTGGTTTAATCCAGACGGGATCATCCCAAGCATGTTGATAACTCGGTGATGCGATCCGAGTTGGTTGATAATGGATTGCTCGAGAAGTAGCTTGGGCTAGTATGGGAATAGTCGTCGAGGAGGATGACTAGGAGGCTTGGATCTCATCGTTGTTAAAGGTTCTAGTATACTCAAAGCAAGAGTACATGGGATGCCCAAACGACTACAGGTAGGTGGTCGGGACACCCAAAAGACTACAGGTAGGTGGTCGAGTACTCTGGGCAGAGTAGGTAAGTCCTAGGCACGGGTCACGATGACGTGCATAGTTTATCTAGAACCGGGGTTACCATTAGCCCTTGACTGGCGGTCATTCAACTAACGATGATATCGAGGCAATGATAACAGTGATAGCCAGAGTCATGGATGTTTGATTGTACCATCATTCGATCTCAAGAGCGGTGTTTTCTGGGTGCTGATCTGATCTTGGTTTAGGCCTTGGGGGTTTGTGCTTGGAAAACATCGACCTTGACTCGAGTGATAATTACTTTACTTAAATTGTTTGCTTTGCTATGCTTGTTTATGCTTAGTGGGTCTGGGGGCTATCACAGTAGAATGAGGTGGAGTGGGATGGTTGAGTTCCTATTCCTTTTATCCTTTATGCTCTTTTGGTATGTTTGATAGTTAATTTACTGCTCACTAAGACTGTTGTCTGACTCAAGGTTTTATGTTCAACTCTTATTACCTTGGGCTGTTCACCCATGTTGGGATGAGCAGACTAGTTAGCAGGTAACAGGTGCTGTTCTTGGCTACCAACGCTGTTGATGACGAAGACGAGCTGGAGGCTAGCATATTAGTTTTCTTACTATATGTACTGGATGTTCCGCTGCTTGTACATGTTTTGAGTGTTATGTAGTGAGGCTTGATGTATTGATTGTTCAGATGCTTGTATCAAACATTTATGAAGTCTATATGATGATATTCTGTTATGAGCTTCACTATATACATATATTTCTATATTGTATTTTGTCCATGCGCTGTGAGTTGTACGATAGAGTTTCTGTTTTTATCTTACCCTGACTATCGTCCATGGCTGCCTGGCACGCCTTTCAGCGCACCATCCTCTTGTTTTAGTGCGGGAGTCATGGGCGGTCGTCACATTTTCTATTGTATTTTGTCCATGCGTTGTGAGTAATACGATAGAGTTTCTGTTTTATCTTACCCTGACTATCGTCCATGGCTGCCTGGCACGCCTTTCAGCGCACCATTCCCTTGTTTTAGTGCGGGAGTCATGGGCGGTCGTCACAGGTTGGCACTTGCATGCATTGCTAGTTGCTTTGGGATTGAAGTTGAACTTTGTACATCCACTTCAATGCTGAGTTATTTGACTTGTGTTTCTCACCATGTTCAAGTGTGTCTGGTCATGTGTTCATTCCTGAGTACTTTTCGACCTGCTGTTTGATATTGTACTTGCGCACTCCATATATGCACTTGTAGCTGTACTTTGTCTGGACAATTGTTTTATCACTTGAGTTGAATCCAGTTTCAAAACTCGGGTTTGACCTTATGCTCGTGATGTGATTTTAAATATATTGCACGTGAGTTGAACCCGGCTTTTCATTTGGGTTTGACCTGTGCTCACCTGTCCCTGTAGCATTATCAAGTGTATATTGATGTGCACGGCCTTGTGGCATGTACAGTGATACACTGTGCATGTCACATTGTTCGGGTATGATGAATTCAAATGTAAATGATGACGAACAACCCAAATAACTGAGGAAAATCATATTTTCAAAAAATCATATTTCATTTTATATTGCAAAAATATTTCTTTTTCAATTTTACTGCGTTAGTGAATATTTTTGCAAATTTCTCAGATGTTGGATTATAACTGGAATGAAGTTGAAGATAAACTACGAGTGTGAGTGATATGTAGTGAGGACAACTGTAAATATGAAATGTGATGTAATTAGAATCAAAATTGTATATGTATAGTGAGAGCTTGAATTTGTACTGTTCAAAATTGTAATAAATTTTTGTTTGAATTCAAATTCCGTGTAACTTATTCTGTTTGAATTCAAATTCTGTGTAATTTATTTTATTCAACAAATATTTATTTAATCTATGAAAAATAAAATAGTACAGTAACCAATACATTTAAATGAATATATATATGTTTATTATCATCAAACAAAAATCATATAAGCGCATAGCGCATATTCAACAGGAGCAGGGTTTGCGAGTTTGCAAAACTCTATAGGCAGGAGCAGGGGTTGCGAGTCTATTGGAGAGTTTGTAAGCGGGAGCAGGGTTTGCGAGTCTGTTAGAGTGTTTGTAAGCGAGAGACTGTTTAATTCTAATAGAAATCTGAGAATGCAGCAGTAGGTAGGGGTTGCCGAAGCTGGGTAAAATTTGTGTGCGATTTACTTTTCAGCATATTTATTTCTCTGCAGTTTGTTTTTGTTTAATTCGAGAAAATTTGCTATAACCATATTCACCCCCCCTCTAGGGTTAATCAAGATCCTACATCTACCTCTGACGAATGGTACGGTTGCGCTTCTCTTCTTTGTGTTGCCTTTGTAAGTGCTTTCGACTCTGTCAATAGGCTTTTCTCAATAGTTTCGATGAAGTTGGTTACATCTGAGCTCTTGTTTTTGATTTGGTGTGAAACTCTCCTGGATCACATTGGCTTCGACTGGTTTAAAAGGCTGATTATAGCTTTCGAAGGAGTTAATCGGTATAATGCTTGCTTTCACATGGTTTAAATGAAGGCGAAACCTTTAGTTTCGAAAGGTTGGGTGCATATGGAAAGAATTGTTCTTCATTATCTTCGATAGGTGTTGCTTTGACTCATTCGAAAGGTCTTCGTGCATAGAGAATCACCTAGTCTAAAGGTGGTTACTGAAGGCAGAAGAGTGCTTTCGACTTCTTTGACACCTTCCAAAGGTAAGAGCTTTCTGGATCTTGATTGTAGAAACCCTTCGATATCTTCGAATGGTTTTGAAGCTTTTAGACTTTTGCGGTAGCATCCCCTTGACTCCTTCAAAAGGTCTAGCTGGAGCTCTTCTCTTTTGATCTCCTTTGATCTCTTCTCACACAGGTTTTGACTTTGTCAAAAGGGGTTTTTTGGTACTAACAAATAATACTAGACAAGCCAAGGTAGTGTTGCTTCAACGTCATGTCTCACGATTATTTTTAACTTTTGAAATAACCACAAGTCTACTTCTTCGACATTTAGTGCTAATTATACAAATAAATTGTTTCTATATAAGTGATTTGCTTTACGGAAATAATTCACTTTCATAAACGAATCAAAATTTTCTTTTAAAAACCCAAATTTGTATTTGGTTTCACATTACACGTATTATCTTTAAAACACTTTGTTAAAAAAGTTTAATGATTTTGAAACATCATTATAAAAATGGATTTAACAACTTAAAACATCCTCAATACATTGATTCATTAACTTTAAAACTTTGTTAACTAGTTAATTAATTTAACTCAATAACCTTAAATTAAAAAAGGGTAAATCTCCTTTAAATGTCTCAATCTTACCTTTGACCATGATGAGAAATAATTAAGAATTCAACTACAACCATTTGGCCTGAATGTCCAAGTCATGTTGACTAGAAATCCCACCCTCAAACAGGGGTATAAATGTTGGAAAGTAATCTTCAAGAGATATCCAATAAATCTAGAAATCATTATCTGAATATCTGCAGTAGAAACCCATTGACCCATTCTCGGGTATTAATGAAGTTTGAAAACTTAGAATCCGAGACCAATATTCGGGTATTGAAGGAAACTTGTAACAATGAACTTCTTAAGAGTAAAAAATTTGACCCAGATTTGGGCATTTATGATGGATAAATAAAAATCCATTTTTTAAATCTTACACCTAGATTAGGTGACAAATAAGTAACAGTCTCAAAACCCAGGTTCGGGTATAATAAAGTTAGTTAGTGATTGATAAAGACCTGAAACCTAGATTCGGGTATTAGTAAATGAAGTTCTGAAATGAACATCCTAAAACCTAGATTCGGGTATTAATTGATGAAAATTAGATATGAGTGTTTTGAAACCTAGAATCGTGTATTAATAGATGATGTTTAGAAATGAAAGTCTCGAAACCCAGAATCGGGTACTAATAAGTGGAGTTCCATTCTACCCCATTGATGTGTGAACCCTTTAGGTTTTTCGTAGAAGTAATTTGATTAGTTGTTAGATGTCTTAGTCCATAATTGGATATGTTGTTTCTTGGGCTTGAACATCTCAGTCTTCTATTTAACGAGCCTCCTCTTGGGCTTGGATATCTTAATCCATTATTTGATGGGCCACTTCTTGGGTCTGGACATCTTAGTCCATTACTGTATGAGCCTCTTCGTGAGCTTGGACATCTTAGTCCATTGTTTGATGGGCCTCTTCTTGGGCCTAGACATCTTAATCCATTGTTGTACGGTGCCATTGGTTAGCTCATCTTAGAGGCTGGAACCAAGGACTTACCTGACCTCCTTTCAGGAGGTGCCCTGCACTAGCCATAGCGTGACATGGAAAGAGGCTTATTCGGCGCTTTACCCTGGCCATCTTATGGCACAGATAAAGGCTTACTCCATCCTCCCTCTAGGAGGTGCCTTACGGTGACCATAGCATGTCGCGGTTTAGGGCTTATTGGGTGCTCTACCGTGGCCATTTTATGTCACAAATAAAGGCTTACTCTATCCTCCCTCTAGGAGGTGCCTTGACCTAACCGGAGGCACGTCCAAGGGCTTGTCCGGTGCTTTAACTTGGCCATCTTATGGTGCGGCTAAAGGCTTACCCACCCTCCCTCCAGGAGGTGCTCCGCTCTGGTCAACTCGAGGTGGACCAAAACTTTCCACCATCTTAGGTAGTATCCAAATACAAGGAGGATTTCACTTCCAACCGTGTAGATTATTCTTTCAAAAGTATCTCTTTATTAATTTTCCTTAAGTTCCCTTTACAAATTCATGAATCTTTCCTTATCGAAAGAAATTGATGATTACTCCCTCCCGGGCTTTGCAATGATAGGTTTCATGGCCATTCATTATGTGGTAGTAATAGTAGGATCCTTCTAGATTTCTTTCATATTTCGGCTTCTTTTTCCATGATGGCTAATATTTAAGCTCATCCTTAGTAAGCAAGTAGACATTCTCTATAGATGTTGCTAAGTTGCATTCTTTTAGAAGTATAGACTTGAAGCTCGATTCTTGAGGATGGCTCTTTGATTTTTTCTTTCTTGGCCTTATGTTTTCATGCTCTTCAATTTCTTTTCTTTTTGTTACCCTCTATATTTCTTGTGTAAGAAGTGTTCTTTTTTGTAATTGGTTGTTGCCATTTATTTGCAAAGGCATTGTAATCGACCATTATTTCTTTTTTATAGATTGTGCCTTTGGAATAGTATTGGATGGTTCTTCTCATTTGATTGAACACATTATCACTTCCATTTGTCCTTTTTCCAAAAGCAAAAATAGGGGCAGGGCCAACATTAAAAGGGTTTAAGCTCCATTTCTCAAGATCGTATGATTCTGCTTTTTTTCTTATTTATCATTATCAGGGCTTCTAGCCTTAAACTTTGCTCTTCATTTTGATTGGAATCTTTGGTGAATTTCGGGGGGAAATTTATCTCATATGGCTCGGAGAATCCATGTTCAGATCTAATGATTCATTTAGCGATGATTTGACCAAAGTAGATAAACTTGAGATTGGGTTAAGTAGGGTTAGAGACAAGTAGTGTTGGGTGTTCAACCAGGTCAGAGGTTCGAGCCATCCTTGAAGCGCTAAAATGTTAAAAAAAAATCTTATCAACACCCCAAAGTTGAGTTATTGAATAAGATTTATCCCTTGAGTAGATGGGAAGGAGTGGAAATGACCTATCTTCCATGAATTTCCTTTCGAGTTAATTGCTGATGTAAAATATTTTTCAGACTGACCTTTCGACTCAGTCGAAAGGGTCCGCTCCTTCCTTTGTCAGCCTTTCGATTCTGTTGAGATAGATTGGTATTTCCATCAAAAGCCCACCTTTCAAAACAATTGGGATACCCTAGATGAGATTTTCCCTTATTGGTTTTGACTTTGTTAAAGGCCTTAGTTATTGTATGGCTAGGACTTTATTTAAGAAATGGAGACGGAGGTTTTGACCTTGTCGAAAGCAAGATTGTTTAAGTGTCTAAGCTTGAATCGGGAATTTGGGTTGGGATTTCGACCCTGTCGAAGGCTGTAGGCTTAAATATACTAGGTTTGGATTAGGAATCTCAAGTTGGAATTACTTGGAACAAGTTTTGTCTTTGTCGAAAGATATACCTTTAGGCACATTGTGTTAATCAAAGGTTTTAGTGGGTTGAGGCTCAGTTTCGATCTTGTCGAAATCAAAAACTTAGAGGAAGGTAGCTTGGGGCATTTATTTGAAGTTATTTGAATATGTTAGGTTTCGACTATGTCAGCAAGTACCTTTTCGATGTAGGTGAGACGTGAAACACAAGATCAAAACTGACAAAATCTTTAAAAACGGTAAGGTAAACTAAAATATTTGAGACTAACCTTTTTGTAAGCAAAAGATGATTTTGTTACTTGAAATCCCCAAATTAATTTGGTAATTATGGTTTACAACACTTTTGATTAAGAAGATACAAGTTTTGAATCAAAAGAATCGGATCCCCAAAACTTGCCCTTTAGGTGTTATTTATAGATGTGGGTCAACACCTTTCGATCCTAATGCTTTCGATTTGGTTAAGAGGTGGCTGTCGAATAATTTATGTATGCTGCTGCCTTTGTCGAAAGGTACGGTTGCGCTTCTCTTCTTTGTGTTGCCTTGTAATTGCTTCCGAGTCTGTCAATAGGCTTTGCTCAATGGTTTCGATGATGTTGGTTATGTTCGAGCTCTTGTTTCTGATTTGATGCGGAACCCTCCTGGATCACATTGGCTTCGACTGGTTCGAAAGGCCTATTAACTTAAAACATCTTTACAAGAAAGGATAAAAAAACTTAAAACATCCTTATTACATTGATTAATTAACTTCAAAACTTTGTTAACTAATTAATTAATTTACTTCAATAACTTTAGATTAAAAAAAGGGTAAATCTCCTTTAAAACATCATCAATTCAATTAATTAATAATATAACTAATAAAATAATTTATTATTAATTAAATAATAATTAAATATAATTGTTTAAAAGTAATTAATGAATTAAAAATTTATTTAATAAAATATTTATTTAAGGTTAAATAGATTTATTAACCTTTAAAAGTCGTTAATTAGAAAGAGTTAATTAATTTTACAATATCATTAATTAATAAATTGATTATTCTTAATCCATCATTGTCCAAAGATTTATTAGCCTTAAACATCATTAAATAAAATGATTAATTAAAATTAAAACATCATTAGCTAAATAATTAGTTAAATTTAAACACATCATTAATAAGTTAATTAGTTAACTTTAATCCTTATTAATTTAATAATTAATAAAATAAAATAATCATTATTAAAATAATTAATGATTTTTGAAAAAATCATTAATAAAAAACTTGCTTGACTTATAAGTATGGGAATGAAACCAAACGGTTTCGATAAAAGGTAATTTTCCAAAAGTGCCGATATAGCGACTATCGCTATACGGGTAGTTCGGAATTTGAGCATATGACATTTGCAACGCAACCACATATCATGTAAAAATGGTATGAGCATAAATATATGATATTTTACTATGACATAACATATATCAAACATTTAATAACAATGATATTATAATTACTAATAGATTTCCATATAACCAATGATTCGCTTACTAACGCTCCAAAACGACCATCTTTTAAGCAAAGAACCAAACCATCGACCAAACCGTTATTACAATTACATATTAAGAATTCAATAGCTACAAATATGGGCATGAATATAATTTAAACTTTATGGTTCAAAGGTGGAAGCTTTACTCACCAAAAACACTTCTAACTTAACTCGATTGCTACGACAAGTTGCCGAACTCACGAACTATCGTCGTGACACCTAAGGTTAGAGTTTTAGCCCTTTACTGGGCTGAGTTAGGTTTGGACTTGGCTATATTTGGGCTTGTCCTTGGTGTCTTGAGGTGGAAATGGCCATGGTTTAGGTATAGGAGTGTTTGTATGTGTATATATGGAGTTTTAACTTGGTTTTGAGAGTGTATAAACTAGTTTTTGATTTTGGAATCTCTATTCGAAGCCATGGAAGTGTTCATGATCATAAAGAGATAAGAAATGAAGATGGAAATGAATGTGTAAAGTGGAAAATGTCCGGAGATGGTGAGTATACATAAGCGAAGAAGTGGAATATTAAATTAATTAACTTAAAACATTAAAATATTGTAAATGTTATCATGTAACATGGAAGCCATACCTCCACTAAACATAGTACACACGTTACCCCCCTAAGTCCAACTACACCATGCTTTAGTTCCTATCCTACGTAGTTTTTGGTGATGGTTAGGTTTTTTTATTAATTTCCTAATGTAATTTAATATATTTTGTGCATTTTATGTCAAATCAAAGTTTATATTTAAACTAAGCTAGATTATTAACTCTAACACATTGATTAACATATCAAAAGACATATGTGCATGTGTGTGCATGTTTATACGAGTGATACAAAAATGTGAACAACATTTTCGACGACTGTCCGATGTCGAAAAGTCAAAATTTTGGAAATCGTTTTTCGGTCACATTTTCAACTTTATTCGAACTATTTATTTTGGTAAAAAAAATTTGAAAATGATTTTAATATCATTAATTAATATTTAAATATGTTTATTTTTTTATTAAAATCCATTATTTAAATATTTAAAAATTATTTCAATATTCCAATATGAAGTGATTAATTCACGGGTCGTTACACTCTCCCCCTCAGGAGAATATCGTCCTCGAAATTAATACACAAAAGACAATCCAAAAGGTATTTATTTTACCTAAAAATTCATATAACAATGCAAAGCAACTATGCCATCCAAGAACATTCAAGTAACAAAAATAACCTGCCATTACATCAACGTAAGTTTCTCTAATATAATCCTTAGTCTTCCAAGTATAATCACGAGGGTCATCACTCCACTGAACTTTCACAAGCTTAACCACCTTGTTCCTCAATCTCCCTTCAGCTTGATCTACAATATGAACTGGATGTTGGACCAGTCAAATTTTGTTCTATCTCCAAGTCACCCTAAACAGATGTCTCTACAATCAATGACAAATCATAAACATGCTTTCTCAAATGAGATACATTAAAAACATTATGGACTTTTGACAATCTTTCGAGCAAATCTAGATTATAGGCCAACGATCCATTTCTCTCGAGAAATATAAATGGTCTAATGAATCTGAGTGCTAGCTTTCCTGCTATTCTGAATCTCACAACTCCTTTCATTCGGGAAACTTTCACAAATACCAAATCCCCGACATCAAACTCTAAGTCCCTTCTCCGTCAATCGACATTACTTTTCTGTCGATCCTAGGCTTCTTTCTTCCTTTCCTTGATCATAATCACTTTCTCTGATGCTTCTCGAACTACCTCTAGTACAAGAATTAATAGCTCTCCAGTCTCAACCCAATATGAAGGTAGTTTACAAGGCCATCCATACAAAGCCTCGTAGGGTGCCATTCTAATGTTAGCTTCATAACTATTGTTATAAGAGAACTCTACCAATATAGATGATCTTTCCAAGAACCTCCAAAATCCAAAATACATGCTCTCATGACATCATCCAAAATCTGGTTCACCCTTTCGGTCTGTCCGTCTGTTTGTGGGTGATAAGCTATGCTCAAATTCAACTCTATTCCTAAAGCGACTTGCAATGCTCCCCAAAATCTACTGCTGAAGATGGGATTTCAATTACTACTATACTTACAGGAATTTCATGAAGTCGAACGGTCTCCCTCAAATAAATCCCTGCCAAAGAAGCTGTTGTTCTTGTAGACTTTACTGGAATAAAGTGGGCGCACATTGTTAATCGATATATAATTACCCAAATGCCTTCATTACCTCTTCTTGTTTTGGGAAACCCATCGATAAAGTTAATGGATACTTGCTCCCACTTCCAATTCAGTATCTTTAATGGTTTGAGCAAACCAACAGTCTTCTTCTGGTCACTCTTGACCTATTGACAATTCACATTTCGACTTATGAAAATCGAAATGTCTCTCTTCATCCCTTTCCACCTAAAGGTCTTCTTCATATTCTAAAACATTTTAATTACTCTTCGGTGGATATATAGCATTGAATGATGACACTCTCTCAGTGCATCCTTTCTAATTCCATTCACCTCAGGCACGTAAATCTATCCGTTCATTCTTATAATGTCTCGGGAGTTAATCTAAAAACTAGAAACACTTCCTCCTTTAACGCTCCTCTTAAGCCGAGCTAGAATAGGGTTTTCTTCTTGGAAATAAGTAATTCTCTTCATTAGCGCTGGCTTAACATCCAAATTTGCAATCATCGCCATACTCCGACCCAACGAATCTGCAACTGCGTTAGCTTTCTTTGGGGTATAAAGAATATCTAGGTCATAAAGATGCAAAAATTACAGCCGTCTTTGCTGCTTTAAGTTCAAATCCTTTTGGGTAATAAGATACTGTAATGACTTATGTAACTCAAACTATGCACCCAAAAGATAGTGCCTCCACACTGTTAATGCGAAGACAACTGCCAAAAGTTCCAAATCATGCGTATTGTAATTCTTCTCATGAGGTTTCAACTTCTGACTCGCATAAGCTATTACTTTACCTTTTTACATCAAAACTGCTCCCAATCCAGTCCTATAAGCATCCATGTAAACTATTATTCCTTCACTCCCTTTTGGAATAGTTAAAAAGGGAACACTTGTCAATTTCTTAGTTAACTCATTGAATCCTTGATCGCACTTTGATGTCCAAACAAACTTAGCATCTTTCCTCATTAGCTTTATTAGATGAGAAGCAATCTTCAAGAAATCTTTAATGAACCTTCTACAGAAACATGCCTGTCCTAAGAAACTCCTGACATCTGTCACAATTTCAGCTTTCTTCTAGTCTTGAACCGCAACTACTTTAGCTGGGTCCACTAATATGCCTTCCCCCGAAACTACGTGCCCTAGAAATCTAACTTCTAATTTCCAAGAATGGCACTTATAAAACTTATCATGTAAAACTTGACGTCTTAAAGTACTAAGAACAACATGAAGATGGAACTTATGTTCTTCCTCCATTTTAGAATAAAAGAGGATGTCATCAATGAAACGAGAACAAACTTGTTAAGATAGTCTCGAAACACTCTATTCATCAAATCTACAAAATAAATGGTTCTTAAGTCAATCCGAACAGCATGACCAACCATCATAAAAATTATCAAGGGTACGAAAAGCTGTTAAGGGTACACTCTTCCCTGCTACCCCTAATTGGTGAAAACCAGTGGCATTCCAAGTAGTAGCCGTGACTTCTATTATTTCCACCTTTCAATGCAATCGTTGCGTTGGTTCATTTGGCTAAAGAGTAATAAAGGAATTATTATACAACTGCATTTGTTATTTCCCAGAACCAACTCACCACTTTTTTTTTCATATTCCCCCATACGTTCAAGTTTCAACCAACTCATCACTTCTTCTCTCAACTCTAAAAAGAAAACTAAGAATTTTTTTACTAAACAATGTCTGTAGTCTTCTTGAAACCATTGTTTTCATCATGTAAGGCCATGATATTCACGCAACCCACTTGAGCACGCATGCAACTGTGGCCGCAACCCCGCTTCACCGCCACAACCTCACTTCCTCCTCACCGACCACCATGCACGTGCTCTTCCTCTCGTTTTCCCCGCAGCCGCCTCTGCCCACCATCTTCACACCGACGACCCATCACCTCATCCAGATCTACCGAGCTGAATCCCCTCCGCCCTCAGCCACTTCCATCTTGTCACCTCGCATGTCACACACCTAGTCACCACCGCCTACATCCAGCAATTCCGCCTTCCTCCATTTTTCATGCCTCGGCCATCATATTCCTTCCCATCACCTCACGTCAGCAACCGCCTCCACCAAGCTCATGTCGACCTTCCCATCTCTCACACGCTTACCCCTTTATCTCCGCCGTGCTAGTACCCAAGACCGACGAGTTTGAAGCTGAAGCTTGTCTCGGCCCCACCATGCTGCCATGGCCACCTAGCTCGGATCTAGCTCTAACAACCTTCCGCATCACCGTGGTCCTTGCCCCTCAAAGGCAAGGCCCAGCCTCCCACTTCGTTCTCTCACCTCTGTCTTTTGAGCAACGACCGAGCACCATTTTTCCTCTTCCTTGTCAAGCTTGTACAGTCGCCTCTGTTTGTTTATGAAAAGAAAGGTGCATATGTTGATAGCTTATTTATATTATTTTTTAGCAAATTTGTCGACACACATTATTAGCTGATTGATTTGTTCAGTGGTAAATTTTAGTATGTCATAAAATTTATGTTAGTTTACGAAAGGTATATGTTTTGATGTATAAGTTGTCCACCTGTGTAAGTTCACATATATTTTGTTTTGAGAGCTACTGCCTTCATACTTTAAAAACAAAACTATTTTTATATATTATTAAATTGTTTATTATCTGTTGCATATAAGACCATCTGGTTGTATATATAAGTTTTAATTGGCTTATATGATCTGTTGTAGGCATACATGCATTAAGCTTGTTTATTTATGAATATAGTTCCAAGCGTGCGGTTTATGTATAGTTTACAAAAGTTATTTTAGTATAGTTTTAATATTCTTTCTTAAAAATGTATGCTTTAGATAGCTTTGACATAACATACTTTATATAATTTATCCCAATACATGTGTATTATATTTTGATTTTGCATACAAGCTGCCAGCATACGCATTTGTTAAATAACTTACATATATTTATTTATTTTATAAAAATATGATTTTATATAAAAGTTGTTCGTATAAGTTCATTCATACCATTTATCTTCATCAATGCCATTCCGATTTGACTTCGTTAATTCTGATTCATCAGCTTTGTCCATCGAAATTGTCTCCATCGTGCTTTGCTTTAAAATTAGTGCTCAGATTCGTAGCTCATCACCATCGTCAAACCTCTCTAGCCTCAAAAGGTGAGAAATCACTCACGATTAAGGTTCTTTTATTTATGAAATTTGATTTTAATTGAAACGAAAATTGAAATATGCTGTTGATAGTTATTTACACTATTATATATGTTATTACTTGTATCAGTTCACCTGTGACACCTACCACCATGATCTGTTATTTATACAATGATAATCCAGTTTGGTTGATAAACGATTGATTGTTTGAAGTTGACATTGGACGTTAAATTGTTAATGTAGTAAGTGATAAATAATTTGAAATTAAAATTGACGTAGGATATTTAGAATTGATATATGTTTGAATTTGATTAGATGGAATTTGCATAATATGACCCCTTTAAATGTTTAGACAAATTGACACGTAGAAATAATGTTAATTGCACTTTGAACCATTTAATGTATGTTGTATAAATCGATGTAGTACGGAGTTGAGTAATAGATACCAAGTGAAGAACCATATAAATGTTAGTGTAATAATCTTTAATCTACATGAAATGATAGTGTAGATTCTAGAAATAATTATATTAATTTGCATAAACAACAATGTGAATTAATACGATTATTTTGGGATTATTTGAATAAATTATTGGATTGTTATTGATGTTTGATGTTGCTTGTTTATTTATTTTGACACCATCCAAGTTATCACACTGCAAGCTCCCTTTGCTATCCTTTGATTTTTGAATTGATATGGAATCGGGTTGAAATGATAAACACCCAAATGAACTTGACCTAGGATAGAGAATTAAATATAAACCCGATTGGTTAATAATTTGATTTGAAATAAAATAAAGATTTTTATTTGGATAATAAAAAAAGTTTTAAAATGAAGTTAGAATTTGAAATTTAATGAATGGAAAACGTTAATATTAAAAATCTGAAACAAAATATTAACATAGTAGTTGTTGAAAGAACGTTGTTTTGAAATTAATTATTTAACAATTAAATTTGGAATTATTCATTGAATAAAGTTTGAAATTTTTTAATGATTAAGTTATGAAATTATTTAATAATTAAATAAGATTGAATTATTTGACAATTAAATAAAAATTGAAATCTTTGGCAAGAGAGATTGAACTTTTGAATAAGTGAATTTGAACTTTGTTAATAAATGAAATTGAGTTCTTTATTAACTAAGTTTTGGAAAATTATCGAAAGTAAGTAAATGAATAAGTGAAATTGGATTTCTTTAACAAGAAGTAAAATGTGATTTATTGAAATTAATGAAAGACTTGCAATTTATAGAATTTGATTGGATGAATTTAATTTAATTAAATTTGTAAGTTTTGATATAATGGAGTTGAACTTAAGTAATTGATTTAATGAATTGGAAAGTAAATTAACTTAATGTATATTGAAAGAAACCGATCAATGAATTTAAATTGATCTGAATGTCTAATTAAGTTAATTTAAATGATTATGGAATGAAACTTATATGTGAATTTGAATAAATATTTGAATTGTTTTAAATCAAATTTTGAATTTGAATTATAGAGTTTGAAATGGTAATTTGGGAGATATGAAAACGTAAATTATGGGAATTGTTTTAAAAGAGAAATGAAACATTGGTTTACAAATTCTAATTGAATTTGAATTTGGTTGGTTTTGAAATATATTAAACGACCAATCGGTGAAATAATTACGAAAGTTATTAAAGAGACCGGAATTGGTTATGGACATACTCTCCGTATAAACTGAAAACCACTTTAATAACTATACGCGGAGTGTGGTCCAGAATGAAGTGGTTGGAATGATGTGCGTGATGACTGAAGAAAGAGAATGATAATGGATAGCCTTGACACTTGTGTCAAATTGGAAATGACTAAAACAGGAGCCGTGCGGGGCCAAATGGGGTTAGCCACCTCGAGCGAACACACTTCTTCATAATTACTCATTACTTGTTATTGATTGGTGCACACTCGAAATTTTGGGAGTGTTGTTTCGCGGTGTTATGATTGTTGCGGCGATGTGTTTTCACCAGTCCGGATCAGGCAAACGGTAGTTTCACTACCTTGGGTATTGCCTCATGCGCCTTGTCATACTTGTATCCCTATGTACGCGACCACTACGAATTTGTTTTTGTGTTATACCTATGGAGTACTCCCTGATATCCCACCAGTTTACGGTGGAGTTTACAGTGCTGTATAGTCTATGACGCTTATATAAAAATGTGTTAAGGGGAATATTGGTAATGCCTTAACACTATTTTGATATTTTATATTACTGGTAGACATTATCTATTTAGCGTATATTACTACATAGTAGATAGTTTAACGGATCCTTAAAGGATGGTTATTCCAACGTCCTTTGAGTTACTTGTATTTCAATTGTTATTTCACTTGAGTTGGATTTATTAATATAAGAATGTTAATCCTAACTCGAGTGTTTTGTGCTTTGCTTTACGCTTGGGTCAGACTGAGTGTACCAGTATTTGAGACTCACCTTTGGGGTTGGAGCTTTGCTTGGAGATCCAGCTATCTATCCAGCTTTCAGATTTTCAGTTGATTCTAGTGATGCATTCTGATTCTTTTATTTGACTATTGTATTCGAGACTTCTGTTGTAACTTATTTAACTCTGTTATATACATAGTAGCTTCATGACCTACTATCTTTTACTTCCGCTGCATATTTATTACTCTGTGTCTGTGATCTGTGATTATTTATTTACTCTATATGCTCAGTTTGCCAAATTTAAATTAACAATTCGGTATTTTGAATTATTCAAGTCCGACATGTGCGGATGCGAATAGTCCAAAATAGCGGGTCGTTACCTCATGGCTATCTTAGTTTTAGTGAGAGATTAGACAATGGATGGCGCAGAGAAGCATTTGGAGGGGGAGTAGTACTACTACCAGGCTTTGTAGCCAGAGATGTAGCTGTAAAGAATTCATACAGATTAAAAGTCAGCAAAATAATTCGAAAAGAAAAACAAGAATAGAAAACAAAGGCATTGTTCATAACTTACTAGAACATTCAGAGAAAATAGGTGACATGGGAGAGAAACGTTCACAGTCTCCTAAGGAGAGGAAACGTTTACTCTTTGATGTACGTTGGATCAAAGGAGGAAGCCTAAAAATCCTTTGACCGGGGGGGAGAAGAGAATGTTTCTTCAAGTTAGAAGGGATTAGCAGCCTCAATCGATTTCTAATCTTACTAGAGGCTTAAATCAGAGATTCTATGTCTCTTTTGTCTACCTCATTAAGTTCTTTGGCAGGTAAACCTAACATAGACAAAGATTAGGTAAGAGAAGTAACAGGATAAAAGGAAGGAAATGAAAATCTGAACTACTGAGTAGTAGAAAAGGTCCCATTGATATTTGGGAAGCATCTAACAAAGAAAAAATGGTTCTCCCAGTCCTTAAACTTAATAACCCCCTTTGAAATCAACATCATCGGGGGGTTTACTCTGAAGTTTTGATGATTGAGGTTGCTAAGCTTGACTAGTCTGACCAAGTAATTAAGACTTCAACGTTTAGAGAGAGAATTCCAAACTCTAATGCCATTAGGTCCAGAGTCAGGAGCTAGGTGTAGACATTTGGGGACAGCTAGATTAGAGCAATCCCAAGATAAGAAAGAAATCTGAATAGGAACTTCAACAAAGGCAGGAACCCTCCATGCCATAAACGGATGGAAATATAGGCAAAGCACCTTCGGGAAGGTTGTTGATGGTATCAGATTCTTAAGTTGGGATAGCTTCCACACCATTAATTCGGAGTCGTTAAGGATGGCATCTACTTCATCCTATGTGGATATCAGGGAGTGCTTTGAAACGGCTTCAAGCTTCTTCGGAGAGCTCAAGTTTCTTCTAGGTGAAAATGTTTCAGCTAAAATTTTTAGTTTATTATGAACTTAGCAATCTTTTAAGAATTAGTAAAAACTTACTAAAGTAACTTAAACACAAAACTAAATATTGAACTTTAAATTCTTGGAAGAATGTTAAAGTAAAAAATCGAAAAGTTTGGAGCTTTTGGAAGGAAATGTTGAAATTCACGTTCAATCGGCATCCTTCAACAATGTTGAAAGCTCAATGAAGACTTTGTTGTTAAAAGGAAATGTTTAAAACAAACTTAAAAAACTAAACAAAGTACGTACAATTAGTGCTCTAAAAACAAAGTAACAAGTCCCTTTGACACAGTCAAAACCAGTGATTTAAATTTTCTAAGGGAAATATGGTTGTTGTTGAAACCTTGTATACCCCGTCTTGTCGAAAGGACCTAGGTTAAGTTTAGATAAACTAGGAATGTTTCGACAAAGTTGGGAGAAAGGTGATTATGTATGTTTTAATTCATTGGACACAAAAGGTTTTGAAAGGGTCGAAAGGGCATTATGGTTTCAAAAGCATACTGAAGAGAAAGGGTTTTAATCGGCACCAAAGGGGTTCAACTAAGTCGAAACATGTTGCTTTAAAGAGGGGTGACTACATTCTATTTAACCATATAGCCTTTCAACAAGGTTAATCAAATTCATGCTACAATACCTTTTAACCCATCGAAAGGAGGTAAGAAAGCAAAACCAATGTTGCTACCGTAATCCTTTTGGAAGGGGTAGAAAGGTCAATGTGTGGTGCTAATTTTTCATCCTTACAACTCGAAACTTCCGGGCAAAGAAAATATAAGCTTCTGCCTTCCCAAACCTGAATGCAAATCTAGGATTCAAAAGTTTATTAAATAAATAAATCAGACCCGTTAAGAAAACGGATTTCAACATGAATAAACCACTTTCAATTTCGAAAGTTTTAAAACAAAAATTTGAATTCACTCCAAAGTAGTAGTAATCGTAAATCCTGAAATAAAATTTGAATCGAGAAACAAATCCCATGAATTCATGGAATTGAATTAGGAAAAATCTTTCGGATAAATCAAATTTTAAAAGTCAAACGGTCTCAAAAAATCGAATCTAACATGTTTTTAGTAAGTTAAAATTCGTACAGTTAAAATCAACATCTCGATTATGAGATCTAAAAGTTAAGATTCACCAAAACAGACAGGGAGAGAGATTCATTGAACAAAAATGATTTTGACTTGAGGATTAGATTTGATTTCTTCTTTGATTGGAGAAAAATAAAATTTGAGGATTTCAGTATTCTTTTACTTGTACTCGAAAATTCGATTGCAAGTAAATGAGGAAGAAGAAAGAAGGAGTGTACTTATAAGAAAAGTCATCAAGAGCTACAGCCATTAGATTAGATTTAAACAGACGTCCTAAATTTACACGGGAAGACCAAGAGGTGGGAAAACTTTGGGTTTCGACACGGTTGACTTCGAAAGTCAAGTGCATCCCTTCGTGGAAGGGGGGCAAATGTTACTACAAAAAATTCCTTTCAGATTAGTTGAAACCGGTTTGAGCAAACGACCAAGAATAACAAAAGGAAAAAAAAGCTTTAACTAGACCTTTCGAAAGAGTCGAAGGGATGCTACAGCCAAATTCTGAAAGCTTTAGAACCTTACAAAGTTGTCGAATGGATGCTACAATGAAGATCCAGAAGGTTCTTACCTTTCGAAGGAGTCGAAAACACCCTTCCGCCTCCAATAACCACCTTTCAACTAGGTAATTCCATATGAATGAAGGCCTTTCGAATGATTTTAAGCAACACCTTTCAAAGACAATGAAGAACAACTCTTTGTATATGCGCTAAACCTTTCAAAACCAAAGGTTTCGCCTTCATTCAAATCACTCGAAGGGATGTATCGGCTTGAACAACCCTTTTGAAAGCTATACCAAGCCTTTTGAATCGGTCGAAGCTGTTATTGTCAGGGACGTTCTACATCAAGTCAAAAACAAGAGTTCAAAAGCAACCAACAATGTCGAAACCATCAGCATTTCAACACCATCGAAGCCACTAAACATAGCCTATCAACATAGTCGAAAGCTCTTACAAGGCAGCACAAAGAAGAGAAGCGCGACCATTCCTCTTGACAAAGGCGGAAGCGTCCTAGAGTCAATTTGGCAGCCAACTTTCGACCAAGTCATATACATCAGGGTTGAAAGGTGCTGATCCACATCTATAAATAAGGCCCAAGGGGTCAGGTTTTGGGATCTGATCCTTTCCATTCTAAACTTGTATTTTCTTAATCAAAAGAGTTATAAACCCTAATTTCTAAATTGATTTGGGGATTTTGAGTAATAAAATCATCTTTAACTTACAAAAGGGAAGTTGTCAATTTTACAGATTACTTTACTGTTCGTAAAGCTTTTTATCAAGTATAACATTGTGTTTAAGGTGTCGCTTATATGGAAAGGACCCTTCCGAGATAGTTAAAACCTTGCATATTCAAATAACTTCAGTTAAATGATTCAAGCTATCTTCCCCTGGGCAACTACTTTTGACAAGGTCGAAACCTAACCATAGTCCACTTAAACCTTGGATTGTCACAAGGAACCTAAGGATCCTGCTTTCGACGCGGTTGAAACCTAAGGCCAAATCACTGTGACTTGTGATTACTAATCCTAATCCAAGACTTTAAGTCCATAGCTTTTGACAAGGTCAAAACCTATACCTCAAACCCTGACCAAACCCCAAGCCACTCAACAACTTAAGCCCTCGACAGGGTCGAAACCCTTTTAGTCAACCTTCATCTAGTGATTCCAAAGACCATCCATTTAGATTCTGCTTCCACTTCAAAAGGATAACTTTCGAAGGGAAAACTTGGTTATCTCGGCAAAGTTGAAAGGTTGATAAGGAAAGGAAATAACCGTTATGACTGGGTCGAAAGGTCGACCTAAGTAAGTTTTCACTTCAATAACCTATTTTGAAAGGATACCAAAGTAAATGCACACATTCCTTCCTTCTCAACTCTTCTAAAAGAAACCACAAGGAATTGACCATGTAACGCTACTTTAGGGTGTTGACAAGATTTCTTGTTAACATTTATCCTATACTATATTAGATTTATGTATTTCCTTCTCTCCCTTATCCCTTTCCTTACCTCACCTGCAACCTTTGCTTCCTCTAGAATTTTTTTTGTGACTTTAACTGTTGACCTATAGCTTCCTAATCTTCTCTAAGATCCAAACTCGGGTTCTCTATTTTCGTTCCTTCTCCCTTCTTGCTCCTATTTTCCTAATTTTCACCTTTGTCATCACATAATGTTTTCATCTTAATTTCCCCTTCTTGCTTATCCAAATTTGACCATGGCCTTTTCACTACTTTTCATGACTTCTTCACCATTCTCTCCCATTTTATTTGAATGTTCAGCATCATTGACTCTATTTTAATAGGTCTTTAGCAAAGGATGTACGTATAGCTTCTTTATAGCTTTATCAATATTAATAGGTCTCCCAATTGTACTCACTAAAGCGCTAATTTCCTTACAACCCTATTCTAAAGCTTAGTGCCAATAATATTACCCAAACTGGCATGATAGTGAGCAAATCCCTGTCTGTTTTCATGTTTGGTTTCAATTTATTCATGATAATGAGATTCCTTGAAGAACCAAGGACCTCCTTTTACTACTTTGTTACAATCCAATTCACTTTCAAAACAAACAAAAGAACCATTATCCCATGATTGAACTTTAAAACAGGGAGAAGTTTTCCATATTCCTTTTGTGCATGTTTCGAGGGCTTTAAAATAAGCTCTTGATCCTACTACATATAACATTACAAATGTTTCCACTTCTCTTCAGCATCCCCAATTATATATAAAGATACTGCTCCTTTTTTACCATCTACTACCATTGGTTGAACAAAAAACATTATTTATCTCCCTAGCCTTAGATCTAGTTGGGCCCATCAGCACATCATTGTATGACACCTTTTTAGCTCCTTTCAATATGCTGAATTTGACACCAGATTTGTGCCCGGTCGCTCCTCTCAACATGAAATCGCTTGTCGCCATGGATCTGAATTGAAATGGTTTCTTCGGCTCCCCTTCTTCCTGCTTCACTTCTTACTCATTAATTTTTTTGTGAACCACCTTTTCCCACCCCTATTCATTTGCACCTTGGTTCATCACTCCATTATTAGCTACCACCACCAAATTGTGAGATGTTGGGATTATGATATGTCAAATTAAAATGTCTTATGCTGCCATCTAAATAATGATAAATTTAGGAAAAAATTAAAGATAATGTATATGTATTATTTTCATGTAACAACGAAGTGAATTGTTAATTTATAAAAGGACTAAATCGAAAATTTCACACTTTTATGTAATATTTTGGGTGCATACGCAAATATTGACCGATCTGGCCTTTCAATGTAGTCAACGAGTTAGGAATCAAAACTCATCAACCATAGAATTAGATCATAATGGTCATTTCTCAAACTATATGTAACGACCCGCTATTTTGGACTATTCGCATCCGCACATGTCGGGCTTGAATAATTCAAAATATCGAGTTGTTAATTTAAATTTGGCAAAAACTGAGATATACAGTAAATAAATAGTCACAGCATCACAGACACAGAGTAATAATATGCAGCGGAAATAAAGAGATAGTAGTTCATGAAGCTACTATGTAAATATATAAGATACATCAGAGTTACAACAAAAGAGTAATACGATACATCAGATATAAATCAGAATACTTCACTAGAATCATCGAATACTGAAAGCAGATTAATGGCTGGATCTTCAAGCAAAGTTCCAACTCCAAAGGTGAGTCTCGAATACTGGTACACTCAGTCTAACCCGAGCGTAAAGCAAAACACAAGACACTCGAGTCAGGATTAATATTCTTATATCAATAAATCCAACCCAAGTGAAATAGCAATCGAAATACAAGTAACTCAAAGGATGTTTGGAATAACCATCCTCTAAGGATCCGCTAAACTATCTACTAGGTAGTAATGTACGCTAAGTAGATAATGTCTATCAGTAATATAAAGTATTAAAATAGCGTTAAGGCGTTACCATAATCCCCCTTAACACATTTTATATTCCCAAAAGCATATACAAGACCGTAGTTTCCCCAAAACCGAAAGTCACCAGAGGGCAATCCATATACTCAAGGTACAAATCAAAACGTAGTGGTCGCGAATAGGATAATCAGTATGACAAGGTACATGAGGCGATACCAACTAGGATACTAGTAGTTGCGTGATCCGGACTGATGTTGAGCATAGCCAGCAGCTACCTCAACACCGCGAAACAACACTCCCAAATCGAGGGGTGCACCCAAATCGAATCACAAAAGTAATAGATATGGTATCGAAGAAGTGTGTCCGCTAGAGGTGGCGAACCTCAATGGCCCGACGCGGCTCCTGTTTTAGTCATGTCAGGGGTCATCCAATATCGTTCTCTTTCTTCAGTCAGCGCGTTCACCAAACCATCCACTTCATTCTGAATCAACACTCCACGTATAATAGTTATTAAAGTGGTATTCGGTATCGACAGAGAGTATGTCCATATCCGATCCCGGTCTCTTTAATAACTACGTATTATTACACCGATTGGTCGTTTAATATATTTCAAAACAATCAATTTCAATTTCAATTAGGATTCGTAAACCATTATTTCATTTGTCTTTCAAAAATCAATTTCCAAAATCTATGTTTCAACTTCTAACTTTCCGTTTCAAAATCTTATAATTCAATTTAAATTATATTTAAACAATTCAAATATAGATTCAAGTTCGTACAAAAGTTCATTCCGAAATTATTTAAATTAATTAAATTTAACATTCAAATCAATTTAAATTTATTTATCAATTTTATTCAATATTCGTTAAGTTAATTTAACATCCAAAACAATTCTTTTTAATTTCCAAGACATTAAATCAATCCCTTAAGTTAACTTCATTATATCAAAACTTTCAAATTTAATTAAATTTGTCAAATCAAATTCTTAAATTCCAAGTCCTACATTAATTTCAATAAATCGCTTTTTTTTTCTTGTTAAAGAAATTCACCTCTAGTCCTGTGGATCCTAGGGCTTCACTTGCTTGTAACTTCGTTGGTTCTGAGTTTGGCACTCCAACTGCTCGACATAATGCCAATATCAATGACGGTTCTGTGCTCACTGTATTATCGCCTGGTAATAGCTTGCATGCACATAGCCCCAATCCTATGGCTTCATCTGGTGTTGTGGAGTGCTGCAATGCTGCCCCTAGTTCATCAATACGCAAATCATGGTCATCCCTTTTTAAAACCATGCCCCGTAATGCGGGAGTTTATGAACCAGTTGACTTCATAATCATTGAAGAAAACGGTGTTATGATCCCTCCCCCCTGTGTTATGCAAGCGGGTTTGGATTTTTGGTCAGGATATGTAGTTGGATTCTTTTTGGACCCTAAACATCGTCTTCATGATGTGGCTGCTGTTTGTCGTAGAGCCTGGAGGCTGCAAGGTGGTCTTAAAGTTAAGTTGGTTGATTCCCTGTATTACATTTTGTTCTCCTCCCCTGAGGAACGTAGTCGAGTACTTGAGTCTGAACCCTCCTTCTTTGACGGACAGCCTTTTATTCTTACCCCCTGGTCGCCGACGGTTGCTAGTGTTCGTGAGCAAGTTTTTTCTATCCCGGTTTGGGTTTATTTCTCCCAAATTCCTTCTGCTTTACAGCCGTTGCTTGGTTTGAATTGGCTTGCGTGCAATATTGGAAAATTGAAATGTTTTGACTCTAATACGGTGGCGCGTGATAAGCTTGTTTTCGCCAAAGCCTTGATTGAGATTACACCCGATAAGCCTCTTCCATCCTCTATTCCTGTTCAGCTAGCCGTTGGTCATGTGGTGGATGTTCGCGTTCGTTATGGTTGGGTCCCTGACATTTGTACCTCCTGTCAATCCTTTGGACATATTGACGCTGATTGCGTGCGCTCTGTTGTTCCTGATGCTGCTCCTAAGATTCCTCTGCCTCGTCCTCCGCTTAGAAAATGGGTTCCCAAGGCCTCTCTGGTTGCTGCTGTCCCTGGTCCCTCCCTTTCCTTAGTGACTCCTGTTTCCCCGGATCCTGGTATTGCTCCTCCTATTCCCCCTGTGGTTCCGGTTCTATATCCGCCGCATGTTGTTTGGGCTAAGTCTGAACATTGTTGGGTTGATTGTCGTTCTGACATGAGATACAACCCCGAGGATAACTACTATTTTCGATACATATCTGATGAATTATTGGATCTTCGTTGTCTTTATTATAGTATATCTGGTGATTCCTTGGTTCTTGACATGGATGGTTCGTTTGCTGCGATGAATTCTACTCTTCTTGCTGATTCTGCATGGGATCGAGCTTTTGTTTACTCTCCAGGCATTGATTGTTATGATCCTTCCCTTGCTGCTCTATTTCGCCCCTTTATTGGTCTTCTTGAGGGTGGATCTATGAAAACTACCAAGGATGATGAAGGAGTGAGTGTTTCTTCCTCAGAGGAGGAGTAGTAGCCTTTTTATTTCTAGTAGTTGTGACGTATCTGTCATACTCCTGCGCTGTATTTGTTTTTTATTTTCATACTTAGTAGCTAAGGTGCCTCTACCTTACTCCTGTACTTCAACCTTATTACTTTCGTAATAAAAGTGGTCGGTCCACTATAAAACCGTCGGCCTTGCCAAAAAAAAAATTATTTATTTACTTTCTTAGTTACAACTTTCAACTCAAATGACAAAGAAACTAAATTTCACATATTCAAAAAGTTCAATTTCTCTTATCAAAGAATTCAATTTTTATTCAATTATCAAATAATTCAATCTTATTCAATTATTAATTAATTTCAACTTAATTATTAAAAATTTCAAAACTAAATAATTTCAACTTAATTATAAATTCAAACTCAATTATTAAATCATTTCAAACTTAATTCAATGAATAACTCTAAATTTTTATTGTCAATAATTAATTTTAAAACATCGTTCTTTCAACAACTACTATGTTAATATTTGTTTCAGATTTTAAATATTAACAATTTTCCATTCATTAAATTCAAATTCCAATTTCATTTCAAACCTTATTCTTTACTCAAATAAAATCATTATTTTATTTTAAATCAAATTATTGACCAATCGGGTTTATTAAATTTTCTATCCTAAGTCAAGTTCATTTGGGTATTTATCATTTCAACCCGATTCCATTTCAATTTAAAAATCAAAGCATAACAAAGGAAACTTGCAGTGTGATAACTGGGATAGTGTCAAAGTAAATAAATAAGCAATAACATCAATCAATAACAATTCAATAATCAATTCAAATAATCCCGAAATAATCGTATTAATTCACATTGTTATTTGTGCAAATCAATATAATCATTTCTAAAATCTACACTATCATTTCATGTAGATTAAAGATTTTATACTATTATTTTATACGATTTTTCACTTGTCATTAAATTTAAATTTCATACTTCATCAATTTATACAATATACATTCAACGTTTCAAGGTGTACATAATCAAATTCTATGTGTCAATTTATTAAACGTTTACGGGGGTCATATTATCCAACTTAAACTAATCAATTTCAACACATACGTCGATTCAAAATTTTAACTATCCTACGCCGAATTCAATTTCATAATATTTATTATTTTATAAATTACAATTTTAGCATCCAATGTCAACAACAAACAAACAATCAATTATCAACCAAACAGGATTATTATTGCATACATAGCAGAAAACGGTGTCAGATGTCAAAGGTGAACTGATACATAAATAACAGTACAATAAATAACAGCAATGTATTTCAATTGTCGTTTCAATTGAAATCAAATTTAATAAATAAAAGAATATTAATCGTGAGTGATTGCTCACCTTTCGAGGCTAGAGAAAATAGGAGATGACACGGATACGCACACTGATACGAACACTGAAATGGAGTTACAAATCCAAGCATGATTCTCAGAGCAAAGTAAGATTGGCACGAATCGACGAGCAAAACTGTTAAATAGGAATTGCCGAAATCAAATCAAAACATTCAACATAGCAACAATTACAAAACATGTCCTGCGTCAAAGTTTAACAAAAAAAATTCTATGTGCTACCGTGATCGAAATGGTCAGAAATTTGGTATGAATAAAGATCAAAACTCGTATTTCAAAACTGCAAAGAATTACTTGATTTGGACAAGAGACCAGAAAAGTCACGATGTCACAAATATAGACTCAGGCCATGTTGCGACCGTCGAATGATAAGGTCTGAAAACCCCTCTGGGTCTGACTTTCAGATAAGAACCAGAGGACTGAAACACCTCGTATGAAGCTAAAATTTCATATACAGAAAGTAGAAAACTTAATCTTTTAAACAAAAAAAGAATCACTGTATTCCGACGTAAGACGAAGGAGATACGATGCGTCAAACATGAACTCAGGTCGTGTTTGCAGCAGTGTAAAATAATTCTAAGTACAAAAGAATATCTGCCTAGGTCTAACTTCCAGATCCTCGACCACAAATCAAAAGATGTCGGATTTTGCTGGAATTTGACATGTATAAACTAGGTAACTTAAACTCCTTTTTAAAAATAAAATCAACCCATTACGATAAAACATGAGTGAGATATGATATCGTGAACATGAAGTCTAACTGCTGTTCAAAAAAAATAAACATGCAAACATATTCAAATACACAACCTATATTTTAAAATCAATCTTTAATTTATATATGAACATACTTTATCATATAATACTGTTATATAACTTATATCTCATATTCAATGAACATATGTAGACTATAAACATAAAATTTATAAATGCAGACGGTAAACATTGCTCACGTGCTATATATATATATATATATATATATATATATATATATATATATATATATATATATAACAGACTAAATATAATTTATACAAGTTATATTCATTAAACAACATATATATGCTGAAATCATTTAACCATATATATGCTAATATTCAACAGATTATAAGTAATATATATACGGCTATTATATAACTTCCATAATCAACAAATATTGACAAAAGTACTATGTTGTTCACAATAAGATTTTATACCAACAAAATATGTAAATAAACAAACGGCAAAATATAATTTATATAAACTAGACTTACGTATGGTAAGAAGCATGCATTTGCCAACGTGGGTGTGTGCGCATGAGATGCTGATGAGGTTAGTATTGAAGTAGGTGATGTCGGCAGGTGGTTGAAAAGAAAATGACGGCGGTTGGAGGGAGAGGAGGTGAAAGAGTATGTTGAACGTGGATGGTCGGAGAGGCTGTGAGCATGTAGGCTATGACCAGGCTGTAAGGGCAAGGCATGGATGGAACGCTAGTGACGTTCGGCGAAGGAGGTTGTTGTGGCAATGGGGAAGGGAGAAGAGAAGGCGGAGGTCGGTTGGTGACTGGGCTTGGCTCCGGAAGGCTGGAGGAGGTGGTTGCTAGCATGGCACGGCGGTGGTTGTTGGTCGATGGGCGAAGGCTGTAGGTGGCGCCGACATGAGGTGATGGGTTTCATGCTCGGGCTGTCATGTGCGTGGAGAATGATGGATGGAGGTGGTTTCAAGTGAATTAAGAGGTAGGAGGAAAAATGAGAGACATTTGAGGAGAAGAACATGCAGAGGCTAAATGTCAAATGGACTTTTACTATTCTTTAAGTTCAAATCCAGAGATAAAGCAACGAACATAAAATATGAACCGGCAAACGTTGAAACTAGTGTGGGCAAAGCAAAAGTCATCAGTTGAATTAATAAGCTCTTCAATTCACATGGGTAGCTGAAAGACAAAAATAACCAAAAGATTATAAAACCGGTACCGATGCGAAATCGTTTTTTCGCGGATTCCGCTGCGTACCGGACATCAAAACACAGAATCGAATATACCGTAGAGATTAGCACAACGAGACGATCGAAACGGTATATAGATATCAGTGGTAGGATTTAATTATAAAAATTCGAAATTTTCAACTAGTGGAAAATGCGCAAAATCGCAGAAAATTAAGATCGACGGAGCCAAAGATGTCCGAATTTGGAAAAACGACGAACTGACATCTTATTCAGAAGATGGTTTAGAATTTTTCTATGTAAAAATATTTTGGTTTGAAAACGTTTTATTTTCATCGCTTTTTAACTGATTAAATTGAAGTAAATTACGCGCGAAATAAACTTTCATATTTTCGGACGAAAATTTACCAGTAGCTATATTTAA
Source organism: Allium cepa (assembly GCA_030765085.1). NCBI lineage: Eukaryota > Viridiplantae > Streptophyta > Magnoliopsida > Asparagales > Amaryllidaceae > Allium > Allium cepa. The sequence goes on from CM060932.1 coordinate 458,821,406, forward strand.
TTAGACGCATTCCAAATATGAAATTTGAATAGCATCGGAATTTGTTTGTGAAAATTTGAAATTCTACACTAAATAAGAAAATTTAAAAATTTTGAACTGGGTCTGAATTTCAGGGTCGTTACGCATCAACTCCATTATTCCTCCTCAACTACACACCATACATCAAAATCCGAACTTTTCTTGCTTAAATCATCTATTTTCAAGCTTAATCAAGATATTTTTTACAATTATGTTTATTTTGCATTTCTATATAATGTATATTTTTTATGATTTTTTTGAATTTTAGAATATGGACTACCTCCACTAGACCTTCTATTAGAAGTATTGTTAATTGGAATCCTAGGAGAACTTTGATTCCCATTGATATCTACATTTTGCTATAAGACAATCAACCTACTCACGTTAGTAGCTGGTACAATGATGTTGCCGTATGATTTCAATAATTGCATATGCACAAATTTCGTCGATAATCATACAAGGAACAGAAGGGAAAAAATGAAACAGACATAGATGGTGTGGACGGATCGGCTACAAACACTAGGTGTGTTTTTCAATTGAACAAGACCGCATGCATGGAGAAGGTGAATGGTGGAAGACAATTATTGTACGATTCTTCTACTTCAAAGACCATGGTCCTCTAGTTTTAGATAGCTCGACCAGATGTATGGTGGTGCTATAACAAAGGACAGATGCATCTAAACATTCCTCCTCCACCTGTAGCTCACTTTGACACCTAGATTTACTTTGACATTCTCAATTGCTAGCGAATGACCTACTCTTAAATCCCTCTACCACTACTACTCATCAGACCTTTACTGTTGCTTCTTCGACTAGAGCAAGTCCTGTGATATCCTAGATTCTAAGATATGACGATCTGAATTGCAACGTGTTCAAACATGCTTTTGAACATCGTATCAAAATTCGGTCATTGGTAGATGATTATGCAGGGTGGGAGCTTCAAGATACGTTTGGGCCCCAGACTGCAAATTTCATGTTAGTTCATTCTTTCTTGGAAGTTGATGTTGAACTTAGAAATTATTAAACTAGATGGTCACATAATTTAGAAAAAATAATTGATGTACAGTTAACTTGAGATGTATTTTTTAATGAAATGTACCGTTAATTATTTTCTTAATACATGCTTTTTTGCATTTTAAAGGAAATTTAAAATTTAATATCAATTATTAATAATTGTTCGAATACAATTAAAAATTTGAAATAAATAAATGTACAAATTCATACAAACAATTATTCCCCTTTCGCCCATCTATTCGCAGCACAAAATCATGTTCTTCGTCTGTTGAACTTTTCTGTTCGTATCACATTCAGCATACCTCATTCGGCTATCTAATTTGCTTCACAAAGAACGCACACTAAGTTATGGTTCTCAAATTACACATCACTAATTATTCCCTTAACCTCTTTTATGACAATAACTTTAGATTTAGGGTTTGTGTAAATTTGGGAAATCAACCCAGTTTTTTTAATCATGAACAGTGGATTTAGATATAATTCAATAATAATTATTTACTTTTCTTTAGATCCTTCTCAACTAAATCAACATGGGATGAAAGAGTTAGTGGTATGCCCTGAGGCAATCATATAATTTGTAACATATATCTAACTCTATATTTAATTTTATTCATAATAAATGTGTTTGTTTCCTTTTATATACTTTGTTATATTGTAGTATAATTGATTAAAGTATATGATAAGAAAATCCTAAAATAAAATATTGTGCGATTGTAATTATAAAAGTTGTAATCGTGAGTAATTAATCACAATATAAAATAGAATTTTATTTTAAATATTCCTAGTCAAGGTATTTTGAGAAAGGATATCAATACATCCATTGAGATCAGAGTACGTAACGCTCACCAAAATTTATTCCAATGTATTACTCATGGATGTTGAGGACACCAAGGGATTATATACTCATAGTTATTGGATAACTATGAAATGACTCATCCAAGAGTTTCTTGTTGGTTAATAACAACTAATTCAAATCTTAGGATGATTATGTTACATTGTTCCTTCGACCTGAGAATCCTATGGAACTTGAATGTAAATGCCCCACTTTGATTATACTAACGATAAATTCTACTTCCTCTTCATCTATCACTCTATACGATTTGAAACTGGAGTGGAAACTATAGCTTGGTGAGTGCCCAATGGAGATTCAGTTGGATTTGGTTCAAAATGCACTCTATGATTGTTATGGAAGGGGCGAAAGTGGCGAAGGAAAAAGTTAATCAATAGATATGTTGTTCTGTGCTCGTCCTTAAGGACAGATTGAAGCTGTATTGACCATTTGTCATAGGTTATCGTTATCGAATGTTGGAGAGATAAATGCAATAGAAAGAGAGGAAGGTTAGCAATCCGAATAAAGTATATTCGAATAAGGCGATGTTCGTTCGGGGATAAAGGACTTGCATCTAGAAATCCATATTTGCCAGCCAGACAGTGGATGAAATGCATAGGTTTTAGGAAGTAATTAGGAAGGAACAAGCCTCAATGTCCAAGAAAATGATTAAATAAGGGAACCTCTCTAATTAAGCACATATATCAGTTACGGGATGTATAAATAATTGTAGGTTCACGAGCAAGATGGTGTGGCAATGGGAGTAAGACTTCATTAATTTCCTTGATGTTCTATTGTAGGTAAGTGTGAGGTTGGAGAGTCTGAAGGGTTATCTAGGACCATAACTCCTTCCAAGTTATTATCGGGTAGGAACTTTCTGCATGGCTCCTCAACGATCTTCAATGATGCCATAACAATTTTAGGTCCATAAGGATGGAGATGTCTAATAAGCAGTCACTAATGTAAAAGCCAACACTGTGCTGGAAGCGCTACTGATGCATTAGAGGTAGAAGAAACCGTTGCTGCATAATAGATAGCAAGGGGCATCTATTGGATTCCATAATAAATTGAAAGCTTAGCTGACGAGCATGGCTGGGTAATTTTAAATTTCTATATACCTGAATAATTATTGTCTATTCCCTATGCCTTTTTAATTTATAATGTCCAACAAACGTCAATGTATGTTGACCCACCAGATTTTGTACATTGACTAAGGGTTGTGTTTGTGTCCTATGAGTGTGTATATCATGTGTCCTTGGCATAGCGTATGAAACCACTCTATGTAGAAAACCTGCTCATGCTGATAGATGAGCTTTGGGACATGATGAAACTATATGTCAGATATCATGCATTAATGTCGAAATTACGTTAACTGAATTAGATAAATTTCAACACGGATGGAACTTGAACTCGTGACTGGGGAATCGTGGAGAGATGATACAATCTTTATGAAGAAAAGATTCTTGATTACTAATGTCAAGTGTTGATGGGACTCGAATCCTAGGATGTATTTAAAGAAACCGGGCTAGTCGGAAGTAAGTGAAATAGGTAGATTTCAAAAAAAAAAAAAATCTATTTTGGATTTTTTTAGGCCTATGAAGTTAAATGCATATTAGATTCAATCTAATAAATTTTTAAATAAAATCTTACTTTATTTAGGTTATTTAAAATGGAGTTTGAATTTGATTTAAATTTAAACGTATAAGTGTATCAAATACATCCATTTGTGTGGTAATTACCTATTAAAGTTAATTTAAAGAAGGAATCCTTTCGTTTCTTACTGTAAGAACCATGCAATCAATTAAGGGAAGAATTTTTTTATTTAAAGATAGAATTCTTTCATTTTTCTATTTTTAATTAAATCGATCGATTTAATAACTGTCATTAATGGGAACTTCATACATAACGTAAATTGTGAGCATATCAAAACATACCTTATTATCCAAACATTAACAAATTTAATTCAATCTTTTAACTTAGGTTGGACATATAAAATTTTATAACTTTACATAAAGGACCACTTATGAATTCTAGAACAAAAATAAACTTCTAATTTTATGAACATAATAACCAAAAGAACTATTTTCTAGAAAATAATCATATAACATAAAAAAATCAATTTTCAAGGTAAGTATAAATAATCAACAAATATAGTTTATCTGTTTCCTTGTATACAACTATTACAAAATTTTATATAACATAATAAAATAGTTTTACATTTTTATAAGTTATAATTCCAAAACAATGACAGTAGTCAGACAACTTAGGAACATACAAATTCGTTATAAGATAATTCAGATCTAATTATATGAAGTATACGGACAAACTGTTAAATGAGATAAAGGATTTTAAATGTGTAAGTCATAATGAACATAAAGTCAATGTAGATGTAAAATAAAGGGAGATCTGAATTAAATCAACACGATGATTGTACAATTAATTAAGGTGGATGAAATGGGGATTCGAGTTATATTACAAGATGAACACACAAAATAGAAGAGATGGAATATGAACAGATTCTAAACCATGTAAATATGATTATGTATAATTTAATAAAATTATAATTATCTAAAAATAAAGCCAATAATTAGCACCTTGAATGAAAATATCTCCTTAGATCTTCAAGATCTATAGTCAACCTTGCAAGAGATAGACAACCCACTTATATTTCATTATTTTTTATGTTTTCATTTGATTCGGAGTGGATAAAATTTTGAAAATATATTTTTTGTTTTTCATCCATGGAGGGATAGGAGGATAGAAGAGAAAAGTGAATGGAAAAAAATGAATGTTTGTAGGAAATGAATTAGTGGATTTGTAATTGAAAAAAATGAAACTTTTTCCGTTCTTTAATTAAAACTGCTCTAATAAGTTCCTTTAATTATCTTTTCTCTCCACTCCTCTCTCTTGACATGGTATGGCTAAAATTACATGCCATAAATGGCATAATTTCCATTAATCACTTCATGCAATTGTATTTTATTTAAACCCGTTTAAAGTTATACTGATATCATATGTTGATGCACACAATTATAACCTTTATAAATGCATTCAAATAATTAAAGACAACTCCCAAACATCAACTAAAATTTCTTAAATTTTAATTAATTTACGACATTTTATAAACTAATTAAATCATGTGATTTTTCAAAGAATTCATCATTACTGTTGTGTGACTCAAAGGTGTAAATTCACTCAACAATTAATATCGAATAATTCGAATATTGATGTTCACACATCACCTTAGCTGGTGATATGACGTTTTTGTTGAGTTTATCATTTACACATCTTTTTAGTAAAATCTACTTTTACTTATTATATGTCGTACTTGGTAGTAACAATCATCTATACCAATTCTCTTTACCAAAACTACATCACATTAGGACTTATAGAATTTGGTTTTGGTCAAATTCTAACATTGTCCACATTCAACTTTGTAATTTCAAACACATAATCCTTGGTCCAATAACGTTGTTCAATTATAACAATTATTATTAATCGTACTGCTCTTGCCTGAGACTTTGAATTGAGTTGACTATAGTTAACCATGACACTAACCCCTTATAAATGAGAGTTGAATTCTCTATTGAATAATGTTTCACTTTCAATGATACAACTCAGACCCAACTACAGTCATTCAATAGAATCCATGCCATAATTGAACTATAATCAAAGTGGAGTGTCCATATTGAAGTTTTGTAGTATTCTCAAGTGATGGGAATTGTGTAACATCCTTACTTTAAGGTTGCCTGTTTGACATTAGTTATACTAACAAATAGAGAATCTCGAGTGAGTCGTTCTATAGTTATATAATAACTATCACAACATAACCCTTTTTTGCCCCTAGCAGCCATGAGAAATATATTGCCCAACATTGGAAACGTTAAATACCCTATTCCTGATGGATGAATTGATACCCTTACTCAAAACATTTTGATTAAGGATATTTAAAACAATATGTTTCTTTTGTGATAAAATTTCCATGATTATGACACATTGTAAATACTATCACATAACATATCATTTAAGGATTTTCTATCGATATACTTTTAAATAATTGCTTAACTATTTTATCAATATATAACAAGTATATAATAGACAGAAAAACAATTTTTCTTTTGAACAAGGTTGATTATGGAGTTAGATATATGTAACAAATTGCATAATTACCATTAGGGAATACCTCAAACTCTATTCTTATTAACGCTCGATTTTGGTGAAGACTGGAACTAAATGGAGTATCGATTGGAGATGAGTTAACCTTATCCATAGCTAAGGCCAACGCCCTTCCACTTCCTCTACTATGCCAACCACTTTAGATCCCATCCCCTCTTCATCATTAACACCATCTTTGATACCTTAATCATTCGACGGTCATTAGTTGATGAAGGGTCGATGGCGATGTGAGAAATGGCGATCGACGGCAATTCAAGAGGCAAAGGCAGTGATAACATTAAGAATGAAGGATGGTGGGAGAAACAATAAAATGTATAGACGGTGTCAATAAATGTCATACCCTGGATTGATCAATTCTGATGAAGTGAATGAGATCTAAAGTTTAATTTGAATGGTCGAACTTGAAATAAAAGAGGAAAGATGAGTGGAGGCTTTGGGATGAAGTTTGGGAAAAAAGAAATTAAGTAAAATTTCTTAATACTAAATTTCTTGAAGTACAAAAGTAATATAAATGGATCGACGAACATGCATCTCTACCAATCCATGCATGGATCTGTACCGAACCATCAAGTTTTTTGTAAAAGTGAAGAATTAATGGAATGTTTGAAAAAAAATATAAAACATACCTAACCATGAACTGGAATTACTTTCAAAAAATTCTCAATGATAAACGAAATGATTAAGCTTTTATATTTGAAGTTGAAATATTAATATCTATCAAGAAGATGTAACTCGAATACTATTCGGAGTAAAGTGCTGATGTTCTCAATGAAGGTTCAACATTCCACGGAAATATATCGAGTAACTATAACATCTATGCATATCTAGATTTGGTCGTTTATCTCGATTAAAAATAGTATTTTTGTTAATAGAAGCACATTTATAAGGCTAGTGTTATTTGGTAATTTACCCAAGCATCATTTCAATGGTATTGGACTACAGAATGGCTAAGGAATGGGATCTCAACTTGAAGATGATCAATTACAAGGACAAAATGAAGAAATGGAGAAATTTGGTCTAAGTCAATGGATTAGTATAGATCTATTGAAAGTTGAATTTTCCCCCAAACGTTGTATTATGGACTTGTAGGCAAAGATGAAGAAAAGGACTATTTTTTGAATTAGGAATGGATCGAAAGTTATTCATCATAATTAAAATTTTACCCCTAAAGAATTAAAGCATGAAGACCAAGGCCATAGTGAAGAAAAATTGGATCATACTGACTAAAAACTTTAAATTGGATCTGGCAAATTTGAAGGACGAGATTAGCTATGAATAACCATATACTTCAACTTAAAAGGACTATTGGCTCTTGAATCTAATTTGCTTGGGAAGAGGCTACCAAATTCAAGATCTAATTGTCGAATTCTAGAATTTCTCGTAACTTTGGTAGTTCTAGCAAAAAGCAATCAATAAAAGTAGTAAGGCAAACATAGTTCAGTGATTTACCAAACCACTCTAAAAGCTTAGTGTCTCTTCCGTTATTTCTCTTTGCACTATTACAAACTTTTCACTTTTTTATATCAATTGAGGATTTTAGTGCGAAAATTGGACTAATAGTATTATTTATAAATTTAATAATGATTGATGTATAGGCAGACATAAATGGTTTACATATTATATTAGGCATTGTATGTTATACATTTGTGGAGCTATAACACACACACATGCGCGCGCGCGCACACACACACACACACATATATTATTTCATAGTTCTTCTTGAGGTTTTACCCATTTGTTTGTATTTTAAATTTTGAATTATATACCTAATGATCCGCTTTTTTGATACCTAATATCAGTGCACAAGCGTACATTGATAATGTTTTTCACTAATTTTGGATCCTTAGAATAGAGAGGAATCACATTTGATATCAGATATTAGGTTTGGTGATTATCTGAGCCTTTGGTAAGTTTAACCCATTTAGAATACAATAATTTACGTCTTAGGTTGGATTAAAAGTAGGAATAGATTCCGTACTTATTAGTGGTTGTATGCTTTGTGTGTGTATGTATACATATATGGGATGTATATGTAACCACCATGACCTCACCCAAAGGTGATGTTCATTTATGGTGATCTATGTATGGGAATTAGGTGCAGTAGGAGTGTGGTAGTATAAACACTTATATGAGAGATTGAGTGCTAGTTCTAACCTCAGTAGTACACGCATGATGTTTAGTTATGCAATTAAACCCAAAACTTGATAATGGGAATATTATTTGGTTTTATAGAGTGTTTAGGTGATAATTCAATTATTGGATAGCTATATAAAGTAAACGTAATATATGATTTTGGTTTTAAAGGTATTTTACTGAAAGGTAAATCTATGTTTTTGGATGTAAAGTGATTCGATGAATATTCTACATGAATAAAAATACAGTATTTAATTTGAGTAATTAGATATTTAGTGAGAATGATGATTAATGTGAAGTATCTTATTTAAAGGCATTTTATGAAAGGATATTTAGTTTGGACTATTTTGAAAATATTTTGATAGAAATTATTTTTGATTGGGATTGTTTTTAGATTGAAACATTTTTTGTGAAAAAGTATATTATGGAAGTTATTTTATTAGAAGTATTATGTTTTAAAATATTCAATTAAAAATATTTTGTTGAGAAATATTTTGGGAGAGATTCTTGTCTAAAAGGGGAGAAATGCATTTGTCTTGTTCATAAGAAATATTGTCTGAGTTGAGGGTATTTAATTCATAGATGTTTAATGGGAAAACTGATTTGTCAATTTTTTTTTATTTGGAAAAATATTTTGAAAGAAAATTTTATTGAAGTATGCAAGGAAATTTTTGTTAAAGACAAATTTTTTATTCAAAGTATACTTTTGAGTTTGAAAAAGATTCTGCTTAGAGTTAATGTAGATGATTTCAACTTAGAGGGGGGTTCAATAGGGTGATACTAAAGTTAATAAAAACTAATGCGAAAATATATATAATAATTGCAGCATAGATAATATCAGAATAATAAAAGCAGAAATAGAACAACACAGATTTACCCAGCTTCGGAAATAACCTGCGCACGTGCTGCCTCCAAGGTTTCTCCTACAAATTAAGTAGTCAGATGCTTATACACGTAAACTTACGACACCCGCTAATGACTAACCTAACTCTATGCTCAAAATCCAGCCACAACTCAGCTAATAAGCTATGAATTCACAAACTACACCACCGTAGTTCATAACCAAGTCACATGACTAGAACTTTACAAAAGTTTAAAGGAAATTACAAATTAAAACTAAAACACAAAAAACAAAACCCTAATGTTCCTTTTATAATTAAGCCCGAGTGGAAATTAACAAATGTCGGCCCAAATAGATAAGTGAGAAAAGATCCATCACCCTTTATTTTATTTTCTGCTTTTGTCTCTACAAAAAAATTCATTCCTTTGTTTTGCTTTGAGACTAGGGCTTTGAAAATGAATCCGCCACCTTGATGTTGTGATGGATTGAGTGATGAATCCAACTCAGCTTTGTTAAACGATCCTGGCTCCGATTTACTTGTGGTTGCTTCGATTTGTCGAGCTCGAATGTTTAGATGGAATTTGGTACGTGACTTTCTTTTTTTCAATTTCGATTTTTGCTCACCTAGATTCGATTTATTGGTTTTGATTTACTTCAGTGATTAACTCTATTATTTTCTTGAACTCGGATCTTGCCTATTGCCGATGATGATTATTGGGTATTTATATAGGGATGAAAACCTTATAATATGTTCGTATATATTGTTTGATTTCTTCATCATAATTTTGTTCGGCCATTATATTTTGATTGAATGCTAGTGCTTACTCTGACTTGTTCATTATTGACTTGCTTTGCGTTCTTTACTTTCTATGCTCCTATGATTTTGCTATTTTGAATTTTTGAGATAATATGTTCCATTATTTCCTCCTGCCAGTATACGAATTTTTTTAAAAAACTATTCACTGTTGAAATTTCACTCCCTTGACTTGCGAGTTCATGTTACCTTGCTCTGTACCTTGATGACCCATGGGTTTTGATTATTTCTTTTCGAACCATGTTACACATGTATATCCTTGTGTTATCACCATATATGTACATACATACATACATATGTATTTGTGCATATATGTGTCGTTGTAGTCCTTGTGTTTGCCTTTGAATCATGTAGAGTCTTTATGTTGGTCAGGTTCAATATGTTGGAGTGTGGTCTTTATATGAACATGTCTGAAGACTTGCATACTTGCTGTCTCCTTTTGAGTTGCGGTCTTTTCGTTGTTTTTGGACTTGCATTCTTGTACATTTGGATTCTTTTGCATACTTTGAGTCATAAGCTTGTTGTACATATGACCAACCATGTATGTCTGAGTGCCATTACTTTATTCCTTGTACATGTGGTGTGATGCTTTCTAAACTATATACATGTATACATATACATGTAAAGGCCCGCAAATCCGCACCCCTTTTAGCTGGCAAAATTCCACAACAATTCAACCCAAAGAAGAACAAATGTACGAGTCTTTAGGGTTAAAGAAGAAGAAGATAGAAGAAGAACAGAAAACAATAATAGAATCTCACAATTCGCAGCGGGACAACATATAATAGATAAATGAATATATTTAAAACAAAAGCACTATATTAGTTTATACATCACATTATCAGAGTTTACAACGACATAATACAAACACTGACAGTTACAGTAACTTGTGTACAATAAAATTTGACTTGCACTAACCCAGATGCAACGGACACTACATAGTATAAGTGGTACGTCTCCCCATCCAGCTTGCCTCCAAATCTCCATAGCAACTTCTTGACTTCGCTCCCGAATAACTGATAACCTGACTCTAGGCAGCCCGTGTGGAAAATTATGGGCACCCAGAGTACAGAAAGGGAACAATAACTCCAGGTCAGTCGTGGGACTGGTGTGAGATCTTAAAAACAGTTATTGTGACGCCCCACCTCTATACCCATGCTAGCCAAGGACGCTACAAGGTAATGCCGTCAACTAACACGGAGAATAAGGCTGGTTAGGAGCGACCATCTATAGCCTTGCTCTAACTATCTATTGAATACATTGACAATAAAAGGTCGACATACCCAATGAATACTTAAAACAAAACCATATGTGGTTGGATCTATCAGAACAGAATATAATAACTCAAATGTAATATACATCACAGAACAGTAAATCATCATATACACATATACAGATACATAACAGAGTTATAAAATAATACATATCAAGTGGTATAGCAAACCACCATATACAGACGAGTCAAAAGAATACATATCAGAGTTACTACAAAATAGGACTACACAAAAAGCTATGACAAAAAGAACAAGCTGAATAGTCCATGCGGAAGCAAAATAGGCTAAGTCCAAAAGCACCTAACCTGAAACATCTCGGTCTGACCCGAGTATAAGATACACGGGTCAGTCTAGCTAAACAAATCAGTTAGATGAACTGAACAACAATAAACCTGCAAGGTTACAAGGTATAGAAAATATCTCTAAAAGAGATAACACAATCATCTAACAAAAGATGAATCATATGATAACAAGCCTCATATCATCGGCAACATATAGAAACAAAGGATACGAATATCCCAAAACAAGCCAAAAGGCAATAATAAATACCAATAAGGTATACAAGTTCCACAAGGTAACCGCTACGCATCATGCGGCTCATAATGACCAACACCGAAGGGCGATACCAAGGGAATATACATATGAATGAAACATCAGAATATTGCTCGAGCTCAGTACTGTATAAACAAGGATCCATGAGCCCGAAGACTCCAAACCCAATATCACCCATGCGGCTCATAACGACCAACATCGGAAGCGATACTAAAGGGCAACCCAATATCACCCATGCGGCTCATAATGACCAACATCGGAAGCGATACTAAAGGGCAACAAACCCGAAGGCACAAACCCGAAGGCACATACCCGAAGGCAACAAACCGTAGTGGTGAAGGTCAGAGACCCAGTACTGGACACCACTAACTGGCGAAATGTGTCACAACTCTCGAAAAGGAATCCGAAAAGTGTTAATGTATGTCCCATAACCACTCGTTCGCACTAAACGTTTTACTATCCGTCAGCCACTTTCACACTCAATGTAACGCCCCACTTCGAGACCCATATTAGCAAAGAGTATTACAAGGTAATACTGTCTGCTAATACGGAGAATAGAGTTGGTTAGGAGCGACCATCTATAGCCTTGTCTTAACTATCTACTGTATACGTCGATAAATGCAGCATATTTTTTTTTTTGGTGGATCGACATATCCAATAGATACTTAATACAAAACTATAATGGCTATAAGATCTAACAGAACAAAATATAACAACTCAAATGTAAAACACATCACAGAATAGTAGATCATCACATACATATACAGATACATCATAGAGTATACAAAATGATACATGTCAAGTGGCGTAGCAACCACAATATACAGACGAGTCAAAAGAATATACATATCAGAGTTACAACCAAAAAGGACTACACAGAAAGTTATAACAAAAGGAGCAGAATAGTCCACGCGGAAGCAGAATAGGCTAAGTACAAATGTACCTAACCTGAAACACCTCGGTCTGACCCGAGTATAAAATACACGGGTAAGTCTAGCTAAACAAATCAGTTAGACAAGCTAAATAGTAATGAACATGCAAGGTCATAAAGTACCACAAATATCTCTAAAACAGATAACTCAATCATCTACAAAAGATGAATCATAACAAGCCTCATATCATCGGCAACTTAATAAACAAAGGATATGAATATCCCAAATCAAGCCAAAAGGCAAATAACAAATACCAATGAAGGTAACACAAGTTTCCACAAGTTAATCGCTATGAATCGAGTGGTTCAAAAGACATACTCCGAAAGGCGATACTCTAGGGAAGTATAAATATCAATGAAACAAAAGATGCACGTGCTCAGTACTGTATAAACAAGGATCCACAAGCCCGAAGGCGACAAACCCAAGTATCTCTCGAGCGGTGACGAAGGACCAACTCCAAAAGCGATACTATAGGGCAACAAAACCGAAGGCAACAAACCCGAAGGCACAAACCCGAAGGTACAAGCCCGAAGGCACAAACCTGAAGGCAACAAACCGTAGTGGTGAAGGTCCGGAGGCCCAGTACTGGACACCACTAACTGGCAATATGTGTCAGAAACTCTCGGAAAGGAACTCGAAAAGTGTTAACGTGTTTCCCATACCACACGTTCGCACTAAACGATTTACTAACCGTTAGTCAATTCCACACTTAAAGCAGTACAAAGTTTACCTCATCTCATCGGTAAACCAGACCCAAAGGTCAAAACGATCAAACGAATAGATTAGGAATTAACTGAAAAGATAAACGCACGTGTTCATAGCACGCGTTTTATCTAATCATTTAATTCTCCTCTCTCTTCGCTCGAAGTGCAAAATTGTGTGTTTATATAGAAATTAAATTGAAGAAAACGAGTTTTGGGAACGCTTCAAAATCGCTTTAGAAATTGCATTTGAAATTCTCCTATTATGGAGTAATTAATTTAATACTTAAAAATAATATTAAATAATAATTTCATAAGCCAATTTGTTTGAAAAACACTTTAAAATGCTTTATAAAACCCGTGTACGAAATCTAGAGAAAAATCTCAAAGAAATCGGAAAATATCAGAAAAAGCCGGAAATTATTCGAAGTATAAAAACCGGTGAAAACACGCTGCGAATCCAAGTTCGACAGCAGGTTCGGACCTGCAAACAGAGTCCAAATGACATGGAATTTGGTAGGAATGTAGTTCAACATTTCTACTTCAATCTGCAAAAAGAATCATTCAAATCCGATTTGAAACGAAGAATCTGCGTCGTTTCAAAGTCGGATCAAAACAAGGTTTAAGACACTGAATTAGCAAGCTGCGCGTACAAGTTCGACAGTAGTTTAGAAATAGCAAACCAATCCAGATATTCATGAAATTTTACAGGAATGTAACTCAACACTCCTACTTCAATATACAAAAAGAATCACACAAATCCGTTTAGAAACGAATGAGTTATGCTGCCTCAAACATGGACTCAGACCATGCTTGCGACAGTTCAAAACCACATAAATGTGCAGGCCTAAAACCCCACTGGACTCAACTTCCAGGTATAAAACAGAGGAGCAAATTACACCATTTTGAGCTAAAAATTGGTAAACATATAGTAGAAAACGTCATCTCCCAAATAAAAAAAGAATGATGCAATTTGGATAAAATATGAGAAAGATATGATCTCTCAAAGTTGAACCCAGACAGTGTTTCGCTGTTGAATTCTGGGCAAAAATATGATTCGGGTCCAAGTTTGACAGAAGATTTATATATGCTATCTATGTCAAAATCACCTAAAATTTAGTATGCATAAAGTAGAGAACTTCATCTTTCAAATAAAAAAAGTGTTATGCAATTTGATAAAGAAACGAAAGAGATATGATGTTTCAAACATGCACTTAGGCCATGTTTGCAACAATTCAGAAAACAAAATGTGCACAGGATAATTGCAGGCTGTGCATTGATTTTGCAGCAAGGTTTTTACATAGCAAACGAAATTGTTTTGCTATGAAATTTGGCAGATAAATACTATAACACATGAGCTATCAACTGAAGAAAATCCGGCAGCATTTCGTTGCCGAAATCAAAAGTTACAAACATTCAAAGTAGCAATCAGAGAAGGTTTTGACACAAACAAAATTGAAGGTAAAAACGAATTACAAAGCAATTTGGCGATTTTGAGCTTGGCTCAGCTAGTTTTTGTGAGTTTTGTAACTCACCTTCCTGTTGCAATGAAAAGACTTGAATTTTGTAGCAAAGTTGGAGCCTTTTGGCAAGATTTGAGCCTCTATGAACCTGTAGAGGAAGGTAAAATAACATGCAAACAACTTAATTTAAAATCTTTCCATAGATCAGAGATTTTGATGAAATTAATTATTTTGGAGTTAGATTACCTTGGATTTAACTCTAGATTGCAAAAAGATTTTAGTTTGTTAAATTAATTTGAAGAAATTGGCTTGGTTTGATTTTTGAGGAAGAGGCTTCCTGTATTTTCTTCCAGGCTGAAGGAGGAAGAAGAAGCATGAGAAATGAACGTACAATTGTTTCTCATTCTCACTTCTTACCAGGCTATGTGGTATTGGGCTGAATTGGACCCAAAATAAAAAGAAAAATAAGGAGGCTTAAGGATAAAATCAATACTTAACCAAAAATATGTGTGTATATTGCATATACACACAAATAAAATTCATTTTCTTCATATTTACACACACAAAAAAATGTGAAAACTTGTATACATGCAAATTAAAACATTTTCTAACATATGAAAAGATTAATTTATACTTTTAAAACATTTTTATTATTAAATTTCTTTATTTAACAAAAATGCATTATTTACTCAAATAAATGAATAAAACCATATTTTGAACTCCTAAAATTCCACAAAATTTAATTTATCACTTAGAAAAACATTTCAAACCATTTCAAAACATTATTTATAGCCAAAACTTATTTTTTTTAACCCAATTTCCACTTTTTATTTCAATAAACACTTACTAAAAGAGCTTACTTCTTTTTAAAAAATTATTAAAAGAAGCCACAACGCAATAATTAACAAATTTATTGTATTTTTACTCAAGTAAAATTATTCCCACATTTATTATCACCCAAACCGTTAAAATAAAGCTTTATCCTTTATTTTCAACAATTTTTTCCCAAATTTGTTGTTTATTCCAAATAAACAATTTAATTTCTCTAATTTAATTCAATTCACGATATTAAATTATAATTATCATTATAATTCAATATTGAAAGGTAATCTCCAAACCAGGGTTGTTACAGACTCCCCCCTTAACAAAATTGCGTCCTCGCAATTTCTAGAGAAGAATTTGTATTCAACTTATTGACTTCATCAATCAAAAGAAATGAAATAAGCTTGAGATAAATAGATTCTTCCTTTATTTTCAACAATTTTTTCCCAAATTTGTTGTTTATTCCAAATAAACAATTTAATTTCTCTAATTTAATTCAATTCACAATATTAAATTATAATTATCATTATAATTCAATATTGAAAGGTAATCTCCAAACCAGGGTTGTTACAGACTCCCCCCTTAACAAAATTGCGTCCTCGCAATTTCTAGAGAAGAATTTGTATTCAACTTATTGACTTCATCAATCAAAAGAAATGAAATAAGCTTGAAATAAATAGATTCTCACCATCGCTATGCGAAGAAAGAAAACCAGGATAGGATCGCTCGATAAGCTCTTTTGTTTCCCAAGTGCAATCATTGGGATTGGCGGACCATTGAACTTTAACGAGCGGCACGTCCTTGTTTCGAAGGCGTTTCACCTCCGAAGCAAGTACACGAATAGGCTGCTGCACAATAGATAAGTCTGGTGAGATCTCAAGCTCTTGCAAATGAGGAGAATCGATAACAGAATCCGACTCTCGAAGACACTTCCGAAGCTGAGAGACGTGAAATACGTCATGAATGCCAGATAGATGAGTTGGAAGCAAAACTCTATAAGCCACATAAAACAATCTCAACATCATCACAAAGCATGCTAAGGGTTGCGGATCCCCCGATAGGATTCGCAATCCTCAGTGAAGTAACCATACAAGAAACATCCAAAGACAAATCATCGACGAGCTTTTTCGATATGAATGAATGTGAAGCACCCGTATCAAAAAGAACTCGAATACTGCGATCATGAAATAAAATAGAACTTTTCAAAATAGATGGAGATATACCTCTGGGCTGAGAAGAACCTCCAGAAGCTTTAGCAGCAAAAAGCTTGCCGGATTTGGCAGATAAATACTACAACACATGAGCTATCAACTGAAGAAAATCCGGCAGCATTTCGTTGCCGGAATCAAAAGTTACAAACATTCAAAGTAGCAATCAGAGAAGGTTTTGACACAAACAAAATTGAAGGTAAAAACGAATTACAAAGCAATTTGGCGATTTTGAGCTTGGCTCAGCTAGTTTTTGTGAGTTTTGTAACTCACCTTGCTGTTGCAATGAAAAGACTTGATACCAAGCTGTAACGCCCCACTCCGAGACCCATATTAGCAAAGAGTATTACAAGGTAATACTGTCTGCTAATACGGAGAATAGAGCTGGATAGGAGCGACCATCTATAGCCTTGTCTTAACTATCTACTGTATACGTCGATAAATGCAGCATATTTTTTTTTAGTGGACCGACATATCCAATAGATACTTAATACAAAACTATAATGGATAGAAGATCTAACAGAACAAAATATAACAACTCAAATGTAAAACACATCACAGAACAGTAGATCATCACATACATATACAGATACACCATAAAGTATACAAAATGATACATGTCAAGTGGCGTAGCAACCACAATATACAGATCAGTCGAAAGAATATACATATCAGAGTTACAACCAAAAAGGACTACACAAAAAGCTATAACAAAAGTAGCTAGCAGAATAGTCCATGCGGAAGCAGAATAGGCTAAGTCCAAATGTACCTAACCTGAAACACCTCGGTCTGACCCGAGTATAAAATACACGGGTCAGTCTAGCTAAACAAATCAGTTAGAAAAGCTAAATGATAATGAACATGCAAGGTCATAAAGTACCATAATAATCTCTAAAGGAAATAACATGATCATCTAATAAAAGATGAATAATAACAAGCCTCATATCATCGGCAACTTAATAACAAAGGATATGAATATCCCAAATCAAGCCGAAAGGCAAATAACAAATACCAATGAAGGTAACACAAGTTTCCACAAGGTAATCGCTATGTATCGAGTGGTTCAAAAGACCTACTCCGAAAGGCGATACTCTAGGGAAACATAAATATCAATAAAACAAAAGATGCACGTGCTCAGTACTGTATAAACAAGGATCCACAAGCCCGAAGGCGACAAACCCAAGTATCTCTCGAGCGGTGACGAAGGACCAACTCCAAAAGCGATACTATAGGGCAACAAACCCGAAGGCAACAAACCCGAAGGCACAAACCCGAAGGTACAAGCCCGAAGGCACAAACCCGAAGGCAACAAACCGTAGTGGTGAAGGTCCGGAGGCCCAGTACTGGACACCACTAACTGGAAATATGTGTCACAAACTCTCGGAAAGGAACTCGAAAAGTGTTAACGTGTGTCCCATACCACACGTTCGCACTAAACGATTTACTAACCGTTAGTCAATTCCACACTTAAAGCAGTACAAAGTTTACCTCATCTCATCGGTAAACCAGACCCAAAGGTCAAAACTATCAAACGAATAGATTAGGAATTAAATGATTAGATAAAACGCACGTGTTCACAATTCACAATATTAAATTATAATTATCATTATAATTCAATATTGAAAGGTAATCTCCAAACCAGGGTTGTTACACTCAAAGCAGTACAAAGTTCACCTCATATCATCGGTAAACCAAACCCGAAGGTTAAAACGATCAATTGAATAGGTCGGGAATTAATCGGAAGGATAAACGCACAGATTCATGGTCCGTGTTTTTCCCAACCATTTAATCACCCTTCCACTTCGCTCGAAGTGCGAAATTGTACGTGTGGTTTAAATAGAATTTATAAATCCGAGAAGCGAACTTTTAATACAATTTGAAGAAATAATTTATAAAAACCCGTGAATGAATTCAAAAAGAAATTATCAAGGTCAAATATGCATAAACAACTAATTGGAATCAATATGCATCGATCAAATTTGGAAAATTAAACGAACAAGGCAAATTGGCCAAAAACAGCATATTCAGACGTCTGAAAGAAGGGATTCAGACGTCTGAATCTGGAAATCAATTTGTTTTCCAAAACAGAATTCAGACGTCTGAATCCTAACATCCAGACGTCTGAAATGGGCAATATTTTTCCTATTTCCTTTCTGGTCGAAATTTAGCCAATTCAGACGTCTAGAATATAAATTCAGACGTCTGAATGTAGGGATTGAAATTTCCTTTGAACAATATTCAGACGTCTGAAAATACGGTTTCAGACGTCTGAAACCAGATGGTCAGGCAATTCCTGAACCTTGGCCAACTATGGCCAAGCAAATCGAAAGCAATTGGATGCGTGTTGATTATGGGCTTGCGTCAAATGACAACCCAACCTTGACAACTCCTCCAAACACTCCGAACAACAAAAACATCAACCATATAAGGTTTTTCATAGATTTGGCTTCAAAATTCAATATTTGGTAATTTCACCAAAGCAATCCAAATCGAAAGCAAATGCACATGAATAAGTATTAGGAATTCATTCCTAACATCAATGATATCAAAAGAAGTAGATGTGAGTTCAAAACTCACCTTTTACCCAAAAACAAAGAAGATGAAGCTCAATATCAAGGAGAAGACCAACCAAACACTACTTCAACTCAACAAGCTTTAATCTAAGAATAAAACACATATTTTCCAATTTAGGTTTAGGAAATTTTCTGAAATTGAAGAGGAGAAGAGTTGGAGCAGATGAAGAAGAGCTTACCAATGGCTTCTCTTTGATTTTGGAGCAAGAATTTGGAGTTTGCAAATGGAATTAGGGCTTGCAATTTCTATTTCCTCTTTCCTTCCACCATTTCAGTTTTTGCTTGAGAAATGAAATGAAATGGAGATGAATGAAGAGAAGGAGCTAAGCTAGAGGGTCAAGTGGAGATTGGGCTGAACCCAAACTCAAGTCCAAGTAGAAAAAGTAGCCAAAATTTCACTTACTCCAAACATATCAAATATTGTACTCAAAAAGATCGCAAACGCCATTTTGGAACCAATGGAGGTAGTTTCGAGTTCCAATTCGGCCATTTGTAGAAAGTAACATTTCGGACCTGAATCCGACTAACGACGCTATATTTAAATAAAACATTTAAATATAAAATCGTTAAATATGCGGGTTGTTACAGATCTACCCTCCTTACAAAATTGCGTCCCCGCAGTTCCTAGAGACGGTATTTGTAACAACTACATACATACAACATTCAAAAGAGAAGGAAACGAGTTAGAAACGAAAAGATAATCTCACCATCGACAAGCAAAGATAGAAAACCCGGATAAGATCGCTCGATATACTCTCTGGTTTCCCAAGTACAGTCATTGGGATTAGCGGACCATTGAACTTTAATGAGCGGCACGTCCTTGTTCCGAAGGTGTCGCACCTCCGTGTCAAACACGCGAATAGGTTGCTGTACAATAGATAAGTCCGGTGAGATCTCAAGCTCTTGCAAATCAGGAGAAGTAATAACAGAATCCGACTCCCGAAGACACTTCTGAAGTTGCGAGACGTGAAACACGTCATGAATGCCAGATAAATGAGCTGGAAGTGAAACTCTATAAGCCACAGGGCCAATACGTTCAGTAATAGAAAATGGTCCTATAAAGCGAGGAGCCAATTTCTCAATCGCACTGAAATGCATAACCCCCTTCAAAGGAGAAACACGAATAAAAACAAGATCGCCGATCGAGAACTCGAGAGGCTTCCTACGGTTGTCCGCGTAGGATTTCTGACGACTCTGTGCCTCTTTCATTCTCAATCGAATAAGATCAATCTTCTCAGAAGAATGACGAACAAAGTCCGGACCAAGAATAAGCTTCTCCCCAGATTCCAACCAACATGAAGGTGATCGACATGGCATTCCGTATAAGGCTTCGAAAGGAGCCATACCGATACTAGACTGAAAACTATTGTTGTAGGAGAACTCTACAAGAGGTAGGTGATCCTCCCAACTTCCACCAAAATCAAAAATACAAATACGGAGAAGATCTTCCAAGATACGATTCACCCGTTCAGTTTGTCCATCAGACTGCGGATGATAAGCTGTAGAACAATTAAGCTTTGTTCCCAAAGCTTGCTGAAGACTCTTCCAAAAATGACTCGTGAATAAAGGATCACGGTCACTCACAATAGAACTAGGAACACCATGAAGTCTCACGATTTCCTTGACATATAACTTAGCCAAAAGCGAAGCAGTCCTATTAGACTTAATAGGGACAAAATGAGCAGACTTGGTGAGGCGATCAACAATAACCCAAATGCTAGAATGGCCAGATCTCGAATGAGATAGGCCGTCAATGAAATCCATAGAAATATGATCCTATTTACACAATGGAATTTCAAGAGGCTGAAGAAGACCCGAAGGACGCTGATGCTCGGCTTTAAAACGCTGACAAGTTATGCAATTGCTCACATAACTCGCCACATCGCGCTTCATGCCTTCCCAATAATAAAGACGACGCATATCGGCATACATCTTGCTACTACCGGGATGAATGGTATACTTAGAACGGTGAGAGTCATCAAGAATGTCATGCCTAAGTGCAAGATCAGAAGGCACAAAAAGACGGTTCTTCTTACGAAGACACCCATGAGAATCAATGCTGAAATCTTGCAACGCCTCATCACAAGATCCAGACTCACAAAGCTGAATAAGATGCAACAATTCAGGATCACGCCGCTGACCATCGGCAATACGATACAATAAAATAGGTCGAGCTCCCAAACTAAATAATAGAATAGGAGAATCAGAAGATGAACCTCGATCACGAATTTCACAAAAAGATAGAGTCTCAAGAACATCCCATTCGGCAAACATCAAAGAAATAACAGCCGAATGTTTGCGACTAAGCGCATCTGCAACACGATTTCCCTTACCAGGGGTATACAGGATATCAAAGTCATAAGAAGCAAGAAACTCGATCCAACGCTGTTGTCTCATATTGAGTTCCTTCTGAGTGAACAAATACTTCAAAGATTTATGATCGGTATAGAGAATGAAGCGCTCTCCCAATAAATAATGTCGCCAAATCTTCAAGGCAAAGACAATGGCGGCAAGCTCAAGATCATGAGTGGCATAGCGATTCGGACGCAGTTGCCTAGAAGCATACGCAACTACCCGATCCTTCTGCATAAGAACAGCACCGAGACCACTACCACAAGTATCGGTGTAGACAACAAGATCATGATTCCCTTCGGGAACCACAAGAATAGGAGCATTAGTGAGAAGTTCCTTTAATGTCAAAAAGGAAGCTTCACACTTGTCGGACCAAATAAAATGAATGCCTTTACGAGTAAGGTAGGTGAGAGGAAGCACAACACGGAAAAAGTTCTTAATGAACCAACGGTAATAACCCGCCAATCCAAGGAAACTACGAACCTCATGAACATTTTCAGGCCTCTTCCAATTCTGAATGGCTTCGATCTTTGAGGGATCGACAGAAATGCCATCGGAAGATACAACATGGCCTAAGAACTTAACCTTATTCTCCCAAAAGTGGCATTTGGAGAATTTGGCTCTAAGCTGATGACGACGGAGGGTACTCAAGACAATTCTCAAGTGATTAGCATGCTCAGCTTCAGACTTAGAATAAATAAGGATATCATCAATGAACACAAGGACGAACTTATAGAGATATTCCCGGAATACTCGATTCATGAGATCGACAAAGAAAGCAGGAGCGTTCGTCAAACCGAACGGCATAACGAGCCACTCAAAAGAACCATATCGAGTGCGGAAAGCTGTAAGAGGTATGCTATCCTCCGCGACTCGTAACTGATGAAAACCCGTGGCAAGGTCGAGCTGAGAAAAGACCTTAGCACCACTCAATAGATCGAACATGTCATCGATCCTAGGCAATGGATACCTATTTTTGTTGGTTAACTCGTTAAGCTTGCGTTAGTCAATGCAAAGCCTAAGAGTTCCATCGGACTTCTTCACGAAGACGACCGCGGATCCCCATGGAGAAAAACTGGACTGAATCAACTGCTTGGACTCAAGCTCCAAAAGCTGCTTCTTGAGTTCCTTATTTTCCTTTGTAGACATCCTCGTGGGAGGACGACTAACTGGCTGCGCGCCTGGAATGAGATCAATGCGGAACTCAATTGCCCGTTTGGGTGGCAAACCCGATACAGGCTCAAAAACATCAGAAAAGTCACAAGCAACCAGAATACGAGATATATCATCATCATCTCGCGAGTCAAGAGAATATAAAGCCATCTTGGAATTATCCACATTCCGAAGAACAAGAGATAGCTGAGTAGGCGAATCCGGATGTCGAAGATATATAGTTCTCTCCGTACAAATAATCCTGCCATCATATCTCACTAGCCAGTCCATACCCAAAATCATATCGAATCCCAGACAAGAAATAACGTGCAGATTCGCACGGAAAGAAAAGTCACATAAAACAATCTCAACATCATCACAAAGCAAACTAAGGGTCGCGGATCCCCCAATTGGATTCGCAATCCTTAAAGAAGTAATCAAACAAGAAACATCCAAAGATAAATCATCAACGAGCTTTTTCGATAAGAAAGAATGTGATGCACCCGTATCGAAAAGAACTCGAATACTACGATCATGAAATAAAATAGAACCTTCCAAAATAGACGAAGATGTACCTTTGGACTGAGAAGGACCTTCAGAAGCCTTAGCAGCATAAAGCCTGCTAGACTTGGCACCAGCCGGAACAGTAGGGCAAGCTGAAACATGATGACCTTCCTTCTTGCAATAACGGCAGAAGAGAGGCGTAGGACAAGCTCGAATAATATGACCAGGAGAACCACAATTGAAACACTTTCGAACGAAAGGTGTTCCGGAAGACTGAGGCTGAGAGCTAGGACCACCGGTCTTCTTTTTCTTAGAAGGAAAAGGCTTCTTCTGAATTTAAAACGGCCTCTTGTTGGGTTTCTTAGAAACCTCAACATCCTCACCACTATCACACTCCTTCTCGACAGCTTCGAGATGAAGTGCCGAATCAACCAACTCCTCAAAAGAAAGTTTAAGCTGGAGCAACAAAGACTTCTTAAGATATTTCTTAAGACCAGAAACAAACTTCAAATTCTTCTTATAAGAAGTACTGATAAATTCAAGACCATACTGAGATAAAGCCTCGAACGATGCGACATACTCAGAAACAGAAGATTTCCCTTGCTTCAACTCAAGGAAGCGACGGGTCAATAAAACTTTTTCAGATTCAGGAACGAAACTGAGTTCAAATCGCTCCCGAAACTGAGTCCAAGAAAGAGTAGGCTCATCAATCTCAGCTACAAGAAGCTCATACCAATTAAGAGCACGCTCTTGTAATAAACTAGAAGTCACAAGAACTCTATCATGGTCGGAAAGATCCATGCGAGAGAAGATACGCTCGCACGTGCGAAGCCAAGCTTGGACTTCAAGAACGGACTCGGAGCCCTTAAACGGCTTCCCTCCAAGATGAGAAAAATCACTACACTGACGTGCAAAGGCAGACTTGCGAGGTGGAGACACTCGAGGAGGAACTGGAGGCTGAGTGCTCCTAAACAACTCCAAAAACTGATCAGCAGACATATAAACACCATCCGGATGTGAGCCACTGGATTGCCCAGCATCCGAACGTCGTCCCCTGCCTCTTCCAGCCATACGCTGCAGGTAAGATAAGAACAAGATTATTCACAAGGTAGATATTGCAATATGGAATACTACGGAATAAAATGCATTCCTAGACGTATTCCCAAACTCTATCTAACCTTGGTGGAATAAAGAGACACAATGATTCAAAGATTCGTATCACTTGTACACTTTGATGTACCATAATATGTGCATCTATTCTGTGTTTATCATATTTTGTTCTAAACTCAGCTTTGATACCACGCTGTGACGCCCCACCTCTATACCCATGCTAGCCAAGGATGCTACAAGGTAATGCCGTCAACTAACATGGAGAATAAGGCTGGTTAGGAGCGACCATCTATAGCCTTGCTCTAACTATCTATTGAATACATCGACAATAAAAGGTCGACATACCCAATGAATACTTAAAACAAAACCATAGGTGGTTGGACCTATCAGAACAGAATATAATAACTCAAATGTAATATACATCGCAGAACAGTAAATCATCATATACACATATACAGATACATAACAGAGTTATAAAATAATACATATCAAGTGGTATAGCAAACCACCGTATACAAACGAGTTAAAAGAATACATACCAGAGTTACTACAAAATAGGACTACACAAAAAGCTATGACAAAAAGAACAAGATGAATAGTCCATGCGGAAGCAAAATAGGCTAAGTCTAAAAGCACCTAACCTGAAACATCTCGGTCTGACCCGAGTATAAGATACACGGGTCAGTCTAGCTAAACAAATCAGTTAGATAAACTGAACAACAATAAACCTGCAAGGTTATAAGGTATAGCAAATATCTCTAAAAGAGATAACACAATCATCTAACAAAAGATGAATCATATGATAACAAGCCTCATATCATCGGCAACATATAGAAACAAAGGATACGAATATCCCAAAACAAGCCAAAAGGCAATAACAAATACCAATAAGGTATACAAGTTCCACAAGGTAACCGCTACGCATCATGCGGCTCATAATGACCAACACCGAAGGGCGATACCAAGGGAATATACATATGAATGAAACATCAGAATATTATTCGAGCTCAATACTGTATAAACAAGGATCCATGAGCCCGAAGACTCCAAACCCAATATCACCCATGCGGCTCATAACGACCAACATCGGAAGCGATACTAAAGGGCAACCCAATATCATCCATGCGGCTCATAACGACCAACATCGGAAGCGATACTAAAGGGCAACAAACCCGAAGGCACAAACCCGAAGGCACATACCCGAAGGCAACAAACCGTAGTGGTGAAGGTCAGAGACCCAATACTGGACACCACTAACTGGCGGAATGTGTCACAACTCTCGAAATGGAATCCAAAAAGTGTTAACGTATGTCCTATAACCACTCGTTCGCACTAAACGGTTTACTATCCGTCAGCCACTTTCACACTCAAAGCGGTACAAAGTTCACCTCATATCATCGGTAAACCAAACCCGAAGGTTAAAACGATCAATTGAATAGGTAAGGAATTAATCGGAAGGATAAACGCACAGATTCATGGTCTGTGTTTTGCCCAACCATTTAATCACCCTTCCACTTCGCTCGAAGTGCGAAATTGTACGTGTGGTTTAAATAGAATTTATAAATCAAAGAAGCGAACTTTTAATACAATTTGAAGAAATAATTTATAAAAACCCGTGAATGAATTCAAAAAGAAATTATCAGGTCAAATATGCATAAACAGCTAATTGGAATCAATATGCATCGATCAAATTTGGAAAATTAAACGAACAAGGCAAATTGGCCAAAAACAGCATATTCAGACGTCTGAAAGAAGGAATTCAGAAGTCTGAATCTGGAAATCAATTTGTTTTCCAAAACAGAATTCAGATGTCTGAATCCTAACATCCAGACGTCCGAAATGGGCAATATTTTGCCTATTTCCTTTCTGGTCGAAATTTAGCCAATTCAGACGTCTAGAATATAAATTCAGACGTCTGAATCTGGGGATTGAAATTTCCCTTGAACAATATCAGACGTCTGAAAATAGGGTTTCAGACGTCTGAAACCAGATGGTCAGGCAATTCCTGAACCTAGGCCAACTATGGCCAAGCAAATCGAAAGCAATTGGATGCGTGTTGATTATGGGCTTGCGTCAAATGACAACCCAACCTTGACAACTCCTCCAAACACTCTGAACAACAAAAACATCAACCATATAAGGTTTTTCATAGATTTGGCTTCAAAATTCAATATTTGGTAATTTCACCAAAGCAATCCAAATCGAAAGCAAATGCACATGAACAAGTATTAGGAATTAATTCCTAACATCAATGATATCAAAAGAAGTAGATGTGAGTTCAAAACTCACCTTTTACCCAAAAACAAAGAAGATGAAGCTCAATATCAAGGAGAAGACCAACCAAACACTCTTCAACTCAACAAGCTTCAATCTAAGAATAAAACACATATTTCCCAATTTAGGTTTAGGAAATTTTCTGAAATTGAAGAGGAGAAGAGTTGGAGAAGATGAAGAAGAGCTTACCAATGGCTTCTCTTTGATTTTGGAGCAAGAATTTGGAGTTTGCAAATGGAATTAGGGCTTGCAATTTCTATTTCCTCTTTCCTTCCACCATTTCAGTTTTTGCTTGAGAAATGAAATGAAATGGAGATGAATGAAGAGAAGGGGCTAAGCTAGAGGGTCAAGTGGAGATTGGGCTGAGCCCAAACTCAAGCCCAAGTAGAAAATGTAGCCAAAATTTCACTTACTCCAAACATATCAAATATTATACTCAAAAAGATCGCAAACGCCATTTTGGAACCAATGGAGGTAGTTTCGAGTTCCAATTCGGCCATTTGCAGAAAGTAACATTTTGGACCTAAATCCGACTAATGACGCTATATTTAAATAAAACATTTAAATATAAAATCGTTAAATATGCGGGTTGTTACAGTTATTTTCACAAAGAAAATAAAATGAAATTCACTATGCTTTTGGAAAATGAAACTACTTGTCACGACCCGTCTTCCACTAACCAGAAAGACGTATCATGAATTAAGAAAGAAAGAGATAGAAAGAGAAAGAAAGAGAAGAAAGAAGAACCAACAACAGTATCTCAACAACGGAACGAATAAATTATATAAATAACAAAAGTATTACATAGATATACAACAACTATCAAAGTTACACAGATTATACATCTCATATTAGAAAGTTATAAGCACCTGTCTAGCTATTACCACACAGTACACAACAACTCAAACAAATGACTCAGAGATACCAACACAGCGGAATACTAGATAACTATAACGCAGAAGCCTCCTGCTCCATTGCTCCTCCATAATTCGTCAAAGCAAACCTGAATCCCTTGGCTACTCGTAAAAATTTGAGTTCCCAAGAGTTTAAGAAAACAGAAATAAACTCCGGGTTAGACATGGGTCTGGTGTGAGTAACAGGTTAAAGTTGCTTAACTTTTAAAAAACCTTTAAAAAGAAAGGTATCACATAAGACTTCCCACACATAAACATGGAAAAGTTTTTACCTTACGCTAAACAAAACATTTGATAGGAAATCCGGTGATATTATAATAGTGTCTAGGGTTTTCAAGTAAAATACAGAAATAGCTGGAATGCTTACATCTCACATTCCAACATAGTTGGGCACAATCAATACGTACGACACTTATTGGATTTTGGATTCCATACAATGGCAGGGCTACTGGGGTACCGCCCGTCACAGTACGTGGCCCAGATCACCGTACCGAGAAGTACGCCCGCTCCCCTACAACACAAGGCCGGAACCATCCCTTACTGGACAGTCCCGAACAAGACAACCCCAGCAGTTGTCGTGAATCAACCGCCCCACATAGCCGAATAAAAGTGACTTCTAGACAGGGGAAAATCTCGTCCTACTTGGGCATGACCCACTTAGCCTTGCTGCACCTCCCATGTTTTAGCCATTCCTGATTGATGAGGCTACGATTACCTTTAGAGAACACATCTCTTAGAATGCTCATCGTCCACCTGACGATGTTCTGGAAGCATTCAATCCATACAAGTTCATTTCAGGTTCGAACGAAACCGAAGGCATTATCTCGTTACACTCATTTTGGAATCACTCTCAGAGTTAACGACGATAACCCTTGCACTCTGAATCTTCATCTTCACTTGAGACTCATGACCTATCGTTAATTTGGATCGATGTGGTTTACGGATATCCAAATATGGAAACTCGATCACGGTCTCATCAAATCCTAAACGCCATCTTTTAGGTCCAAGTTGTTTTAGGTTTTAAAACAATTCAATTTAATTACTATATACACATAGAAAGATAATTCACATCATCACAATAGACAATCATCACCACAGATAATCCCTATTATCATTATCAGAAGATAATCCAAATTATCATCACAATGCAACCAATGAATCCATATCACACATCATTACTAATCTCATATCTAAGATTCAAACCATTCGAGGAAATCTATATCATCCATATATAAACAACGATTTATTAACCACACCGTATATAACTAATTTAAAATCAATTAAATTAATTATATCATCTCTAATTAATTTAAAGTAAATTAAATTAATTACCTCAATCTATAAATCCTGCTTATATAACCATTGATTACAAACCAATCAACTAATTAATTAACCACTAATTAATCATTCTTGATTAATCACCCTTGATTAATCATTCTTTAATTACATCCAAGTAATTAATTTCACAAATTCATTATCCTTAACCAAATACAGTAATTAACCTTTAATTACTTCATTAATTAATTAATTATAATTAATTACATTAATCCTTAATTAATTACATTAATTAATTACTTTAATCACTTATCATTAATTAATTAATCTCAATTAATTAATCTTAATTACGTCATTAATTATATTAATTAATGATCCCTAATTACATTTAAATTAATTAACTTCATTAAGTAATCAACCATAATTATTAATCACTTTAATTTATTAACTTCAGTAATTAACTATTCTTAATTACTTCATTGAGTAAATTGATTGCCCCTAAATTAATTATATTTAACGACTAATTATATTTATTAATCATCCTTGATCAGTTTTATTAGTAATTAATTACCATTAATTAATTACATTACTTAATTATTTTCCAAATGACTTAATCAATCAATGCTTAAATTAATTACACCAAGTAATTAATTATTAATTACTTCCACAAAGTAATTATCTTCCATAATTATTACACAAGCAATTAACCTCCAACTCTTCCATACTTCAATAATTTACATCCAGTAATTACTCATCTTAAATACTACTCCAAGTAATTATCCTTCATTAATTACTTATTAACCCATCAAATGATTATTCTAAATTAATTAAACTTAATTAATTAAACTTAATTAATTAATTTAATCTAATCAAATTAATTAATTAATTACAACGAGTAATTAATAACTTTAATTACTTTCATCAAGTAATCATACTTAACCAAATACCATAATGATTATCAAATTTAATTAATCTAATTAATTATCAAAATTAATCACTTTAATTAATTAATAAATAATTCTAAGTTAATGACCTTCATTAACTTATCAATAATTTCCTTAATTACCTTACTTAAGTAATTAACTTAAATTAATCATTATTAATCACAAATTTATTAATCTTTAAAAATTATTTAATTAATCACTAATTATTTCATTAATTAAGTTTTTAACTTAATTAATCTTAACCTGTTGATAAATTAATTTCCAATCATTAATTAAAATCTTAACTTATTTAATTAATGATCTTATTTCCAAATTAATTAATCCTAATTATTCAACTTCAACCTTAATTAATTAATTCAAAATCATTACTTAATTAATTTAATTAATTAATTAACTATCCATCTAATTACCTTATTAATTTAATAAACCAAAATCATTAAATCTTTGATTTATTATAAGCAAAACATTTCTTATTAATAATTTCATTATCATTAACAAAGCAATATTCAAACAACTTACTTTAAAATTTGTTTCCAAATTTCATTTTAAATTTTAAAGTTAAAATGAAAACCAAACTTAACTTTAACAAAGTTTTAAAAACATTTTAAAACCTTTTTAAAACTTATACTAAATAATTTCTTATTTTATAAAAGATGTTTAAAGGAATTTAAACCCATATTTATTTTAAAAATACAAATCCTATTTAAAATATGTTTTAACATCCAAAGTAGTTTAAATATTTTAAAATTGTAAACTTCCTTCATTTTCAAAAATGATGATTCAAATTGGATTTTGATTTCCAGATTTAAAACTTATGCTTAAATCTTTTACTTAAATTTAAAGCTTTATCTTTAAATTCAATTATTTAAGCTCTTTTAAAGTTGTTTAAACATTTTAATTTAAATATTTTAAAATTTAATTTTAAAACTGGAATTCAAATCTAGTTTGAAATTCATACTAATTTAAATTTGGTTTTAAATTCTGTTTAAAATCTTTCTTCAGATTTTAAATCAATTTTGAATTGGAAGATATACAGGTTTCCAGAGAAACCCGTAATCTACAGAAATACCCAAGTCCCCCTTGTTTTAGCTTCAAGTAAAACCCTAAACAATCTTCGAGCAAAAACTCAAATTACTCGAGTATTACCCGAGTACAAAATTACTGCAAAACCCAACACCCACCTGACACCATTCTTCACTGTGCATATGCACGGTGGTTCCAGCCTTCTCCAGTCACCACCAAGAAAACAAGCATGTCGTCGACCATCACAGAAACATATTCCAATCATCAAAACCCTACAATCATCAAGGAATCGAATTTGAGTTCCCTAATTCAAATCCTGAAACATACTGGAACCAGTTCACCATAAAACCCAAAACCTGGAAAACCTCCATTCCCTCTTTCCGGCCATCGGAGACTATGGGACTCCGACCATCTCTTCTTCAACACCCGAGCTACCATCACCTCAAAAATTGTTGCACTCGATCCACTAGAAGGTACGTGACGATCAAAATTACTCCACTGCTCAAAACTAGGTTTCCAAATCAATTCGAACAATCACCATCACCACGGTGATCTTCCACCATCGCCACCATTTTTCCCATCATCAACAATCACCCATCCATCGCCAGAAGGAAGCCCGACCTTCCAAATACTCGGGATCATCAGAATTTTCCAAAAACCCCAAAAACAGTGCAACCCCGACATGCACTTCAATTCAATTTTAAAAATTAAGATTTAGATCTTAAAAATCCTATTTTTAAATCAGTATTCGATTTATAATCATAAATAAAAGAATTACAGAGTATGAATTTTTACTAAAAACTTAAACTTTCCTGTTGTTCTTGTTTCCGGAGCAAATTACAATTTTATTTAGCTTAATTACGATTTTAAAGCTTTCTTTATAATCAATCAAACAGATGTCATTTGGATCTTAAATCCTAACATGAACTTGTTTAAGAGAAAAATGGATTTTTATCAAAATCTTACTTCTGAAACCAGATACAGGCAAAGCAGATTCACAGCATATAAAATCTATATATATTCAATCTTTCATATATATATATATATATATATATATATATATATATATATATATATATATATATACAGCAATGCATTTAAAATTATACACACAAGCATACCTATTCAACATGCTATCAGATAAACATACACAAGGCATACTTATATTAGTCATCCATCAAATAATAGATTATACTTAAGTTTTATTTAAAAAAGAAGAAGTTACTGACCTGATATTTTAGCATGAAACAGAGCACAAGATTGAAGTTGCTTTTACTCCTTTGATTTTAAACTGAGTTGCAGATTTTTACTTGAAGTTGAGTTGCATGCTAATAAAACTTTGTTGAAGATATATGACTTGATTTAAAACTTGCATGCAGGCCTAATTCTAGATGTAGAAGACAAACCAGATTCATTTTGCTCAAACTTGAATGCTTGTAGTTGCATGCAGAGTTTACTTGTTTGCCGATTTAATCCTGCATTACAAATTTCAGGTTTGCAGGCATATGCTTTTGCATTAGAAAATAATTTTACAGAGGATTGCAGGTTTATAGAAAAGATTGAAGAAAAGATTTTGCAGAGGAACAGAATTGAAAAAAATGCAGATAAACTTTTTTGTTTGAGGAAGGATTTGAAGTGGATTACAGGATTAACATGCAGACTTTGATTAAGGAAGGGTTTCGGATCTTTTGAATTGGATTTTGATTTGAGGTGGAATTTCATATTTTTGATCTGAAATTTAATTTTGGGTTTTTGGAGAGTTTGAAAGCAAATTTTGTTTTCAGCTGAGAAATTTTATTAACTTTGAAAAAAACGAACATTAGAAAAGTAAAGATTGAAGAAAATATGTTTTTATATAAGTGTAATTGATTTATTAAAAATTAAAAGAAAAATTAAAAATAAAAGGACACATGTCAAAGAACTAACATTTATCATTTATTCAATTTATTCATTAACACATGTCATTATAACACTTACTATTTTAACATGTGTCTTAAGAATTATTTTATTTTTTTTTATTTATTTTAAAAGTAAATAAAACTCTTTCTCTTTATTTATTAAATACATACATACATATATATATATATATATAATATTTTCATAAATAAATGTATATGCATTGCTTTTTAAAGAAAATGAAATAAAACAATTTATATAAAAATGAAAGCTTACTTACAAGATTAGATATGTTTATTCATTTGAATTTCAAAATTAATTCAAATTCAAATGCTATTTATATATTTAAAAATCCCATTTTAAAACTAATTTATTTTAACATATTTAATTTAAAAATAATAATATTGTCTTTTAAAATCTATCTATATTTATACATTTATTACTATTATTTGAAAATAACATATTTATTAATATAAATAATTTATAAAAGAAATTATAATTTACTTATCTTATCTTATTTAAATGTATTAATGTTCAATATATAAATAGTATTTTAAATTTTCATATATAATTCCAAACTATATTTATTAAGCTATATTTAAAAAGAAAATAAAATAAACCTTTGTTTATCTTATTAAAATTAAAACTATGCTTAAAATATATTTAAATAATTTAAAACAATTTCTTTAAGTATCTTAAAACCAAATAGTTATTTATTATATAGTTTTGAATAGTTATTTATTAAATAAAATAATAATTTCCAAATTATCAAAATGAATATTAGAATTTAAAAACAAGATTTTATTCATTAAATTCAAAACTTATCTATTCACAATATATATATATACATACATTATAAATAGGAAAACATTTCATTAGCTTTTAAAAGATAAAATTCACCAATTAAATATTTATTTAATTGGATTATTAAATCAAGTTAAATTTTATTAACAAAATTTATCAAATCAATTTAATTTTAAACACGGATTATTAAATTGATATTGCCAAAATTTCCGGGATATCACATTCCTCCCCCCTTAGAAGAATTTCGTCCCCGAAATTTAAAAGCAAAAGTAATTTAATAATCTCATTAAAGATTTAATTTAAAACACAAGCATATATCAATCATATACTAACAACCATAGCAACCAATTTATCTAATCAAACAAATTTAATTATCCAGACAAAATTCTGGATAAAATTTCCTCGAGTTTCCCCAAGTATATATATATATATATATATATATATATATATATATATATATATATATACCAGGATACTCGCTCTACAAAATCCAAACAATCTAAACTACGAAGCTACAGAGCTCCTACTCATCTAGATCTTCAGAACTAAACAGGATATCAGACTACAGACGAGTCTGACTCAACAATCAAACCTCCTGAACAGCTGGTTCCACAACTAGAGATAACCAACATGTACTCCCTCAGAGATACGTGAATCTCACTGAATCCAATTATCCAACTGGCAATTCAATTCTACTCTTCAAACATCAGAAGAACAAACTCACTTCTTCTATCCGGAAAAGTCAACACTGTAGGATCTAAATTAACCCTAGAGGGGGGGGGGTGAATAGGGTTATAGCAAATTTTCTTAATTTAAACACAAAAATAAACTGCAGAAATAAATATACTGAAAAGTAAATCACACACAAGATTTACCCAGCTTCGGCAACCCCTGCCTACTGCTGCATTCCCAGATTTCTATTAGAATTAAACAGTATCACGCTTACAAACACTCTAACAGACTTGCAAACCCTGCTACCGCCTATAGAGTTTTGCAAACTCGCAACCCCTGCTTACTGAACTAACTCTAAATAGACAATCAGACACAACCTAAAACCTAGGTGGTGATTTACCTAAACTCTTTGATTCGTAGAATAAAAAAAATAATTAAGAACAAAATAGCCCTAAACTAATTAACATTATTAATATAAGTTTATTAACAATATTAATTAAAAACAAAAACCCCCTTTTGTTTTTGAACACCGGCCCACTTCCTTATTTCACCCGATCCTCTTTTTATTCGTTCGTGAGAAATAATGGCGGCTTCGTTCCAGTTAGGGCTTCGTTCCCTTTTGATCCAGTTAGGGCTTCGGCTCTTCGTTGCAATTAGGGCTTCGGTTCTTCGTTGCAATTAGGGCTCTGGTTTCTTCAATTGATCTGTGATTTGTTGCCCTAGCTTGCTTGCAGTTGCTCGATCGAGTTTTGATGCTTGTGAATTCGGTATGTGCTGTTTCCTTTTGCTTTTCTAATTTGATACTTGAACTCGATCGAATTGAAATGCCGATGATGATTAGGGTTTTAATAGGATTTGATTTCCTATTTTTGCGTTCGACTGATTATTTCAAAAAATTGCTTTGGTCGTTCGATTATGTATTGATGCTTGAGATTTCTTTGACTTAATCAAATTCGTATGCACTTGATTCCTTGGTTGACACAGTAGAGAATTCTCGGCTTGAATTTGATTTTGGTTCCGTGACTTTCTCTGACTTGATAAATTTCGTATAATTTGATACTCACGGTTTTGAAGTTGTGATTTCTTGGCTTTGACCTATTTTGTTTACTTGGTTATCACGACAGTGGTTTGCTTTTTGACTTCGGTCACTTGATTTTGACTGTGGTTACTCTGTGCTCCTTTTTGAAAATTGGCTGCTCGATATTGTTGTAATGTGTTGTTTTACCCTGCTGCATATCATTGCATTTGAATTTTGTATGTAAACTTGGATTTGCTTCATTTGAAATTTTAGTGGCTGATCATCTTGCTGTTCACGGCCATTATATCCTTACTGCCATATTTTGCTTCACTGTTGCATTCATTGTCATTCATTTGTGTCTTGTATCAATGCTCGACCATGTTGCATATTGGACATCAATTCATTTCCACTTGATTCTTAATTTGGTTGTTACCTGAGTCACTTGTTCATATTGCCTTTGCACACTTGTTTATATGAACTGCTGTTCCATTGTTGGTCTGTTGCTTTATGTTGCATTGTTCACTGCGTCACTCTTGTAGTTGTAACTGGACATTCTGGCCTTGAACCTGTTGCATACATGACTGCTGTATGGTTGCATATTTGTAAGTTGTTCAGTTTGCATTATGCTTTTGTGCATTTGGATTTTTGGTCGACCCTATCTCCTTGAGTTGCAGTGCTTCATGTTGTATTCATCCCTGCAGCATAACCTGTTGCATTCTTTGATGGTTCATTGGTGCACTTGTACTTGGTCATTGTAGTATGTTGTCACTGAGTTTGAGCATTTGCACATTTGCAGCCTTGGTCTTCATACTGTATTCTCTGTATCATGCTTGTGCATTTCTCTGTTGTATTACTGTACACTGCATAGTGGTCTTCATTGTGATGATTTTGTTGCTCTGACTTATATCACTTGATGTCTTGAGCTTCAACTGTGCTCGAACTCTGTCCATACTTGCCCAGTTTACACAGATGCTCCACTTGTTCATTTTGTTCAAGTGTACTTGTCTTCATTCTGGTTGTTACAGTCCTATGCAGTTCATGTTGCCTTGACTTTGGTTTGTACTGGTGCACTTCTGTTTGCTGAGTTGAATCCAGTTTTAAAACTCGGGTTTGACCTTGTGCTGAGAGTTGTGACTTTTATGTTATTGCACGTGAGTTGAACCCGGCTTTTGTTTGATTTCTGCACACGAGTTGGCGAGGCAGTGCACACGTATACGAATGTACACGTGTGTACTGCAGCCACTTGTAATTACCTGTCCCTGATAAAAAATATCGATATGCACAGATATTGCACAGTCAAAAATGATGACGAACAACCCAAATAACCGAGGCAAACAATGTTTTCAAAATCATCGTTTCTTTCAAATTTCAAAAATATTTCACTTTCAATTTTACTGCGTTTGAATATTTTTGCAGATTACTCAGATGCTGGATTCAAACCGGATTATAGTTGAAGACAAAAATATGAGTGTGAGCGATATGTAGTAAGGTCGTGATGTAAATGTGATGTGATTGTAATCAAAAGTGTACATGTATAGTGAGAGCATGAAATTGTACTATTTACAATTTGTAATAAATATTTGTTTGAATAAAAAATTTCTGTTTGAATTCAAAATCTGTTTAACTTGTTCTGTTTGAATTCAAATTTGAATTCTGTGTAATTTAATTTTATTCAACAAATATTTATTTAAACTATGAAAAACAAAACAGTACATTACCAAATACATTTATATGAATGTATATATGTTTATTATCATCAAACAAAAAATCATATAGCGCAAAGCGCATATTCAACAATCTCCCCCTTTTGATGATAACAAACATATATTTAAGATTTTGAATATATTAAATGTATTTGATAATTTCATTTTCTCCCCCTATTTGAATGCTCCCTCTCCACACAATGCTCCCCCTACATATATGCATAGAAATATATAAGAGAGCCTATATGCACAATGAAAATTATTTGACCTTTGCTTGATTCTATTCGACAAAAATCTTAACTTTTCTCTCCCCCTTTTGTTATCAGCAAAAGAATAATAGTGTTATAAAATAGGGATGAAGTGATCGACATGAATCAAACATTTAACTCAATTAAATATAAATATCAAATTTCAATAAAATTCAAACAAAAATCATAATTACCCTTGTCAAGCGCATATTCCACTTTCAGAAGTGATGAAGATAGAATCATCAAAAATTCATACAGTTATGTCTATTTGTGGTATATTTATTTCTGGAAATTTGAATATCTACTAACCATGCATAACCGTTAGGACTTTTAAATGAGATTAGTAGTATTCCAATTTAATTTTAAAAAATGAAATCAAGTATCTTCTAACCACGCATGACCGTGAGGACTTTTAAATGGGATTAGAATCAACTTGTCTATTAAATCAATTATTTTTAATATGCGTTCCATACATGCATAACCGTGAGGACTTTTAAATGAGCATGGAAGCACATAATCAAAAAATCCAAGTAATTCACCCATGCATGACCGTGAGGACTTTTAAATGAGAGTGAATACTTTGGATATTTATTTTTAATTGCTGAATAATAAATTGAAGCACAAATAATTTCCTTCACTGATTTAAAGATATTGAAGAACAAATGATTTCCTTTGTAAACTACCACAAATTTACATACTAAATATGATCTTGATGAGTAATGTTTGATAGAAAGATGATAGAAATAGAAATGGTCATGGAATTATTACCCAACAAAAGTTTTTATAACTCTTGTTATGAAATTCTAAAGAAATTTCCTAATTATATTTTCTCGAGTTTTAATATATGATAAATATCAACACTCATCACTTTTTCAATCACTATTCATCTTTTCGATAATCATTAGGGAGTTAGATTAGTTAAAAAATTGTCATTTAGAATCAAATTCAAAAATCAAAAAAAAAAAAAAATTTAAAAAAATGATTAGTCAACCTCTATAATTCCCAAATCTAAGCGTAATTTGGAAAATCTGTCTTCGGGGAGAGGTTTTGTGAAAATATCAGCAAGTTGAGTTTCTGTTGAAATATATTCAATGCAAATGTCTTCTTTAGCAATGTGATCTCGAAGAAAATGGTGTCTCACATCAATGTGTTTTGTGCGAGAGTGATGAACAGGATTTTTTGACAAATCTATAGCACTCCTACTATCACATTTTAATGGGACTTGTTTATAGACTAAGCCAAAATCAGAAAGAGTTTGCATCATCCATAGAATTTGAGCACAACAACTTCCCAAAGCAATATATTCTGCTTCAGTGGTGGATAATGCAACACAATTCTGTTTCCGACTTGACCATGAGACTAATGAATGTCCTAGCATGAAACATGTCCCACTAGTGCTTTTTCTGTCAACTAATGAACCAGCATAATCAGCATCGGAATAACCTACTAAATTAAAATTTTCACAAGAGGGGTACCATAGTCCAAATTTGTGTGTGTGTGAAAGATATCTCAAAATTCGTTTAGTAGCTTTTAAATGAGATTCTTTGGGATTAGCTTGAAAACGTGCACACAAGCACACAGAAAACATAATATCAGGTCTAGAAGCAGTAAGATAGAGAAGTGAACCGATTATCCCTCGATATTTCTTTTGATCAATTGCAATTCCTTTCTCATCTTTGTCCAACTTTGTTGATGGGCTCATAGGAGTTCTCAATGGTTTGGAATTTTCGACTCCAAATTTCTTCAATAGCTCCAACACATATTTGGATTGTGAAATGAAGATACCATCACTGCTTTGCTTAATTTGAAATCCAAGAAAGTATTTCAATTCACCAACCAAACTCATCTCAAATTTAGCCTGCATGACTTGTTCAAAATTCTCACACAAAAGCTCATTAGTAGCACCATAAATAATATCATCCACATAAATCTGAACAGTTAAAAAATCATGTTCTTTATGTAATAGAAACAGAGTCGTGTCAGCACTTCCCTTTTTAAAACCATTTTCCAAAAGATATGTACAGAGGCAGTCATACCAAGCTCTTGGTGCTTGCTTAAGACCATATAATGCTTTTTCTAGCTTATACACATGATTTGGAAATTCATGATTTTCAAAACCGGGTGGTTGTTCAACAAAAACTTCTTCTTTTAAATCACCATTCAAAAAGGCACTTTTTACATCCATTTGTTTAAGTTTGAAACCCTTGTAGCATGCAAAACTTAGTAAGATTCTAATGGCTTCTAACCTAGCAACTGGAGCAAATGTTTCATCAAAGTCTATGCCTTCTATTTGGTTATAACCTTTTGCAACCAACCTAGCCTTGTTTCTAATTACATTTCCTAATTCATCAAATTTATTTTTAAACACCCATTTAGTCCCTACAATTGGATAGTCATTAGGCCTAGGAACTAAATTCCAGACTTTGTTTCTCTCAAATTGATTAAGTTCATTTTGCATTGCTAAAAACCAATTTTCATCATTAAGAGCCATTTCAACAGAATCAGGTTCAATTTCAGAAATAAAACCACTATGACAACAAAACGCACACAAATTTTCATCAAATGAGGA
The DNA here is from genome assembly GCA_030765085.1 of Allium cepa. Lineage (NCBI taxonomy): Eukaryota > Viridiplantae > Streptophyta > Magnoliopsida > Asparagales > Amaryllidaceae > Allium > Allium cepa. Next base: position 458,861,214 of record CM060932.1, read on the forward strand.
ACGAGTACGTATACCTTCCGTAGGATCACCAATAATTAATTCAGGAGGATGATTAGGTTTGAACCTTAATTTATCAGCATCAACAGTCCTCCTTTCAGTTTTCTCACTAAATGTCCCTTCTTCAGTGCCTTCAGGATCTACTCCATCGTCAACCATCCTTTCAGTCGTTTTTTCCAGATCAGATTCATCAAATTTCACATTGATTGACTCAACAATTGTCTCTGTTCGTTTGTTATATATCCTGTAAGCCTTACTCCTTGTTGAATAGCCCATGAAAATTCCATCATCAGCCTTTGATTCAAATTTTCCAAGTTGATCACCTGTGTTAAGAATGAAACAAGGACACCCAAATATACGAAAATAAGAAATGTTAGGTTTCCTTTCATGCCACAGTTCATAAGACGTTTTGCCAAGTATTGGTCTAATCATTACTCTATTCATTACATAGCACGAAGTATTCACTGCCTCTGCCCAAAAGATTAGAGGTAGCTTATACTCACTTAACATGGATCTAGCCAATTCCTGTAATGTACGATTTTTCCTTTCAACCACCCCATTTTGTTGAGGTGTTCGTGGAGCAGAAAATTCATGTTTTAAACCGTTTTCTTCACAAAAATTTTCAAATTCAAAATTTTCAAATTCGCCTCCATGATCACTTCTCAAGGTTTTAATTGTAACCCCTTTTTCATTTTGAACAAGTTTTGCAAATTTTGAAAAATATTCGAAAGATTCAGACTTTTTGGCTAAAAAGTAAACCCATGTAAATCTAGAATAATCATCAACCAATACATAACAATAACGTTTTCCATTCAAGCGTGAAATTTCATTTGGTCCAAATAAATCCATGTGAACTAGTTCAAGGACCCTTGATGTGCTAACAATGTTTTTAGGACGAAATGATGATCGACTAAGCTTGCTCAAGGAACATGCTTTACACACTTTATTATTTTTAAATTTCTGATGTGGTAACCCTCTGACTAATTCTTTTGATTCGAGTTTTTCTAAGAGACTCATGCTAGCATGTCCAAGTCTCCTATGCCATAAATATGCCTCTTCGTCAGTGGCTACCAAACATCTAGAAAGTTTTAGATTATCAAATGAAAGTGAGTAAACATTCCCTTTTCTTTTGCCCATAAAAACAATGTTACTAGAAGATTTATCAATAATTTTGCAAGTATCACTATCAAAAATCACGTTCATACCTTTGTCACATAGTTGGCTAATAGAAATGAGATTGTGATGCAGATTTTCAACGTATAAAACATTAGTCAAAGAAAAAATACCGTTACCAACTTCACCTTTGCCAATAATCTTACACTTGCTATTGTCTCCCATGATCACATTTCCACCTTTATAATTCTCTAAGCTAAGGAACTTCGATTTGTCACCTGTCATATGTCTAGAACAACCTGAATCTAGAAACCATTCTTGTTGTTCCTTAGCCCGCCAACAGACCTACATAAGAAGAGAGGAAGATGACCTAGAGAAACTCTTAGGTCCAATGTTATTAGTGATAGAAGCATTGTGAATAAACAATCCCTTTGGAATCCATACTTTTTAGTCCTTTTATTTTTATTCCAATAAACATGAAATTTGTTTTTAGAATTCTTAGGAACCCAAACTTGTATAAATTTTGTGTTCTTGTTCCTATGACTATCATTTTCATCACGACATCTATATATTTCACATCTATCAAAGACATTCTTATATTTTGCATTATCATCAACTTGTGTTTTCCCAAAACCTAGTCCTTTCCCGTTGTTAGCAAAAATTTGATTTCCCAATAGCATGTTGAAAGATTTTTCGCCTCTTGAAAAGTTATTCAAAGATTTCTCAAGACTTTGGACTTTGGTTTTTAATGTTGAGTTTTCAGTAACAAGTGAGGTGCATCGATTAATAAAATCCTTTCTCCTAGTGTCGATGGTTTCCTTAAGATTCAAGTTTTCATTTTCAAGACTTTCAAAGTTATTCCTCAGTTTTTATAATTCTGAATCTAAAATCTTACATTTTTTACATTCTAGGTTTTGAATATTTTCAATTTCAGTTTCTAACCTAGAATTTTCATGGACAAGTTCTCTCCTATCAGATTTTAGTTTTTCAATTTTAGATTCAAGAGTATCAATCATTTTAGTAAAATCACAACACATTGAAACAAGTTCTTTATAAGAATAGTTACTTACCTCACTAGATTCCTCTAAGCTTGCTTCTGAATCTGATTTTGACATAAGACACAAGTTAGCCTCCTCTGAGCTATTATTTGAAACTTCCTCTCCTTCTTCATCATCCCAAGTTGCTGCAAAGGCCTTCTTTTTCTTTTTCTTTCCTTTGTTGTTTTTGAGAAGTGGACATTTTTGTTTGAAGTGGCCAGGCTTCTTGCAGTTATAGCATGTCAATTCATTATCGGAATCGTCAGAATTCTTTGACTTATTACCACTTATTTTCTTCTTTCGTGACTTGAATCTTGACCATTTTTTAAGATTATTGACAGCCATTGCAAGCTCTTCAATTGGATCTTCTTCTTCTTCATCGCTTTCTTCTTTGCTCTTTAAGGCAATCGTCTTCTTCTTTGGTTCGGAGTTATTGCGTTCTTCCTTTGCTTTTAGCTCAAGTTCATATGTCATCAAGTTTCCAATCAACTCCTCCATGCTTAGTTTGCTCAGATCTTTCGATTCTTGGATTGCCGTGACTTTTGCCTCAAAGTTCATTGGTAAAACTCGTAGTATCTTTCGCACAAGCTCTACCTCAGTGAATACCTTCCCAAGCGCTCTAGCATTGTATACCAAGGTTGAAAAACGTCCAAACATATCCTTTATGCTCTCGCCTTTGTCCATCACAAAGTTTTCGTATTCATTGCTGAACAGGGCTAGCCGAGACTCCTTGACTTGAGAAGTTCCTTCGTGTGTCACCTCCAAAGTATGCCATATTTCCTGTGTTGTTGTACAATGAGAAATTCTATTAAATTCATTTTTATCAAGAGCACATATCAAAGCATTCATGGCTTTAGCATTTGTTGTTTTCAATTTCTTATCGTTAGCATCCCACCTATCCTTAGGTTTAGGAATCTCAGTATCACCAACAATTATAGTGGGGGGTTTATAGCCAGTTTCAATAATATCCCAAACTTCATAATCAATAGAACTGAGATAGATACCCATCCTAACTTTCCAATAAGCATAATCGTTCCCGTTAAACATGGGTGGCCTAGCAATAGATTGCCCCTCAGAAAAAGCATTATTTTGTAGACTCATGACTCTAGAGTTAAAAATACCAGGCTCTGATACCACTTGTAGGATCTAAATTAACCCTAGAGGGGGGGTGAATAGGGTTATAGCAAATTTTCTTAATTTAAACACAAAAATAAACTGCAGAAATAAATATACTGAAAAGTAAATCACACACAAGATTTACCCAGTTTCGGCAACCCCTGCCTACTGCTGCATTCCCAGATTTCTATTAGAATTAAACAGTATCACGCTTACAAACACTCTAACAGACTTGCAAACCCTGCTACCGCCTATAGAGTTTTGCAAACTCGCAACCCCTGCTTACTGAACTAACTCTAAATAGACAATCAGACACAACCTAAAACCTAGGTGGTGATTTACCTAAACTCTTTGATTCGTAGAATAAAAAAAATAATTAAGAACAAAATAGCCCTAAACTAATTAACATTATTAATATAAGTTTATTAACAATATTAATTAAAAACAAAAACCCCCTTTTGTTTTTGAACACCGGCCCACTTCCTTATTTCACCCGATCCTCTTTTTATTCGTTCGTGAGAAATAATGGCGGCTTCGTTCCAGTTAGGGCTTCGTTCCCTTTTGATCCAGTTAGGGCTTCGGCTCTTCGTTGCAATTAGGGCTTCGGTTCTTCGTTGCAATTAGGGCTCTGGTTTCTTCAATTGATCTGTGATTTGTTGCCCTAGCTTGCTTGCAGTTGCTCGATCGAGTTTTGATGCTTGTGAATTCGGTATGTGCTGTCTCCTTTTGCTTTTCTAATTTGATACTTGAACTCGATCGAATTGAAATGCCGATGATGATTAGGGTTTTAATAGGATTTGATTTCCTATTTTTGCGTTCGACTGATTATTTCAAAAAATTGCTTTGGTCGTTCGATTATGTATTGATGCTTGAGATTTCTTTGACTTAATCAAATTCGTATGCACTTGATTCCTTGGTTGACACGGTAGAGAATTCTCGGCTTGAATTTGATTTTGGTTCCGTGACTTTCTCTGACTTGATAAATTTCGTATAATTTGATACTCACGGTTTTGAAGTTGTGATTTCTTGGCTTTGACCTATTTTGTTTACTTGGTTATCACGACAGTGGTTTGCTTTTTGACTTCGGTCACTTGATTTTGACTGTGGTTACTCTGTGCTCCTTTTTGAAAATTGGCTGCTCGATATTGTTGTAATGTGTTGTTTTACCCTGCTGCATATCATTGCATTTGAATTTTGTATGTAAACTTGGATTTGCTTCATTTGAAATTTTAGTGGCTGATCATCTTGCTGTTCACGGCCATTATATCTTTACTGCCATATTTTGCTTCACTGTTGCATTCATTGTCATTCATTTGTGTCTTGTATCAATGCTCGACCATGTTGCATATTGGACATCAATTCATTTCCACTTGATTCTTAATTTGGTTGTTACCTGAGTCACTTGTTCATATTGCCTTTGCACACTTGTTTATATGAACTGCTGTTTCATTGTTGGTCTGTTGCTTTATGTTGCATTGTTCACTGCGTCACTCTTGTAGTTGTAACTGGACATTCTGGCCTTGAACCTGTTGCATACATGACTGCTGTATGGTTGCATATTTGTAAGTTGTTCAGTTTGCATTATGCTTTTGTGCATTTGGATTTTTGGTCGACCCTATCTCCTTGAGTTGCAGTGCTTCATGTTGTATTCATCCCTGCAGCATAACCTGTTGCATTCTTTGATGGTTCATTGGTGCACTTGTACTTGGTCATTGTAGTATGTTGTCACTGAGTTTGAGCATTTGCACATTTGCAGCCTTGGTCTTCATACTGTATTCTCTGTATCATGCTTGTGCATTTCTCTGTTGTATTACTGTACACTGCATAGTGGTCTTCATTGTGATGATTTTGTTGCTCTGACTTATATCACTTGATGTCTTGAGCTTCAACTGTGCTCGAACTCTGTCCATACTTGCCCAGTTTACACAGATGCTCCACTTGTTCATTTTGTTCAAGTGTACTTGTCTTCATTCTGGTTGTTACAGTCCTATGCAGTTCATGTTGCCTTGACTTTGGTTTGTACTGGTGCACTTCTGTTTGCTGAGTTGAATCCAGTTTTAAAACTCGGGTTTGACCTTGTGCTGAGAGTTGTGACTTTTATGTTATTGCACGTGAGTTGAACCCGGCTTTTGTTTGATTTCTGCACACGAGTTGGCGAGGCAGTGCACACGTATACGAATGTACACGTGTGTACTGCAGCCACTTGTAATTACCTGTCCCTGATAAAAAATATCGATATGCACAGATATTGCACAGTCAAAAATGATGACGAACAACCCAAATAACTGAGGCAAACAATGTTTTCAAAATCATCGTTTCTTTCAAATTTCAAAAATATTTCTCTTTCAATTTTACTGCGTTTGAATATTTTTGCAGATTACTCAGATGCTGGATTCAAACCGGATTATAGTTGAAGACAAAAATATGAGTGTGAGCGATATGTAGTAAGGTCGTGATGTAAATGTGATGTGATTGTAATCAAAAGTGTACATGTATAGTGAGAGCATGAAATTGTACTATTTACAATTTGTAATAAATATTTATTTGAATAAAAAATTTCTGTTTGAATTCAAAATCTGTTTAACTTGTTCTGTTTGAATTCAAATTTGAATACTGTGTAATTTAATTTTATTCAACAAATATTTATTTAAACTATGAAAAACAAAATAGTACATTACCAAATACATTTATATGAATGTATATATGTTTATTATCATCAAACAAAAAATCATATAGCGCAAAGCGCATATTCAACAAACACAGAAACTCTCCCAAACTGCTTCCGTTGCACAACTCTGATCTGGAATAGAAGAAAAAAAAATGCTGATGAAGAACACGAGCACAATCTGGACAATATATCCCAGAATATGGTTCAACAGATCCATAAAAGAAAACTCAGAAATTCCACCAATCCTGAGCTGCTATACCAAATCCTCTTTCTAGGAACCATCCTTCTACTATGTTGAACCCCGGACATCACTCCTGGAATCCAGACGATAAGAAAACTCAATCTCCAGATGCAGAAAAACCTTCGACTTCTCAGAAGACATCTAGAAAATCTCTGACGATCCAAGAGAACACTCAAACAATCGCAAGTCACTTTTGCGATCAACCCAAACCAATTTCCAAATAAAACCGTTCTCTCTTTACCAAACAGAACAGCTTACACTAGTCTAGCCAATCCATTGAGGAAACGGATCCACTTTGCTGCTTCTGAACTCCACCTCAGAAAAACTGCTAAGCCAGAAGACCTCCTGTCAACAGAGAATACTCCGAGCTGCACTGCTGACACCAAAGCCAAAGACTTCTTAATCCAAAGCCCTTCGAGAAACTCGGACCTCAAAGCCAAACACAAACAACCAGCTGGACTCTGCCACATCACCGAAGCAGACACACTTCCTAAAACTTGTGCCGAAGAAACATCTTCAGAAACATCCATATTCACTGCATCTCATCACGTAGCTACCACTTCCTGAGGTATCAAAATACCATTACACACTTCCGTTGAACCGACAGATCCAAACTCAACTCATCCAACTTCAAAGATAGACTCCGAACCTTTACAGGTTACCTTCAGAGATCGATGAAATCCTTTTACCAAGCTACAAAACTCACTCGAGATGGTATTAGGTCTACAGTCTCGACAGATACACTTCCAACCTCAACATTCAAACTCCAACCAATGGTAGTAGTCGTGTTACATACACCACTACCTTATCTACCTTTATAACCTATATTGGAAAAACCCGAACAGGTAACCCAAAAGATAGGTAGAAGTAGCTAAATATATATATATATATAAAATTACAAATACGCTCTCTCAAGATAGACACCATTTCAGAGCCTAGGTATTCACTCAACCTAACGCTCCGATACCAACTGTCACGACCCGTATTCCAATAACCAGAAAGACGTATCATGAATTAAGAAAGAAAGAGATAGAAAGAGAAAGAAGGAGAAGAAAGAAGAACCAACAATAGAATCTCAACAGTGGAAAGAATAAATTATATTAATAACAAAAGTATTACATAGATATACAACAACTATCAGAGTTACACAGATTATACATCTCATACTAGACAGTTATAAACACCTGTCTAGCTATTACAACACAGTACACAACAACTCAAACAAACGACTCAGAGATACCAACATAGCGGAATACTAGATAACTATAACGCAGAAGCTCCCTGCACCATTTCTCCTCCATAATTCGTCAAAGCAAACCTAAATCCCTTGGCTACTCGTAAAAATTTGAGTACCCAAGAGTTTAAGAAAACAGAAATAAACTCCGGGTCAGACATGGGTCTGGTGTGAGTAACAGGTTAAAGTTGCTTAACTTTTGAAAAACCTTTAAAAAGAAAGGTATCACGTAAGACTTCCCACACATAAACATGGAAAAAAATTTACCTTACGCTAACCAAAACATTTGATAGGAAATCCGGTGATATTATAATAGCGTCTAGGGTTTTCAAGTAAAATACAGAAATAGCAGGAATGCTTACATCTCACGTTCCAACATAGTTGGGCACAATCAATACGTACGGCACTTATTGGATTTTGGATTCCATACAATGGCAGGGCTACTGGGGTACCGCCCGTCACAGTATGTGGCCTAGATCACCGTACCGAGGAGTACGTCCGCTCCCCTGCAACACAAGGCCGGAACCATCCCTTACTGGACAGTCCCGAACAAGACAACCCCAGCAGTTGTCGCGAATCAACTGCCCCACACAGCCGAATAAAAGGGACTTCTAGACAAGGGAAAATCTCGTCCTACTTGGGCATGACCCACTTAGCCTTGCTGCGCCTTCCCTGTTTTAGCCATTCCCGGTTGATGAGGCTTGAGGCTACGATTACCTTTAGAGAACACATCTCTTAGAATGCTTATCGTCCACCTGACGATGTTCTGGAAGCATTCAATCCATACAAGTTCGTTTCGGGTTCGAACGAAACCGAAGGCATTATCTCGTTACACTTATTTTGGAATCACCCTCAGAGTTAACGACGATAACCCTTGCACTCTGAATCTTCATCTTCACTTGAGATTCACGACCTATCATTAATTTGGATCGATGTGGTTTTCAGATATCCAAATATGGAAACCCGATCCCGGTCTCATCATATCCAAAATGCCATCTTTTAGGTCCAAGTTGTTTTAAGTTTTAAAACAATTCAATTTAATTATCTATATACACACAGATAGATAATTCACATCATCACAATAGACAATCATCACCATAGATAATCCCTATTATCATTATCAGAAGATAATCCAAATTATCATCACAATGCAACCAATGCATCCATATCACACATTATTACTAATCTCATATCTGAGATTCAAACCATTCAAGGAAATCTATATCATCCATATATAAACAAGGATTTAATAACCACACCACATATAATTAATTTAAAATGAATTAAATTAATTATATCATCTCTAATTAATTTAAAGTAAATTAAATTAATTACCTCAATCTATAAATCATGCTTATATAACCATTGCACTACTACAAAACAGGCCATTTGCATCGGTTGTTTACCCCCCCTTTTGCATCAGTTCAACAACCGATGCATATGCAACCGATGCAGCAGGCTTAACACTTTTGCATCAGTTCTGAAACCGATGCAAAAATGACCTTTTTGCATCGGTTGTTACTAATAACTGATGCAAAATATCATGGTTGGTTGTTTGAACACAACCCTCATGTTGCATCGGTTGTAATGAAAACCGATGCAACAAAGGAACTTGTTGCATAGGTTGTTGTTGAAAACCGATGCAAACTAATCCCTCTATTGCATCGGTTTTTTATAACAACTGATGCAAACTAATCCCTCTATTGCATCAGCTATTTATACCTGATGCAAAAAAGCCATTCTCAGAAACCATTAATTATTTGTTATTGATTATAACAAACAATTATTGCATGCAATATTACAATCATTCAAAATTAAATTTGATGGCAAATACAAACTGAATAACATAATACCAAAATAAACATATATCAATTAAAATGTTAATAATCTATACAAAATAATGGTTCATACATTCATTTTTGTATGCATAATTCAAATCTTTAGTACAATCATTAAGTGATATAGTCTTAATTCAGATCTTTAATTAGTACAACCATTAAAAATAGTATAGTAAAAACCTTAAAAACTTCATGGAATCTTGAAAATCCAAATTTTTAGGCTTCAGCTCAAATTTTTGCAGATCTACATTAAAAGAGAACACTAATTTCATTAATCAGGTTATCCAACAAAAATTCGGTACACTAACTTTGAGGGAAACTGAACTTTCTTTCTGTACAGGTAAGGAACAGTTGCGGCAAGGAGAAGCTTCAGTTACAGAGTATAAAGCCCTAAGCAACATGATACAATGTGCATGAAGGACTAAAAAAAATACCTACTCTACAATTTAGCTAATTTACTGTCTCGTTATAAAGATTTAACTTGTTTCACATTCAAACTATGTTCACAAAATTTAATAACAAAAGTTAGAGAAAATTGTTAAGCATAACCAATGTTCAAACAATACATCAAGTTAAAAGAGACATCATTAATAAAATATAGTAAACAACAACTTGTGTTTAAAACTGAAATTTTTTTTGTCCTTGAAAATGGCAGAAGCAAACCTGAAGAAACCTGAAAAATCAGAAGCCCTTTCTGCTTCGGTGGCAGTGGTTGATGAGTTCACTGAAGAAACCTGAAGTTGAGAAATAATTATTTCTTGAAATATCAATTGAAATTGATGTGGAATTAAAAAGTTTGAGCTACTACAGTACAGACAATGAGAATAATTTCCATAATAAATGAAACTGTACTTATCAATGATATAGTGCAAGAGCCCTTTCTATACTTAGATCACCGTCCAATATACGAGTATACAGGAATTTCGCCTTCAAGGTTATTCGCCCACATTATCAGATCCGTTAGTTTCGGCAGTGACCATATTTCAGAAGGAATCGGGCCGTTCAAGTTGTTGAAGCTAAAGTCCACTGATTTTAAATTTATGCATGTGCCAAACTCTGATGGAATGCTGCCTGTTATCAAATTATTTGGAAACATCGGCTTTTAAACTTTTGTAACATCTGAAATTGTATAACTCAAGATATTAAATGTGCACTAAAACGGCATTACGAAGTAGGAATGCCAGGGATCTTTCCTAATATATTAAATGCAATTAAATAATCAGTAACATTTATCACCAATAGGAACAAGAACAAACTGATCGGCAAGTGAAGAGTTGACCTGAACATCGTAAAATATATTTTCATAGTTGCTATTTTAATATTCTTTAACCAGGCCAGTAATAGCAATAGCATGAGTATTTCTTAAACGTGCAAAATTACAATGTAAGTATCATTAGTATAAAACTCGGTGACTTGTCTTGACAAAAGGCTATAAACCTCATCTACAACTAAATAAATCCCTTATATTTCATAAGCATTCACTTGTACTTTTATGCTGAAATATAATGTTTTTTTGGAGGAGTAGATTTGGCCGATATTATTTATCAAATAATAACAACCAGCATATTAGGATTAGAAGTATATTGTGGTACGTTCTTATTTAACTAGCTTAATATATTTGATTTGTATTGGATAGATTATATCTCAAATCTATAAATTCTAATTTATAGCATTATAAATGAAAAATGGTCCCAATTTCTTATTCAATTGGCATAAAATATAACAAAGAGTAACTTTACCTCGCTGATGGAAGAAGACTCATCCTCCTATCCTGAACTAACTCCTATACTCACCTTATCTTCAGATTCATAATTTTCATTCTTGCATGGATCAAGAACACTCTTAACCTGTGTAGATCTAGCTACTTTTTATCAAGATTAATTAAATATAACATTTATTACTATTTTTACTTACAAATATAACATCAATTTATTGTTGTATGAAGTTCTCGCATCATGGACCTGGAAAATAAAAATCATTATTGTTGGATTTAACTCAAGCATAATAGCATCTTTCATGCACATTTTAGTACGTTTGATCAGATCAGACTGAATTAGTGATTTTGGCAGATTAAAACACTTTTGGTTATAACTGAAATGCAAACCCACCAAGATAGACTTTGTTTCTTTCAGAAGAGTACAAATTCTTGAGTTGGTAATATTTTTGCCCAATGTTTTATATTATTTTTAGGACTTCTCATGTATCATAGTATTCTTGACTTGACTAGCTAGTTGCATATAGATCCTATGGAAACTTACCCGAATCCAGCAATCAAAAATTAAAAGACCCTGATTTGATGGATCATGTTCAAACTTCGAACTATGACTATATTGAGTATGGTGTACTGAATAATTATAAGTGAATCTTCCCCTTTTTTAATACAGCTCCCCACAGAAGTTTCCAGAATGCAACTTACAGCCAAATATGACGATTATATCACAATTTAATTCAACTTACTCTTAACATTTGAAATTCGTTCCCTTTCCCTTCTATAAATACAAAACTACATGCATACAGTCAAACATAATGTACATACCTGATCCAATAGAATAAGACGGTAATCTTCAATCGATATTTCTTATGAAAGCGAACTCCATGTTTCTACTAGCATACAAAATAACTCCTGTCTATGCTACAGTGAAGAATAAAAATCACATCGTCTTGTATACTGCTCTTTACACTTTTATTTTATTGTGACATACCATAATATATGTTTAAATATATTAATATCTGTTTCTAATTTTCTTATCGAACCAATGATATTGGAGTTAACATGAATTTTTCATGCCTTCCGGCCCTTCCCCCACCGGTTCCTATAATAAAACCTTAGTTTTTCCATCATGTTTCTGCTCAAGGGTTGCATGCTACTACACCCCATCTCGCTGAAGCACATGCTCCTACTCCACTTCCAAGTGCACACTCATGTGCAATGCCTGCACACACTCAAGAATCTACTGCCAACGCCAACTCTTTGGTAAATCATACTTCAAAATATGCAATACAGTGGAAGTATGAAAAATAAGTAAATATCAATGTTTGTTCTCAAATTAAATACTTTCAGCTGCAGGATGGATATGTGATTTGTATGCAAGTGCATAATTCATGTTATAAGAATATTACCTTTGGTAATTAAAAATTTAAGCATGTAAAATGAATTTCAACTTTAGAAAAATTGTTTATGCACATAGTTAACAAGCTATTTAATAGCATTTAGCCACTTCATTCAGATTACAGTGATAAACTAATACCTTGACCTCTACTTGTTGAGTAAGTTGGGTCAGCGGGAACTGGGTAAAGGCACGCCGCGAAACCCATATTCATCACAGCCCTTTTTGATAAATAGTGGTAAACTAATGAGATGTCCATTATAATGATGAGTGGAATTATACAGTAGATAAATAGTGTGGTCTTACAGCAATAGGAGTGTGGTTGATAAGGACAGTGAAGTTGATATTGATGATGCACCTCCATGAACTAGTGTCAACAAGACCAGTGAAGTTGAACATGAGCAATGCAGTCAGCAATACGAGCATCAGCATCAAACGAGGGACCGCCGTGCCCAAAAACACCAGTCTGTGGATGTAGGCACCAGTATTTGTCCAAGCCTGACTCGATCACATGATCTGGAGCCACAGCTCGATGGACCTCATCTTCGATGTTCTTATCATACGATGATATGCAGCTGAGGACCCTAGCTTATTTCAATCCTTTTAATGTCTACAACATGTAGAACATTGTTTTGTATTGGTTATCTGGATATGAAGATATTTACATTGTTTTGATATTAATAAAATAAATTATTTCATGTTAAATATAAGTGTCCCATTAAACATTTGTATAACGAAATTACAACTTAGGATCTCAACTTGTTATTTGATGATTGTCAATATTTATATACCAAAATTACATGCTTTTTGGAATCCTTGACCACACAAATTATTTTCTTAAACATACAGAAAACATATACTCTTGGACACTAGTTGGTAGTCACCAGACACTTCATTTATTTGAAATACAAAGACAGTAACTGATTTCGCATGAATATATATATATATATATATATATATATATATATATCAAATAGGAAGCATGAATACAAAGCTAGCATTCCTCCACTGCACGTAAATGGTTTCATTGAAAAGAGAATTTTACAAAGAAATGACTGAAGGACTTGCTATATATACATTTTAAATTGCATCTTCCATTAAAACCATGCGAAATGTAAACAAAATTGACTGAAGTGCATACCTTATAAGTACCATAAGTGAGGTTGAAAATTGTTTACTCTGCGAGGATGGGTAGAGAATCAGGCATGAATTTATTTATTTTCGTTCTAAGAGTACAATTAACATTCACTAAGTATAATTCTATTTACCTGAGAAAAAGTTCGACATTCATTGATAAAGATGATTGCCGCAATTGCTACAATAACAGAGTTGTAGTCAGAAGATGCAATTTTAATTAATGCAAGAGTATCATAAGCTATCGACGGAGATTAAAAATGGGAGGAGAATTGCTCTGCAAACCCTGTTGCCATCATTCTTATACCTTTACCTTCACTGTGATACACATATAAATTGTCATGAAATTTCACTTCTGCTAAATTCATTTTACAGGCACGTAAATGTCATGTGTAACCGAGTGTTTGTTGTGGATGGACAAACAAGTAACTAGAGCAGTTTTATTCAAAATTTATTTAAAGCAGGTCTGATATGCAAGAGTTAATTAACTTAGGGTAAGTTAGCTGCCAAGTTACACAAGGTGATTTGCTCTAAAATGAGTTAGTGAATGGTAATAATCAATGGTCATCGCTACAAAATCATCATGAACAGAACCGCTGCTTATAGAAAGTTTCTAGACAAGCAGAATTGAGTTTACTACCAGAGCCTAATTATCACATCAGTAGGAAACTATACCACACTTCCTACAATCGGATAAAAATTAACCACCATTAAAAATATACCACACTTCCTACAACCCTTTTAATAAAATTTTCGTATTCATCATATTAATCAAGAGTCCCATCCCAGTAAAGGATTCCAGTCTATAAAACAGCAAATGTGCTTTCAGCTAAATTAGTTTACAAAAAGATAAGAGTCATAAAGGCATAACTGTGTGATCATAATATAGTAGGCCATGTACCCTGTAATCTACTTTAAAATTTTGGTGCCTGTTGGTTTCACAAACATTAAAGGGTATATGCTTTTAATTATTCATAAATAGTTATACATGAAAACATCAGTATCAAACATGTCATAACAGAGAATCCCATGATTCCACTCTCAAATCTAAAATTCTAAGACATATGACGGCAATAATTGCTGTAATATAGTTCACAGAAATGCTGCTTTTTTCTGAAGTTATCCGAGTGCAATGGTCTTCATGCAGATTAAACCTAAAAGCATACCTATTAAGTACCTGTTAGTCTTGAAACTTTCAAAGCCATAAATATCCAGGACACCAATCAAAAATTTTGAGTTTGGATCCTGTCCAGTCGAATTATTTATCTTGTTCACAAGCCAGCAATTGATTTAGAAATATAAGAAATCAAAATTGAACAATATGGCTATCAAGATAATAAGTAAATCAAATATACGTTTTTTACCAATCAAATAAACGTGTGTAAACAATTTTTGCCAATGCATCTCTGCTAAGGTCTGCAGCTTCTGGATCAAGAGATTTAACTATGTTCACATCACGAGTTACTATGATGCGCTTGCACAAAGAATCCTCAAGGGCTTTTTCATCACACCTAGAGAGCAAGGTTATCCATAATTTTATCAATGTACCATCATGTAATCTGGAAAAGAAACACTTGTGCATTGAGAAATTTTCACTACTTACATGAACAGTTCGGCCGCAGTTTTAAGATGAAAACGGGATTTCTCATCTTTAGGTAACGATGAATCTGGTTCGTCTCCCTCGCAAAATTCAATCAGCCTACTTCCACCGTCATGGCGAGATTAAAGCAACATGTCCAAATAAAATATGCATAAACAAGGCTGAGATGTGAAAACCATAATTAAACCAGAGCATTAACAAATCGTCCCATGATAATTTTGCTACCTGCGAGCACGATTTAATTTTAAGCTTGGGTCAAGGAAGTCAAACCCGACAGTTTTTTCTTAAGATCCAATCACACGTGGACAGAAAGCATTGGAGCTCTGATGTCACTTGCAGAAAAAAGGAACAGATCCTCCACGCTCCATCACATGCTCGACCGCGTTAACTCCCTTTTCACTCGAGCTGGCACTCACGTGACCACGTGGACCCCACTCACCGCCGCCATCAACGCTGTCGACGGTCAAATCGGAGGGTGCCGGTACCAGATTAAGTTATTTTTAGGGTTTTGATTTTTATTCGGGGATAGGAGAGAGTGATGAAAGGGGGGAGAGTGTGTGAAAATGTTTACCGCATCAAATTGGTGAAAAAAAAGGCCGCCTCCAAAACGCGAGTTCGCGGTAAATTTCTGACAAATTTTAAAATGGGGGAGTGTGTATTTGCATTGGTTGACCTTAAAACCGATGCGACTAAACTATTTGCATCGATGTAGTTTCTTCGGTTGTTGATGACAACTGATGCAAATTTAATTTTTTATCACCTATTTCTTTCCACGTACCAATTGCATCGGTTATTAAGATAGAACTGATGCAAATAGCTCTATTTGCATCAGTTTTTAATTCAACCGATGCACATGAGGCGAAGCAATATGCACTTTTTGTACCAGTGTTGATTACAAACCAATCAACTAATTAATTAACCACTAATTAATCATTCTTGATTAATCACTCTTGATTAATCATTTTTAATTACATCCAAGTAACTAATTTCACAAATTCATTATCCTTAACCAAATACAGTAATTAACCTTTAATTACTTCATTAATTAATTAATTATAATTAATTACATTAATCCTTATTAATTACATTACTTAATTACTTTAATCACTTATCATTGATTAATTAATCTCAATTAATTAGTCTTAATTACGTCATTAATTATATTAATTAATGATCCCTAATTACATTTAAATTAATTAACTTCATTAATTAATCAACCATAATTATTAATCACTTTGATTTATTAACTTCAGTAATTAACTATTCTTAATCACTTCATTGAGTAAATTGATTGCCCCTAAATTAATTATATTTAACGATTAATTATATTTATTAATCATCCTTGATCAATTTTATTAGTAATTAATTACCATTTATTAATAACATTACTTAATTATTTACCAAATGACCTAATAATCAATGCTTAAATTAATTACACCAAGTAATTAATTATTAATTACTTCCACAAAGTAATTATCTTCCATAATAATTACACAAGCAATTAACCTCCAACTCTTCCATACTTCAATAATTTACATCCAGTAATTACTCATCTTAAATACTTCTCTAAGTAATTATCCTTCATTAATTACTTATTAACCCATCAAATGATTATCCTAAATTAATTAAACTTAATTAATTAATTTAATCTAATCAAATTAATTAGTTAATTACAATGAGTAATTAATAACTTTAATTACTTTCATCAAGTAATCATACTTAACCAAATACCATGATTATCAAATTTAATTAATCTAATTAATTATCAAAATTAATCACTTTAATTAATTAATAAATAATTCCAAGTTAATGAGCTTCATTAACTTATCAACGATTTCCTTAATTACCTTACTTAAGTAATTAACTTAAGTTAATTGTTGGGCGAATTCTCACCCAGGAGATCTCGATACCAAGAAGCATCAGTTCCATCCGGATTCGCAACTTCCATTCGTTCCATCCGGTACACGTGCCAGTACCGATCCATTCTCCTCCCATGCCGGACCAAACCTCCACCTCATTACCGAACCAAGCACCCAAGAACAGTAATGCCGAACCAATGCATTCCCCACCATCACCGGACCACCATCACGGACCACCATCACCGAACCCCCATGACCGGACCACCAATACCGAAGCAGACTCCGCTTAGCAACCACTGACCCAACCTCTACCGAACCAACCACTCCAAGCACGGCCGAACCAAGCTCCCCCGAACCAGAAGTGCCAGGCCAGATTGCTTCAGCCCAGGACCACCAGCTGCTATATACATCCAAGACCCCTGCCCCTAACCTCACTCTATAAATAGAGGGGCAGGGGTGCAACAATGGCAGACAAGTTTGAGAGCTCAAGCAAGGAAGGAACTTTCAAACAACTTTCATATACTTGTATACAAAGCTTTGTACTTGTCATCTGAAAGGAAAAGGAGAATAACATATAAAGTGGACGTAGGCACGTTCTGGCCGAACCACTATAAATCTATGTGTCTTTTACAGTTTAGCCCCTGCTTTTTTCATATTTGCATAAGTAACTTAAAACCTTGAAAATAACATATAATCAACTAAATTTTACGGATTGGAGGTGTTTGTCCATTTTTTGCGCAAACATTTTTGGTGCTTTCACTGAGACCTTGGAACTCGAAGCTTCAGCTTCCCTCATTCAACCTTCTTTCCCCATAGCACCCTTCATTGCCTAGGAAACATGACTTCCAGGCCGAGAAAAGACGCCAACAAGGGAAAGAATGTTGCAACCAGCAACGCTCCAGATCCAGTGGATCCAGATCAAGAGAACCATCCCACTATGATAGCAGATCAGGCAAATCCGACAGCCCCTGCCGCGGAACAACCGGCAGCAATCACTAGGGCAGATCTAGACAGAGTTGTGGCTGAAGTAACTAACCGCTTCGCATCCCAACAAGAAGCTTTGGTGAACGAACTCATGTCACGCTTGAGGGATGTATTTGCATGGACGCACGCTGATATGACCGGAATCTCCCCGGACATAGCATGCCACGCACTAAACATCGATCCTACCAAGGTATCGGTAAAGCAAAAGAAGAGAAGTATGGGGGCAGAACGATCAGCAGCCCTCGAGGAAGAAGTAAAGAACTTACTTGCCAATGACTTCATACGTGAAGCCATCTACCCGGAGTGGATCGCTAACCCGGTACTGGTAAAGAAAGCTAATGGGAAGTGGCGAACATGCATCGATTTCTCCAACTTAAATGACGCTTGCCCGAAAGACTGCTTCCCACTCCCCCGAATCGACCAACTCGTGGACAGCACTGCTGGACACGAACTCTTATCCTTTATGGACGCATACTCAGGATATAACCAGATCCCTATGCACGCCCTCGATCAAGACCACACTAGCTTCATCACTGACCGAGGATTGTACTGCTACAAGGTAATGTCATTTGGACTTAAAAACGCCGGAGCTACTTATCAGCGCCTCGTCAACAAGATGTTTGCAGAACTGATAGGACGAACCATGGAAGTTTATGTGGATGACATGCTGGTAAAATCAAGAAAAGCCAACGATCATGTAAGCCACCTGGACGAGATGTTACAAGTACTCCGCCAATATGGAATGGAGCTGAACCCTCTAAAGTGCTCCTTCGGAGTGTCATCAGGAAAGTTCTTGGGATTCATCGTCCATGCCAGAGGGATCGAAGCGAACCCCGAACAAGTCCGAGCCTTGCAAGATATCAAAATACCATCCACTCGGAAAGAAATGCAAAGCCTAAACGGGAAGGTGGCCGCCCTAAGCCGATTCATCTCTAAAGAAACCGACAAATGCATCCCTTTCTTTGAAGCACTGAAGAGAGACAAAGGAAAATTCGAGTGGACCGACGTATGTTCAGCAGCTTTCCTTAACCTAATCGAGCACCTCCAACGGCCACCAGTACTCTCAACACCAAATGAAGGCGAAGAACTGTACCTATATCTTGTTGTGTCATCCCATACCCTAAGCGCCGCTTTGGTAAGAGAAGAAAACCGCACACAACGGCCAGTGTACTTCATAAGCAAAAGGTTCATGGGAGCAGAAACCCGGTATCCCAAACTCGAGAAACTGGCGTACTGTTTACTAATCACATCAAGGAAGCTGCGACACTATTTCCAATCTCATCCCGTCAGAGTCCTAACCGACCAGCCATTGAGGCAAGTGCTCCATCCTCCCGACACCTCTGGGCGACTGCTCAAGTGGTGCATCGAGCTAAGCTAATATGATATCACTTACCATCCTCGCACCGCTATCAAGGGACAAGCCATAGCTGATTTCATTGCCGAATTCACTACTAGCGAAGGTAAGGACCAATCTGAAATAGCAGAAGATATCAAGTGGAATCTCTTCGTAGATGGAGCGTCGAACGAACAAGGCTCGGGGGAAGGTGTTGTGATAATCACCCCCAAGGGAAAGAAGTTGCGCTACGCCCTAAGATTGGAATTCGCTACCACCAACAATGACGCAGAATACGAAGCAGTGATAGCCGGATTAGAACTTGCACTGGAAATCAGAGTCAGTTCTTTATGTCTCCATAATGATTCTCAACTTATTGTGAATCAAATACTAGGAGAGTTTCAGACTCGAGGAGAATGACTCACAGCATACCTAAAGAGGACCAAGCTGCTACTTAACCAACTGGATCACTATTTGATCAGACACATTCCTCGAGAGAAAAATCGAGAGGCCGACGAGCTGGCAAAGCAAGCTAGCATGGGAAATGACACCACTTCTGGAGCGATAACTGTCTCAAGACTGCTAACCCCGAGTTTCGAGCAAGTACACCTGATAGCTGCAATCGAAGAAGAAACATGGATGACCCCTATCCGAGAATACTTACAAAACGACACCCTACCAGACGGGCGAAATGAAGTTAAGAAAATTCTAAGGAAAGCTTCCCGCTACACGATGCAAGAAGGCATCCTCTATCGGCGCGGCTTCTCTAACCCCTTATTGAGGTGCATTGCTGGAAGAGAAGCTAGGGAAATTCTATCCAACATCCATCAGGGAAGTTGTGGAGACCACACCGGAGGGCAGACTCTGGCAAAAATGATGCTCCGATATGGATATTTATGGCCCACCTTGAAAAAAGACGCCTTAGACTTCGTCAAAAAATGTGACAGATGTCAGAAATTTGCCAAAATCCCTCGACTACCAACCAATGAAATTACCCAGATGACCAGCCCTTGGCCCTTCGCAATATGGGGGATTGACTTAATTGGCGAACTGCCAACGGGACGAGGCGGAGCCAAATGTGCTATAGTGGCAGTCGACTACTTCACCAATTGGGTGGAGGCGGAACCTCTAAATAAAATATCTTCGGCAAAAGTTATCAACTTCTTAATCAAAAATATTCTGTGCAGGTACGGAACACCACTCAAAATCGTATCAGACAATGGACTTCAGTTTGACAGCGAGGAATTCACCGACTGGTGCCAAGAGCACGGGATTCACAAAAGCTTCTCATCCGTGGCTTATCCCCAGGCAAACGGCCAAATAGAAGCTGTCAACATAATTCTCAAAACCTTAATCAAGAAGAAACTTGAAAAGTCGAAAGGAGCTTGGGTGGACGAACTTTCTATGGCACTTTGGGCCTATCGCACATCTTACAGAACTTCAACAGGGCATACTCCCTTCTCTTTGGCATACGGATCGGAGGCTATGCTCCCTGTTGAAACTATAATGCCCTCTCACCGTAGGATCCACTACAACCCGGAAGAAAATGAAGAACTCCTCCACATGTCTTTGGATCTAATTGAGGAGAGAAGAAATGATGCAGCACTCAAAGCAGCAGCTCACAGACAAAAAGTGGCAGCACTATAAAACTCCAAAGTAAAACATCGCAGCTTACAAGAAGGAGACCTTGTCCTCAAGAGAATCTTTCCGCGCCCCGGGGCACTGGACCCCATCTGGGACGGACCATATGTAATTCATAAAGATCTCCACAACGGAGCTTATATTTTGTCAACAGTGGACGGAGAGGTGTTCCAGAGGGCATGGAACATCCGACACCTCCGTCGATACTTTTCTTAACTTGTAATGCCCCTATGAAGTGAATTAACAAAGAGAATCAGTGGACGTAGGCATTTTCGTGCCGAACCACTTTAAAAAACTTGGCTCTTGTTAACTTGTTCCTTTATATCTTGGCTACTTGTTAAGCTTTATCTTTTGCTGTTGAACAAAATCCTTTGCAGATGACATTTCAATCCAGAACTTCACAACACAACTCCACCTGGACAAAATCTAACAGGTACGCTGCGCTCCTATGCCCTCGCCAATGAGACACTTTGCTCCGGTATCCCTCTACCGCGAGTTAACTCATTGTTTGCCTCGGCCCTTAAAGCCGACTGTAATAAGCCGAGTATAAGTCATCATAAAAAAGGCCGACTATAGCCGATGGCAGCTCATTACAGCGATTCGGCTCGCCGGCGACTGTAAACCGATCATAAGCCCCAAAATAAGGTGTGGCCAGCCAGGGGCAGTTCACAGTTGACGATCGGCCCCCACGCTAGCCGGCCACAGTAAATCGAATAATACCCACGATTACGGGCCATAATGGCCCGGGTAGTTACTGTGCGCGATCGGCTCCGATGTGTCTTAAGTGCGGCTGTGGTAAAAAAGAAAACTCCCCGCAGTAGGCGTAAGATGGGTGACAAATGTCTCCAAGACCCACAGCTAGGGAAAGTGACTACAAAACCCGTTTGCCACGAACTTAAGCACATCGACGGCCTTCCGTGACTGGAAGTTTTACTTTTCCTGTATTTCAATTTCATTTAAACTTTTCTCCTATTCCCCGTAACGGTGCTTGAAAGTACAGGACATGAAATAGAGAACGTTCGCTAATGGGAACAGAAACTTACAATCGGATGACGAGACACTCAACAGCATTCCGTGCTTAGTCTTACAGGATGCACGAAATTGCCGTCTATGGCCAAAACATGAAGGGCGGTACCTTCTACTTTTATACATTAATGCATAGCTGCAGTTTGTATTTACACATCACATTTACATTGCAAAATGAGAAAATTATGCTTTAAGCAAAAAACTTGGCATTAGGCACAGTCAAGTCACTAGTAACATGCATACTTACATCACTTACACAGCACAGCAAAATAGCAATAACATTCCAACATAAAGGAATCAGCTTATATTATGAAATTACAAAACGTCATTCATCACAAACAATATTATTACAGTTACATCAATGTTTTGGACTAACATGAACAGCAATAAAAAGAAATCAAAAGGTGACCAGTTGCGTTCACGCTTCGCCCTCATCCTACCAACTCTCCAAGCCTACTTAGCCGCCGGGTCGGAGCTCCCAGCATGGTGACCAGGAGTCCCACCTGTCCAATTCAGAAGGGGAATTCATTAAGCGAACAGTAAGCGATCAAGTTATGAAAATCCGAAAAGAAAAGAGAAAGAGAAAAGAGACTCACCAGCGTCCGCCGCTTGATCCTCATCAGCCAGTTGCACACCCTCTTCCTCTGCAGCAAGCAGCCGCATCCCTTCCTTCACCACTACTTTCTCCTCCTTTGAGAACTGGGCGGTTACCACGTCCATCCTGAATCCCGCTCCACCTTCCTTATCCGCATCGGCCTTGGCCTCCTCCAAAGCACAGAGATATATCCTAGCCATGACCCGGGGATAGTCATCCATCCAGGATAGATTACCCTGCTTCCAGGTACGGAAGTACATATCCTGCAACATCTCATCCATCATCCCCTCATTCTCCTCAAACTCCCTCACCCGGGCCTCGGAGGATAACAACTTAGCGACGGCAACATCCCTCTCCGATCGATATCTCAAGCGGTCAGCCCGGAGAGACCTTCTCATTTCCTCCATCTCTTCCTTTAGCTTGGCCTGAGCAAGCTCTACGGCCTCAAGCCTCCCAGACAACTCTTCAATCCGCTCAAGATCCGCATTCCGAACCTCATCCACCGTCGTAATGGCCATATCAATCCACCCCTTGCAAGCAGCCTCCATTTTTCGCAATTCTGCCCTGCTGGCCTTTTCCAGATTTTCCTTCAACTGCCTGGAGGCTGTCTCGTGCTGAGAAATCTGAATAGCCTGGTCGTCAAGTTGTTTGGCCTGATCGGCAACCATTAACCGCAACCTTATATTGGCACTCCCTATCTCCTCCCCAACCTTGGCCAATAGGGCGTGGTGCTCCATCAACTTCTTGACCTCCTCCGCGACCCGGTCAATGTTGGCCTTGGCTTCGTCCCCCATAGCAGCTATCCGGGTAGTGAGCAGATCCAGATCTAGGGACTTAGCCTCATCCAGAACCCGAACCATGGGATTGCGAGGGAGAAGATGCTCGCCCGTGGCCTCGTCAAATAAAATATCCTGAAGGCTTGGGTCCAAATCCGGGTGGCCGGCAAAGGGATTGCGAGGCACGTCGGGACGTTTTATGCGGATCACAGTAGGGTTCTCGGAAGGAGGCGGAGGGGGGACAAACTCCGTGGTCTTCTCCGTAGTATCTCGGGGAGGCTGAATAGGAGACCGAGGACCAGGTGGTGAATCAAATAAGGAACGCATCCTCTTCCTCTGCTGGATATCTTCCTCAATGACTCCAAGAAGAGGGCGATATTTAACTACATCCCCGGAACGGCCAGTTGGCGGCTTAGTAGCAGCTCTCATCAATTTGAATTGTTCGAGGCGGTGTCGAACGTCTGAAGTTTTGGCCACCCCGCCTGCCCCTGTAATAAAGAGCAAGTGTTACGAACATACGATGGTCCATAATTCGAGAAATATGTTAAGCCAAAAAGAATGAGAAGACACATCTATTATACAAACCCTACGGAGGAGTAGGATCCTGCAATAAGTCCTGGATTTCATCCCAAGATGGGAGCGAGCCATAAAATATTCCTAAGTCCCTATCGTAAACGGGGTCTGCAGGAGTCAAAAGTTCACCTTGAATCGCTAGAGCCGCCTCAGCTGAAGAACTCTTAGGGAATGGATCGGCGCCAGCCCCAGCCTTGTCAACCTCCTTTGCCTTCTTCACCGAGGCTGATCCTTCCTCCAACCCTTCAAAAGCCTGGCGGAAGGCATCATCCGTCCACTCCTGGATCTCCCCTGCCTGCTCAGAAGACAAAGGGCCGGCACCACTACCACCCTGTCCTTCACCTTCTCCATCTCCTCCGCTCTCCTCTTCGTCTCTTTCCTCCTCTCCACCTTCCTCCTCCGGAATGTCTGGACATGTACTAGGAGATGGTCCATCAGACTTCTTAAGCTTCTTTCCTCCAATGGCTGGAAGCACCGAGAAAGGTCTCTTCTTGCTACTCTTCGCAGTGGCCCCATCCTTGGCTTTAGCAGCCCTCTCCTCGGCTATATCTCTCTGTTTAACCACAGATTGACGTGGCAGAATCAAGTTATACTCCAGGAGAGTGGCATTCCTGATCAAGTAAGAAGCCGACCGATCCCGTGCCGGAATGGCTCTTATTTCCGCAGCCGTCTGAACCAAGGAATCATTCTCCATGACCGCAAAACCACCTGTCGCTAGCAAGAAATGAAAGCATATAAGAAGAAGCATTATGATCGGGACAAGGAAAATATAAATGGAGTTCAACTTACAGCCGGAAGTGAAAAGGCGGAAAGAAACAGAGTCATCCCTAATAAAAAACCATTCCTTCTTGAACATACTGAGCTTCGAGTACAGATCCAGAACAGGCTTGAAGGGCATGGCCGCTTCCAAACTGATATATGGAGACCCCTTCTTGTAGCCTCTCAAGTTGTGCAGATACCGGATCTTTCGGTTGGAAGGGGGACGCCCATATCTCCTCTGAAAGATGACGAAAAGACTCACCAGAATGGCGTAGGAGTTAGGCTGAAGCTGGAATGGAGCCACCT
This sequence comes from Allium cepa, assembly GCA_030765085.1. Lineage (NCBI taxonomy): Eukaryota > Viridiplantae > Streptophyta > Magnoliopsida > Asparagales > Amaryllidaceae > Allium > Allium cepa. The sequence continues at coordinate 458,886,151 of CM060932.1, forward strand.
TCAGATATGTGACAAAGCTAACTATCCAGGCATTGAGAGGTGGGATAGCACCACACATGCAATGATATCTGCTGTAAGCAAAGTAGCTTTCGGGGGGGTCATACGGCATCACTCCGTTCCCCGGCAACCGCATAAGCGCTCTATCTATCCCGAAGGAACGAGCTATAACATCAAGTTGCTCCTCCTTTAAGGAGCTAGGAAAGCAGTCGGAAGGGGAGACCAGAAGCTCCTGGGGACCATACCCATCCACTAACAACCTTGGGGCAGGTCCATGTCGCGCTGGTTCTGTTTGGACTGGGGGCACAGAAGAAGACTCTCCTCTATCCTTGGACTTCTTACTATCTAATCGAGTTTCCGCTTTGCGAGACATTTTATCTACATACACAATAGAGAAAGACGTGTTGTTAGTACAAGGAGTATAGAGATATAAGCAAACAAGTGTATAAAGCAAGCCAGCATGTGTAAATCCAGGGTTATCACTCAAAACTCATATATGAAAGCTCATTCGGCGTAGCCCATTCGGCATAAAGTTCATCCGGTAAAATAAATAATAAGTTTCGTTCGGTACGCGAGGCCCCGAGCTCATTCGGTGATTGGATATATAGATCGTTCGGCAGGATAGATCCTCACCTGGTTCGGCAAAGATTTCGATCCGGCTAAACACGTATGATTCGGCACAACTAGGAGATTCGGCACTTATATGGTTCGGCTGTCTCAGATGGTAGAGGATGAACGAAGGCCTGAAGCCCATATTTATAGGCGAAACCTATCGACCGGACCAACTGGTTCGGCACTCCACGGACCGAACGAAGCTATCTCAACTGCAGGGAAACAAAGCGCGACACATGCAAGCACGTGCCCCACTTTGGGGGGCAAATGTTGGGCGAATTCTCACCCAGGAGATCTCGAGACCAAGAAGCGTCAGTTCCATCCGGATTCGCAACTTCCATTCGTTCCATCCGGTACACGTGCCACTGCCGATCCATTCTCCTCCCATGCCGGACCAAACCTCCACCTCATTACCGAACCAAGCACCCAAGAACAGTAATGCCGAACCAATGCATTCCCCACCATCACCGGACCACCATCACCGGACCACCATCACCGAACCCCCATGACCGGACCACCAATACCGAACCAGACTCCGCTTAGCAACCACCGACCCAACCTCTACCGAACTAACCACTCCAAGCACGGCCGAACCAAGCTCCGCCGAACCAGAAGTGCCAGGCCAGATTGCTTCAGCCCAGGACCACCAGCTGCTATATACATCCAAGACCCCTGCCCCTAACCTCACTCTATAAATAGAGGGGCAGGGGTGCAACAATGGCAGACAAGTTTGAGAGCTCAAGCAAGGAAGGAACTTTCAAACAACTTACATAGACTTGTATACAAAGCTTTGTACTTGTAATCTGAAAGGAAAAGGAGAATAACATATAAAGTGGACGTAGGCACGTTCTGGCCGAACCACTATAAATCCGTGTGTCTTTTACAGTTTAGCCCCTGCTTTTTTCATATTTGCATAAGTAACCTAAAACCTTGAAAATAACATATAATCAACTAAATTTTACGGATTGGAGGTGTTTGTCAATTTTTTGCGCAAACATTAATCATTATTAATCACAAATTTATTAATCTTTAAAAATTATTTAATTAATCACTAATTATTTCATTAATTAAGTTTCTAACTTAATTAATCTTAACCTTTTGATAAGTTAATTTCCAATCATTAATTAAAATCTTGACTTATTTAATTTATGATCTTATTTCCAAATTAATTAATCCTAATTATTCAACTTCAACCTTAATTAATTAATTCAAAATCCTTACTTAATTAATTAAATTAATTAATTAATTATCCATCAAATTACCTTATTAATTTAATAAACCAAAATCATTAAATCTTTGATTTATTATAAGCAAACCATTTCTTATTAATAATTTCATTATCATTAACAAAGCAATATTCAAACAACTTACTTTAAAATTTGTTTCTAAATTTTATTTTAAATTTAAAATTTAAAATGAAAACCAAACTTAACTTTAACAAGTTTTAAAAACATTTTAAAACCTTTTTAAAACTTATACTAAATAATTTCTTATTTTATAAAAAGATGTTTAAAGGAATTTAAACCCATATTTATTTTAAAAATTCAAATCCTATTTAAAATATGTTTCAACATCCAAAATTGTTTAAATATTTTAAAATTGTAAAACTTCCTTCATTTTCAAAAATGATGATTCAAATTGGATTTTGATTTCCAGATTTAAAACTTATGCTTAAATCTTTTACTCAAATTAAAAGCTTTATCCTTAAATTCAATTATTTAAACTCTTTTAAAGTTGTTTAAACATTTTAATTCAATTATTTTAAAATTTAAATTTAAAACTGGAATTCAAATCTAGTTTGAAATTCATACTTTAAATTTAGGTTTAAATTCTGTTTAAAATCTTGCTTCATATTTTAAATCAATTTTGAATTGGAAGATATACAAGTTTCCAGAGAAACATGTAATCTACAGAAATACCCGAGTCCACCTTGTTTTAGCTTCGAGTAAAACCCTAAACAATCTTTGAGAAAAAACTCGAATTACTCGAGTATTACCCGAGTACAAAATTACTGCAAAACCCAACACCCACCTGACACCATTCTTCACCATGCATATGCACGGTGGTTCTGGCCTCGTCCAGTCACCACCAAGATAATAAGTATGTCGCCGACATCACAGAAACATATTCCAATCATTAGAACCCTACAATCATCAAGGAATCGAATTTGAGTTCCCCAAATCAAAACCTGAAGCATACTGGAACCAGTTCACCATAAAACCCAAAACCTGGAAAACCTCCATTCCCTCTTTCCGGCTATCGGAGACTATGGGACTCCGACCATCTATTCTTCAACACCCGAGCTACCATGTAGCAACCCGGAATTTTCACCAATTTATAATCATCGTTAAATGTTTAATGGCGATTGCTAATCGAAGTTTTGATTTTTTAAAAATTAAGTTATAATTCTTTTATAAATTATTAAAAGGAATTGTGGGCTTTAAATTGAAATTGTGGCCCATGTTTTATTTTGAAGCCGTGAAAATTTGCAAGGCTAATACCGTTCTTTTTTCCCCCTTTTTTTTTCATTTTCGTTCATTCTAAAACCCTAAAACAAAATCGAACGAACGAAAATATGGCGGCCTCGTCTTCTTTCTGAAATTAGGGCTTGCTCGTTCGTCTTCGTCCGTTCGATCGAGTTCGTAAATCAGGTAAGTGATTCCTTCACTTACATCTAATTCAAACCTAGCTTGATTTCTGACTTGTTCCAATTCTGTTTACTTGGACTTTGTTCGATCGTATGTTCGCTTGATTGTTTGAATAACGCGGCTTTGATTTTGAAACGTTCGATTTTTCTTGACTTTAACGGCAAAAACTTTCTTGTTTTGATTTCTGACTTTCTTTTAAAGGTACGTATTTGATTTTTTTACTTGGCCATCTCTGCACTGTGGAACTTCGTTCATCCACTGTATCATTGATTTACACGGCATTGACTACTTTGGCACGTCTGCATCCATATATGCGTTCATCTCTGCACTTTTCTTTTTCACTGTAACATTTGTTTCATTTGGTATCTTCACTGTGTTGTCATTTGGGCTTGTAAGTTGTATCATATTTGATGATCTTCATATTCACGTGTCTTGTTGAAGTGGTTGAGACTTGCAGTTCACTCGGCTTTGATTTTAGTGGCTTCAACATCTTATATTCATGAGATGTTTATTGTGAAGCTTGGTTTACTGGTCTTTGAGGCATGTTGTATTTTTCTTTGTGGTCTGTACTTGTATACTGATGCTTGTTGCACTTGTGTACTTCATATATGCACTGTGTCTTGTAGCTTCGCTCTTGAACACTGTGTCATTTGCCTGAGTCACTTGCATACCCGGTCGTGCTGTCCACCTGAGTTTGAACATGTGTGTCTGTTGCACTTGCTAATGTTCATTGCTGGTTAGTCTGCATCTGCCTTGTGGTTGTTTCTGTCCATTCTTTATGCTACCTGTGCACTTGAGTCTCCTTCACCACTGAGCCTAAATGTAGTTGAAGTTGCTTTTGTACACTTGGTCGAAACTGGTCCTTGATGTTCATTTGAACTGTGCATTCAATGTTGCCATATCTTGGCTCCTCTCAGTTTTGTTGCTGTTTGAGTTTCACTGAACTTGATTTTTATGTAACCTGCTCAGGACATTTTATGGTCTTGTGTTGAGTTTGACCTTTTTTGGTCATGTTTTCTTTCATTTGTACATCACTTCTTTGCCTCTCTTACTGCCTTCTTTGTACACATGAAATCCATTGATGTTTTTGCATTCACATGAGACTGTATATTCATCATTGCAGTTGTTCATGTGTCTGCACTTTGATATATAAGTTTGACTTTCATTTGTCTGTGATATTGCCTTTTTATGGTGATATTCCCACTGCGGCATTGAGTTGGAATTGATGCATATTGAACTATTATCGATTTGTGCTCATGTATATGAAGTAGTGTTACGTTTCCTTGTAACTTTCACTGTACTATCCACTGAACTTCGAGTCAGGTAGTTCACTACTTCATGTATTTTGGGTTTACCTCTTTGATGTCGAGGCTGCTGTACTATTTCCATCTTTACTACTACATCACCAGAGATGTATTATTCATGTACATTGCCTCCACACCTATGTTGTCTGGTTTCAATGTTTTTGCATTGAGTCAGATGAATTATTCATATGCATTGATGTTGACTTTTGTCACTTGCAAAACTGCTGTTGAACTTCGGGCTTTGACTTGGGTTTTTACTGACCTATACCCATGTATTTGCTTGCATCCATAATGTCACTGCATCATGTATGATATAGTTTGCATTTGAGTTGTACACTTGTGTACTTAAGTCAGTGCTGTCCACCTGAGTTTGAACACTGCAATTTTACTTGCTGTCTTCATATTGTGACTATTTTGAGTTGGTTCCATTGTTTTTCATTGTTGCTTGGATATTGAACTGCTTTATGCTTGATGTCGTAGCGTGTACACCTGCCCTGTGTTGAATCCAGCTAATAGTTCGGGTCTGACCTTGTGCCCGGTTGTCTACATCATTACTGAGGTGGCAAGGCAGTGCACGCATGCGTGAACTGCAGCCACACGGAATTGAGTTTTTGTGTACATCATCACTGTAGTGGAAAGGCAGTGCACGCAAGCGTGAACTGCAGCCACACGGTATGGTTTTGTGATATTCTATTTTGTTTTGATTTATTAATCTTTAGCATATTCCATATGCTGTAGTGGCGAGGCAGTGCACGCGTGAGTGTACTGCAGCCCTACTCGAAATAATATTTTAATTGATATTTCAATGGTTTGAACTGTTTTGTTTATTCAATTCAATATTCTGAATTGTATTCTGATTTGGTTTAATTTGCTGATCTGTTATTTAACACTGTTACGTGTTATTTTTATCGTTATCCGATTTCTTTATTTAAGGATCGGATAGACGAGATTTCTTGTGACTGTCGTCTATTTGTTACTTAATTATTATCGCTTCGGTGTACTAATAACTGAGTTTGAATTAGACTGACCCGTGTATTATTTTCTTTTGAATCTAATACTCGGGTCAGACCAAGTATTTACAGGTTGTAGATATCTTACTTTGGGTTGCTGCTACAGCTATGAAGTCTTTTCATACTTTTGGAGTATTCGTTGTCATAGTGTAGGATGTTATGTATTCTTTTATATTATATATGATAATGTACTTGTGTATGTAACTTCCTAAGTCGACAATTGTAGTTGTATCATATGTATTGTATCACATGTATTGTAACTGACATCAGTTATTGTATATATGAGACTTTCCGTTTTATCTGTGTTCCGCATTTATATTATCTGTGTTATTATTATATTTACTGTCCTAAACTATTATAGCCACTGTGTAGTAGCTTTGAGGTAGTATCGGTATGTCGGATTTCCTCCTGAAATAAAATGCATGTTATACTATCTGACATATCGGTGCTCGCACAAAGCAATTACACGGATGGTCGCTCCTCAACAGCCTTATTCTCCGTGCTAGTTGACAACACTACACCGTAGTGTTCTTGGCTAGCGTGGGTATAGAGGTGGGGCGTCACATACCATCACCTCAAAAATTGTTGCACTCGATCCATTGGAAGGTACGTGACGATCAAAATTACTCCACTGCTCAAAACTAGGTTTCCAAATCAATTCGAACAATCACCATCACCACGATAATCTTCCACCACCGCCACCATTTTTCCCATCATCAACGATCTCCCATTCACCTCTAGAAGGAAGCCCGACCTTCCAAATAATCGGGATCATCAGAATTTTCCAAAACCCCAAAAACAGTGCAATCCCGACATGCACTTCAATTCAATTTTAAAAATTAAGATTTAGATCTTAAAAATCCTATTTTTGAATCAGTATTCGATTTATAATCATAAACAAAAGAATTACAGTGTTTGAATTTTTACTGAAAACTTAAACTTTCCTGTTGTTCTTGTTTCCAGAGCAAATTACGATTTGTTTTAGCTTAAATACAGTTTTAAAGCTTTCTTTATAATCAATCAAACAGATGTCATTTGGATCCTAAATCCTAACATGAACTTGTTTAAGAGAAAAATGGATTTTTATCAAAATCCTTACTTTTGAAACCAGATACAGGCAAAGCAGATTCACAACATATAAAATCTATATACATTCAATCTTTCATATATATATATATATATATATATATATATATATATATATATATATATATACAGCAATGCATTTAAAATTATACACACAAGCATACCAATTCAACATGCTACCAGATAAACATACACAAGGAATACTTATATCAGTCATCCATCAAATAACAGATTATACTTAAGTTTTTTTTTTTTAAAAAAAGAAGTTACTCACCTGATATTTTAGCATGAAACAGAGCACAAGATTGAAGTTGCTTTTACTCCTTTGATTTGAAACTGAGTTGCAGATTTTTACTTTAAGTTGAGTTGCATACTAATAAAACTTTGTTAAAGACATATGACTTGATTTAAAACTTGCATGCAGGCCTAATTCTAGATGTAGAAGACAAACCAGATTCATTTTGCTCAAACTTGAATGCTTGTAGTTGCATGCAGAGTTTACTTGATTGCTGATTTAATCTTGCATTACAAATTTCAGGTTTGCAGGCATATGCTTTTGCATTAGAAAATAATTTTACAGAGGATTGCAGGGTTATAGAACAGATTGAAGAAAAAGATTTTGTGGAGGAACAAAATTGAAAAAAATGCAGATAAACTTTTTTATTTGAGGAAGGATTTGAAGTGGATTACAGGATTAACATGCAGGCTTTGATTAAGGAAGGGTTTCAGATATTTTGAATTGGATTTTGATTTGAGGAGGAATTTCATATTTTTGATCTGAAATTAAATTTTTGGTTTTTGGAGAGTTTGAAAACAAATTTTGTTTTCAGCTGAGAAATTTTCTTAACTTTGAAAAAAATGAACATTAGAACAGGAAAGATTGAAGAAAACATGTTTTTATATAAGTGTAATTGATTTATTTAAAATTAAAAGAAAAATAAAAAATAAAAGGACACATGTCAAAGAACTAACATTTGTCATTTATTCAATTTATTTATTAACACATGTCATTATAACACTTACTATTTTAACATGTGTCTTAAGAATTTTTTTATTTGTTTTTATTTATTTTAAAAGTAAATAAAACTCTTTCTCTTTATTTATTAAATACATATACATATACATACATACACACACATATATATATATAATATTTTCATAAATAAATGTATATGCATTGCTTTTTAAAGAAAATGAAATAAAACAATTTATATAAAAATGAAAGCTTACTTACAAGATTTAGATATGTTTATTCATTTGAATTTCAAAATTAATTCAAATTCAAATGTTATTCATATATTTAAAAATCCCATTTTAAAACTAAATTATATTAACATATTTAATTTAAAAATAATAATATTGTCTTTTAAAATCTATTTATATTTATACATTTATTACTATTATTTGAAAATAACATATTTATTAATATAAATAATTTATAAAAGAAATTATAAATTACTTATCTTATCTTATTTTAATGTATAAATGTTTAATATATAAATGGTATTTTAAATTTTCATATATAATTCCAAACTATATTCATTAAGCTATATTTAAAAAGAAAAGAAAATAAACCTTTGTCTATCTTATTAAAATTAAAACTATGCTTAAAATATATTTAAACAATTCAAAATAATTTCTTTAAGTATCTTAAAACCAAATAGTTATTTATTAAATAGTTTTGAATAGTTATTTATTAAATAAAATAATAATTTCTAAATTATCAAAATGAATATTAGAATTTAATAACAAGATTTTATTCATTAAATTCAAAACTTATCTATTCACAATATATATATAAAATATATATATATATACATTATAAATAGGAAAACATTTTATTAGCTTTTAGAAGATAATATTCACCAATTAAACAATTATTTAATTGGATTATTAAATCAAGTTAAATTTTATTAACAAAAGTTTTCAAATTAATTTAATTTTAAATACAGATTATTAAATTGATATTGCCAAAATTTCTTGGATATCACACTACCATAAGGCCTCCCGCCACACACACAATGCAAACGCAGAATTGGAGGAGATTTCTCCTTATGATGGTCAAACATGCTTAATAGGCAAAATATTTTCATATTACTATTAGTGCATAGTGCAGAAAACATTTCGAAAGTATAATATTAATCTTAGCCAGCATAGCCATTCCGAACTATGCCTACTTTAGCTATGTAACGCCCCACTCCGAGACCCACTCTAGTAAAGAGTATTACGGAGTAATACCGTCTACTAGAACGAAGAATAGAGTATAATGGAAGCGACCATATGTAATCAAGCTATAACTATCTACTGAATACGTCGAATAGGTGGTTTTCTTTTCTCAAGTTGTTCGACATATCCAATAGATATTTATAACGAAACTACAATGGCTAAGGAAAATAGGTTCAGAACAAACATAATACTAAATGATAACATCATCATCACAGAACAGTCACATAAAAGTCACAAAACATAGGTACAATATATCGTCAATACAGATCCAAGCATCAAAAGGTGGGTACAAAGCCACCGCTCACACATGTGAGTCAAAAATATGTACATAAGAGTCTGAAATAACAGAGTAGCCGAATAGTGGACAAATAAAAGAGCTATCTATCAGCATAGCAGATAATGTCCAAGCGGAAGCACTGAAAGCTAAGTCCAGAGACCTAACCTGAAATAACTCGGTCTGACCCGAGCGAAAACACTTGGGTCAGGCTAGCTAAACAATCAGTAATAACTGAGATATATATATAATAATGCAGTACATAAATAAAACAGTACTTCTCCAAAGAGAAGAGTAATATGGACTACATGAATATAATGACGATCCCTAATCATCAATAAACAATAAAAATCTCCAAAGAGAATACAAACACCAAAGTGTTAAATAAATAAAATCGCCTCATATCATTGGCGTAGCCAAAGCTATATAAAGTTGCCTACAGGCAATAATCCCAAGAGTGACCAGAGTCTGTGATCAATGCCCAAGCAAGGATCGATGCTCCAAAGAGCAATAGGGATATAATGAAAAATCAATGAAATCGAATACAGAAATGCAGTGTCCAGAGACACTGTGAATCCATAGGGTAATCGCACTTACATCGTATGGTTCCATAGAACCAACACCGAATGGCGATACTCGAATGGATATAAAAATCATCAGATAATACAAATATTGCACGTGCACCGACTAGAGTTGTTGTTGCCAAGTACTGTAGAGTTGTGATCGATCACTCGCACAGATGCGGAACGCGCGAAACAGCGAGATCCTTCCCAGAAGGATAAAGGCCCAGAGGCGCACGCTGAAAAATAAACTGCTCCACAGAGCAGGTGTCCAGAGACGGTTGCCCAGAGGCGTGGTGACCCAGAGGTCCAGTACTGGCCGCCCAGAGGCTAATGTATCACTAACTTCTTGGAGAGGAACCCGTAAAGTGATAACAATGAGTCCCATACCCCACGTTCGCACTAAACGGTTTCCTAACCAATAGCAAGCTCACACTCCAATCAATAAAAAGTCCACCTCATATCATCGGTAGACTAGACCCAAAGGTCAAAACGATCAATCGAATAGGTCTGGGATTAATCGGAAAGAAAATACACACGGTTTCCATGGGACGAAGATTTCCTAACCGTTTAAGCACCTTTCCACTTCGCTTGACGTGCTAAAAGTGAGTGTGAGATTTTTATTATAGAAAATAATGGTGTAAAACGGATTTGTAATTGATTTCGAAATCACTTTTAAAACGGTCTTTTGAAAAGTCTCCTATTATGGAGTAATTAATTTAATAATTAAAAATAATATTATATAATAATTTTCAAAAGCCATTTTGGAGTGAAAAATTCTTTTAAATCCTATTTATAAAGCCCGTGTACGAAATCCAGAGACAAATCTCAAAGAAATCGACGAAAACCAGAAAATCATCAAAAATATTCTAAGTGTTTGAAACCATTCAAAAACTGCTGCGAACCCAAGTTCGGCAATTTATTTGGACTAGAAAACTGTTTCCAAATGGCTTGAAACCAGGTAGGCGTATAGTCCAACATCCTTACTTTAAGATGCAAAAAGAATTTCTGGATTCCGAGTTGATACGAAGTGGCAGCGACGTCTCAAAGTTGAACCCAGAGAAAGATTCATACTGTTTTCCAACAGCGACCAGAGTCTAACTTTGGCACGAAAATCGAAGTACCAAACGAACTCCAATGTTGTCCAAATTTTCCAGAGATGGATTTCGCAACTCCACCTTTCCAACGAGACCAAAAACGTCGAATTCCGACTTCCGATGCGAACGTGGCGGCATCGCGAAGTTGCGCTCAAAAGCTGGAAACAGAGGTGATGTTTGATAATTTTATTTTATTTTTTATTTTTTTTAGCCCAGCCCACATGGGCTGGGAAAATAACAAGCCCCCAGCCCAATTGGGCTGGGAGACTTGGGCCCGCCCGCAGCCCGCACGGGCTGGGGGACTTGGGCCCGCCCCCAGCCCGCGCGGGCTGTGGGAAACCCCCCCAGCCCACGCGGACTGGGGGTACTGGGCCCGCCCCAGCCCACACGGGCTGGGGACTTGGGCCGCCCCCCAGCCCGCTGCGGGCTGGGGTCTGTGGCCCGCCCCCAGCCCCTTGCGGGCTGGGGGAAAAGGGGGCCGCCCCAGCCCATTGCGGGCTGGGGTCTGTGGCCCGCCCCCAGCCCGGGCGGGCTGGGGCCCTGTGCGCGCCCGGGCTGCGCCCGGGCTGGGGCCTGGGTGCAACCCAGGCCTGTCTTGGTGCACTCAAAGCCTTTTTTTGGTCTGTTTTGGCCTGTTTTCAGCCTGCACATTTCCAGCCAGCAGAAATTGTGCATTTTAGTAATTTTGGAGTGTTTTTTCAAGTTTTTAGCATCAAATTTTTGCTAATAACAATCACTAACCATCATATAATGATTATTATTCTAAATTAAAGGAAACATAGGGTCAAAGCTTAGCATTACAACTAGCAATAATTACTAATCCATAGTAATTAGCTTAATGAAGCAAAGTATCAAATGGTTTGAGTGCACAATATCAAGCAAGCCAAACTCCTCAACCCCAAAGTAAAGATCAAGAGGCTTCAAGGACCCAAAATCAACAAAAAAAACAAAATAATGATTACAACAAGATGGTAGAGATAAATAGGGATTAAGATGGATTAGAGAATAGAGGATTGCATTACCTTTCAAAGATTAAACTAGTTTAATTATGAAGAGAAGGAGATGGAGCTTCTAAAGGGAGGCCATTAATTATGTTTAGATCTAGGTTTAGGAATTTATGAAGAGGAGGGTTAGGGTTTGTGGGAGGGGTTTGAGATATTAAATAGGAGTGGGTTGGTTAATGGGTCATGGTAAGAGGTTTTAAAACCCATTAGGACTTAGTTTATTTTCCTAAGGTTATCATGTGAACAAAATCTAAGAAGCATCCTAGTTTTAATTAAAACCATATAATTGCTCATTTGGCCCATTAACCTATAATCACATAAAAAAATTCCCCATTTCAACCCAAAAATATTTTAATTTGCGAACCAATTGCAAATTTAAATTCTCAAAAATTTGTTTAGCTCCCTTTTTAACTTAAAATCACAATTTTAATTCATTATTCGGTAATTGCAATCTCAGGGTTGTTACAGACTCCCCCCCTAAGAAAATTGCGTCCCCGCAATTCCTTAAATATAGAAGTCGTCTATAACATCTAATCCACAAAAGGAATACAGAAGGTAAAATATAGATGCTCACCCGTGCCGGAAGATGAAAGAAAACCAGGATAAGTACGCTCGATAAATTCTCTGGTCTCCCAAGTGCAGTCCTTAGGATTAGACGACCATTGAATCTTCACAAGCGGAACCTCTTTGTTTCGAAGACGTCTGACCTCCGAATCAAGCACACGAAGAGGTTGCTGTTCTATAGATAGATCAGGTGAGATCTCCAAATCAGGTACGATATGAGGCTCGATAATAGAATCAGGATCGCGGACACACTTGCGAAGCTGGGAAACATGGAACACGTCGTGTATTCCAGAGAAGTGAGCAGGTAGAGCCACACGATAAGCAACGGGGCTGATGCGTTCCGTAATAGGAAATGGTCCAATATAGCGAGGAGCCAATTTCCCTGTGGAGCTGAAACGCACAACCCCCTTTATGTGAGAAACCCGAATAAAGACAGAATCGCCAATGGAGAACTCAAGAGGCTTCCTACGGTTGTCCGCGTAGGATTTCTGGCGGTCCTGTGCCTCTTTCATTCTCTGACGGATAAGCACGATCTTCTCAGAAGATTCCCGAACTGAATTTGGACCAAGAATGAGCTTCTCGCCAGATTCTAACCAACATGCAGGAGAGCGACATGGCCTTCCGTAGAGAGCCTCGAAAGGTGCCATGCCGACACTAGACTGAAAGCTGTTGTTGTAGGAGAACTCTACAAGTGGTAAGTGATCCTCCCAACTACCTCCGAAATCCAGAATACAACAGCGCAAAAGATCCTCCAAAACACGATTCAGCCTCTCGGTCTGACCGTCGGTCTGAGGGTGATAAGCAGTCGAGAGATTCAGCTTTGTGCCCAAAGCTGACTGTAGGCACTTCCAGAAGTGACTAGTAAAGATAGTGTCTCGATCGCAGATGATAGAGCTAGGAATGCCATGAAGTCGAACAACTTCCTTCACATAGAGCTTGGCCAACTGAGGTGCAGTCCGAGTGGACCTAATCGGAATGAAATGAGCCGATTTGGTCAAGCGATCAACAATAACCCAGATAGAAGTATGGCCTGACCTCGATCGAGGCAGACCATCAATAAAATACACGGATATCTGATCCCATTTCCATAATGGAATATCTAGCGGCTGAAGAAGACCAGATGGACGCTGATGCTCGGCTTTGATCTGTTGACAAGTCATGCAACCACTCACATAACTTGCCACATCTCTCTTCAAACCCTCCCAATAATATAGGCGACACATGTCGGCATACATCTTACTCGACCCGGGATGAATAGTGTACTTAGTGCGATGGCACTCGTCCAGAATGTCACGCCTAAGTGATAAATCAGATGGTACAATAATACGGTTCTTCCTACGAAGACACCGATGAAAATCAAGAGAATAATCCAACAATGTCTCATCACTGGATCCCGACTCGAGAAGATGAATAAGATGCAATAAGTCTGGATCCTGCCGCTGAGCATGGGCAATGCGATCCAATAAGATAGGACGAGCTTCCAAGCTAAATAATAAGATCGGATAATCAGAGGATGGAGCTCGATCTCTAACATCACACAAAGATAGGGTCTCAAGAATATCCCACTCGGCAATCATCATAGAAACTACTGCCGAGTGCTTGCGACTGAGCGCATCTGCAACACGATTACCTTTGCCAGGGGTATACTGAATATCTAAATTATATGAGGCGAGAAACTCAAGCCATCGCTCCTGCCTCATATTGAGATCCCTCTGACTGAATAGATACTTCAGCGACTTGTGATCGGTATAAAGAGTGAAGCGTTCGCCTAATAGAAAATGACGCCACGTCTTCAAGGCAAAGACGATAGCTGCCAACTCAAGATCATGAGTCGGATAGCGAACCTCATTCGGACGCAGTTGCCTGGAGCATAAGCAACTACCCGATCCTTCTGCATAAGCACAGCACCGAGCCCGCTACCACAAGCATCGGTGTAAACAACCAGATCCTGATTACTCTCAGGAACCACAAGAATAGGAGCATGAGTGAGAAGTTCCTTCAATCGCCGAAAAGAAGCTTCACACTTATTAGACCAAATAAAGCGAACACCCTTACGAGTCAGCGTCGTAAGGGGAAGTGCAACTCGAGAGAAATCCTTGACAAACCGACGGTAATAACCCGCCAGACCAAGGAAGCTGCGAATATCATGAACGTTCTCGGGCTGCTTCCAATTCTGAATAGCTTCGATCTTGGCAGGATCGACAGAAACACCCTCAGATGATACAATATGGCCCAAGAACTTGACCTTGCTCTCCCAAAAATGGCATTTGGAGAGCTTGGCCTTAAGCTGATGCTGACGAAGAGTATCCAAGACGATTCGCAAATGATGAGCATGCTCTGCCTCGGATCTAGAATAAACAAGAATATCGTCGATGAAAACTAGAACAAATCTATCGATGTATTCCCGGAATACTCGATTCATGAGATCGACGAAGAAAGCCGGAGCGTTCGTCAAGCCGAACGGCATGACCAACCACTCAAAAGAACCATAACGAGTGCGAAATGCTGTAAGAGGAATGCTGTCTTCCGCGACTCGTAGCTGATGGAATCTGGTGGCAAGGTCAAGCTGAGAGAATACCTTCGCACCGCTCAGTTGGTCAAACATATCGTCTATCCATGGCAATGGATAACGATTTCTGATGGTCAACTCATTAAGCTTGCGATAGTCAATGCAAAGCCTAAGAGAGCCATCGGGCTTCTTAACGAAGACGACAGCAGCACCCCATGGCGAAGAACTGGATCGAATGAACTGCTTCGCCTCAAGCTCCACTAACTGCTTCCTGAGTTCCTCATTCTCTTTAGTAGACATCCTCGTGGGAGGACGTCCAACTGGGTGGGAGCCTGGAATGAGATCGATGCGGAACTCAATGGCCCGCTTTGGCGGCAGGCCAGATACTGGCTCGAATATATCGGGGAAATCCCGAACGACAGGAATACGAGATATGTCCAAATCCTCATCTCGTGTATCAAGAGAAAATAAAGTAACATCAGAAAGCCCAACATCTTGAAGAACAATAGCTAACGGAGAGGACGAGTCAGGGTGATGAATGAATAATATCCGCTCCGAACAAATAATTTTGGCGTCGTGCTGAACGAGCCAATCCATGCCAAGAATCATATCAAATCCCAAATACTCCATAACGTGCAGATTCGCACGGAAAGAAAATCCACAAAGATCGATATATATATTCTCACAAAGCAAGCTGAGGGTCGTGGATCCGCCGATGGGATTCACAATCCTTAGTGAAGAAACCAGACAAGTAACATCCAAGGATAAAGCATCTACTAGCTCCTTTGATACGAATGAGTGAGAGGCACCCGTATCAAAGAGAACTCTACAAGATCTACCATGAAATAAAATAGAACCTTCGAGAATGGAAGGATGCGTACCTCGAGGCCGAGCTGAAGATGCAGGAGCCTTGGCAGCATTAAGCTTGCCAGGCTTGGCACTAGCTGGAGCAATAGGACAAGTGGAGATCCTGTGTCCCTCCTTCTTGCAGAAGGTGCAATAGAGTGGTTTGGGACACTCTCTAATAAAGTGATCTGGAGAACCACAGTTGAAGCATTTCCTCGGAGGACGGGTTCCACTAGGCTGTGACTGAATCTGAGGCTGAGTCTGAGGCTGAGCCTGGACAGCAGAACTGCCAGTTTTCTTCTTCTTGTTCCAAGGTTTGTTCTTCTGAAATGGACCCCGCTTCTGGTTGGGGTTTTTGGAACCCCCACCATCATCATCACTATGCTCCATCTCGACTGACTCAAGATGTAGGGCTGCATCGACTATCTTCTCGAATGAGAGCTCAAGCTGTAGCATAAGATGCCTCTTCAGATATTTCTTCAAGCCCTCAACAAATTTGAGGTTCCTCTTATAAGGAGTAGCAATAAACTCAAGGCCGTACTTGGACAGGGCCTCGAAGGAAGAGACATAGTCGGATACGGAGGACTTCCCATGCTTGAGATCAAGAAAGCGGCGAGCAAGAGAGTTCTTCTCTGACTCTGGGATGAATTTGAGCTCAAATCTTTGACGAAACTGAGCCCAAGTAAGTGTGGTCTCATCGACCTCGGCAATAAGGAGTTCGTACCAATCCAGGGCACGACTCCGAAGCTGACTAGAAGCAATAAGAACACGATCATGATCCGAGATATCCATTCGAGTAAAAATGCGCTCGCATATCCGAATCCAAGCCTGGACCTCTAAGACATTCTCGGAGCCACTGAACGGCTTCCCTCCGAGATGGGTAAAATCACTGCAGAGACGCGCAAAAACAGACATGCGCGGAGCATCAGCAACTGGGGCTGGAGACTGAGAATGAGACTGAGAATTCCGAACCAGCTCCATGATCTGGTCGGTAGTCGTGAACACGCCCTCTGGATGAGTGTTGCTGGACTGCCCAGCAGCACTAGTCTGACGTGTGGTTCTCACTCTTCCCCTTCCAGACATACTGAAAGTCAAACGGAAATTAGAGTTAGACATGATTCTATGATAGATACTTAATTAAGAAATACTACAGAATATAATAAATTCCTACACATATTCCTAACTTATCTATCAATAAGCATAAGGAAGGGATTTGATTTAATTCGGATCCAATTAAAATTTATTGTACTAAGTGTATCCGTTCTGTGTTTGTTATGCTTAATTCTGAACCTTAGCTCTCATACCAAGCTGTAACGCCCCACTCCGAGACCCACTCTAGTAAAGAGTATTACGGAGTAATACCGTCTACTAGAACGGAGAATAGAGTATAATGGAAGCGACCATATGTAATCAAGCTATAACTATCTATTGAATACGTCGAATAGGTGGTTTTCTTTTCTCAAGTGGTTCGACATATCCAATAGATATTTATAACGAAACTACAATGGCTAAGGAAAATAGGTTCAGAACAAACATAATACTAAATGATAACATCATCATCACAGAATAGTCACATAACAGTCACAGAACATAGGTACAATATATCGTCAATACAGATCCAAGTATCAAAAGGTGGGTACAAAGCCACCGCTCACACATGTGAGTCAAAAATATGTACATAAGAGTCTGAAATAACAGAGTAGCCGAATAGTGGATAAATAAAAGAGCTATCTATCATCATAGCAGATAATGTCCAAGCGGAAGCACTGAAAGCTAAGTCCAGAGACCTAACCTGAAATAACTCGGTCTGACCCGAGCGAAAACACTCGGGTCAGGCTAGCTAAACAATCAGTAATAACTGAGATATATATAATAATGCAGTACATAAATAAAACAGTACTTCTCCAAAGAGAAGAGTAATATGAACTACATGAATATAATGACGATCCCTAATCATCAATAAACAATAAAAATCTCCAAAGAGAATACAAACACCAAAGTGTTAAATAAATAAAATCGCCTCATATCATCGGCGTAGCCAAAGCTATATAAAGTTGCCTACAGGCAATAATCCCAAGAGTGACCAGAGTCTGTGATCAATGCCCAAGCAAGGATCGATGCTCCAAAGAGCAATAGGGATATAATGAAAAATCAATGAAATCGAATACAGAAATGCAGTGTCCAGAGACACTGTGAATCCATAGGGTAATCGCACTTACATCGTATGGTTCCATAGAACCAACACCGAATGGCGATACTCGAATGGATGTAAAAATCATCAGATAATACAAATATTGCACGTGCACCGACCAGAGTCGTTGTTGCCAAGTACTGTAGAGTTGTGATCGATCACTCGCACAGATACGGAACGCGCGAAACGGCGAGATCCTTCCCAGAAGGATAAAGGCCCAGAGGCGCACGCCGAAAAATAAACTGCTCCACAGAGCAGGTGTCCAGAGACGGTTGCCCAGAGGCGTGGTGACCCAGAGGTCCAGTACTGGCCGCCTAGAGGCTAATGTGTCACTAACTTCTTGGAGAGGAACCCGTAAAGTGATAACAATGAGTCCCATACCCCACGTTCGCACTAAACGGTTTCCTAACCAATAGCAAGCTCACACTCCAATCAATAAAAAGTCCACCTCATATCATCGGTAGACTAGACCCAAAGGTCAAAACGATCAATCGAATAAGTCAGGGATTAACCGGAAAGAAAATACACACGGTTTCCATGGACCGAAGATTTCCTAACCGTTTAAGCACCTTTCCACTTCGCTTGACGTGCTAAAAGTGAGTGTGAGATTTTTATTATAGAAAATAATGGTGTAAAACGGATTTGTAATTGATTTCGAAATCACTTTTAAAACGGTCATTTGAAAAGTCTTCTATTATGGAGTAATTAATTTAATAATTAAAAATAATATTATATAATAATTTTCAAAATCCATTTTGGAGTGAAAAATTCTTTTAAATCCTTTTTATAAAGCCCGTGTACGAAATCCAGAGACAAATCTCAAAGAAATCGACGAAAACCAGAAAATCATCAAAAATATTCTAAGTGTTTGAAACCATTCAAAAACTGCTGCAAACCCAAGTTCGGAAATTTATTTGGACCAGCAAACTATGTCCAAATGGCTTGAAAACAGGTCGGCATATAGTCCAACATCCCTACTTTAAGATGCAAAAAGAATTTCTGGATTCCGAGTTGAGACGAAGTGGCAGCGACGTCTCAAAATTGAACCCGGAGAAAGATTCATACTGTTTTCCAACAGCGACCAGAGTCTAACTTTGGAACGAAAATCGAAGTAGCAAACGAACTCCAATGTTGTCCAAATTTTCCAGAGATGGAGTTCGCAACTCCACCTTTCCAACGAGACCAAAAACGTCGAATTCCGACTTCCGATGCGAACGTGGTGGCATCGCGAAGTGGCGCTCAAAAGCTGGAAACAGATGTGATGTTTGATAAATTTTTTTTTTTAGCCCAGCCCACATGGGCTGGGAAAATAACAAGCCCCCAGCCCAATTGGGCTGGGAGACTTGGGTCCGCCCGCAGCCCGCACGGGCTGGTGGACTTGGGGCCGCCCCCAGCCCGCGCGGGCTGGGGGAACCACCCCCCCCAGCCCGCGCGGGCTGGGGGTCTTGGGCCCGCCCCCAGCCCACGCGGGCTGGGGGTACTGGGCCCGCCCCAGCCCACACGGGCTGGGGTCTGTGGCCCGCCCCCAGCCCCTTGCGGGCTAGGGAAAAGGGGGCCGCCACAGCCCCTTGCGGGATGGGGTCTGTGGCCCGCCCCCAGCCCGGGCGGGCTGGGGGCCTGTGCGCGCCCGGGCTGTGCCCGGGCTGGGGCCTGGGTGCAACCCAGGCCTGTCCTGGTGCACCCAAAGCCTTTTTTTGGTCTGTTTTGGCCTATTTTCAGCCTGCACATTTCCAGCCAGCAGAAATTGTGCATTTTAGTAATTTTGGAGTGTTTTTTCAAGTTTTTGGCATCAAATTTTTGCTAATAACAATCACTAACCATCATATAATGATTATTATACTAAATTAAAGGAAACATAGGGTCAAAGCTTAGCATTACAACTAGCAATAATTACTAATCCATAGTAATTACCTTAATGAAGCAAAGTATCAAATGGTTTGAGTGCACAATATCAAGCAAGCCAAACTCCTCAACCCCAAAGCAAAGATCAAGAGGCTTCAACGACCCAAAATCAACAAAAAAAACAAAATAATGATTACAACAAGATGGTAGAGATAAATAGGGATTAAGATGGATTAGAGAATAGAGGATTGCATTACCTTTCAAAGATTAAACTAGTTTAATTATGAAGAGAAGGAGATGGAGCTTCTAAAGGGAGGCCATCAATTATGTTTAGATCTAGGTTTAGGAATTTATGAAGAGGAGGGTTAGGGTTTATGGGAGGGGTTTGAGATATTAAATAGGAGTGGGTTGGTTAATGGGTCATGGTAAGAGGTTTTAAAACCCATTAGGACTTAGTTTATTTTCCTAAGGTTATCATGTGAACAAAATCTAAGAAGCATCCTAGTTTTAATTAAAACCATATAATTGCTCATTTGGCCCATTAACCTATAATCACATAAAAAAATTCCCCATTTCAACCCAAAAATATTTTAATTTGCGAACCAATTGCAAATTTAAATTCTCAAAAATTTGTTTAGCTCCCTTTTTAACTTAAAATCATAATTTTAATTCATTATTCAGTAATTGCAATCTCAGGGTTGTTACAAGCTACCATCTAAACAGTGGTGACCACCATAAGTAAATGGCAGGTTATACAACTAACACCGTACAAGGCGCGTATTGGAGTTTGGATTTCTAACAAATGGCCAGGCTAAGGAACTTCCTACTGCCACATGGGTACGCCTCTGGAGGGACGTCTCGAGAACCTACCCGGATCTCTGCCAACACAAGGCCGGGTTACCTCTGTAACTAGGTAACTACTACTCGAGTGTGCCATCCCTCGGTCCTTTGGGACCTTTATCCGAGGATCCTCAACCACAAAGCAACAACCACAAAGTATAATAAATTTACGGCAACAACATAGGTAAAATATCTAGGCCCCATACCATGATACCACCCTTTTCGAGAAGGAAATGGCATACCCTAAAGGGCGTGACGCTCATAACCTTGCCGCATCTTTCCTGTTTCGACCATGTCCGGGGTGTGAGGTCCGATGAGGTCTCGTCTACAAAGCTACACTTTTCAAAAAGTCATGCTTTGATCAGCAGCACTTCGTATGCCACATTACAAAATTGGGAATGTATCACTTGTAACCATCAACTACATAACCTCTAAGCTCATACGTCTCAGAGAAGGGTGTTAAGCTAAGAGAATAAATTATCCGTCACCAATAGAAATGTATTTGATAGAAACCAGCTTTACATCTCAAAGTGTAATGTCAGACAAAACATCCATACAAGTTCGTTCCGAGATCGAACGGAACCGAAGGCACTTCCAAAGAAGCCTTTGCAAATCCGGATATTTAAAAATCACGTCCGTAATCCCCATCACAAAGGTGATAAAATCTCTATACCGGAGCAACCCGGTGTAGAGACATTCGACAGGTAATCCTTTCGCTTTCGAAAATATCCGTTCTTCAACACCGTCTTCAAATGCAATCCCATTTCGTCGTATCGTTATTCGTAATTGGTTTTATGACACAAGGTCCTCTCCCGGCTAATCCGAATAACGAGCGCTTATTTTTAAAAATAAGTGTTACATTCAAATTTCGACAAATTACAACAATTTTCCACTTCGATCTTTTAAATAAAAGATCTATCACAAAACACAAAGGTTCGATGTGGTTTTCGGATATCCACTTGGAATCCGACCCCCGGTCGCATCGAAATTCTAGTGTCGTTTAAAGGCAAATATTGATAGTCGATTATTCAACTATCAATCAACATTCACAACAATTACCAGATTTAAATGATTTTCCCAATTATTTATTTTCAAAATATCTTCGCAAGGTATATTATCATCAGTTTAATATTTTTGAAAACAAATTTCAAATCACAATTCACATTTCAATCCGTTGAAAACAAATTTCAAAGCATTTTCCTTATGCAGAATATATTTCCAAATATTTATTCATTTCCACTGGAAATCTACCAAGTTAAAATAATTCAAATTACTTATCCAAAATATATTTGGGAATATTTAAAATAAAACCATTTTAAATACTTACTTAAAATACTAGATATGAAAACATTATACTAATTATCACATATAAGATTTTAAGTCCTAAATAATTTTAAAATAAAATTAGTAGATAAGGTTAACTATTTAAATAATCGTTTCCTAAAACAAATATCAATTTTAATTTTTAAAATAATCCAATCTATAATTAATTAAATAAATCCGTACTTTCAAGATTTGAAACCAGTTAAGAAAATAATTTATTCAAAGTATCCTTTCTAAAACCATCCTTGAAACTTTTCAGTTTAGGTTTATAGGCTACTTCGAAATCATACTCAGCTTTCCAGGGAAAATGCGTTTTCCATTTCAAAATGGTTCATTCAAATCAATTAATAAATCTTTCTTGATTTATTTTAAATTTACATTCCAAATCTGTAAATTCCTTTCACACTTTTAAAAATAACCAAATGTTTATTTTTGAAACATATTTTCCTTTCCTTTATAAATTCCCATTGTGAATCTAAACTTCTAAATATCCATTGATATACGATTTTCAAATCGATTTCCAAATATTCATTTTCAGTACCGAATTAAATTCTAAATTGATTTCCAAATTTATTTTCGAAGACCAAATCAATTTCCAAAATTTATTTCTAAATTTATTTAAACACCTAATTTATTATCCTTTAGAACAAATTCCTTCTATAAATTTATTCAATTTTCTAAAATTAATCTACTATAAATTTTCTACTAAATTTCAAAAATCAAATTTTATTTATTTCTGGTATCCTACGATACCAAAAATATATTTGGCTAAATTTTTAGCCTTCAACAGTTTCAATCACAAATAATCACGCACGGATTATAAATAATCAACATACAATACTGAAATAAATTCAATTATTTGAGGAATCCAGTTGGATCCCCCCAACCTGTTTTCCCTGCATCCACATACGTTAGCATAACAATTAAATACCAATTCCACTTCGAGGTGGAATATCGTGGTATATGAGATTTATAAAATATCATCCGCTATTATGCGACGCATAGGGTCTATTTCAAAACAAATAATAACAACCATCATCCAAGCACACAATCAACGATTTTAGATTTAACTATTTAAAATTAAATCCGAAAAATCTGATTGAGTGAGAAGATCTCACCTTTGCTTTTGTTTCGCAATCCATTTCCATTCTGACTTGTTTCTTCACAGTTTTAGACCTTGTATAACCATTAGATGATTTTTATTAATATTCGAATAAATCGAACTATTAAATCCTCATTTATGAATTCAATTGCCAATGATTTTATTTCAAACCAATAATTAAATTTTAAACTGATTTCTTTTTCTTTTCCTTTTTTTAAAATATTTTTTTTTGTTTTAAACCTTGTACAAATATATCTATAAAGTTAAATAAAAATGCAATTTCCTTTACTGTATATATATACTTAAATAAAAAAAAATTATACCTAGATTTAAAAACAAATTCACATAATTCCTTATATTTTCCTATCTGCATTACACAAGGTTTGTCACAACGACCCCATTCTATAAAAATTTTGTTTCCTTTTTAAATTTAAAATACAAATTCAAATTTAATTATTGAAACGCAGGAGGAACCCATACCTAAATGTTGCATCCGACTCTGCTACCAAATTTCCAATCATCGTGCTCCCAGATCGACTTTGCCAATTGTATCCCACCGCCACCGGAAAAATCACGACTCCTCCATCGTCACTACCATGAACGAACACTTTGTCTCCGTCTAACTCGCGAGCATCACTGCCTCGTGCTCGAGTAACGACGCCGCTCCTTGCTCCCTGATTTTCAATTTCGGTTGATTAATCTCGGCTTGGAACAGGAAGGGGACGATTACGAATTCACTTCGCCAATAACTCACTCTCGTGAGCTTGACGTTGCCGACGCGACCCCTTGCCTTACGATAGAGATTCGTTTTCGATTCGCAAGAGGAGAATGGATTTCAGTTTGCAGAATGAATTTGAGGGGAAGGAGGAGACGGGATTTCGATTTTATCAAGCTGGAGATGAATCACATCCATTATTTGATTTCTTTTCATTTATTATTTAGAACCTGATGGAGGCGTACAAATATCAAAAGAAAATGGCTACGCGTACACTACTAGGTCTGCACTAGGGTGGCTAATAGCTGATGGAATGTAATAGGGTTTGACTTAGGAATTTATAATATTATTTAATTCCAAAATATCTCGTTTACATATCTCAAAATTCCGAATCCCCATTGAGGTATGCTTCCAGGCATTTATAAGGTTTTATCCGCATTTCGAACACTGGAATGTGTTTCGATGGCTAATTCGCTCATATGCGCAAGTTACGGAAATAAACGACCAATTTTAAATAAAATCGATTAAAATAGTTTCTATGCATTTTAAGCTGCCAGGGTCAAACGACAACTCCGATTGCTACGAAAATTTAAATCCGATAATAATACCATATTATGGATCCAATGGAACTGGTCTCGTTGAATTCCGAGACTGCGCCTCGAAAGACTATTTTTAATTATCGATTTAAACGATATAATTTTCAAAACTGAATAAAGTATTTCCAAATCAAATTCTGAAGCTTCCATTAACCTCAGTATTATCAATATAAATTTTCTAAGCCTTGAAAATATTTTTAACAAGCTTAAAATTTCAGATTCAAATTTTTACCCAAGCTTTAATAATTAAATTAAACAATTTAATTCCAAATTCATAGCTATAAATGAAGTTCAAGTTAAAATAACTTCCAAAATATTTAAAATCGATTAAATATTTCATTTTCAAATGTTCAAAAATTCTGGGTCGTCACATCCTTCCCCCATTAAAAGAATTTCGTCCTAAAATTGCTAGTTAGGAAGAATGATCCTTAACCCATTTGCTATCTTTCCAAAACTAAACAGTTTTATCAACTTGCCCGAAACAAATCTTTATATTTAGACCCATCATTATCATTTCAACTGTCTTTCCAAAATCTTCCATAAATTTCAAACAACATTATTTATTCCACAATTCAAATTTAAATTTTAAACTTCCAAAAAAAATTCAAAATTTTTCTAGCTCCCTAAATTTTAGAAAAATTTCGCCAGCGTCTCCTTTGCGCGGCTAGCTCGATACGACTACAAAATAGCACCATAGGCCCTTAGATTCCAAAAGAAAACAAAAGGCCAAGCGGCTAGACAAGAAAATCATCATATTCCATAATGAAATTTAAATACATACCTTTTGTCGAGCAATTAAAATTTAACTTCGAAAATCAAATCCAAATTCCTTTGTCTTTAACACACCTGTATATCCTGATATCCATAATGTCCGATTTCAACATTCAAAAATCATTTTTGCACATTTCTTTACTAAAGTTTGAATACTTCTTATACCAATTTACTTCACTATTGAAGCTATATCCATTATCATTCAATCTTGCATTTTCAATTTTATTTGAATTCAATTTACAATTTCAATTCTATTTGGATTCGGTTTAACTTCTAAATATTGAATTTTATCAATCATCTTTCATTCCCAACCGATTCATATCACTATTTTAAATTAGTTTCATTTACTAATTCATTACAAATTCTAATTCATTAAACCATTTTTATTTCCACCTTTATTATCTTTTAGTTCACTTCGAACTAAATTTACAACTTCATTTTATTTCACACAATTCAAATTGGTTTTCAATATTCAGCTTCAATTCCCGTTTTATTCTTTTGTTCATTCCCAAACACAATTCAATTTCAACTCACCATTTTTTGTTTACAACCACTTATATTCAAACTGGATTTCAAATTCCATATGAATTTAATTTACCCTTTATTTATAAATATTGAATTCAATTCATTTATCTTCCATTAGTTTCACTTACTAATTTATTTCAATACTTTGCTTTGTTCATCACAAATCCAATTCAATTCCAATTCCAGTTCTATTTATTTACAAATTCGAAATGAATTTCAACATTCCATTTCCAATACTCAGTTTTAATTCAAACTTTTAAACTTTGATAAGTATTCCAACTTATTTACATTTCACACTATTTCAATTTTGACTTTTCTTTAATTTCACTTCATTTAATTGATTCACTTATATTCATTTTAATTTAACTCCGTCCTTTAAGTTAAATTCATTCTATCAAAGTCAAATTGTATAAGTTATTAACTCATTTACTAATTCCATAAATATTTAAAATAGGATTCTAGAGTCTTTCCAACTTTTCAGTACCAATTTTGAAATCAATTCAAATTATCTTTTGAACTTCCAAAATCTAACCCAGTTTTCCAAAAAACTTTAATTTAAAACAATTTGGCAGCAATTCCTCTCCTGGAAACCCGAAAATGAACATCGATGATGTCGCGATCATCACCGGAATTATTTTCCAGCGACCGAAAAGAGTTTAGAGCTTTCATCCCTTCAAAACATTTTTCCAAACCCTTGAAAACTATTTCCAATCCCAAAAGGAATTTAATTTCCAAACTTCCCGAATTTCAAATATTTTCAAGAACATTTCCAAATATTTCTCTGGAATTCTATTTCAAACTATAATCTCGTTTACAATTTACATTTACAAATCCCACTTGGATTTTTATTTTCTTAGCTTTTGGTTTTGATTTCAATTCCTCATACAACAATGATAATAATTTAATATTATCGCTTCCTAGTAATCAAGCAACCATATATTATAATAATTCATAGAAAATTTATTTGTTTTATATACGAAAATAGTTTGGGTAAAATTATTTCATTTACCCTATTTTAAGACGATATCGTGTCGAATTGTTCTGTTCGAGTGTTTAAAGATCCCTATCGATAGAGTTGTACAAACTATACCGACCAGAATCCATATACCACTCAACAAATCAATCATCATAATATAAAACAATTTTATATTCATTAACAAATACGCGCTCATATCTATTATTAACTCACACTCATTCTAGAGTACTACTAACTCTATCTCTAATGTGTAACACCCAACAGAGCCAAGGTTGTCGCTAAACCAAATGCTCTGATACCACTTGTAAAGGCCCGCAAATCCGTACCCCTTTTAGCTGGCAAAATTGCACAACAATTCAGCCCAAAGAGGAACACATGTACGAGTCTTTAGGGTTAAAGAAGAAAAAGATAAAAGAAGAACAGGAAACAAAAATAGAATCTCACAATTCGCAGCGGGACAACATATAATAGATAAATGAATATCTTTAAAACAAAAGCACTATATCAGTTTATACATCACATTATCAGAGTTTACAACGACACAATACAAACACTGATAGATATAGTAACTTGTGTACAATAAAATTTGACTTGCACTAACCAAGACGCAACGGACACTACATAGTATAAGTGGTACGTCTCGCCATCCAGCTTGCCCCTAAATCTCCATAGCAACTTCTTGACTTCGCTCCCGAATAACTGAAAACCTGACTCAAGGCTGCCCGTGTGGAAAATTATGGGCACCCAGAGTTTAGAAAGGAAACAATAAACTCCAGGTCAGTCGTGGGGCTGGGGTGAGGTCTTAAAAACAGTTATTTTCACAAAGAAAATAAAAAGAAATTTGCTATGCTTTTGGAAAATGAAACTACCATAAGGCCTCCCGCCACACACACAATGCAAACGTAGAATTGGAGGAGATTTCTCCTTATGATAGTCAAACATGCTTAATACGCAAAATCTTTTGATATTATTATTAGTGCATAGTGCCGAAAACATTCGAAAGTATAATTAATCTTAGCCAGCATAGACATTCCGAACTATGCCTACTATATCTACCATCTAAACAGTGGTGACCACCATAAGTAAATGGCAGGTGATACAACTAAAATCGTACAAGGCGTGTATTGGAGTTTGGATTTCCAACAAATGGTCAGGCTAAGGAACTTCCTACTGCCACATGGGTACGCCTCTGGAGGGACATCTCGAGAACCTACCCAGATCTCTGCCAACACAAGGCCGGGTTACCTCTGTAACTAGGTAACTACTACTCGAGTATGCCATCCCCCGGTCCTTTGGGGCCATTATCCGAGGATCCTCAACCAAAAAGCTACAACCACAAAGTATAATAAATTTGCGTCAACAACATAGGTAAAATATTTGGGCTCCATACCATGACACCACCCTTCTCCACAAGGAAATGACATACCCTAAAGGGCGCGACCCTCATAACCCTACCGCATCTTTCCTGTTTAGACCATTTCCGAGATGTGAGGTCCGATGAGGTCTCGTCCACGAAGCTACACTTTTCACAAAGTCATGCTTTGATCAATAAATGATCAGCAACACTTCGTATGCCACATTATCAAATTGGAAATGTATCACTAGTAACCATCAACTACATAACCTCTGAGCTCATACGTCTCAGAGAAGGGTGTTAAGCTAAGAGAATAAATTCTCCGCCACCAACAGAAATGTATTTGATAGAAACCAGATTTACATCTCAAAGTGTAACGTCAGACAACATATCCATACAAGTCCGTTCTGGGATCGAACGGAACCGCAGGCACTTCCAAAGAAGCCCTTGCAAATCCGAATATTTACAAATCACGTCCGGAATCTCCATCACAAAGGTGATAAAATCTCTATACCGGAGAAACCCGGTGCAGAGACATTCGAAAGGTAATCCTTTCGCTTTCGAAAATACCCGGTCTTCAACACCGTCTTCAAATGCGATCCCATTTCATTGTTTCGTTATTCGGAATGGGTTTTATGACAAAAGGTCCTCTCCCGGCTAATCCGAATAACGGGCGCTTATTTTTAAAATAAGTGTTACATTCAGATTTCAACAAATTACAACAATTTTCCACTTCGATCTTTTAAATAAAAGATCTATCACAAATCACAAAGGTTCGATGTGGTTTTCAGATATCCACTTCGAATCCAACCCCCGGTCGCATCGAAATTCTAGTGTCGTTTAAAGGCAAATATTGATAGTCGGTTATTTAACTATCAATCAACATTCACAACAATTACCAGATTTAAATAATTTTTCCAATTATTTATTTTCAAAATATCTTCGCAAGGTATATTTTCATCACTTAAATATTTTTGAAAACAAATTTCAAATCACTATTCATATTTCAATCTGTTGGAAACAAATTTCAAAGCATTTTCCTTATGCGGAATATATTTCCAAATATTTATTCATTTCCATTGGAAATCTGCCGAGTTAAAATAATCTACTTATCCAAAATATACTTGGCAATATTTAAAATAAAACCATTTTAAATACTTACTTAAAATATTGGTTATGAAAACATTATACTAATTATCACATATAAGATTTTAAGTCCTAACTAATTTTAAAATAAAATTAGTAGATAAGGTGTAACTATTTAAATAATCGTTTCCTAAAACAAATATCAATTTTAATTTTTAAAATAATCCCTTCTATAAGAAATTAAATAAATCCGTACTTTCAAGATTTTAAACCTGTTAAGAAAATAATTTATTCAAAGTATCCTTTCTAAAACCATCCTTAAAACTTTTCAGTTTATATTTATAGGCTACATCGAAATCATACTCAGCTTTTCAGGGAAAATGCATTTTCCATTTCAAAATGGTTCATTCAAATCAATTAATAAATCTTTCTTGATTTATTTTAAATTTACGTTCCAAATCTGTAAATTCCTTTCACACTTCTAAAAATAACCAAATGTTTATTTTTAAAACAAATTTCCCTTTCCTTTATAAATTCCCATTGTGAATCTAAACTTCTAAATATCCATTGATATACGATTTTCAAATCGATTTCCAAATATTCATTTTCAGCACCGAATTAAATTCTAAACTGATTTCTAAATTTATTTTCGAATACCAAATCAATTTCCAAAATGGATTTCTAAATTTATTTCAACACCAAATTTATTATCCTTTAGAACAAATTCCTTCTCTAAATTTATTCAATTTTCTAAAATTAATCTACTATAAATTTTCTACTAAATTTCTAAAATCAAATTTTATTTATTTCTGGTATCCTACGATAGCAAAAATATATTTGGCTAAATTTTTAGCCTTCAACAGTTTCAATCACAAATAGTCGCATACAGATTATAAATAATCAACATACAATATTGAAATAAATTCAATTTTTTGAGGAATCCAGTTGGATCCCTCCAACCTGTTACATCCACAGACGTTAGCACAATAATTAAAATACCAATTCCACTTCGAGGTGGAATATCGCGGTATATGGGATTTATGAAAATCATCCGCTATTATGCGGCGCATAGGGTCTACTTCAAAACAAATAATAACAACCATCAGCCAAGCACAAAATCAATGATTTTAAATTGAACTATTTAAAATTAAATCAGAAAAATCTGATTGAGTGAGAAGATCTCACCTTTGCTTTTGTTTCGCAATCCATTTCCATTCTGACTTGTTCTTCACAGTTTTAGACCTTGTATAACCATTAGATAATTTTTATTAATATTCGAATAAATCAAACAATTAAATCCTCATTTATGAATTCAATTACCAATGATTTTATTTCAAACCAATAATTAAATTTTAAACTGATTTCCTTTTCTTTTTTTTAAATACATATATTTTCTGTTTTAAACCTTATACAAATATATCTATAAAGTTAAATAAAAATGCAATTTCCTTTACCGCATATATATACTTAAATATAAAAAATTCTACCTAGATTTAAAAACAAATTCACATAAATCCTTATATTTTCCATCTGCATTACACAAGGTTTATCACAGCGACCCCATTCTATAAAAAAAAATTTCCTTTTTAAATTTAAAATACAAATTCAAATTTAATTATCGAAACACAGGAGGAACCCATACCTAAATGTTGGATCGGACTCTGCTACCAAATTTCCAATCACCGTGCTCCCAGATCGACTTTACCAATCATATCGCCACCGCCACCGGAAAAATCGCGACTCCTCCATCGTCACTGCCATGAATGAATACTTCATCTACCTCTAACTCACAAGCATCACTGCCTCGTGCTCGAGTAACGGCGTCGCTCCTTGCTCCTTGATTTTAGATTTCGGTTGATTCATCTCGGCTTGGAACAGGAAGGGGACGATTACGAATTGACTTCGCCAATAACCCACTCTCGTGAGCTTGACGTTGCCGACGCGACCCCTTGCCTTACGATGGAGATTCGTTTTCGATTCGCGTGAGGAGAATGGATTTCGGTTTGGTGAATGAATT
Source organism: Allium cepa (assembly GCA_030765085.1). Lineage (NCBI taxonomy): Eukaryota > Viridiplantae > Streptophyta > Magnoliopsida > Asparagales > Amaryllidaceae > Allium > Allium cepa. The sequence goes on from CM060932.1 coordinate 458,917,226, forward strand.
TGAGGGGAGGGAGGAGACGGGATTTCGATTTTATCAAGCTGGAGATGATTCGCAGCCATTATTTGATTTCTTTTCGTTTATTATTTAGAACCTGATGGAGGCGTACAAATATCAAAAGAAAATGGCTACGTGTACACTACTAAGTCTGCACTAGGGTGGCTAATAGCTGATGGAATGTAACAGGGTTTGACTTAGGAATTTATAATATTATTTAATTCCAAATATCTCGTTTACATATCTCAAAATTCCAAATCCCTATTGAGGTATGCTGCCAGGCATTTATAAGGTTTTATCCGCATTCCAAACACAATGGAAGGTGTTTCGGAGGCTAATTCGCTCATATGCACAAGTTACCGAAATAAACGACCAATTTTAAATAAAATCGACTAAAATAGTTTCTATGCGTTTTAAGCTATTAGGGTCAAACGACAACTCCGATTACTACGAAAATTGAAATCTGAAATAATACCTTATTATGGATCCAATGGAACTGGTCTCATTCAATTCCGATACTACGCCTCGGAAGACTATTTTTGACCATCGATTTAAACGATATAATTTTCAAAACTGAATAAAGTATTTCCAAATCAAATTCTGAAGCTTCCATTAACCTTAGTATTATCAATATAAATTTTCTAAGCCTTGAAAATATTTTTAACAAGCTTAAAATTTCAGATTCAAATTTTTACCCAAGCTTTAATAATTAAATTAAATAATTTAATTGCCAAATTCATAGCTATAATTGAAGTTCAAGTTAAAATAACTTCCAAAATATTTAAAATCGATTAAATATTTCATTTTCAAATGTTAAAAAATTCTGGGTTGTCACATATATGTATATATGTATATCTGTGTATGACACTGTATATAAACCTGTAAATGTTAAGGCTTGCTTGATGTTTCTGGCCCATTGACCTAGCTACTTCCTTGCTCGAAACTATTTTACTAGGTTACCCTGTTTAGCCTTCACACACCTGAAATGTTGAAATGGTTGAGGCTTCAACTGTATGTATTTTATCACATGTATGCATTCATGTGTATAGTCATTGTTGAGTTGCGCATTTTGTTGTCGCTTCTTGAAATCTGGTTTTTGATTCACTTTCATGTTGAAATTTGAAGTGGTCATGTATTTGAAACTACCTTTATTTTGATCTCTATTTTCATGTTCATGTAATGTTTCACTTGACCATATGTGCTAGTTGCTGTATGGACCACTTTGGTCTGGTCTGGTTATCTTGATATTTCATTGTTTTGAACCTGCATTTTCTCATTGAAGGTTTGGTGCACATGTTCATGTATATACATGCATATATTTGTGAGATGCATATATATATATATATATATATATGTTTTATGGATCTTGCTTCTGGAAATTGAAGTTGTACATTAGAGTCCGGTTTGTTTTCTTGTTTGGTTTTAGTTTGGTTCCTCTTGAATGCTTTGAATTGTATCGAGTCAAATTGCTGCTTACATACCCACATATACCGATATGTGTTTGTGAGCTCGATTTTTGTTACATGTCTGCTCGAGTGTCTGTTTCATGTGGTTTGCACTTGATACTTTGTACATATAGTGGTCTAGGTTCACTGATGTGTTGAGCCTGATCGTGAACATTTGAGTCTGGCCAGTGTATTTGTGCTTGTACTTGATCATTTCTTGTCTGGTTCACATTGAACGTGTGTTGCCATTCCACCTGCTTGCTTCGTTGTATCTGAATTCATGTGGTCTTGCTCCATGCTGGAGTCTTGTGTACTTGATGTCTGGATTTGTTTTCGAATTCATGCCTCATTGTTTGTTGGTCATCATCTTTTCACTCCTCTTGTTTACTCACTATCGAGTTGTTTTGTGTTCATGATGCCTTTTGGATGAAGTTTGAGATGCTGAGGAAATGCACATGTGTATGTGTGCACATGTGTATATGCAAGCTCTAGTGCATTTGAAACTTTGTGACTTGTTTTCGTATTGCACCTGAGTTGAATCCATCCTTGGCTCGGGTTTGACCTTGTGCTCACATGTTCATGTAGTTTTAACACGTAAGTGTATATCGGTGTGCACGGCCTTGTGGCATGTACAGTGATACACTATGCACGTCATAAGTTGTTTGCGTATGATGAATTCAAAAGAAATGATGACGAGCAACCGAAATAACCGAGGCAAATAATATTTTCAAAACAAACATTTTATTGTACACTACAACATAATTCTTTTTCAATTTTACTGCACTATTATTTATTTTACAGATAATTCAGATGTTGGATACAAACTGGAATAGAGTTGAAGATAAAAATAGGAGTGTGAGTGAATATGTAGTAGGGTGGAAGTTGTAGATTGAAAGGTGTGATGTAATCAAAATTATAATGCAATTGAAAAATGTATATATGTAGTGATAGCTCGAATTTTTACTATTTGAATATGTAATAAAATATTTGTTTGAATAAAATATTTGTTTGAATATGAATTCTGTGTTATTTATTACATTCATCAAATATATATTTAATTATATGAATAAAATATTACAACAATAAATACATTTAAACGAATATATATATATTTATCATCATCAAACAAAAATCATATACTAGCATATTCTACAGTCTCCCTCTTTTGATGATAACAAACTGTGATAACCCGGATTTTTGGACATATGTTAATTGATGATTAACAGGATTTAATTATTAAAATACTAATTTATAAGTGGAGCAAAAAAAAATCTGGTAATAAAAAATATAATCTATATATCTGGATATAAATATTAATCTTCTTATATAATAATTAAAATTTGCAAAGCCTATTCCTTTCTAAACAAAAATGTGCTTTTCAATTGCTATTGTTTATACATATGTAAGTTGTGTATAGGAAACAATGATTTAAAATTCAAGGTAAATATCTTAAGAATTAATTATATTTAAAACTCTATATTTTTAAAACACTAATTATATATATAGTTATAAATTAATAAATAGGTTTATATCATTTTCTTTTGAAGCTATATAAGTATAAATTAAAGAAAATGTACAAATAAATTGTCTTAATATATATGTTTTGAATTACACATGAGATAAACATCGTTAGTATAATATATATATATATATATATATATATATATATATATATATATAAAACCCAAAACATAAATAAATATAAAGCACAAAGAAAATATTAAATATTGATTAAGGTCATTTGTAAGCTAAGGAATAAACTATGTGTAAAGTGGCTATTGTTCCTTTAAAAAAAATTTCAAAAGCTAGTTAAAGTTAAATTCTATATGTTTAAAAAACTAAAGATAATATATGTTAATTTAAATATAATAGTTTAAGTTTAAAATAGGATTTAATGAAAGGTTAATATAGTATAAGTTGTATATATAAAAGTATTAAACATAAAAACATGAATTAATAAAATATCAGAAAGAATGTAATATATTTTTAAGACATTTGTTGTAACGACCCAGGATTTTTAGTAATTAAAATTTGAATATTTAATTAATTTTAAATATTAATAAGCGAAATTATAAGTCGAATAAAATTTTAATTCGAATAATTGGATTTAATTGAATAATTAAATCGATAATTTAATATGTTAAATTATGGAAATAATTGAAAATTGGGTTAAATATGATTGTAAATGATTTGTAAAATTTTATTTTATCATATTGAAGTTAGAATGATATTTTAGAACTTTTAAAATCGAATTAAAAGTTAATTTGTGAAAATTGAATATTTTAATATTAAAATCGACTAGTGAAAATAGTCAATTTTTGAACAGTCTCAGAATTGGACGAACCAGTTCCATTGGATCCGAAATAGTTAGTCATTACCGGATTTCAATTTTCGTATCAATCGGAGTTATCGTTTGATCGTAGCAGCTCAAAACGCATCGAATTATTTTTAATTTTAATTTGGCGAGTTAAAATAGCCATTTTTCAAAAGTCTCGGATTTCGATGAAACCAGTTTCATCGGATCTGTAATATGATATTATTGTAAGGTTTCAAATTTCGTGTCAATTGGATTTACCGTTTGTCCGGTACGAATTAAAATGCCTAGAAAATCGTTTAAATCGGTTTAATTTAAATTGAACGTTTATTGCCATAACTCGCACAGATGTCCGAATTAGCTTTCGAAACCTGTTCCATTGTGTCCGGAATGCAGGGTAAACCCTAGAAACGCTGGTTACGGCGCGTAAATCGGAGTTCGGAATTTCCGGAATGAATAGTGTTCATAAATTCCCTATAAATAGCCCCTCACTCAAAAAAAAAAAAAAAAACTAAACCCTAAAATATGCAGCCGCCTCCCTATCAATGAATGGCCAGAAAACACCCAAATTCATTCCTTAATCTCTTCAAATCCGTGAATCAATTCAAAGAACGTTCAACTACGAAGTTATAGAACACATCGAGATCTTCGTGTTCAACGGTGGAGATCGTGTTTGGAGCTAGGGATCAACGGCAAAATGGAGATGAAGTCAACGTGTTGCATGCGCGTTTCCCAAGGTGGGAGGAGGCCGAGTTGGCCTATGCTCTGGCCGAGCATGGTGGTTGGGTCAGCCTTCGATGTGGTGTGCCTCGATCAACCTGGAGCGGCTTGTTGATGGCTCGAATTCAAACCCTAATTCAAAGATAATGGGTTCTTGCGTTCGAACAAGAACTAGAGGAAACGCGTGAAGATGGAGTAGGGGGGGGGGGCGTCCTACGGCTATGATGAGGGGGTTTGAAGATCCAATGGCCAGAATAGATTTAGGTTTAAAAGTTTATAAGTTATGTTGTAAATTTAAATTATAAATTCGTGTAAAAATTCATAAAATCATAACTTTTTCATACGATGTCGAAAACGCGCGAAACCAGTTGCATTGGAATCGTATGGACGAGCAATATGCTATGGAGTTGGATTGGAGTCGTTTGGAGTTAGTGAAAATTTCATGTAAAATTAAACGTCCGTTTAATTTTATTCGAAATAAATCGCTAAAACGGAATTGAAATCAAGGTGAGAACTTCTCACTCAATCGAATCAGTTTCGATTTTATTTTAAATAGTTAGATTTAAAATATTTGAATGCATGTTTGAATGATGATTGATATCTATTGATTGTTAAGATAGACATTTTGCGCCGTTAGTAAGCGGATGTTATTTATTAAAAACATATACCGCGAATATTTCATAAACAGTGAAATTGGTATTATATATAATAGCAATATATATATATTGGCATATGTATATATTGCAATTATTGATTTCCCGCATTTGTATAGCGGATGAGACCCTATTGCGCCGTCTATTATGCAGATAATATTTTAAATCCCATATACCGCGATAATTCCGTACTGGAGCGGAATTGGTATTGTGCTAATGTTTGTTGATGCAGGAAACAGGTTGGAGGGATCCAACTGGATTCCTCAACAGTATTTATTTGATTTCAGATATTTTGATATTTGATGGATTATCATATCGATATATGATATCGTTGTAGTCGTGATTGACTATTTGGTGTGTAGCATCATTGGACCAAATTTTGGAGTTTTAAAAGGGATTTTAAAGTGATTTTTGAAAGTATACGTTATAAAATATTTTTGGAATTGATCCATTTTAAATAAATAAACGTATAAATTTTAATGTTATAAAAACTATGATCTTTGAGAAATATAGTAAAAGGCTGATTTTTGAAAATATGAGGCTAATGATTTTATAAAATAATTAAATTGGATTTTTTTGAATTTATTATAAAAAGTTTAAGAATGGGATTTATACAATTTGATTATTTTATAAATCAAGAGAACGGTGAAATTATAAAGGAGATTAAAGATGTTTTAAAATAATAGTATAAATTGATTTTATAAAGGATTTATAAATTGATATAAATAAATTAAAACATTTGATTTATAAAACGAGTTTTTATAAGTGTTTGAATGAAGTAAAAAATGGATTGCATAAGTGAATGAAATTTATAAAATTATAAATGGTGAAGTTATAAATGAAATTTATAAATAGTAAGATTTATAAATTTTGTGAAATTATTAAAGAATATATTTGGATAAATAATTGAATCTTATAAGTTATAAGATTTATAATTATGAAGTTTAAAAGAACGATTTTGTAAAATAATCGTTTTGTAAGCATTTAACTTATAATATGAACCTTTAGTTTATAATTGAGTTATAAATCGAATAGGTTAATAAAAAAGATGTATAAAATGGAAGTAGTTATAAAACAAATAGAAATAGAATTTATAAACGTTGTTTTATAAAATTCGCAATGACTTATTTTGATAAGTAAATTGTTGAAACTTATTAATGGAGTTATATTCACGTTTTTGAACTGTGAATAATCCTTTAAAATGAAATGTATAAAAGGATGAAAATTGTTAACGTAGTATATTCACGTTTTTGAATAGTGAATAATATGTTAAAGAAAATGTTTAGAATGTGATATTTTAAATTGAGTTAAAACGATCTAACGATGTTTTAAAATGTGTTGAGATTCGAAACCATAGATTTCAACATGTATTGTTGAAATAGACGTTTTCGAGAAATAGAAGGAAATGGTGGACTATAACACTGTTGTTATAGTAAATGATTTCCGAAAGGAAATGTTTTGTATAGTATTGGGATTTATATATCTATTTTAATTTCGAATCCCTATACTAGTGATTTTGGGTTGTCGTAACGATGTTCTACGCAACATTCGTTTTGGCCCAAATAAATATGTTTAAGAGAATGATTCCTTAAAGAATGAAATATATACTTAATCTCGATTTAAGTATATTGAATATTTTCCAAGTGTTGAAAATAAATGGATTTGTGAATTACTTATTAATAAATAAGTATGAAAATGTTTTCCAATATAAAGTGAATATTAGATAATTTATCTTTTTGAAGATAAATTGAAATGAATAATTGGAATCGTATATGCATGGATATTGTGAAATATAAATTCACTATGGAATTTATGAATGAAAAGGGAAGTTGTTTAAAGATAAATATTGATTTATTTTTGGACATATTGAAATTATATATCTTGTAAAGATATCTTGGAAAATAAATAATTTGGAAAATTATTTGGAATCTGGTGATGTGTGCATATCCATTGATAGTTCAATAACCGACTATCAATATTTACCTTTGAAAGGTATTTGTTGTGATTTGTTGAATTTGAATGCTACACTTATTTTTAAATTATTGCGCTCGTTATTCGGATTACCCATTCCGAATAGTGATACGACGTAATGGATAGCATTGAAGATCGGTGTTGAAGACCCGGTATTTGCGAGAGCGATAGGATGACCTGTCGATTGACTCTGCACCGAGTAGCTACGGTATTGAGTTCTCCATATGTGATGGGAAATCCGATCAAGATTGTGAATATCCGGATTACAAGGACTTCTTTGTAAGTGCCTTCGGTTCTGTTCGAGCCCGGAACAGACTTGTATGGATTGTATGTCTGACGTTACAAATTGAGATATAAAGCAGATTTCTTTCAAATATATTTCTGTTGGTGGCGGAGAATTTATTCTTTTAGCTTAACACCCTTCTCTGAGACGTACGAGCTCAGAGGTTATGTACTTGAAGGTTATCAGCGATATATTCCCAATTTGGTAATGTGACATGCTGAGTGTTGCTGTGAAATGATCATTGTGTTGATTATTTGTGATAGGATCGTTTATTTGATCGTCTATCCTGGTGATCATTTCTATGATCATTTGTTGACCCAAAGCATGGCTTTTGTATAAAGTGTGTTTTTGTGGACGAGACTTCGTCGAGCCTCACACCCCAGAATGGTCAAAACAGGAAAGATGCGGCAAGGTTATGAGGGGTAGCGCCCTTTAGGGTATGTGCATTTCCTTCTGGAAAATGGTGGTATCATGGTATGGAGCCCAGATACTTACTCATGTTGAAAACACTTTATGATTGTGTGAATTGATTGCGAGCGCTCGGTGAAAGGTCCCAAAGGACCGGGGGATGGCATATTCGGTCAGTTGTTACTCAGTTAGGGGTAACCCGGCCTTGTGTTGGTAGAGATCCGGTTTGGTTCTCGGGGATGTCCATCCAGAGGCATTCTCATGTGGCAATGGGAAGTTCCTTGGCCTGATCATTCGTTGGAAATCCAAAGAAACAATAAGATCTTGTAGGGTTTTAGTTGTAGAACCTGCTTCCTCAAGAGGTAGCTATAGTAGGCATAATATAATGGTACCTATGCTGGCTAAGATTTATATTCTACTTTCGAAATATCTTCTACACTATGCACTAATAATAATATCAAAATTGATTTGATTTTAATGCGTATCAAGCATCTTTGACTATCATAAGGAGAAATCTCCTCCAAGTCTGCGTTTGCATTGTGTGTGTGGCGGGAGGTCTTATGGTAGTCTCATTTTTAAAAAGCATTGCGAATTGACTTTAAAAATATTCCTATATTTTGATTTTAAAGATAAATAAACTGTTTTGAGTTCTCACACCAGTCACATGACTGACTCGGAGTTTGTTGTTTTCCTTCCTAAACTCTGGGTGCCCACCAATTTCCACACGGGCAGTCGAGAGTTAGGTTTATCAGGATATTCAGGATATTCTGGAGTTGCTGGAGGCAAGCTGGATGGCATGGCGTATTACTAGTATATAGTATTTCTTTTTCCGCTGCACTGTTTGTTGTTGTATATTGTTGTACACTCTGATGATATGATGAAATGTAATGTATGAAATGTAATAACTGAAATAGTTCTTTGTTCAAAGATTATTTATTTATTTATTATATGTTGTTCCGCTGCGAATTGTGAGATTCTGTTATTGTTCTGTTGTTTTCTATTCCGTTCTATTTTCTGTTTTCTTTCCTCCCCATTTTCTATCTTCTTACCTCTTCTTCTATCTTTTTTTCTTTTTCTTAAACATTGATAATTCGTATTTCTGTTCATCTTGACTTAATCTATGGAGATTAGTGTATATTCAAGGAGTACGGATTTGCTGGTCATCACAGCTGGTATCAGAGCATATGGTTAAGCGACAACCATGGTTCTTTTGGATATTACTCATTAGAGATAGAGTCAGTAGTACTCTAGAAAGAGTTTGAGTGTAATAATAGATACGAGTGCGTACTTGTTAGTGAATATAAAATTGTTTTATATTGTGATGATTGGTTTGTTGAGTGGTATATAGATTCTGGTTAATACGAGTAATTAACATTGTTGATAGGGATCTCTAAACACTTGTACAGAACAATTCGACACAATATTGTTTTAAATTGGGTAAATGAAATAATTTTACCTTGAGTATATTTTATATATAAAGAAATAATTTTTCAGAATTATTAAAGTGTATATAAGTAGATTGTTTAGTTGTTTGAATAATCTAAATAAAAGAATTATTGTATAAGCAAATGAATTATAAGAATTTAATTATAATTAAAGTGATTTACAATTGTGAAATAAACTTATATATATAAGAAGTGAAACTATTTGAATGTATTTATGAATATGAGTTGAAATAAAAGTAAATTAATAAAGTTAAATGGAAATTTACTTTAGAATTGAAATCTGAATTTCTTTATAAGTAGGAATTTAAGTTAAGAAAAACAGATAATGTTTGAAATGGAAATATAACTTAATAGATGTTGAATAAAGTTGATTTAGATATCAAAGTAAATTAATAAAGTTAAATGGAAATTTACTTGGAATTTAGAAATTGAATTAAATGAATGGATTGAATGAAAATCAATTTAATTAAACCAATTGAAAGCAAAGGAATTTGGTTGAGATTAATATACATTGGTTGTTATTTGTTGTTGGTTGATTGATTGTATATAATTCATTAAGTGTTAATGAAATTGAAAGCTAAAATAATTGAAATTCAATTGGAAGTTAAGTGAATCTTAAATAGAATTGAATTTGATTTGGAAGTGAACCAACTTGAATATGAATTAGTGAATATAAACTAATTGAAAATGAATGTTAGTAAACATCCACTATAAATGAATCAAATGTGATTAAATTGAAAACCCAAATTCATTGAATATTAATGTGAATATGAATGAATATTTATTGGTTATGGATGATAGTTGGTCGATGGTTGAATATATTACATTTGCTATGTTGACATATATAGTTATTATGTTGCTATATGTTGTATACTGATACTATTTTCATATATGCATGATTCTTATGTTGTTTGTTGAGTGTGTTTAGTAGGTGCGGATCGCGTTTGCTTCGCATTTGGAGCTCGCTTTCGCGCTATATTAGCCGTATATGCTCGCTAATAAAATATAAGGTACATATCTCGGATTACATACCGTACTTTTATACTTTTTTCCCTTCGGGATGCCTCATTACTTGATGAGATGTATATTTGTGATATATATGCTGTCATTTTTTTTTCGGATCGAGCCGCGCAAAGGAGACTACGGCGAATTTTTCCGAAAATTTAAGGCGTTAGAAAAATTTGAGAAAATTTGGAAAGTTTTGAAAACTTTAACTTTGATTTGGGATTAAAAGTTAAACAATAGTAATTGGTTTTGAAAAGATAACTAAGTATGATTTGAAAACTTAGTAAAGTTATTGTAAGAAGTTTAAACTATGGATTTTGGAAAGTTAATAAATTCTGTAACTTTTCTTACTTAATAATTTCGAGGACGAAATTCTTTTAAGGGGGGAAGATTGTAACGACCGAGGATTTTTAGTAATTAAAATTTGAATATTTAATTAATTTTAAATATTAATAAGTGAAATTATAAGTCGAATAAAATTTTAATTCGAATAATTGGATTTAATTGAATAATTAAATCGATAATTTAATATGTTAAATTATGGAAATAATTAAAAATTGGGTTAAATATGATTGTAAATGATTTGTAAAATTTTATTTTATCATATTGAAGTTAGAATGATATTTTAGAACTTTTAAAATCGAATTAAAAGTTAATTTGTGAAAATTGAATATTTTAATATTAAAATCGACTAGTGAAAATAGTCAATTTTTGAACAGTCTCAGAATTGGACGAAACCAGTTCCATTGGATCCGTATTAGTTAGTTATTACCGGATTTCAATTTTCGTATCAATCGGAGTTATCGTTTGATCGTAGCAGCTCAAAACGCATCGAATTATTTTTAATTTTAATTTGGCGAGTTAAAATAGCCATTTTTCAAAAAGTCTCGGATTTCGACGAAACTAGTTTCATCGGATCCGTAATGTGATATTATTGTAAGGTTTCAAATTTCGTGTCAATTGGATTTACCGTTTGTCCGGTACGAATTAAAACGCCTAGAAAATCGTTTAAATCAGTTTAATTTAAATTGAACGTTTATTGCCATAACTCGCACAGATGTCCGAATTAGCTTTCGAAACCTGTTCCATTGTGTCCGGAACGCGGGGTAAACCCTAGAAACGCTGGTTACGGCGCATAAATCGGAGTTCGGAATTTCCGGAATGAATAGTGTTCATAAATTCCCTATAAATAGCCCCTCACTCAAAAAAAAAAAAACTAAACCCTAAAATATGCAGCCGCCTCCCTATCAATGAATGGCCAGAAAACACCCAAATTCATTCCTTAATCTCTTCAAATCCGTGAATCAATTCAAAGAACGTTCAACTACGAAGTTATAGAACACATCGAGATCTTCGTGTTCAACGGTGGAGATCGTGTTTGGAGCTAGGGATCAACGGCAAAATGGAGATGAAGTCAACGTGTTGCGTGCGTGTTTCCCAAGGAGGGAGGAGGCCGAGTTGGCCTATGCTCTGGCCGAGCATGGTGGTTGGGTAAGCCTTCGATGTGGTGTGCCTCGATCAACCTGGAGCTGCTTGTTGATGGCTCGAATTCAATCCCTAATTCAAAGATAATGGGTTCTTGCGTTCGAACAAGAACTGGAGGAAACGCGTGAAGATGGAGTCGGGGGGGGGGGGGGGGTGCGTCCTACGGCTATGATGAGGGGGTTTGAAGATCCAATGGCCAGAATAGATTTAGGTTTAAAAGTTTATAAGTTATGTTGTAAATTTAAATTATAAATTCGTGTAAAACTTCACAAAATCATAACTTTTTCATACGAGGTCGAAAACGCGCGAAACCAGTTGCGTTGGAATCGTATGGACGAGCACTACACTATGGATTTGGATTGGAGTTGTTTGGAGTTAGTGAAAATTTCGTGTAAAATTAAACGTCCGTTTAATTTTATTCGAAATAAATCGCTAAAACGGAATTGAAATCAAGGTGAGAACTTCTCACTCAATCGAATCAGTTTCGATTTTATTTTAAATAGTTAGATTTAAAATATTTGAATGCATGTTTGAATGATGATTGACATCTATTGATTGTTAAAATAGACATTATGCGCCATTAGTAAGCGGATGTTATTTATATATAATAGCAATATATATATATTGGCATATGTATATATTGCAATTATTGATTTCCCGCATTTGTATAGCGGATGAGACCCTATTGCGCCGTCTATTAAGCGGATAATATTTTAAATCCCATATACCGCGATAATTCCGTATTGGAGCGGAATTGGTATTGTGCTAATGTTTGTTGATGCAGGAAACAGGTTGGAGGGATCCAACTGGATTCCTCAACAGTATTTATTTGATTTCAGATATTTTGATATTTGATGGATTATCATATCGATATATCATATCGTTGTAGTCGTGATTGACTATTTGGTGTGTAGCATCATTGGACCAAATTATGGAGTTTTAAAAGGGATTTTAAAGTGATTTTTGAAAGTATACGTTATAAAATATTTTTGGAATTGATCCATTTTAAATAAATAAACGTATAAATTTTAATGCTATAAAAACTATGATCTTTGAGAAATATAGTAAACGGCTGATTTTTGAAAATATGAGGCTAATGATTTTATAAAATAATTAAATTGGATTTTTTTGAATTTATTATAAAAAGTTTAAGAATGGGATTTATAAAATTTGATTATTTTATAAATCAAGAGAATGGTGAAATTATAAAGGAGATTAAAGATGTTTTAAAATAATAGTATAAATTGATTTTATAAAGGATTTATAAATTGATATAAATAAATTAAAACATTTGATTTATAAAACGAGTTTTTATAAGTGTTTGAATGAAGTAAAAAATGGATTGCATAAGTGAATGAAATTTATAAAATTATAAATGGTGAAGTTATAAATGACATTTATAAATAGTAAGATTTATAAATTTTGTGAAATTATTAAAGAATATATTTGGATAAATAATTGAATCTTATAAGCTATAAGATTTATAATTATGAAGTTTAAAAGAACGATTTTGTAAAATAATCGTTTTATAAGCATTTAACTTATAATATGAACCTTTAGTTTATAATTGAGTTATAAATCGAATAGGTTAATAAAGGAGATGTATAAAATGGAAGTAGTTATAAAACAAATAGAAACAGAATTTATAAACGTTGTTTTATAAAATTCGCAATGACTTATTTTGATAAGTAAATTGTTGAAACTTATTAATGGAGTTATATTCACGTTTTTGAACTGTGAATAATCCTTTAAAATGAAATGTATAAAAGGATGAAAATTGTTAACGTAGTATATTCACGTTTTTGAATAGTGAATAATATGTTAAAGAAAATGTTTAGAATGTGATATTTTAAATTGAATTAAAACGATCTAACGATGTTTTAAAATGTGTTGAGATTCGAAACCATAGATTTCAACATGTATTGTTGAATTAGACGTTTTCGAGAAATAGAAGGAAATGGTGGACTATAACACTGTTGTTATAGTAAATGATTTTCGAAAGGAAATGTTTTGTATAGTATTGGGGTTTATATATCTATTTTAATTTCGAATCCCTATACTAGTGATTTTGGGTTGTCGTAACGATGTTCTACGCAACATTCGTTTTGGCCCAAATAAATATGTTTAAGAGAATGATTCCTTAAAGAATGAAATATATACTTAATCTCGATTTAAGTATATTGAATATTTTCCAAGTGTTGAAAATAAATGGATTTGTGAATTACTTATTAATAAATAAGTATGAAAATGTTTTCCAATATAAAGTGAATATTAGAGAATTTATCTTTTTGAAAATAAATTGAAATGAATAATTGGAATCGTATATGCATGGATATTGTGAAATATAAATTCACTATGGAATTTATGAATGAAAAGGGAAGTTGTTTAAAGATAAATATTGATTTATTTTTGGATATATTGAAATTATATATCTTGTAAAGATATCTTGGAAAATAAATAATTTGGAAAATTATTTGGAATCTGGTGATGTGTGCATATCCATTGATAGTTCAATAACCGACTATCAATATTTACCTTTGAAAGGTATTTGTTGTGATTTGTTGAATTTGAATGCTACACTTATTTTTAAATTATTGCGCTCGTTATTCGGATTACCCATTCCGAATAGTGATACGACGTAATGGATAGCATTGAAGATCGGTGTTGAAGACCCGGTATTTGCGAGAGCGATAGGATGACCTGTCGATTGACTCTGCACCGAGTAGCTACGGTATTGAGTTCTCCATATGTGATGGGAAATCCGATCAGGATTGTGAATATCCGGATTGCAAGGACTTCTTTGTAAGTGCCTTCGGTTCTGTTCGAGCCCGGAACAGACTTGTATGGATTGTATGTCTGACGTTACAAATTGAGATATAAAGAAGATTTCTTTCAAATATATTTCTGTTGGTGGCGGAGAATTTATTCTTTTAGCTTAACACCCTTCTTTGAGACGTACGAGCTCAGAGGTTATGTACTTGAAGGTTATCAGCGATATATTCCCAATTTGGTAATGTGACATGCTGAGTGTTGCTGTGAAATGATCATTGTGTTGATTATTTGTGATAGGATCGTTTATTTGATCGTCTATCCTGGTGATCATTTCTATGATCATTTGTTGACCCAAAGCATGGCTTTTGTATAAAGTGTGTTTTTGTGGACGAGACTTCGTCGAGCCTCACACCCCGGAATGGTCAAAACAGGAAAGATGCGGCAAGGTTATGAGGGGTAGCGCCCTTTAGGGTATGTGCATTTCCTTCTGGAAAATGGTGGTATCATGGTATGGAGCCCAGATACTTACTCATGTTGAAAACACTTTATGATTGTGTGAATTGATTGCGAGCGCTCGGTGAAAGGTCCCAAAGGACCGGGGGATGGCATATTCGGTCAGTTGTTACTCAGTTAGGGGTAACCCGGCCTTGTGTTGGTAGAGATCCAGTTTGGTTCTCGGGGATGTCCATCCAGAGGCATTCTCATGTGGCAATGGGAAGTTCCTGGGCCTGATCATTCGTTGTAAATCCAAAGAAACAATACGATCTTGTACGGTTTTAGTTGTAGAACCTGCTTCCTCAGGAGGTAGCTATAGTAGGCATAATATAATGGTACCTATGCTGGCTAAGATTTATATTCTACTTTCGAAATATCTTCTACACTATGCACTAATAATAATATCAAAATTGATTTGATTTTAATGCGTATCAAGCATCTTTGACTATCATAAGGAGA
The DNA here is from genome assembly GCA_030765085.1 of Allium cepa. Taxonomy (NCBI): domain Eukaryota; kingdom Viridiplantae; phylum Streptophyta; class Magnoliopsida; order Asparagales; family Amaryllidaceae; genus Allium; species Allium cepa. The sequence continues at coordinate 458,932,675 of CM060932.1, forward strand.
AATCTCCTCCAAGTCTGCGTTTGCATTGTGTGTGTGGCGGGAGGTCTTATGGCAGCCTCATTTTTAAAAAACATTGCGAATTGACTTTAAAAATATTCCTATATTTTGATTTTAAAGATAAATCTACTGTTTTGAGTTCTCACACCAGTCACATGACTGACTCGGAGTTTGTTGTTTTCCTTCCTAAACTCTGGGTGCCCACCAATTTCCACACGGGCAGTCGAGAGTTAGGTTTATCAGGATATTCTGGATATTCTGGAGTTGCTGGAGGCAAGCTGGATGGCATGGCGTATTACTAGTATATAGTATTTCTTTTTCCGCTGCACTGTTTGTTGTTGTATATTGTTGTACACTCTGATGATATGATGAAATGTAATGTATGAAATGTAATAACTGATATAGTTCTTTGTTCAAAGATTATTTATTTATTTATTATATGTTGTTCCGCTGCGAATTGTGAGATTCTGTTATTGTTCTGTTGTTTTCTATTCCGTTCTATTTTTTGTTTTCTTTCCTCCCCATTTTCTATCTTCTTACCTCGTCTTCTATCTTTTTTTCTTTTTCTTAAACATTGATAATTCGTATTTCTGTTCATCTTGAGTTAATCTATGGAGATTAGTGTATATTCAAGGAGTACGGATTTGCGGGTCATCACAGCTGGTATCAGAGCATATGGTTAAGCGACAACCATGGTTCTGTTGGGTATTACTCATTAGAGATAGAGTCAATAGTACTCTAGAATGAGTTTGAGTGTAATAATAGATACGAGTGCGTATTTGTTAGTGAATATAAAATTGTTTTATATTGTGATGATTGGTTTGTTGAGTGGTATATAGATTCTGGTTAATACGAGTAATTAATGTTGTTGATAGGGATCTCTAAACACTTGTACAGAACAATTCGACACAATATTGTTTTAAATTGGGTAAATGAAATAATTTTACCTTGAGTATATTTTATATATAAAGAAATAATTTTTCAGAATTATTAAAGTGTATATAAGTAGATTGTTTAGTTGTTTGAATAATCTAAATAAAAGAATTATTGTATAAGCAAATGAATTATAAGAATTTAATTATAATTAAAGTGATTTACAATTGTGAAATAAACTTATATATATAAGAAGTGAAACTATATGAATGTATTTATGAATATGAGTTGAAATAAAAGTAAATTAATAAAGTTAAATGGAAATTTACTTTAGAATTGAAATCTGAATTTCTTTATAAGTAGGAGTTTAAGTTAAGAAAAACAGATAATGTTTGAAATGGAAATATAACTTAATAGATGTTGAATAAAGTTGATTTAGATATCAAAGTAAATTAATAAAGTTAAATGGAAATTTACTTGGAATTTAGAAATTGAATTGAATGAATGGATTGAATGAAAATCAATTTAATTAAACCAATTGAAAGCAAAGAAATTTGGTTGAGATTAATATACATTGGTTGTTATTTGTTGTTGGTTGATTGATTGTATATAATTCATTAAGTGTTAATGAAATTGAAAGCTAAAATAATTGAAATTCAATTGGAAGTTAAGTGAATCTTAAATAGAATTGAATTTGATTTGGAATTGAACCAACTTGAATATGAATTAGTGAATATAAACTAATTGAAAATGAATGTTAGTAAACATCCACTATAAATGAATCAAATGTGATTAAATTGAAAACCCAAATTCATTGAATATTAATGAGAATATGAATGAATATTTATTGGTTATGGATGATAGTTGGTTGATGGTTGAATATATTACATTTGCTATGTTGACATATATAGTTATTATGTTGCTATATGTTGTATACTGATACTATTTTCATATATGCATGATTCTTATGTTGTTTGTTGAGTGTGTTTAGTAGGTGCGGATCGCGTTTGCTTCGCATTTGGAGCTCGCTTTCGCGCTATATTAGCCGTATATGCTCGCTAATAAAATATAAGGTACATATCTCGGATTACATACCGTACTTTTATACTTTTTTCCCTTCGGGATGCCTCATTACTTGATGAGATGTATATTTGTGATATATATGCTGTCATTTTTTTTTCGGATCGAGCCGCGCAAAGGAGACTATGGCGAATTTTTTCGAAAATTTAAGGCGTTAGAAAAATTTGAGAAAATTTGGAAAGTTTTGAAAACTTTAACTTTGATTTGGGATTGAAATTTAAACAATAGTAATTAGTTTTGAAAAGATAACTAAGTATGATTTGAAAACTTAGTAAAGTTATTGTAAGAAGTTTAAACTATGGATTTTGGAAAGTTAATAAATTCTGTAACTTTTCTTACTTAATAATTTCGAGGACGAAATTCTTTTAAGGGGGGAAGATTGTAACGACCCAGGATTTTTAGTAATTAAAATTTGAATATTTAATTAATTTTAAATATTAATAAGTGAAATTATAAGTCGAATAAAATTTTAATTCGAATAATTGGATTTAATTGAATAATTAAATCGATAATTTAATATGTTAAATTATGGAAATAATTGAAAATTGGGTTAAATATGATTGTAAATGATTTGTAAAATTTTATTTTATCATATTGAAGTTAGAATGATATTTTAGAACTTTTAAAATCGAATTAAAAGTTAATTTGTGAAAATTGAATATTTTAATATTAAAATCGACTAGTGAAAATAGTCAATTTTTGAACAGTCTCAGAATTGGACGAAACCAGTTCCATTGGATCCGTAATAGTTAGTTATTACCGGATTTCAATTTTCGTATCAATCGGAGTTATCGTTTGATCGTAGCAGCTCAAAACGCATCGAAATATTTTTAATTTTAATTTGGCGAGTTAAAATAGCCATATTTCAAAAAGTCTCGGATTTCATCGAAACTAGTTTCATCAGATCCGTAATGTGATATTATTGTAAGGTTTCAAATTTCGTGTCAATTGGATTTACCGTTTGTCCGGTACGAATTAAAACGCCTAGAAAATCGTTTAAATCGGTTTAATTTAAATTGAACGTTTATTGCCATAACTCGCACAGATGTCCGAATTAGCTTTCAAAACCTGTTCCATTGTGTCCGAAACGCGGGGTAAACCCTAGAAATGCTGGTTACGGCGCGTAAATCGGAGTTCGGAATTTCCGGAATGAATAGTGTTCATAAATTCCCTATAAATAGCCCCTCACTCAAAAAAAAAAAAAAAACTAAACCCTAAAATATGCAGCCGCCTCCCTATCAATGAATGGCCAGAAAACACCCAAATTCATTCCTTAATCTCTTCAAATCCGTGAATCAATTCAAAGAACGTTCAACTACGAAGTTATAGAACACACCGAGATCTTCGTGTTCAATGGTGGAGATCGTGTTTGGAGCTAGGGATCAACGGCAAAATGGAGATGAAGTCAACGTGTTGCGTGCGCGTTTCCCAAGGAGGGAGGAGGCCGAGTTGGCCTATGCTCTGGCCGAGCATGGTGGTTGGGTCAGCCTTCGATGTGGTGTGCCTCAATCAACCTGGAGCTGCTTGTTGATGGCTCGAATTCAAACCCTAATTCAAAGATAATGGGTTCTTGTGTTCGAACAAGAACTGGAGGAAACGCGTGAAGATGGAGTAGGGGGGGGGGGGTGCGTCCTACGGCTATGATGAGGAGGTTTGAAGATCCAATGGCCAGAATAGATTTAGGTTTAAAAGTTTATAAGTTATGTTGTAAATTTAAATTATAAATTCGTGTAAAACTTCATAAAATCATAACTTTTTCATACGAGGTCGAAAACGCGCGAAACCAGTTGCGTTGGAATCGTATGGACGAGCACTACACTATGGAGTTGGATTGGAGTCGTTTGGAGTTAGTGAAAATTTCGTGTAAAATTAAACGTCCATTTAATTTTATTCGAAATAAATCGCTAAAACGGAATTGAAATCAAGGTGAGAACTTCTCACTCAATCGAATCAGTTTCGATTTTATTTTATATAGTTAGATTTAAAATATTTGAATGCATGTTTGAATGATGATTGATATCTATTGATTGTTAAAATAGACATTATGCGCCGTTAGTAAGCGGATGTTATTTATTAAAAACATATACCGCGAATATTTCATAAACAGTGAAATTGGTATTATATATAATAGCAATATATATATATATATTGGCATATGTATATATTGCAATTATTGATTTCCCGCATTTGTATAGCGGATGAGACCCTATTGCGCCGTCTATTAAGCGGATAATATTTTAAATCCCATATACCGCGATAATTCCGTACTGGAGCGAATTATTATTGTGCTAATGTTTGTTGATGTAGGAAACAGGTTGGAGGGATCCAACTGGATTCCTCAACAGTATTTATTTGATTTCAGATATTTTGATATTTGATGGATTATCATATCGATATATGATATCATTGTAGTCGTGATTGACTATTTGGTGTGTAGCATCATTGGACCAAATTTTGGAGTTTTAAAAGGGATTTTAAAGTGATTTTTGAAAGTATACGTTATAAAATATTTTTGGAATTGATCCATTTTAAATAAATAAACGTATAAATTTTAATGTTATAAAAACTATGATCTTTGAGAAATATAGTAAAAGGCTGATTTTTGAAAATATGAGGCTAATGATTTTATAAAATAATTAAATTGGATTTTTTTTGAATTTATTATAAAAAGTTTAAGAATGGGATTTATAAAATTTGATTATTTTATAAATCAAGAGAACGGTGAAATTATAAAGGAGATTAAAGATGTTTTAAAATAATAGTATAAATTGATTTTATAAAGGATTTATAAATTGATATAAATAAATTAAAACATTTGATTTATAAAACGAGTTTTTATAAGTGTTTGAATGAAGTAAAAAATGGATTGCATAAGTGAATGAAATTTATAAAATTATAAATGGTGAAGTTATAAATGAAATTTATAAATAGTAAGATTTATAAATTTTGTGAAATTATTAAAGAATATATTTGGATAAATAATTGAATCTTATAAGTTATAAGATTTATAATTATGAAGTTTAAAAGAACGATTTTGTCAAATAATCGTTTTATAAGCATTTAACTTATAATATGAACCTTCAGTTTATAATTGAGTTATAAATCGAATAGGTTAATAAAGGAGATGTATAAAATGGAAGTAGTTATAAAACAAATAGAAATAGAATTTATAAACGTTGTTTTATAAAATTCGCAATGACTTATTTTGATAAGTAAATTGTTGAAACTTATTAATGGAGTTATATTCACGTTTTTGAACTGTGAATAATCCTTTAAAATGAAATGTATAAAAGGATGAAAATTGTTAACGTAGTATATTCACGTTTTTGAATAGTGAATAATATGTTAAAGAAAATGTTTAGAATGTGATATTTTAAATTGAATTAAAACGATCTAACGATGTTTTAAAATGTGTTGAGATTCGAAACCATAGATTTCAACATGTATTGTTGAAATAGATGTTTTCGAGAAATAGAAGGAAATGGTGGACTATAACACTGTTGTTATAGTAAATGATTTTCGAAAGGAAATGTTTTGTATAGTATTGGGATTTATATATCTATTTTAATTTCGAATCCCTATACTAGTGATTTTGGGTTATCGTAACGATGTTCTACGCAACATTCGTTTTGGCCCAAATAAATATGTTTAAGAGAATGATTCCTTAAAGAATGAAATATATACTTAATCTCGATTTAAGTATATTGAATATTTTCCAAGTGTTGAAAATAAATGGATTTGTGAATTACTTATTAATAAATAAGTATGAAAATGTTTTCCAATATAAAGTGAATATTAGATAATTTATCTTTTTGAAGATAAATTGAAATGAATAATTGGAATCGTATATGCATGGATATTGTGAAATATAAATTCACTATGGAATTTATGAATGAAAAGGGAAGTTGTTTAAAGATAAATATTGATTTATTTTTGGACATATTGAAATTATATATCTTGTAAAGATATCTTGGAAAATAAATAATTTGGAAAATTATTTGGAATCTGGTGATGTGTGCATATCCATTGATAGTTCAATAACCGACTATCAATATTTACCTTTGAAAGGTATTTGTTGTGATTTGTTGAATTTGAATGCTACACTTATTTTTAAATTATTGCGCTCGTTATTCGGATTACCCATTCCGAATAGTGATACGACGTAATGGATAGCATTGAAGATCGGTGTTGAAGACCCGGTATTTGCGAGAGCGATAGGATGACCTGTCGATTGACTCTGCACCGAGTAGCTACGGTATTGAGTTCTCCATATGTGATGGGAAATCCGATCAAGATTGTGAATATCCGGATTACAAGGACTTCTTTGTAAGTGCCTTCGGTTCTGTTCGAGCCCGGAACAGACTTGTATGGATTGTATGTCTGACGTTACAAATTGAGATATAAAGCAGATTTCTTTCAAATATATTTCTGTTGGTGGCGGAGAATTTATTCTTTTAGCTTAACACCCTTCTCTGAGACGTACGAGCTCAGAGGTTATGTACTTGAAGGTTATCAGCGATATATTCCCAATTTGGTAATGTGACATGCTGAGTGTTGCTGTGAAATGATCATTGTGTTGATTATTTGTGATAGGATCGTTTATTTGATCGTCTATCCTGGTGATCATTTCTATGATCATTTGTTGACCCAAAGCATGGCTTTTGTATAAAGTGTGTTTTTGTGGACGAGACTTCGTCGAGCCTCACACCTCGGAATGGTCAAAACAGGAAAGATGCGGCAAGGTTATGAGGGGTAGCGCCCTTTAGGGTATGTGCATTTCCTTCTGGAAAAGGGTGGTATCATGGTATGAAGCCCAGATACTTACTCATGTTGAAAACACTTTATGATTGTGTGAATTGATTGCGAGCGCTCGGTAAAAGATCCCAAAGGACCGGGGGATGGCATATTCGATCAGTTGTTACTCAGTTAGGGGTAACCCGGCCTTGTGTTGGTAGAGATCCGGTTTGGTTCTTGGGGATGTCCATCCAGAGGCATTCTCATGTGGCAATGGGAAGTTCCTTGGCCTGATCATTCGTTGGAAATCCAAAGAAACAATACGATCTTGTACGGTTTTAGTTGTAGAACCTGCTTCCTCAGGAGGTAGCTATAGTAGGCATAATATAATGGTACCTATGCTGGCTAAGATTTATATTCTACTTTTTAAATATCTTCTACACTATGCACTAATAATAATATCAAAATTGATTTGATTTTAATGCGTATCAAGCATCTTTGACTATCATAAGGAGAAATCTCCTCCAAGTCTGTGTTTGCATTGTGTGTGTGGCGGGAGGTCTTATGGTAGTCTCATTTTTAAAAAGCATTGCGAATTGACTTTAAAAATATTCCTATATTTTGATTTTAAAGATAAATAAACTGTTTTGAGTTCTCACACCAGTCACATGACTGACTCGGAGTTTGTTGTTTTCCTTCCTAAACTCTGGGTGCCCACCAATTTCCACACGGGCAGTCGAGAGTTAGGTTTATCATGATATTCTGGATATTCTGGAGTTGCTGGAGGCAAGCTGGATGGCATGGCGTATTACTAGTATATAGTATTTCTTTTTCCGCTGCACTTTTTGTTGTTGTATATTGTTGTACACTCTGATGATATGATGAAATGTAATGTATGAAATGTAATAACTGATATAGTTCTTTGTTCAAAGATTATTTATTGATTTATTATATGTTGTTCCGCTGCGAATTGTGAGATTCTGTTATTGTTCTGTTGTTTTCTATTCCGTTCTATTTTCTGTTTTCTTTCCTCCCCATTTTCTATCTTCTTACCTCTTCTTCTATCTTTTTTTCTTTCTCTTAAACATTGATAATTCGTATTTCTGTTCATCTTGAGTTAATCTATGGAGATTAGTGTATATTCAAGGAGTACGGATTTGCGGGTCATGACATTTATGAGGTGTCACATGCAAAATTACAAGTGGCAATAATTCTTTTCTTTTAAACTAAATATAGATAATAAGAAAAAGGAATAGGCTATATACAGATCATATTTTTCTTCCACTTTGTTTTCTCACTTCTCTAAAACTAAACCTTGAAAAAATAATCCAAACAACAACTTCAATTCAAATTGAGAAAAGTTAACATAGAGATTCAAAGACTCAACTCAACCTTAGCAAGTAAGATTTAAATGAAAATTCAAGCAAAGCAGTGATTCTAGATCAAATTACTGACAGTCTCAAAATCATGTTCCTTTGTTCAACAATTTTTAAAAGTGAGTAAACATTATCTTTAGAAATTAAATCTTCTTGATTATCTGGTGCATGTGATAATTGATGGTAGTGTTGTTTTAAAATGGCTTGCATGGAAGTATAAATGGTTTGTGTTACGACCCGATATTTTTAGCCATTCACATCCACACATACCGGACTTGAATTGATCAAAATATCAGATTGTTAATTTAAATTTGGCAAAACTCAACCTATACAATAAATCAATCAATCACAGAATCAAAGATACAGAGTAATATAATGCAGCGGAATAGATAAATAGTAGTTCATGAAGCTACTATATAAACATTAGAGCTAGAAATAAAATACAGCAGAACATCTGAAATACAGTGAAGCCTCTAGTACGAACATATGACCTCTTTGAACAAATCAACTAGAAAAGCTGAAAGCTGAATCGATAGTTGGATCTCCAAGCGAAGCTCCAAACTCTAAAGGCGAATCTCAAATGCCGTATCACCCAGTCTGACCCGAGCGTAAAGCAAAACACAAAACACAAAACACAAAACACTTGAGTCAAGATTAACATTCTTATATCAATAAATCCAACTCAAGTGAAATATCAACTGAAATACAAGTAACTTAGAGGTTGTTTGGGATAACCATCCTCTAAGGGTCTATGGCACTCTCAACAATGCAAAAATATACGCTATTAGCAGTCAAACGTCATTACGACACGTGGTCATTTCAAATCATTTATAATTCAAACCAAAATATCGTTTTCTTTCAAAATATATACATTTCCAAAATTTAACACTTTCAAAGTTACGACACTTTCGAAATCCAAAACACCTTGAAATCATAATTTTTGGAAAAACCATACTCTGAAATTATAACCTCCATCACAATTTATCAATCCTAAATTTGAAACCAAATCGAATTCCAAATTCAAATTCTATTCAACCTCACTTTATCAATTTCTATTCAGTTCCATTTCTAAATAAACAATTTCGATTTATGCCAATTTCAAATACATATTTGAATCACAAAATAAGCCATTTAAATTCCAATATTTTCGCGTTAAATATTCAACATTTTCAAAACTAATTTAACAATTTCATATAAATCTTGATTTTACTTCATTATTATTTAGTCTTTGGAATATTCACTTATTAACTTCTATATTATTTAAATAACCTTGAATTACATTTTACTATATTTTTCCTTCAATTTCTTTAAATGGGAAATATTCATTAAATTTCTTAAATGATAATCAAGTTATAAAATCATACCTAAAGATTTCCAAATTCTATAGTTTTACATTGATTTAATTAAGTAAAATTCTTAACCAAATACAATTTAAATCAATTCAACCTTGTCTTCCTTGATTTATACAAATCATTGACAAATCGATTTAAGAATATATTACCTAACATATTATATCAATTAAATCAAACTGTATTAATTTGGGTTTATTATTAAATCTAATTTATATTCGAAACATATTTATATAAAATATTTCGATATTAAATAAAACCATATATATTCCCTTTCAAAACCATAGAAATCATTTTTAAAATATTATATATAGACTAATGTTGTTGGTATATAATTTCTATCCTACGGTTAAGTGATACAGATATTTATCATTTCAATTCGCAATTTAAATATATATGGGTAGATATCATTTCAACCCGTAATCCCAAATTCAATTCAAATGAAAATCGCTTGAGTATATCATTTCAACCTGTAACGATTTCCCCTATTTCAATGTCCGTTCGGGTATGTATCATTTCAACCCATAGTGAATTCTATACTAACAGGGAACTTGCAGAGTGATAACAGATAAGCCAATAAGAATAGCAGACATATATTATCAATAACAATATAATATAAATAACAGGATATGGTGTCATATCCCACAGGTGAATAATTACAGATAATAGCATGTACAACAATTTAATTAACTAGAGTAGCATATTTCAATTGTTGTTTCAATTGAAATCAAATTTAATAAATATAAGAACGTTAATCATGAGTGATTGCTCACCTTTCGAGGCTAGAGAGAGATTTGACGATGAAATAAGTTATGAATCCAAGAATTTCTAAACAAAGCAAGCTGGGCACGAATTAGATGGACAAAGCTGATAATAAGGCATTGACGAAATGAATCAGAATCAGCTAGATATTTGTACAGAAAATATATTTTATTGTTTTCATTTTCATGTAATCAATATTTAATTTAAACTAATATTAAAATAATATATATATATGTATGTATGTATGTATGTATAGTTAAAAATCAATGTTTTAAAATAAAACACATATATTAAAATCAACATATATATATATATATATATAATATTTTGAAATAAATACTTATATATATACTTATTTTAAAATACAAAATACTTATATATATTATAGTTTATTACTTTCAAAATTCCATAACATATTATATATGTACATTTAAAATAATAATATGACTTATACATATATATACTAACATATATAAAATTTAAATTTATAAACATATCCATATAAATAAACATAAAAAAACTAATACAAACTTATATAAACTAATATAGTACACTTTAAGGTCCACAAATATTATAAAATCAACAAAATTTTAAAGCTCGTACCTATAAAAATATACGCATATATGCAGTACACATATATGCTGTGTTGAAAAATTCTACTAAAGCTAGGAAAAATGTATATAATTACCTTTAAAAACCTATATATATATATACCATACGGTATATACATCGAAACATTATTTTAAAATGATTACAACTACTTCATTCAAAAATTTATAACTAGCATATATATTATATTACATATTATTGGAAACGAACAAGCAGACCAAAATTATAATATAATATATAAAACTTTCTTAAAAGTATTATTTAAATTATTGCCAAAACCCACAACTGTAACTATTATAACTAGTATACCGTAAACAAACTTTCATATAAAAAATCTATACACTATATAACATATAAGTATAGGTCCACATAAAATAATATATATATATATATATATATATATATATATATATATATATAAACCCATATGAAGCTGAACCATATTCAAAGTTGTTGTGCAACACAAATTTAGAAACCACTTTATAACTCACTACACTCTTACCTATATACATAGCGATGGAAGATGAGATGAAGGCTGGAGAGAAGTCAGAGGTCATTGAGGGGTTGCCACGGTTGAGGGTGATAGCAGAGGCCGATGCACGAGCTGGCATGCGGGGAGAGAGAAGCGGAGGCTGAATCGGCGTGCAAAGGAGGGGATGCATGGGTTTTGCTTGGCGTAGGCGGGCTGGAACCGTAGGCTTGGAGGCGGTGACTGCCGCCGTGAGCTTCGGCAAGGCGGGGAAACGGGTGCACGGTATGGTAGGGTGATACTCGTCTGCAGTTGTATGGGGCTCTAGGCTTGGCTGGTGCTGATGTGGAGGCGGAGGGTTGCTGGATGAGGAAGGGCGAAGGTGGTTGACAAGACGGAGATGGCGGTTGGGGTTGTTCACGTTCAAGGCGGAAGTATGGTGTCTCGGTGGTTCGGGGGACTATCGAGTTGAGGATGGAGGCTTATGGCAAAGTCGACAGGGATGGTAGAGGACTCATGGTCGATGATCGAGGCTTGGAACTGCTGTCGTTGATGAAGAAGGCAGAGGGAAACAATGGTTAAGCAATGAGTAGGTTTCAAGTTTCAAAGCAACGTGCAACTTTGATTCAAAACTTAAATAATTTTTGATATGTTACTTTTAATTTAATGTATTAGATTCTAAGGAAGTGAAGAGAACAAGCAGCTTCAGGGTTTCATTTAAATGGAGAAGATTACCAGGTAGGAGAAAAAAAAGCCAAACAGCTGTCCGCCTCAATGCAACTTATATGAATGGTTAAAATTAATTTCAAAACAACCAATGGTCACTGGAAAACAAAAGGCTCGATAGCATGCCGATGAGGTTAATGATTACGTAGATTTCACTGTGTACCGGATTTTAAACACAGGATTGAATATATCATGGTGATCAACGCGACAAGACGATCAAATTGTATATAAATATTAGTGGTACGATTACCCGATCAAAAGTCGATAACCAGTACCGAAAATGCTGCTATTTTGCCAGAAAATAAGATCGACGGAGCAATAACAGTCCAAATTTTGAGAAACAAAATATGACGCCTTACTCAGAAGATGATTTAAAAATTTATTATATAAAAATATTCAGGTTTGGAAATTATTTTATTACCTTCAAATTTTAACTGATTTAAATTGAAATAAAATTATACAATAAAATAAACTTCAGTCTTATTAATTGAAAATTTACCACCTGCTATGTTTAAATAGACCTATTCCAAATATTAAAATTTTATTTCCAAATTCAAGTATTTAAAATTTCATAAAATCCCAGTTAAATATATTATTAAAACTATTAAAATTTATGGGTCATTACAGTTTGCCTGGTATATATATGTAGGTTGAATTGCTATGTATATGAGTAAGCATGTCTCTATTCTCTGTTTCAAACCATTATCAGTAAATAAATTATTTTCAAGATCTAATAAATTTTTATATGATGTTAAGTAAGGATATCAGTTTAAATAGGTATGTATATGCCTGTATATATATGTGTGAATGCCTGTATATAATTTTCTACCTCTATTTCTTGTTTTATTTGAATATAACTGTTAACGTCAATTTAAAAAAATTACCAAGACATCTAGTCTGTGTTTTAACTTGGAACCAAAACAAAGTATGTTTGTTTATGAATATATATTATTTTAAATTTATTATGTTAAACAATATAAAGTGTAGAGGAGAAAAACTTATATCACAGTGAATAACTCAGGCAAGGTGGAAAATTCGAGCATCAAGATTTTTAAATTGGAATATATGGCCTTGTTAGTCGGTCAAAATCTTGAATTTTAAGCCTAGTCTTGTAAATTTTAGTGTTGGGAGTGGAGAGGGGTACCTAGTTGACGGAAATTGGTCATTGGCCAAATTGCAGCGATGATGACGATGATAGGTCTCGGGAATTGGTCAGGAGTTAGCCGGGGAGGTGGGGAGCGTAGGAAAAATGGTGATTGATTTTCTTATAGGGTGGGGTGCCATGTCGATGGCAAATTAGGGTTGAAGGGATTCTATTTTGATTTTTGGATCAAGGGCAAGGCACGTCGGGGAAAGCAGGGAGGCATGCACAGGTGGGGAAGAAGCTTGTGGAGAGGGTGGCGTGTGTTCTGACAATGTGCAGTGGACGATGGTGGGCCCTGGTGATGGGATATGGCGAGATTACGGGTCGGAGTTGTTTTGCTGAAGGTGGTTTCGTGGTCAACATTTCGTAATCGAGCTTGTCGTGGGGGAAGTGTAATGGCTAGGAGTTCGGAAGGTCGGAGGTGACGTGGAACAATGGTCGGAAGATGATGGCGAGGACTCGACGTTGTGTGCATGTGCACGACGACGTTTGTGCAGTTTGAAGCAAGGAATAAATGGAGCAGGGGAATTGAGAAGGGAAGTAAAAGAAAAGGGAAAAGAGATAGTAGCCGGAAAAAGAGTGATTTGGGCCGATGGAATTTGGAAATAGAACAAAAGGTAAGGTAAATAAAAGAGGTTGGGCCGATCTAGTAAGGGAGATAAAATGATAAGAGTAAGTAAAAGAAAGATAGGGTAATGTAATAAGGAAGAGAGGAAGGGAATGTAACAAGTTTTCCATAATAATTTTCTAATCAATTCTTTTTAAGGATTAGTGTTTTACTTAAATATTATTTGGGTTAAAGTAAAAAATAATAATATATTATTTACATTAAATTAATTAATTTTACGAATTATATTATTTAAATTAATTCTTGGGTTTATTTAAATAAAGTTTAAATAATGTAATTAAGTGGGTGGTTAAGGAAAATAAAATGTTTAAACTTCTAATTAATCACTATCTCAAGGGATTTATAAATTAATAATTAATTCTAAATGGTTAATTTAATAAATGGATTATAATTAGTTAATATTAATTAAGCGCGATTTCATCCAATTTATTTAATTAACTAATTGGATGATTTTGGTCTAGTCAATCTAGTCTACGAATGATTTATTTGAATTGAATACGTTGATTGCTTAATATCTCTAGTGGATTTCCTGTTATTTGGGATATGAGACACCTGGATTTAACCATTGATATTGGAAATAGATATCTATGATAAAATTCCTGTACGAATATAGCATTCCAGAATTTAAATTTAATTGCTTTACATAAACAATTGGCTTAAAGGATGACATTTATTCGAAGAGACCGGGATCAGATATCAGAAATATCCGGAACCACTTAGATTAGTAAGCTGTAAATTTTTATGATTTGATTCTAGAATCAAATAGGCTGGAATGGGACAAAATTTCGTAAACTAGTCCATTTAAACCAAGTAACGGAACATAGATACATTTTATGAAATAAGTAGTTGATTATAACAAGACAAGAACTCGTAAGGTACGAGTTACCCTGGTTTCCAAAGAAGTTTATAACTTACTGTTTCAAGTTATATGGGCTTAGTCATGCTGGTTTCCATCCTAACATAGGTGTTATTTTAATGTAATGCTCAGGTCAGACAGAATATTACAGATTTTCAGGTTAGGACGTTCTGGAGTTCAGGAGTCGAGCTGGATGGCAGGAATGTATGGAGTATTTTCCGTCGTGTATTGGAGTTTTTTGATTGTTTTCTGCGACAAGTTAATTATAACCGTGCAGTTTATGTATGAATGGTTGTACTCTGATATATTGAATGTAAACTGACAATTACAGCTTTTCATTGTAAAATGCTATTATTGACATTATATTTTAAATCCGCTGTGAATGTGAGATTCTGTGCTGTTGTTTCATGTTTCTTCTTCTACCTCTTTTCTTCTTTACCTTAACAATTTGAGATTTCCGGCGTTCGATTACTAGGCACTTCTATGGTGAACGTATTAGTGTCGAATTTTCGAGGTCAAAAATTTTGGGTCGTTACATTTTGGTAGCGGAGCAGAAGGTTAAGCGAGAACCTTGTCTCTGTTGGGTTTACTCATTAAGAATAGTGTAATGTCCCGTAGATTTCGATAATTAAATTGGTTAATTTAGTAAGATTTTTGTAATTAAATTTAGAAAGAAATAAAAACTTTATAATTTATAATGAAGCGAATGTTAGAAATGAAATGTAGCAATGGTAATTGAAATTGATTATTGACAATTGGAGTGAAATCCCAATAAGGAAAGATTGTAAATTATTGCACTTGGGTATAATTGAAAATAAGTAAATAAAAGTAAGCATTGAATTAACCAATGAAATAATATATTGAATATTAGTAACTGAATGTAAATTAAGGTAGTAATGTTAATGCAAGTTGATAAATAACTAATTTAGTGCAATCCCAAATAATTGAAACAATTGTAAGGTTATAATTGATTGGATTTAGTAAATTGGGAAATAAAATCAAAGTTACAGTAATTGATGAAATAATACGTGATAAATTGTAATTTATTAGAATCAATGCCAGATAAGTAATTATAATAATTATTGGTTGATAATATAGTATGAATGGGATTAAATTAGACAAATAATGATAATTATTAATTGTTTGCCCATTTATTTAATTTATTGAATTGGATGTAAATCCATTGCAATTAAACGTAATTAAACACTAAGTTAATAAGTTGATGACCATAAACCATTAGGGCAATTGGATATATAGTAATGTTAAATTTATCCATAAGATAATGATTGATTGAATAAAAAGGAATGAGAATCAAGATTTATTAATTTAAATTTAATAATTGGATTAATTGAAATTAAATGAAATTTAATATTTAAATATTACGAAAATAGAAATTAAGATGAAACTGGGAAATATTAGTGTACCAAGATATAAACCAATGTTAGTTATATCCTTATTGTAATAAAAGACTTGAATAACAAGGTTTAAAATTTTAATAAATGGATTATGGAGTTTTAATTTATAGCATCTGAATTTAATGAAATTGAAAAATAACACTGAGATTGATGAGTTGATCAACTTTAAAATGACATCTAAAATTGTTTAAGTTATTGTAAATAATTAAGAAATCAAAAATGATAGAAAGGGTAAATAATTAAATTTAAACTGAAAAAGTGATTTAATGAATTAGTTATTAATTTAGTTTAATAACTGAAAAATAGCCATTTTGACCACTGACTCGGATTTCGACGAAACCTGTTTCATCTGATCCGTAACAGTGAATTATTGTAGGATTTCAAGTTTCGTAACGATCAGATTTTTCGTTTGATCGTACGGGCTTGAAACGCCTCGAAATCAATTTAATTGAAATCAATTGAAATCAATTTGAAATAACTTGATTTTAAAATAACTTATTAATACGATGGAATTTGGATTTGAAACATGTTCCGTTGATTTTAAAATATTTTAAAACATCTATTTTGATGTATGGGTTGACCCGTTTTTGTTTCGGAATCGAAACGGGCTTTTCGGGTCGTTATCGTTCAATTTTTCCAAACCAATCAAGCCCATTTGTTTCTATTATGTTCTGCCTATATATATGTCGTTATAAACCTTAGCAGTCTTTCTACTTCTCATTTATGTACGTAAGAAATTTTTGTTGCTCCTCTTTTCAGTGGCTGAAAACCCTACTCCTCGGTTCAATTCCAATTAAAATTTCAACTTCAAAATTCAAACTCCTCAATACCTACCAAATTTTATATCATCCTGAAGCTCTTGACGAGTGTAATCGTCTGCAACAATTCGTTCTTCAATTTGAATAATCGTTCGTTCAGAAATACATGATGAAGCTTGTCCATCCGTTGCTAGGTTTCCTAGTGGACGGTGGATCATCAACTTGAGGTCGATCGGAGGCCAGGGTCTGGTGGAGATTGTCAAGGCTTGTCGATCGGTAGGTTTAGTTTGGTCATAGGTGGTCGTCATTCGCCGTAATAGACCATGCATGGTAGTGGCGGCGGTGCCATTCCAGGTGGCCTTGGGTAGCCTCGATTAGTTCGTTGGGGGCGGTCGGTGATGGTAGAGGCGTAGGCGAGGCCGGATCGAGGCGTAAGGTGGTGTAGCAGCGTCGAAATTTGCATGAAATTTATGGTGGCTGGAAGTTGCCATGTTCGTGTAAACACGGTTTCGCTGGGAAGATAGGGTATCCGTTTGCTTTATAATTATTTTATTTTAATTTGTTTAATAATATAAATCTTAACTTCTAACTGCCATAATTTTCGCATATAAGGTCCAATTCACGCGCGGTTTTCTCCGCTAGGTTCGTATTGAAATTCTGGACATTTTAACACCGGTTTGGATGAATTTTGAGAGTGTACAAATTTTGGATTTAAATTGGATTTAAATTCAATTTAAATTCAAAGATGAGTGTTTTAAGCCACTCATAATTTCTAAAATTTCTTGTGTTTGTTAAATTGATTTATGTTGTGATTAAAATTTATTTATGACTGTTTGGCGTATTTTGAATCATCATCTCAGTTTATTTGAATTTATTTGAACAAAATAGTTATTTAATTTATTATTGAATATAAACTGCCAGTAAATACCTGTTATTTATTATCTGATCTATATTAATGTTATTGATTGAATGGGATGGCGATTGTGAAAATGTTTTATGATTGATATTGGATGAATGGATGTTGTATTTTGTACTGTTATAAACTACAAGTTGGTATGGATTTTTATTTCATTCGAGATTGCAGTTTGAAATGATATATATAACCGTATTTATATTTTTAATTACGGATTGAAATGATAAATATCCGTATCACTTGACCACAGGATAGAAAATTATGTAAAGAGACCGTGGTCTATATATAAAAATATTTTGAAATGATTTCTATGGTTTTGTAAAGAAATATATGGTTTTAGATAAATATTGATTTTAGATATTATATAAATATTATCTATCCTTGATAATAAGCTATGTATAATTTGTTTTAATATAGAATAAGCTTAATAATAAGTTTGATTTTATTGGAGATAATATGGTTAAGTATTTAAATTATATTTTAATATAGAGTTTAAAATGATTTAAATCAAATTAAGGTTGGAAAATAATTTGAGATTTATTTGAAATTAAACTCAAATAAGCTTAATGTGAAATTTGTTAAATTTGAAGTTTTAGAGGGTATGATTTTTATGACTTGATTTTGGTTTAAGGTGAATTAAATGAATATTTCAAGTATAAATAAATTAAAGGAAATATTTAGTTATTTGTAATTTGAGTTTTATTTAAATGATAATGGATTTATCATGTAAAGTATTCCAAAATTAAATAATAGAAAATTGAATTGTTGAATACTTAAAGTTTGAAATATATTGAAATTGAAATGGTTTATTCTGTGGATCATATTTGTTTTGAAATCGATAAATTTGGAATAGTTTGTTTGGGAACTGAACTGAATTGAAATTTATGATTTGGGGTTTGGTTAAATATAAAATGTAGGCATTCGAGTTGTGTTGGATTTGATTTGTGAAATTGAAGAAGCTATTTTATTATATAAAGTATTTTAAATATTTCAACCATTTAAGTGGTGGAAGTTTTGTTTCAAAGTTATAAGTTTCAAGGTATTATAATTTGAAAGTGTTATATTCAAGTGTTCTGATTTCGAAATGTTATAACTTTGAAAGTGTTATGATTTTAGAAAGGGATATATTTGAAATGAAAATGATATCGTATTGATTTGGTTTTGAAACGGCAATGATATTTGGTTTTAAAGTATAATCTATTTTGAAAATGACCGCGGTATTGTAATAACATTTGGTTATTAAAGAGACCAGGATCGAAAGTTGTCATGCTCTCTGCCAACTCTGAAAACCCCTTTAACAACTGTGTACGTGGTGGAGATTCCAGAATGAAGTAGAATGGTGGCGGCATTCCTTTGAGGTATATACGTGGACCTGACTCCCGTGAGTTGGCATAAGGTGGCTAAAACAGGAGCGATTTACGGGCTAATGAGGTAGCTCCTTTGATCAGACACATCCCTTCGGTATTGTATTCTGAATTTGAGATTGATTTGGTGGCCACTTTTGATTTTTGATTTGGGGATGTGGCGCGAGGTGGAAGGTAGCTGCGCGATACACGTTACCACCGGCCCGAAAGCGTAATTGGTATATCTACCCTTGCATTGCCTAGTTGTGCCATGTCACATACCCTAGCGCGCTTTGAACGAGTATGATTTGTGTCGTACCTATGGAGTATCCATTGGTAGCCTCTCGATCAGGAGATATTACAGTACTGTATAGACTATTGACACTATTTATGTGTTAAGGGGAATATTGGGTCACTCCTTGACGCTATTTTAAAGTAAGTTTATTTTACTATTAGACATTATTATAATAGTGTATATTACTATATAATAAATAGTTTAACGGATCCTTAGGAGATGTGAATCCCGAGCATCTCTTAAGTTACTGCACTCATGTTAGACACTGGATAGGAGATGTCAAATCCCGTAAACATCTCTGATGCCGTTCCACTCATATTTATTTTTGTTGATTTAACTTACATAAGATCTTTTTGTTCTGACTCGAGTGTTTTGTCTTTTCAATTCACTCAGGTCAGCCAGAGCATTTCAGGATTTGAAGGCCTTACTTCTGGAGGACGAAGACGAAGATTGTATTAATATTATTTACTATATTATTCCACTGCATTGTTAATTATTATTTTTGGTATGTGTAACTCTAATTCTGTATTGTGTAAGTATAATCAAATGTTTTGTAAAACAGCTTTATGAACTGCTATTTGATTATTATATTTTGTCATTTCGCTGCGAGATTTTGTTTTGTTTTATTTTTTTCTTTGCTTTTCTTATTCACTCCAATAACAATCCGCTCTTTTGTATGGTTTGAGTCTAATGTGTGTGGTTTTTCGTCGATTTAAAGCGTACAAAAAGGCGGGATGTTGTAGATAGGGTCAGTAGTACCCTAGAATGAGTTGAGTGTATATATATATGAGAGAGTACTTGTTATTTTCTTATATAAAGATTTTAAAATAGTTTTAAAAATGATTGTTTACAAGCTTATATTTTGATATATAAAGTAAGAATTTTTTTAATTATTATATATTAAGATAATTGGTTGTGGTTACTGAAATTAAATAAGACCTTAAGAAATTAAGTGGTAATATATATATGTCCAAATAGGAATTAGATAATATGAAATAACAAATAAAATAAGCTTGAAATGGATTCAAACCAGAGAATAAAATCCTGAACTTTGTAGAAGTGTTTTCTGAATGCTAAATTAAGTTACCCTGATTTTATTTTTTTCCAACAAATTATGAAATAATATATATAACAAATTGGTTGCCAGGTATGATAATCTTTGTTATTGTCATAAAATGGTTATTATGTCTAATATTGGGATGTTTATTTTCTAATAAACAATGATAAAGCAGTATGAAATGTTTTAAAGAAGTAAACATTTAGATAAGTATGACTTGTAAATTGGAATGGATTTAAATTGTGTAGTTTTAAAATCTTAGTCCAGAAAATTTAAAATTGTTTCAAGATGTTAAAAGAAATAATAAATAGTATTATTCACAATGTATTGAATAAAGAAGTCTTGTTTTAAACAGAAGTTGTTTAAAATTTTAAAGAAATTTGTTTTGAATTAAAAACCAGGAATGGTTAATAAATTTAAAGTATAACTTGGTGTGCTAAAGAAATAAATATGTATATATGTGTGGATATACATAATATCATAGATCTAAGTGTTGAGTTTTGAATTTTTCCGCTGAAATGTGATTTAGAAACCCAAAGAGAAATAAGTTTTTGAACTTATAAATAGGAAAGAATATTTATAGAAATTTGAAATTTGAAATGGGAATTAAAATTGAGTAAGGTTAACGGGATTAAATTGAATTTAACTTAAGGAAGTTAAATGGGTTGATCTGAAAGGGAAGTATATAAGATCTTTAACAGGTTTGAGTTCTGGGAATGTGTGATGGATGCTATTGATGAATGTTTTAAATAATTTGGATATTTATTTACTTTGACATATCCTGCTATTATCCTATTGTTATTAATAACCTATGAAACTGTGAATTGAATTATTTTAAATGAATTATGTGGATTGAGATAATATACACCCCTTGCAGAAGTAAAACGATAATAAAACTTCAATTTGAAAATATTTAAGTAATTTTGATTTTTAAAGATAAAAATTAAACTTATGAAAACGAAATCACCTTGAACGTTAAGATTTGAGTAATTAAAAATAAATTTGCAAACTGATATTGTTTAAGAATTGGTTTCAAAATTTAAAGCTAGAAATGGGTAATAAATTGGATTTCGAAGATTAAATAATTTAAAAAGTTTTGAACTCTTACTTGAACCTTGAAATAAGTTTATGCAGAAGTAAAGGTAATTTAAAATGGAATTTTGAAATTTGGACTCGGAATAAAATCGTTAAATTAAAAGTAAAGGTTAATTTGATTTAAAGGATTAAATCAACATTTGCCAATTTAACTCAAATTCGTATAAATTAAGTTGATTATAAAATTGAAAATGGAATTGGAATTAATTCAAAGGAGAAGTTGAAATGAATTAAGTGGGATTTGAAATTGGAATTAGTTCAAATTGGAAATAGGTTTGAATTAATTGGAAGTGAGATTGAAGTTGAATAAGTTTAAATTCAAATGGGAATTGATTTGAATTAGGAAATTGAGGTGGATTGAAACGGGAGATTGGGAGATTAAACCAGTTTGGCTCTGAAACTATTTTCAATTAAATTGTTTTAATATAAACTGTTTTAACTCTATTTTTCCTAGCTATCTACTATACAACCTTTCTTTTTAAACCCAAACTATCTTATACTTATTTTTACAACTATTTTGAAATTAATTACTGTTTTACAACTATTAAACTAGTTTATAACTATTTTATAACTATTTAACTATTTACAACCATTTTACAACTAACAACTATCTTACAGCTACCTAACTATTTTAAACTTTTTAAGCTATTTTCTAAATTCAAGTTGGTCAGAGTGCAAACTATTTATAATTGAAGTGATAACCCAAATGGAAATTGAAGCAATTGTGAATAAGTGAATAAAAAGGAAAATTGATTTAGCAAATAATTAATAAAGACAAATACGTAGGATGTACGTATGTTATTCTATCGCATAACGATTTGATCTAAATTCGAGCATAGAATTCCTAGGTAGTATATCGATACGAGCTAGGATTTTTTATTCGATTTTCGACGGCGAACCCTGGATATGGATTTTCGATTGGTTCTGGAAATTATCTATCATAGTTATGGCTACACAAGGAGAATGACAGTTTCTGATCAAGAAACAAGATCTGAGTTCGCACTAGGAAGTCGGGTGGGAGTTCAGAAGTGAAATTGTGTGATCGATTGAGCGATCGAATTTGATATTACATACGGATGATGTATGTACATCATATGCGCTTGATTGAAATAGATACTGAAAATATGTAAAGAAGTGTAAAAATATATTTTGAAATATATGATTAATAAGAGTGGAAATTGGATATTACTATAACTGAAATTCATTTTATAAAAAGTAAGAAATGTGGAAAATAACTTTATAAAAGAAATCAAAGTTTAATATTTGATTTGGCATAATAAAAGTTATATATATACACACACATAGACACATATATATTTATTTTAAATGATAAACTCTCCTTACCGAATCTATAACCAGAAGAAAAGATTTTTGAAATATTTAAAGCATAAAATGGGAATTTATATAAGTATGAAGTGATTCCAAGAGTTTTCAAGATTTTATATATATATATATATATATATATATATATATATATATATATATAAAGGATTTTATGATAATGATTTTGGAAAAAGGGTTTTTAGAACCCATCAATTTTTTTTAAAGGCTTTTGATTTTTTGGGAAAAATCAATTTTGGAAAATTAGAAAGCCAAGTTTGGAACTATGGATTTGAGATATCATTTTGTGTAAAAGGAGATTTATATGTGATACATATAAAGAGTATGATTTGAAAGATACTACGAGTGTATAGTATAAAATATTTTGAGATTGGCTCTAGGAAAAAAGACGCTCCTATGAAATGAACTTCTTAGGAGATCCACGAGGGTGTTCTGTCTTGAACCCTAAGGGGGTTCTACATTTGATCCTGGAAGGAAGTCCGGACAAACTGAAGTTCCTAAGGGTTGTGTGTGGGTAGCGAAAGTCGAGGGCGCTGATGCCTACAGAGACATTTGGGTTATGCTGTGACGACAGTGTAACTCGATGTCATTGTGATCTACTACGGACCATAGCGGAAATCTTATGGTAGTGAGTGCCAACAGTCTACGTTTGATTTTGCCGGGAGGGCGACGTAACATCCGTAGACTGCGATCTATGAAGACATAGCGAAAGTCGTGTGGCAGTGAGTGCCTACAGGCTACATTGGGACTCTGCTGATGTAGTATGTGATCTATATAAGAGTGGAGAA
The DNA here is from genome assembly GCA_030765085.1 of Allium cepa. NCBI lineage: Eukaryota > Viridiplantae > Streptophyta > Magnoliopsida > Asparagales > Amaryllidaceae > Allium > Allium cepa. The sequence continues at coordinate 458,956,283 of CM060932.1, forward strand.
GTTTCATTTGGCAGCGAAATTCAAGGGCACTGATGCCTACAGTTGTTATCCCACCTTTTGGTCAAAGCTGGAATATCAACAAAATGGCAAGGAATGATGGATATCGGGATTGGAGATCGATTGGAATTAAGGATTTCATCGATGTCGTCAAAATTTGGTTGAGCTCCGATCGGGACGAAGTTGATTGGAGACGATGATGAGGACTAGGAGAGGCTATGTTTCAAGTCTCAGGTCAATCGGAGTTCGAATGGAGGAGATATGATCGATACAAGGTAGTAAGGGCATACTGTTCGAATCCATCAAGGGGACCAGGTGATGCTCACTTTGAATCCATCAGGTTTGTATCGATAAAAGGCATGGCAGGGTGATGGTTCGAATCGATACGTTTCGTATCGATCAGAAAGCAATGACTTCGAATTGGTGCGCTTCGTATCGATCAAGATTGGGGCAGGCAATGTATTTCGAGTCCATGATCTCACATCGCTCACTGGAGCTCAGTACGACTCCATCAGGTAAAATCTCTCTCATATCCATCGGGTAAGGGTTCGTTCGTATCCATCATCGAGATTGGTTTCGTACCCATCGGTTCGCTTTTCATTCGTATCGATCAAATCCAACAGTTCGTATCGATCGGATCGATACGAATTACTCTCCTGTTATCGATACGAGGGAACATGAGATGCGAACTGTTGAGTATATGGAGAAGTGATGGATATGTGCAAACTAGAAGCGTGGATACGAGCGCGTCTTCAGGGAAAGAGCGTTCAACTCGGCGTGCAAAGTGGATCAACCCGGTCAATACGCCACAAAAGTCGAATCGACCAGGGAGGATAGCGCCACGTCATTGCGCACACGTGCTTCGGATGGAGTCGAAGAAAATGAATTCGAAGCATGGATTCGAACCGGACAGGCACACGAAGAATATCATTTCGAATCCACGATAACTCGAGATCTACTCATCCAAATGCCATGAAATTTTCACAGGAGCTTACATATATGATGAAGAATGTCTCCACTAAATTTCAGCCCAATTGGACATCATCTTGATCGATACGAAATGACTTCGTATCGATCACAGATCGACTTAAAACTTTCGGAGGTTGGTCGCGTGGGCCCACTCACGTGCCAGAAGAAGTCTCCCGAAGTTTGAGAGAGACCTGAGCTTCCTACGCCTATAAATAGCCCCCTGGAACCTACGGAAAAAGGACCTCTTGGCCATTGGACGTCCAGACTCTGCCGGATGCATTTCTATACTTCAATACAACTATTGTACTCGAAATTCTTCATTGTTACTGCTGTAATCATCTGTAACCAGCAAGGATAATCAAGAAAAGGATAAAACTTTAGAGTGGACGTAATCCGGAGATAGCCGAACCACCATAAATCTTGTGTCTTTGTTCATTATTTCGGAATTGCTGCTTGTTGTTTGTTGAGATCTGATATTTGTGCTTGAATATCATTGGTTTGTGTTCATACACTGGTGCTTTCACGATATTTGGGGTTTGTGACCAATTTTGGCGCCAACACTTTGGTGCTTTCATTGAGGAGGGCTAGCACCCGCTACGTCGGATTTGAAGTTCAGATTTGAGGAGTTTTGACTTGAAGACAATGACTAGGCAAAATAGTAGAAGACAAAGGGCTGAGAGAAGCCAACAAGGAGGAAGCCAAGAAGCATCCTCTGGAGCAGGAGAAGGACAGGATTCAATCTACATAACCCGGGATGAAATGGAAGCTATGAAAAATTCTTTGCAAGAGAGATTGTTGAAGAGCCAACAGGAAATGATGCAGACTTTCTTTGAGCAAATGAGAGCTGCAGGGATGCAGAACTTAGGAACGGCTACAACCGCTGTGGATGTAGGACAAGGGACTAGGGTAGTAGAACCCAATGGAGGACAGAATACAGAGCCAGAAGACAATAAACAAGGGCTTGGGGGTTGGCCCACAGGATCCAACACAGGAGAACCTTTAGAAGGAGTCCAACAGGCTAGAGCCAACGTTGCTGCTAATGAACTGCATGAGGAATATGTGCCAGAGTTCCCTCGGGGGCATGGGGGGCAACCCCTAACAGACAATACTGGATTAGTAGAGATAATCAGGAAAACTGTGCGAGGTGGTTTGACCAACAGAGACTTGGAAGGAGTGAATAGGAGTATGTTTGCCCGTGAAATAAGGATGGCTCAGAATCCACCTAAGTTCAAGCTACCTAGCGTGGATGTGTATGATGGTAAGGCAGACCCAACTGATCACTTGATGAGGTACACCAGACACATGGAGGTGCTGGGGGCATCGCAGGAAGTAATGGCACGATGTTTTCCTTTGTACTTGACGGACTTAGCTGGAATGTGGTTTAGGCAGCTGGGAGAAGGATCTACCAGGGCTTGGGAGAATTGGTGTAATGGTTTTTGGGACAGTTTCGGGTTCATGTCAAGAGACCGAAGAACGTGATGACACTGACATCGGTAAAACAGAGGATGGATGAATCGCTTAGATCTTTTCTAACTCGATTCAGTGCGGCAGTAGCTTCGGTGGATCGGCCTGATCCATCAATGGTTTTAATGGCGGCAGTATAAAGAGTCAGGGAGGATTCGAATTTCAAGGTATCTCTGATACGAGATCCCCCACAGGATCTAGAGGAATTCTTTCACGAGGCAGAGAGGTTCCTTCGGCAAGAAGATGCTAGTACGGATTTAAAGGTGAAAAAGGTTAATGCAACTGAGGGTGGAGGACCATCCAGCAAAGGTTTGGATAAAGACGAAGGGAAAAGGAAGTTGGACGATGATTCTAGAAACGCTAGGAAGCGATGGAAGGATCCAAAGTTTTCCACATACACAGGATTGAACGAGACGCTGGAGCGGATATACCTGGATACTCGGAATCGCCTTCCCTACCGAAGGCCGGCTAGGAGAGAACCATCAGAACGGGAAAGGATATCGGGAAGGCACTGCCTCTTCCATGATTTAGATGGACATGACACCAACAACTGCAGGCACTTAAAGGATATAATCGAGGAGCATGTAAGGAATGGACAGTTGCGGCAATATGTCGGAACTCGGAATGCAGCGGTGGAGCAGGAGAAACCACCGACTACCTCACACCGTGATGATGTGAGGCCCAGGGATGACGGTCGATTGATTATCCATTGACCTGGATAATATGAAATAAGTAACAAACCATCGGCAAGAAACCAAATTGTTTACACATGTACGGGGACGGAGATAGCCCCTAGGCATGCTCTGAATAATGATAAACTGTGGACTATGGCTTGTGCAAACTGTTTTTCTATTTTGGGTTAGATACTTGATTTTCTGGTTTGGTTTTGGAGTTTGGTTTGAACTCCTGGTCTTTATTTGCTTTCTGGTTTGGACTTTCTTTTAGATGAGTGGTTTTCGGTTTTGGATGCTGGTTTGGATTACTGGTTTTCTGGTTTTTGATTTGGATTTTGGATCGGATTTTGATTGGATTTTTATCTGGTTTTTGATAAACGGTCGTCGGGTATGGATTATGCCTGGCAAGGGATGAGTCACTTTGCCCAAACGTGGTAAATTGACTCATTCAGGTCGTCGAGAATGGACTATGCTCGGCAAGGGTCCGGAGTGACCAGGATTCGGCCTAGGACTTAGGCCCCATGCTATCGATTATTGTTTCAGATCGTTGAGTATGGACAATGATAAACAAGGGTCCAGAGTGACCAGGATTCGACCTAGGACTTAGGCCCCATGTTATCGATTATTGTTTCAGGTCGTTGAGTATGGACTATGCTCAACAAGGGTCCGGAGAGACCAGGATTTGGCTTAGGACTTAAGCCATGGCATTGTATAACGTCCATGGACACTGGACCACGATCGTCATGTATGGATTACGCTTGGCAAGAACCCGGAGAGGTTAGCTCAACGTCCAGGGACATTGGATCACGGTCGTCAAGTGTGGATTGCGCTCGGCAAGAACCAGGAGAGGTTATGGATTCAGATATCGACCCAGAGAGGTCCTGGATTCGGTTATTAGCTGTTGGACAAGGATGGATTAGGACTCGATTATCGAGTTCGAATGGATATGGAATTGGCTAAGGCTTTGCTTATTGGATTTGGAATTGGGCATCGGCTCGGAGCAGTCAAGGATGACATACTCCGGCGATATGGCTATGGACTTTGGATATTGGAATTAGAACTATTCAAAACACGCCTTCTTATCAAAAGGCATGTTTTGGGGGGCAAAATGTTATCCCACCTTTTGGTCAAAGCTGGAATATCAACAAAATGGCAAGGAATGATGGATATCGGGATTGGAGATCGATTGGAATCAAGGCTGCCATCGATGTCGTCAAAATTTGGTTGAGCTCCTATCGGGACGAAGTTGATTGGAGACAATAATGAGGACTAGGAGAGGCTATGTTTCAAGTCTCAGGTCAATCGAAGTTCGAATGGAGGAGATATGATCGATACAAGGTAGGAAGGGCATATTGTTCGAATCCATCAAGGGGACGAGCTGATGCTCACCTCGAATCCATCAGGTTCATACCAATAAAAGGCATTGCATGGTGATGGTTCGAATCGATACGTTTCATATCGATCAGAAAGAAAGGACTTCGAATCGGTGCGCTTCGTATCGATCAGGATTGGGGCAGGCAATGTATTTCGAGTCCATGATCTCACATCGCTCACTGGAGCTCAGTACGACTCCATCAGGTAAAATCTCTCTCGTATCCATCAGGTAAGGGTTCGTTCGTATCCATCATCGAGATTGTTTTCGTACCCATCTGTTCGCTTTTCATTCGTATCGATCAAATCCAACTGTTTGTATCGGTCGGATCGATACGAATTACTCTCCTGTTATCGATACGAGGGAACATGCGATGCGAACTGTTGAGTATATGGAGAAGTGATGGATACGTGCAAACTAGAAGCGTGGATCCGAGTGCGTCTTCAGGGAAAGAGCGTTCAACTCGGCGCGCAAAGAGGATCAACCCGCTCAATACACCACAAAAGTTGAATCGACCCGGGAGGATAGCGCCACGTCATTGCACGCACGTGCTTCGGATGGAGTCGAAGAAAATGGATTCGAAGCGTGGATTCGAACCGGACAGCCACACGAAGAATATCATTTCGAATCCATGATAACTCGAGATCTACTCATCCAAATGCCACGAAATTTTCACAAGAGCTTACATATATGATGAAGAATGTCTCCACCAAATTTCAGCCCAATTGGACATCATCTTGATCGATACGAAATGACTTCGTATCGATCACAGATCGACTTGAAACTTTCTGAGGTCGGTCGCATGGGCCCACTCACGTGCCAGAAGAAGTCTCCCGAAGTTTGAGCGAGACCTGAGCTTCCTACGCCTATAAATAGCCCCCTGGAACCTACGGAAAAAGGACCTCTTGGCCATTGGACGTCCAGACTCTGCCGGATACATTTCTATACTTCAATACAACTATTGTACTCGAAATTCTTCATTATTACTGCTGTAATCATCTGTAACCCGCAAGGATAATCAATAAAAGGATAAAACTTTGGAGTGGACGTAGCCCGGAGATAGCCGAACCACTATAAATCTTGTCTTTGTTCATTATTTCGGAATTGCTGCTTGTTGTTTGTTGAGATCTGATATTTGTGCTTGAATATCATTGGTTTGTGTTCATACACTGGTGCTTTCACGATATTTGGGGTTTGTGACCAATTTTGGCGTAAACAACAGTTACATGGGTTTTTGTCGTGATGCGACGTAACCCCGGGTGTAGCTGCAATCTGTGGCGGGTTCCATGGTGTAATCTAGGGGCGTAGAGTGCCTACAGTTTTCTATGGATTTTGTCGGGATGGAAACGTAACCATCGGGTTAACTGCGACCATGGAGGGGGTGATGATTTTTAGAGCATTCTCACCAAAATGTTTCCTATATTTTTTAAAAAAAATTATTTTCTATATTTTCACCAAAATATTTTCCAAGCATTTTCACTGGGAGTTGAAAACGGGTTTACCAAGTACTTATAGATTTCCAGTCCTACGCCTGGTCAACGTATGACCGAATTTCTATAAGATTAAGGATAGACTTGTTGAGACGTCGAGTTATAAAAGTATTTTTTATAGAGCTATTTTCATATTATTATGTAGATTTTTAAAGGTGTTTTAAATAAATTAATAAAAAGAGTTAAGAGTTAAATGTTTAAGAATAATTTCACTGATGATAAGCATTGTAATGAAAATCCTTTCTTCGTTCCTTTTCGGGGATGAAAGGTTCTAAAGGGGGGAGTAATGTGATAACCCAAATCTTTTAACATCTGTTGATTGATAATTAAATGGATTTAATTATTAAAATGATTTATAAGTGGAGCAAAAAAAGTTCCAATAATAAAATAAATATAATATATATATCTGGAAATAAATATTAATATTCTAGTATAATTATTAAAATTTGCAAAGCCTATTCCTTTCTAAACAAAAATGTGCTTTCCAATTGCTGTTGTTTATATATATGTAAGTTGTGTATAGGAAATAATGATTTAAAATTCAAAGTAAATATCTTAGGAATTAATTAGATTTAAAACTCTATATTTTTAAAACACTAAGTATATATAGTTATAAATTAATAAATACGTTTGTATCATTTTCTTTTGAAGCTATATAAGTATAAATTAAAGAAAATGTATAAATAGAACGTTTTAATACACACACACACACACACATATATATCTTTTGAATTATACATGAGATAAACATAGTATTATATATATGTATAACCCAAAACATAAATAAATATAAAACATAAAGAAAATATAATATATTGATTAAGGACATTTGTAAGCTAAGGAATAAACTATTTGTACAAGTGGCTATTGTTCTTTTTAAAAAAAATTCAAAAGCTAGTTAAAGTTAAATTCTATATGTTTAAAACACTAAAGATAATATATGTTAATTTAAATATAATAATTTAAGTTTAAAATAGGATTTAATAAAGTTAATATATTTTCTTTAAAATATACATGAAATAAATATAAGTTGTATATATAGAAGTATTAAACATAAAAACATGAATTAATAAAATATAAGAAAGAATGCAATATATGTTTAAGACATTTGTGAGTGTCACATGCAAATCACAAGTGGCAATAATTCATTTCTTTTAAACTAAATATAGATAATAAGTAAAAGGAATAGGTTGTATATAGATCATATTTTTCCTCCTCTTTGTTTTCTCACTTCTCTTAAACTATACCTTGAAAAAAAAATCCAAACAACAACTTCAATTCAAACCGAGCAAAGTTAACATAGAGATTCAAAGACTCAACTCAACCTTAGCAAGCAAAATTTAAATGCAAATTCAAGCAAAGCAGTGATTCTAGATCAAATTACTGATAGTCTTAAAATCTTGTGCCTCTGTTCAACAATTTTTAAAAGTGAATAAACATTATCTTTAGAAACTAAATCTTCCTGATTATCTGGTGCATGTGATAATTGATGGTAGTATTGTTTTAAAATGGCTTGCATGGATGTATAAATGGTTTGCCTGGTATATATGTAGGTTGAATTGCTGTGTATATGAGTAGGCATGTCTCTGTTCTCTGTTTCAAACCACTATCAGTAAATAAACTATTTTCAACATCTAATAAATTTTTATATGATGTTAAGTAAGGATATCATTTTAAATAGGTATGTATATGCCTATACATATATGTGTGAATGCCTATATATAATTTTCTTCCTCTATTTCTTGTTTCATTTGAATATAACTGTTAACATACATTTAAAAAATTTTACAAAGACATCTTGTCAGTTTTTGAACTTGGAACTAAAACAAAGTCTGTTTGTTTGTGAATATAGATTATTTTAAAATTTATTATGTTAAACAATATAAAGTGTAGAGGGGAAAAACTTATATCACAGTGAATAACTCAGGTCAGGTGGAAAATTCGAGCATCACGATTTTAAATTGGAATATATGGCCTTGTTAATCGGTTAAAATCTTGAATTTCAAGCCTAGTCTAGTAATTTTTATATTGGAAGTGGAGAGGGATACCTAGTTGAACGAAAATTTGTCATTGGCCAAACTGCAGCGATGACGATGATGATAGGTCTCGGGAATTGGTCAGGAGATAGCTGGGGAGGTGGGGAGCATAGAAAAAATGATGGTCGATTTTCTTATAAGGTGGGGTGCCATGTCGATGGAAAATTAGGGTTTAAGGGATTGTATTTTGAGTTTTAGATTCGAGGGCAAGGCGGCGTTGGGGAAAGCGGGGAGGCGTGCACAGGTGGGGGAGAAGCTCGTGGAGAGGGTGGCGCGTGTTTTGACAATGTGCGATGGACGATGGTGGACCGTGGTGAAGGGATAGGGCGAGGTTAGGGATTGGAGTTTTTTTGCTAATGGTGGTTTCATGGTTGACATTGCATAATCGAGCTCGTCGTGGGGGAAGTGTAGTGGCTAAGAATTCGAGAGGTCAGGTTGACGTGGAACAATAGTTGAAAGGCGATGGCGAGGACTCGACGTCGTGTGCAGTGCACGACAACGTTTATACAGGTCGAAGCAAGGAATAAATGGAGCAAGGGAATTGAGAAAGGAAGTAGAAGAAATGGGAAAAGAGATAGTGGGCTGGAGGAAGAGAGATTGGGCCGATGGAATTTGGAAATAAAACAAAGATAAGTTAAATAAAAGAGGTTGGGCCAATCTAGTAAGGGAGATAAAATGATAAAAGTAAGTAAAAGAAAGATAGGGTAAGGTAATAAAGAAGAGAGGAAGGGAATGTATGTGATGACCCAAAATTTTGGGCAATAGCAATTTGATAATCTTCATTAAAAATTATTTAAATTCGGCACTATTGATTTAATAATATTTTTTTAACCAATTAATTTGTAATATTGGTTTAATAATCTTATTCTATAAATATTTAAATTGGCAAGTTTATTCTTTTCAAAAGTTAATAATATTTAATTGATAAATTTATCTTTCAAAGCTAATAAAAAAGGTATTCTATTTATAATTTATATATATGTATATACATTGTAATGGAAGTTTTGGTTTGAATTTAAATAAAAGATATGTTTTCAAATTATAGTGTATATGTGTGTGTGTATATATATATATATATCGTGATTTGGAAGTTATGTTTTAAATTCAAGTTAATAATTTTCAAAGCTAGTTAAAATTAATTTTATATTTTCAAACCAACATATTTGTTAATTAAAAGTATTTCAGCTTAAGTTTAAATAAGATTTAATAAAAAAAGGTTTAAAACACTTTCTTTTAAAATTATATTTGAAATAAAAGACTTTTCTTTTATACTTGAAATAAAGCATAGTTTGTGTATATTTATAGTTTAAAAACATATAAAACATAAGAGAAATATTTAATAAAAAGGTTTATTATGCTTTACTTTAGCTAAAATGGTTTATAAATATATATAAAGGTTTAAATATACTTTTTTTTTAAAATATCTCTTGATCTAAGAAATTTATAAATATATAAAACTATATAAACATAAAATATATATTTAATAAAGGTTTGAACACTTGTAAATATTTAATTCTTGTTTTTACATTTGTGAGTTTTAAATACATGTAATCTACATTTGTAAGCTTTGTAGGATTTAAATTAACAAGTGGCAACAATTGTCTCTTTTAAAAATTTAATTTATAAATAAATGTTTTAAAGAAGAAACCTGGTTATTTGTTTCCTGCTCAAAGCTTTACAATTCTCTTTTTTTCTTTCTCTCCAAATCTAAAACCAAAAGAAAAATAAAATCAAGCCTGTTTCAATCTTTATCCTGAGCTAGGTTGTAGATCAAGCATGAATTCAAACTTAAAATATTTCAAGTTCAACTAAGGTAAAGATCTAAAGCAAATGCAGACTCAAATTTCAACTCAGCAAATTCACTTTCTAATTCAAGTGTTAGTTCTAAAACAAGTCAAAGATCAACTTCCAGATTAAAGATTAAAATTGTTCTCTGCTTCCTTACATTCAGTTGAGTTAACCTTTCCTTTAAAAATAGTTTCAAATCTGATATTTAACTTTGATGCATGTAATGAAATCTTGAAGTAATATAGTATAAAATGCTTGCATGTATGTTTGGATTTGAATGTATGTATATATATGTGATATGTCTGTGTACATGTAGATGTTCACTTCTTTGTTGTATTACAGGGATAACTTCATCAACAAAAAAATTCATATCTTCCAAAGGAATAAATTTTAGACCTAGATCTTTTAAGAAAAAAAATGTAACATGGTAATATCAATTTAAAAATGGTTTCAAGATTTTATATTTAGTAAATATTTCAAAAATAAAGAAATTCATTGATGATCTAAATATAAGATAAAATTCAAACATCTTAATTTCAGAATTTGATTATGGAACCAGATTAGTGGTTGAAAATGATGAATTTAGATAGTAATTTCATGATTTTTAAGTAAGTAAATGGTGAAATATTATGAGTTAATTAGAATTTTGGTATTCGACGACTATCGACGAACGGCGTGATGATAGTGGTCGTGACCAAGGCTGGAGAAGGCTCGAGACTCAAGGGTCGTGGGAAAAATACTCGAACTATTTCTAGGTCGCTGTGGTGGCCAGGGGACGTCGTAATAGGGTTTGAAGCGCTGTTTGGAACGACGAGGTTGTCTGAGTTCGTACGGCGTCGTTGGATCACCGAAGGTGATCACTTATGGGGGAATCGACGCAGGGGTTCATGACGCGACTCGGGAAGAGGCGACGAGATTACTAGTGCATGGAATCGTCAGGGCGTGATGTTCTTCTGATAATCGAGTTTGTGTCCGAATGTGTCGACATGCTCAATTTTGTTTTCAAGGCAAATCGAGGCTGCCGGTCATTATGGGTCATCGGCATAGTCGTCGTCGACGTGAGAGAGGCCTCGGTATGGATCAAAGGTGGTCCGATGATCGAGGCATGTGCACGCGTACACATTGTATCAGGTGGTGTTGAAGTTTTGGGGAAGATGAGTATTTCTCGGGTTTGGCTCGAGAAGGTTGCGTGTTTGTCTCGAAGTTGTGGGCGGTGAGGTTTGCGTGTGAGTGTAACGTGAGTTGCTTGAGTGTAAGCTTGGGTATTTGAGTGTTTAGTTCAGGTTTGTTCAAGTTTTTGTTCTTAGGCTCGGGTTTGGTTTTAGGATCCAAGTTTAAAATATGAAGCAAATCTGGTTATCAGATTTTAATATTTGAAGCATGAAATAGATTTTAGACAACTTTTAATGTCTATTAAAATGAATAAGCTTTGAAAAGTAATGTTACGATTTTTAATGCAGAGCAAGATTTTAAATCAAATATTGAAAGTATATTAAAGTAAAAAAGTTTTTCAAAGGAAATATAGTCAGGTTTTTTTTCAAAGTAACTATATTAAACAAAAATTTTTTAAACAAGTTTTATAGTTTAAATTTTAAAGTTAAATTGTTTTAAAATTTGTTTGGTTTATATAATTATATGATAATACACTAGGATAATTATGTAATTAGTTCTTAAATGTTTTCAAATAAAGTTTAATGATATAATTAAAAAGTGGTTAAGGTATGTAGTATTTTAATTTTAAATTAATACATGATTTTTGGTATAATAATTTCAAGATTTAAATAATTTAACTGAGGTCTTGATTTAATGAAAAAAAATTAAAAGACTAATTACTAAATGTAAATAATCAAGGATTAGTTAATTAATGCTAGTAATTAAAGGATAATTAGTTTAAGTGATTTATTGAATGATAATTACTGAATGTAAGTGATAAAGTGTAATTACTTAGTGTAAGTAATTAAGGGATTATCACTAGATGTAATTAATAAAGTGTAATTACTTAGTGTAAGTAATTAATGGATAATCACTGAAGGTAGTTAAAGGATAATTTCTTAGTGGAAGAAATTAAGGATTAATTACTTAGTGAAATTAATTAAAGGATTGATTAACTAAGGTAATTAATTAAAAGGTTAGTTAAATAATGAATGGGATTAATCAAAGGAAGTGATTATAGAATAATTAATTAATGCAATTAATTTAGGATCAATGTAATTATTTATAGTTAATTTATAAATGAGGGTAAGTAAAGGTTAATTAATGTGAATGGTTAAAGGATAATTAATTTGTGTAATTAATTGAAGGCAAATTACTTAATGTAATTAAAGAATAATAAATCAAGGATGATTAATTAAGATGGATAATTAAAGGATGATTAATTATTTAGTCGTAATTAATTAATATTAAGTAAACAAAATTTAAAGTGATTAAAGTAATTAATTTATTTTATTTAAATTAATAGAAATAGAGCGACTAATTAATCTTTCTTATGGATGATTGAATGACATTGAATGCCTTGGATTATTTGATATCTACGATATGTGATATATGCTGCTCTGTCATATGGGATGCTTTGGTTGAATTGTGATGACATGGATTATCTATTTGTGATAATGTGAATTACCTGTCGGTGTGAAGCTGTTATTCAAAATAATAAATTGAATTGTTTAAACTTAAACAACTTGGACATTAAAATGACGTTTTGGTTTTCGGTAAGACCGGGATCGGATTCCCAAGTTTGAATATCCGTAAACCACATCGATACAAATTAAACGATAGGTTGTGAAATCTCTAGTGAATTTTGAGATGAAGATTCAGAGTGCAAGGGCTATTGTCATTAACTCTAAAGGTGATTCCAAAATGAGTGTAACGAGATAATGCTTTCGGTTTCGTTCGAACCTGGAACGGACTTGTATGGATTGAATGCTTTTAGAACATCGTCATTGGAGGATGATGAGCATTCTAAGATATGTGTTCTAGAAAGTAAATTGTAGCCTCAAGCCTCATCAACCGGGAATGGCTAAAACAGGGAGGTGCAGCAAAGCTAAGTGGGTAGCACCCAAGTAGGATAAGATTTCCCCTGTCTAGAGGTCCCTTTTTATTCGGCTGTTTGGGTAGTTGGTCGCGACAACTGTTGGGGTTGTCTTATTCGGGACTATCTAGTAAGGGATGGTTCCGGTCTTGTGTAACAGAGGATCAAGGTGGATCCTCGGTACGGTGATCTAGGTCATGTACTGTGACAGACGGAACCCCAGTAGCCCTGCCATTGTATGGAATCCAATCTCCAATGAGTACCGTATGTTTTGATTGTGCCCAACTATGTTGGAACGTGAGACGTAAGAATTTCAGCTATTTCTGTATTTTTCTTGAAAATCCTAGACACTATTATAATATCACTAGATTTCCTATCAAAAGTTTTGGCTATTGTAAAGTAAATACTTTTCCGCGTTTATGTGCGGGAAGTCTTAGGAGATACCTTTCTTTTCTGTTTTCTTAAACTCTTAGGTACTAAAATTTTTACTCACATCAGACCCATGTCTGACCAAAGTTTATTTTCTGTTTTCGTAAACTCTTAGGTACTCAAATTTTTACGAATAGCAAAGGGATTCAGGTTAGCTTTGACGAATTCTGGAGGAGATATGGAGCAGGAGGCTTCAGCAAATATAGATATTATGTTTCCGCTGTGTTGAGATCTGTGTTGTATCTTGAGTTGTATGATAGACAGGTTTTCATAACTGTCTGATGTGCTGTGATGTAAAGCTGTGTAACTCTGATAGATGTTGTATATTATGATATAACTATATGATTAATATATTTTATTCGTTCCGCCGTGAGAATCTGATATTGTTTAGTTCTTTCTTTCCTATCTTTTCTCCTTTCTATCTCTTTCTTTCTTAATGACGATACGTCCTTCTGTGGTTTGGAAGGCGGATCGTTACAATGTAACAAGTTTTCCATAATAATTTTCTAATCAATTCTTTTTAAGGATTAGTGTTTTACTTAAATATTATTTGGTTTAAAGGTAAAAAAATAATAATAATAAATTATTTATCTTAAATTAATTGTTTAGGAATTATATTATTTAAATTAATTCTTGGGTTTATTTAAATAAATTTTAAATAATGTAATTAAGTGGATGGTTAAGGAAAATAAAATGTTTAAACTTTTACTTAATCAAGGTCTTAAGGGATTTATAAATTAATAATTAATTCTAATTGGTTAATTTAATAAATGGCTTATAATTATTTAATATTAATTAAGCAAGATTTCAACCAATTTATTTTATTAACTAATTGGATGATTTTGGTCTAGTCAGTCTAGCCTACGAATGATTTATTTGAATTGAATGCTTTCATTGCTTAATACCTCTAGTATATTTCTTGTTATTTGGGATATGAGACACCCTGGATTTAACCGTTGATATTGGAAATAGATATCTGTGATAAAATTCCTATGAATATAGTATTTCGGAATTTGAATTGAATTGTTTTACATAAACAATTGGCTTAAAGGATGACAATGGATTCGAAGAGACCGGGATCGGGTATTAGCAATATTCGTAACCACTTCGATTAGTAAGCTGTAAATTCTTACGGTTAGATTTTAGAATCAAATAGGCTGGAATGGGAATAAATTGGGGAAACTAGTCCATTTAAACTACGTAACGGAACATAGATACATTTTGTGAAATAAGTATTTGACTATAACAAGATAAGAACTTGTAGTAAGGTACCAGTTACCCTGGTTTCTAAAGAAGTTTATAACTTACTGTTTCAAGTTATATAGGCTTACCCACGCCGGTTTCCGGCTTGACTCGGGTGTTACTATAACGACCCGTAAATTTCGATAATTAAATTTGCTAATTTAATAGGATTTTGTAATTTAATTTTAGTAGAAATAATGAAGGTGATAAATTAATATTGGAATGAACGCTAAATGAAAATATAGCAATGGTAATTAAAACCTATTTATAGTAATTTGAATAAATTCAAATGACTTAAGCAGTGAAAAGATTTTTACCTAGATATAAATTAAATATGAGAAATTTAAGGAAAGTTTTAAATTGATTTAATGTAATAAAAGACTGTTGACAGTAATTGGAACAAATTAGTGAATTATGTTAACGAAAGTTAATAATCAGATTCATTGGCTGCAAGTTCCAGATCCAATTTCAAAATTCAAAAATCAAAGTCAAAAATTCAAAGTCCTCAGAAAAATTGGAAAAAAATATATGTTGAAGCTCTCGACAAGAGTAATTCACTGGTGGTGTTCGTTTTTCGATTCAGTTTGTCCTTTGACTGGTAAAAATCAGAGAAATTTCGGTCGTTCATCGTCGTCGAAATCAAAGTCGTCGGATCGGCGAACCCTTTCTGGGTTTTGGAGAGGAAGCCGAGGGGAGTCGATCTATATGGTTCCTTCGTCGATTTGACGGACGGATCGTCGTGATTTTTCGATCTAGGGTTTAAAATCAGTGGCGGCCAGAGGTGTTGATGGGCGACCGGAGTGGGGTGGTTGGGTGCGGTTCCACGCGAGCAAGAGGATGGCTGACGTTGGTTTGGCGCATGGGTGGTGGTGGCGGCTGAAATTCATGGTCAACATCTCGGTCAAGATGCGTGTTCTTCGGTTCGTATGTTTTACTGTGCGCGTGGGAAGAAGAGGGAAACCCGTGGATGTGGGTGACGTGGCAAATTTAGGGTGAGTTGTTGGTTTCTTTTATTTTATTTTTAATTTAAATTTCAATCGTTTAAACGCGTATAACTTCAACATACGGACTCAGATTCACGCGCGATTTTTTTGTTAAGATCATAATAAAATTCCGGACATTTTGGCGCTAGTTTGGACCGATTTGGAGACATTCAAAATTTTGGGTTTAAATTGAATTTAAATTCAATTTAAATTCAAAAGGTGAGTGTTTTAACCCACTCACAACTTCTAAGATTTTTATGTTTGTTATATTGATTTATGATGGGTTTAGAAATTTATTTATAGTTGTTTGGCATATATTTCATCATTATCTCAGTTGATTTGCATTCATATAATTTACTTGTTATTTAATTCTTTTTTTGCATATAAACTGCCAGTTAAATTTATTATTGCATATAAACTACTAGTTAAATTTATTTATTATTACTTATAAACTACAGTTAAACAGCTATTTAATTCATTATTGAAAAATTAACTGTCAGTAATTAATTATTATTTATTGATGTGATTGTTTGTGTTGGATGGAAATTTGATAAATGTTTGATGATTGATATGATGGATGGATGGATGCTGTATTCATATTTTATAAACTGCAAGTTATTGTGCATTTTAAATTCATTTGGGATTGCGGTTTGAAATGATATACAACCGCATTTTTATTTTTAAATTGCAGATTGAAATGATAAATATCCGTATCACTTGACCATAGGATATAAAATTATATACAGGCACCGCGGTATATATATAAAATTATTTTTGAAATGATTTTCTATGGTTATGGAAAGAATACGGTTTAATAAATATTAAATTTTGATATATATATATATATGTATGTATATGTATATAGTAAAATTCTTGAATTTAGCTATGTATAAATTTGTCTCGAAATTTAAAATAAGCTAAATAATGAAGTTTGATTTCTATTATAAAATATGGTTAAGTATCTGTTTAAAAATTCTATTGTATATAGAGTTTATAATAACTCAAATAAAAGTAAGGTTGAAGACAAATGTGAATATGATTTGAATTAAAGTATTTAAGAATTTTCCTCGGAAGATTTGTTTTGAAATGTAAATAAATTAAGATTTAAAGGGTATGGTCTTATAACTTGATTTTGATTAGAGAATTTAAACGAATATCAAATTTATTTAAAGAATATTACCAAGTTAATTTAATTAGAAGAATATCCTGTTATTGAAGTATAAGGATTTTACCTGAATAATATTGGTTTAGCAAGTAAATATTTCAAATTTAAATAATAGGAAATGGATTTGATATATATTAAATTATCAAAGAATCCATTTTGAAATAGTGGAATATTTAAAGATTGAAATATAAGAACTATAAAGTTTTGAAATATAGAATATTTAACTTTGAAATATATGGGAATTAAATGGTTTATTTGGAGGTTCAAATTGATATTGGGAATTTATTGTGAAATTCAAAGAAGCTGTTTATTTTATAAAGTAATATAGTATTTGAACCATTAAGTATTAAAAGTTATGTTTCAAAGCTATGGTTTCAAGGTATATATATTTGAAAATATTATGATTTTGGGAAAGGGATATTTATAAAATAAAAAAATGATATCATATTGATTTGGGGTTTAAAAAAAATAAATGATATCGTATTTATATGGTTTGAAAGAGATACTATATTCTGGTTTTAAAGTATAAATATTTTTGAAATAACCGCAGTGTTATAATAACGTTTGGTTGTTGAAGAGACCGGGATCGGAAGTTGTCATACTCTCTGCCAACTCCAAAAACCACTTTAACAACCATGTACGTGGTGGAGATTCCAGAATGAAGTAGGATGGTGGCGGTGTTTCCTTTAAGGTAAATACGTGGACCCAACTCCCGTGAGTTGGCATAAGGTGGCTAAAACAGGAGCGATCGACGGGTTAATTGAGGTAGCACCTTTGATCGGACACTTCCCTTCGATACTATACTCTGACTTTGGATTGTTTCGGTAGCCATCTTCACTTTTGATTTCTTTGATTTGGGGGAGTTTGTCCGAGGTGGGCGGTAGCTGCGGCTACACGTTACCACCGACCCGGAAGCGTAATTGGTATATCTACCCTGGCATTGCCTAGTTGTGCCGTGTCACCTCCCATACCGAGCCTTTACTACGAGTTTCTATTTGTGTCGTACCTATGGAGTATCTTCTCGTAGTCTCCCATTCAGGAGATATGCAGGCATTGTATAGACTATTGGCACTATTAGTGTTAAGGTGGAAAATGTAAAGCCTTAACGCTATTTTAAAGTAAGTTTATTTTATAGTTAGACACTATTATAATAGGGAAATATACTACATAATAAATAGTTTAACGGATTCTTAGGAGATGTAAATCCCGAGCATCTCTTGAGTTACTGCACTCATATTTATTTTTGTTGATTTAACCCACATAAGATATTTTAGTTCCGACTCAAGTATTTTTGTCTTTTCAAATTCGCTCGGGTCAGTCCGGGCGTTTCAGGATTTGAAGATTTAGCTCTGGAGGACGAAGACGAAGATTTGTATTATTATTATATTATTCCATTACACTCATATTGTTCCACTGCATTGTTATATGGTACGTGTAACTCTGATGTATGTTGTATAAGTATAATCGAATATTTTGAAATAGCTTTATAAACTGTATATTTGATAATTATATTTTATCCTTCCGCTGTGAGATTCTGTTTTGTTTTATTTCTTTCTTGTTTTTCTTATTTACCCCATAACAATCCGCCCTTTCGTATGGTTTGAATTGGCATGTGTGTCGTTTTAAATCGTGCGAAAAGGCGGAATGTTACATCTGGTATCAACGCTTTGGTTTAGCGATAAACCTTAGCTTTGTGGGGTTTGACTCTTGATTAATAGGGTAGTAATACCCTACGGGAGTCACTGAGCATATATATATGAGAGAGCGTATTTATTAATGTTATAAAAAGGTTTTAATATTTTGTTAATTTGTTCGTTTTGTATTTATAAATTCTGGTTGATGCATGGGACACTATGACATCAATTGGGATTTCTAAACACTTAATAGGACAGACCGACACAATATTTGTTTTAATATAGGTGAATGAAATAATTTTGCCTATTATATTTTCTATATATATAAAATAAATTTTATAAAGATTATATTTGGTTGCAATATATTGGTTGTTAGGAATAAAATTTATAAATAATAGGTAAAATAAGATTGAAAATTAAATCAATGGAAATTTGGAAATTTTAGAACTTAAGTCCGGGATTTTGAAAAATTGCTTTCAAAGGATTTTGAAATATAATAATATTATTTAGAAATATTTTCTGATATAAATATTACAATATAATTTGAAAGTATGGTTTTAAAAAGAAATTTTGGAAAGAAAAAGTTTTGTACTTCCCTCTCTGTCGCTGGAAAATAATTTCGGTGATGAGTGCATGCATCATCGACATTCATTTTCGAGTTTCGAAGTGGGAAGACCACTGTAGTAGTTTTACTACAGAGTGTTCTGATAAACAAATAATAAATTTTAAATTGTTTTAAATAAAATTTGATATATATAAATTTGTAAGTTTATATTTATCTCTTATTTTAAAATGATTTGAATAAAACCCGGTATTTAATTCTTAAGTTTCCGTTAATTAATATTTTCAGTTATTGTAGTAAATTTGAACGTAAGTAATTAATAATTGAAACCGCTAAAGGAAATAAGAGATTTATTGCTAAGTTATAAATAAAAAGAAGATAAAGGATAGGTTATAAATGAAATAACAGGGAAGTTGAAATTTATAATCGGTAAAAGCAAAGGATAAAATTATTGAACCTCTAAATTATTGAATATTAGACTAAATTAAAAGAAATGAGATAATTTTTATAATTTTCAATTACATTATTAAAGCATATAAATAACTTACCAGATATTGAAAGTTACAATGTTAATAAGAAAATGTAATGGGAAATATTACAAGTAAAGCTTGAGGTAATGAAAGTATTAAATGAATTTGCTGTTATAAATGAGAATTTAATGTTATAAATTTAAGATGACTGAAAGAACACCAATTAAATATAATGAAAAGGCTAAATGAATCACCTTAATAAATAAGAAATTGATGTTATGGAGTTATAAACTTAAGTTGTGATTGAAATATTTCTAAATTTTAATATAATAGAAAGGAAAGAAATAAAATAATAAATAAGTTGAAGTTATTTCTAAATAAAATTATAAGAAATAAATGAAAATAAAAAGATAAATCATTAAATATAAAAAAAAGAAATCAAACAACAATATTTTGAAAAGAAATTAACAAAAATTAACTTGATTTATTGTTTGGAAATTGTTATTGTTTGGTCTATGGTTGTTTGGGTAAGGATACTTTAAAATTGTAAGGATGAATGAATAATCTATTTAGTTTCACCTTAGACTGTTGAGTGAAGGGTACACTTAGTAGTTTATTTATCATTCTGTATGATTTGAAGTTTTGAACCCGAACAAATATTCGTTTTATTTGTTATGAATGAATGGTTGATTATATTGATTCTCTGTGATGGTCGTTTGCTGTGGTTGCAATTGGTTGTTGTTGTATTGGTTTGGTTGGTTGTTATTCAAACAATTTAAATATTTCATTTTATAAAATTATTAACTCTTTTGGATTTTATAAGTGAAATACAGGTTATGGAAGCAATTGCTACTGCATTTGGTTTCATAGTATAAACGTTATTGCCCACAAATAGGTATGTTTTTGGATTACAGGGTATAGCGCTATTATATTTATATTTTTTCCGTCATGGGATATATATATTTTGGAGAATATATGTTATATATTGTTATTTTTGATATTATATTTTTCTCCCGAGCCTCTCCGTACAAAGGAGACTCTGCCAAAATTTTTCGAAAATTTTGGTCTTAGAAAATATTTTGAAAATGTTTTCCAAACTTCAATAATTTAAGTATAAAAAGTTGTAATGATTGTAAATTTGGATATTCTAATTAAAGTAACAAATGTTGAAAATTTAATTGTTTATAAAGTTAATGTTTGAATAAGATATATAGATTTCTTTTTTTTCGTTTTTTTAAATCAATAGGCTAAGGGAGCCTTGCCCATTTATTGCATCAAAAGTCAATACAACAGAATATCAGTTATTCAACATACAATTGCTCCTATATTGCATATAATAAAAACATAGTTTACAATATAAGGAATCACTTCATTTCTTCCAACTTATCTTGAAAGATGCCCATACTTGATCTATCTACAGAAACCAAACTACTTCAGAAATATGCTGCTTTCTCTTAGGAAAAAGAGTCACAACCTATACTTCAGAACTGTTAACCACTATTGTTAAACCATTCTTAACAACCTTCAGAATAGAACCTATATAACAGAACTGATCAAAAATAATTGAGAATGAAGCTCAGAATACTCCCATTGTTAAAATCCTTTGCCCAGTCAGTTATAATACATCCATTCATCTATTTGTTCTGCTAATAATCAGACTGTTGATCCTTGCAAACAATTCACTAGCTGACATAAATTTATCAGAAAAGATCCTCCCATTCCTTTCTTTCCATATTTCGTAAACATAAATTTTAAGCACAGAGAGCAATGCTTTAGAAGTGGAATTCTTCCACCTTGTAGCTTTGTAAATGTTGAACCATTCTTCTCTGGAATCCTAATTTGGAGTGTGAAATTTACCAGTTGTCATCAGCTTTATCCAAATTTCACCTGTAAATGCACAACTAAAAAACAGATGAGTATTATTTTCCACTTGTTCATTACAAGAAACACAGGTGCTATTATCAATCATCCCATAAGACTCCAATTTATCCTTTGTTAATAATGCATTGGCCATAACTTTCCAAAGCATGAAGTTTTCTTTAGCTGGGTTATCCGAGTTCCAAATTCTATCTTTCACTGCAAATTTATCATTACAAACATCATCCAGTAGCAAACTGTATATAAGCTTAATTGAATGTCTTCTACTCTGCCTAGACCATAATACTGAATTGTCACTATCAAGAAGGCTACTTTTTTCAACTTGAATCCAAACCTTTCTAACCTCAATAGAGCTGCTATAAGGCAGAACAATTCCATTGTCTTGTAGAAAGTCTGATGCCTTAGCCTAAAGAGGAATGCCAGTGGACATAAGACTAGAGTAATTCATGCATTTCTTCAATATTAATCCTGGTTTAGCCCAAGGATCAGACCAGAACTTACAATCTAAATTCTTCTTCGGATTTATCTGTATCAATGGTAAGAATTTCTCCCTCAACTTTAAAATATTCCTCCAACTCCAACTAGAATTTTGCTGAATTTGCATATCCCAAAAATTCTTCCTCTTGATCAAATTTCTATTAATCCATAATGTCCATAAGTCATCACTATTACTCAGAATTTTATCAAAGTATTTTGAGATTGCAACTTGATTCCATAGTTGTAAATTAGTAATAACCAATCCTCCTTTAGATTTTGGCAGAATTAACTTTTTGTATGAAATAGGAATCATTTTTTTTGAGAAAGGATCACCATGCCAAAGAAATCTACTCAAAGCACTATTTATCGTAGAGATTAATTTAACAGGTAAGATATAATGTCTCATCCAATACGTTGTCATGGCATATGCAATGGACTGAATTATTACAAGTCTTCCAGCTTGAGATAATTTTGAACAAGGCTATGAAGTAAGCTTTTCAGTGATTTTCTCATATAAAGGTAAACAGTTAACCTTTGAGAGTCTAGCTGTTATCAGTGGTAATCCTAAGTATGTTGCATTAGAAGGCATAATACTTAAGCCAGAAAATTTAATTAAATCATTCCTGAGATCCTCTTCAACTCCAGCTATAAGAATATTAGACTTCCTGATATTAATTTGAAGACCAGTAATATTTCCAAACTTGTCAAGGATATCTAATACTGTCTGAATGTTTGCAATAGTAGGCTTTGTGAATAACACCAGATCATCCGCAAAGAGTAAGTGTGTGATCAAAGGATCTTTACATTTTGGATGAAATTCCAAAGTTTTATTATCTACCTGCTCCTTTATTAAAACATTTAAAATCTCCATTACTATGATAAACAAATAAGGAGAGATCGGATCACCTTGCCTTACCCCCTGTGTGCCCTTAAAAAACCATTTAAACAACCATTCCTAGAAATAGAGTAAAAAGGTGTAGATATGCATGTATAAATCCAAGCCAGCAGGGGTTTAGGAAAATTCATTCTAGCCATAATAGCAATGATAGAACACCATGATATAGAATCAAAAGCTTTCCTAATATCCAACTTTAGCATGCATCTAGGAGAAATATTAGAAGTTCCATATCCCCTTGATAACTCTTGAGTCAGAAGGATGTTATCACTTATATTCCTATTAGGGAGAAAAACCACCTGGTTTTTAGAAATTATGGAAGGGAGAACAGTTTGCAATCTAGAAGCTATGATTTTTGATATTATCTTGTAAATAACGTTGCAACAAGAGATTGTCCTAAATTCAGATACATTTGATGGATTTTCAATCTTTGGGACTAGTGTAATAGCAGTAGCATTAAATCCATTTGGAAGCTTATTAGAAATGAAAAAGAATTTAACTGCTTTAAGAACATCAAATCTGATTATCTTCCAACAATACTGAAAAAAATAAGTATTAAATCCATCAGGTCCTCCACAACTTTCCTTATTCAAATTAAAGACAGCTTTCTCAATCTTTTCATTAGTAATTTCCTCAATAAGATTAAAAGCTTGAGATTCTGATAAGTGAGGAGTTTGTATGTGAAATAATGAACTCACATCAGCAATAAAAGGCTTAGGATTAGCGAGAATGGAGGCAAAGTAATCAACAAAAGCACTAGTTATATTCTCTTCATTTACTTGCTTTAAACCTTTAATATCGTAAAAGCAATTAATTCTTTCCTTTGAATGTTTGACCTTGATAGAATTATGAAAGAATTTTGTATTCCTATCACCATATTTATCATATTTAGCATGAAGTAACTCTTTAGTCATAGACAGTTCAAATTCTAACGTATCTTGTAGTGATTTAGATATATCAGCTTCCTCCATAGCAAGTGATGAATTCAAAGGATCAGAAAGTGAAGCTTTTTGTACCTTGGAAAGTCTTTTCCTCAAATCAGAGGAGATATCAGAGCCATTACCAAAAGTATTTTTAGACCATATCTTCAATTTGTTCTTTAATTTGAAGAGTTTAGTCTTAAGAATATACAAAGGATTACCATAGACTTCTTCTTGCCAAACCTGAAAAACTAAATCCTGAAAAGAGAAATGATTAGTCCAAAATTTAAAAAATTTAAAAGAGGAAAACTTTGCCTTTGCAACCACTCCCCATGATAAGATGAGTGGACTATGATCAGAAATAGAAGGAAGAAGAATGTTACAGAAAAGAGATGGCCAAAGAGAAATAGCTGAAATATTTTGTAAGGCATGATCAAGTTTGCAAAATGTTCTAGGACCATCTTTACTTTTGTTATTCCAAGTGAATAAAGGGCCAATGGATTGAATGGGAGATAGAGAAGCATGCAATAACATTTGACAGAGAGGAGAAATATCTTTGGAAGTAAGAGGAGTACCACCTAATTTATGGGAAGATGAAAGCATACAGTTAAAATCTCCTAAAACAAGCCATGGAACAGAAGAATTCTCAAGATTAGGCAAATGACTGAGTAATATTTTCCTTCTATCAATACAGTTCTGGGCATAGACAAATGTAAGAAAAAAGGAGGAATTTGTTTCAATAAAAAGAACTTCATAATGCAAGAATTGATCAGTTTCTTCCAATTTTATCATCTGATAGTATTCCAAGTTCCACATCACCATTAGTCTTCCATAAGAAGCACTTGATAGGTTATCATCATACTGCCAATTAGGAGAAATAAACATGCAAGCTCTTCTAGTTAATTCAGCATTCAGCTTAGTTTCACTAACACACATAATATGAACGTTTTTTTTTAATCAATGTCTTGATTTCTTTTTGCTTAGAGAGCAAGTGCCCTCCCTAATATTCCAGTAAGCTATATTTTTCATCATCATCAAGTATTGCGAATGATTAACTTATTTGGATGCCTCCTAGTATGTCTTGAAAACTTTCCTGTAGAACTTAAATCTATGCTATCTGTTTTAGGTTGGATTTCCTCAATACTACTATCAATACCATTATTCATATCCACAACTTCTTGAGTCAACTTATTACTCTTTGCTTTTCTACCCTTTTTTACTGACAAGCTCAGAGAGGAATTGTTAGAAAAATCGGACTTTTGTTCAGAAATGATAGATTTTTCTTTCACAGGGGACTTTGGATTCAGAGAAGTATTAGTTAATGTAGAAGGGATGGAATTTATTGATTAATTGAGGAATTTAAAACAATAGGAGAAGATGAAGAAATAGGAGGAGGAAGAATTAAATCAGAAGGAGGAGAAAAGTGAGAGTAAGGTGAGAGGAAAAGTTTTGAGTTTGAATGATCAGAATCCTTGAAAGAACCATCAACAGACTTATTATCATAAATATTATTATCTCCTTCACTCATATCAGCTAGAACAGAGAATGAATTAGAAGTAACCATCTTACTAGATTTAAGGGCTACATTATGATTTCCTTTTGAAGTATTTTCCTCTTTAGCATGTTCCTTAACCACTTCCTTTACATTTATAATGCTTTGTGGACCACCAGCATGCATATCATTTTCTTTTCCCAGTACAGTTTCATTAATCATTGCCTTTTGCATAATACTATCCACTGGAATAGTGTCCTTTTTCTTCCAAATCTTATTCTTTCTTTTTGGAAAAACAAATTTATTTATTTCCAAATCCCTTGACTGATTAAAATGTGAGGAATTATTATTCAACAAATTGGCATTAGCAGTTTCCCTAAAAAATTTACTATCTTCTGAGTAATTATTCCCAAAGCCAACATCTTCATAAGCCTCATAGCAATTACCCAATTCAGTTTCCAAACAGTTTTCTTTAGTATGCCCAAAAGCTTTACAAATTTCACAAATTCTAGGTCTCCAATCATATTCAATTCTTACTTTATAAATTCCTTCACCCAAATCATCAATTTCTATATATTCAGGTAAAATCTGATTTGGTTCAATTTCTATCAAAGCCTTTGCATATTTAAATCTCTTCAATTTTTCCGTATTCTCATCAAAACAAATCAATCTTCCTATATGACACGCCAACCAGTTAATGCCCATAAGAGTCCATGCTACTGTAGGGATTTTATAAAAATGAACCCATATTGGAACTCTTCTAATACTTGCTTGTACACAACCAATTGAAGGGTTCCACATATTGATTATGAACATTTTTCCTTTTATAAAAACAGGATCGGACTGAAGATATATAGATTTCTTAATTCTTCTTTCCCCTTCTTTTTCCTTTTTGGGGACGAAAAGTTTTGAGTGGGAGAGAGTGTAACGACCCATAAATATCGGCAATTGAATTTGTTAATTTAATAGGATTTTGTAATTTAATTTTAGTAGAAATAATAAAGTTGATAAATTAATATTGGAATGAACGCTGAATGAAAATATAGAAATGGTAATTAAAACCTATTTATAGTAATTTGAATAAATTCAAATGAATTAAGTAGTGAAAAGATTTTTACCTAGATATAAATTGAATATGAGAAATTTAAGGAAAGTATTAAATTGTTTTAATGTAATAAAAGATTGTTGACAGTAATCGGAACAAATTAGGGAATTATGTTAATGCAAGTTAATAATTTATAAACTTGAATGAACATTTCAATTTAATAAATAAATTCAAATGTAGGACTTAGTTATAAGTGTAAATTTATGGGTATGATAACAAATTTGTATAAATTACCTAATTAATTGGTCAATTAATTTATTAGAAATCAAACTCATTTAAATGGTAAGTAATTATAATATGTTATTGATATAAAGGTTACTTTAATGATTATTAATAAAGTAATGGAAGTGTAAATGAAAACTTAATAAAAACATAAAATTATTTTAAGAAAACAAGAGATATATTGTACAAATTGATGAATTAGTATAAAATTAACGGTAATTGGAATAAATTAAGGAAATATGTTAATATAAGTTAATTATTAATAAGTTGAAAGGAATTCCAACCAATTAAAGTTAAATGTTACACTTGGTTATAAATTAAATATAAGAGAACTAATATAAATATTGAATAAATTCTCGAAATAGTTTGAAATAGATGGTAATTGAGTAAAACCAGAATTATGTAAGTAATTATATATTGGTTTGTAAATAATGAACCTATAAAAGTGTGATTAAGAGTTAATGACAATAATTATTGTACGTTACTTATTTTATTAGTTTGATAAGTTTAATTTGAATTCAATTTCAATTAATTCACTAAATTATTGCAGTTAATGTGGAACAAATTGGTAAGTGAAGAATGTTGAATTCAATAAGATGTAACCAAGGTAAAATTCCATTCATAATATGATAGTTAATGTAATAAAAAGAATGAAACTAAGATGAAATAATTAATTGAGATTTTAAATTTTAATTAATGAGTAAAATTGACAAAATTCCAACATAATAGAAATACAGTAATTAATGCAAATTAAAGATGAAAATTGGAAAATATTAATGTAATTAAATATAAAACAATATTAACTATGTTAGTTGAGTAATAATTGATTTAATATTAAGTGTAATCGAATAAAATCAAATTTATTGGAGTTAATTTGCAATTAATTGGATTAATTGCAGTTGACATTTGAACACTGTATTTACTGGAATAATTGACACTAAATTGATATATGAATTTGCTTTTAGTTATTATAAATATCTAAGGGATTAAAAATGACAAAAATCTACTAGTTTATAAATATTGAATTTAAAGGGGGTAAATTAATTGTTAATTTATTTAAAAAGTGAAAAAATAGCCATTTTGGCCACTGACTCGGATTTCGACAAAACAAGTTTCATCGGATCCGTAACGGTGAATTATTATAGGATTTCAAGTTTTGTAATGATCGGACTTGTCGTTTGATCGTACGGACTCGAAACGCCTTGAAATAAAAGAAATTGAAATCAATTGAAATCAATTTGAAAAATATTGATTTCAGCATAACTTCTACATACGATGGAATTTGGACGTAAAACTTTTTCCATCGCGTTTAAAATATTTTAAAACATATATTTTGATATATGGGTTGACCCAATTTCGTTCCAGAGTCAGAACGAGCTTTTTGGGCCAATTATCGGTTAGCATGTTTATAAATTCGGATACATCTGTCTATTCCATCTTTATCTATAAATACCCTGCTAAACCCTAGCCGCCGCCTATTATCATTTGTCTACGCGTAAAATTTCATAAGCTCCTCCTCTTCTTCCAATGGCTGCAAGTTCCAGATCCAATTTCAAAATTCAAAAATCAAAGTCAAAAATTCAAAGTCCTTAGAAAAATTTGAAAAAAAATTATATGTTGAAGCTCTCGACTAGAGTAATTCACTGGTGGTATTCGATTTTCGATTCAGTTTGTCGTTTGACAGGTAAAAATCAGAGAAGTTTCGGCTGTTCATCATCATCGAAATCAAAGTCGTCGGATCAGCGAACCCTTTCTGGGTTTTGGAGAGGAAGCCGAGGGGAGTCGATCTATATGGCCCGTTTGTCGATTCGATGGCCAGATCATCATGGTTTTTCGATCTAGGGTTTAAAATCAATGGTGGCCGGAGGTGTTGATGGGCGATCGGAGTGGGGTGGTTGGGTGCGGCTCCACACGAGCAAGAGGATGGTGACGTTGGTTTGGCGCATGGGCGGTTGTGGCGGCTGAAATTCGTGGTCAACATCTCGGTCAAGATGCGTGTTCTTCGGTTCGTATGTTTCACTGTGCGCGTGGGAAGAAGAGGGAAACGCGTGGATGTGGGTGACGTGGAAAATTTAGGGTGAGTTGTTGGTTTCTTTTATTCTATTTTTAATTTAAATTTCAATCGTTCAAACGTGTATAACTTCCACATATGTACTCAGATTCAAGCGCGATTTTTTTTTGTTAGGATCATAATAAAATTCCGGAAATTTTGGCGCTGGTTTGGACAGATTTGGAGACTTTCAAAATTTTGGGTTTAAATTGAATTTAAATTCAAAAGGTGATTGTTTTAACCCACTCACAACTTCTAAGACTTATTATGTTTGTTAAATTGATTTATGATAGGTTTAGAAATTTATTTATACATGTTTGGCATATATTTCATCATTATCTCAGTTAATTTGCATTCATATAATTTAATTGTTATTTAATTCTTTTTTTGCATATAAACTGCCAGTTAAAATTTTAGTTAAATTTATTATTGCATATAAACTGCTAGTTAAATTTATTTATTATTGCATATAAACTATAGTTAAACAGTTATTTAATTTATTATTGAAAAATTAACTATCAGTAATTAATTATTATTTATTGATGTGATTGTTTGTATTGGATGGAAATTTGATAAATGTTTGATGATTAATATGATGGATGAATGGATGCTGTATTTATATTGTATAAACTAAAAGTTATTATGCATTTTAAATTCATTCGGGATTGCGGTTTTAAATGATATACAACCGCATTTTTATTTTTAAATTGCGGATTGAAATGATAAATATCAGTATCACTTGACCATAGGATAGAAAATTATATATAGGCACTACGGTATATATATAAAATTATTTTTTGAAATGATTTGCTATGGTTTTGGAAAGAATATGGTTTAATAAATATTAAATTTTGATATATATATAGTAAAATTCTTGAATTTATCTATGTATAAATTTGTCTCGAATTTTAAAATAAGCTAAATAATGAAGTTTGATTTCTTTTATAAAATATGGTTAAGTATCTACTTAAAAATTCTATTGTATATAGAGTTTATAATAACTCAAATAAAAGTAAGGTTGAAGATAAATGTGAATATGATTTGAATTAAAGTATTTAAGAATTTTCCTCGGAAGATTTGTTTTGAAATGTAAATAAATTAAGATTTAAAGGGTATGATCTTATAACTTGATTTTGATTAGAGGATTTAAACGAATATCAAATTTATTTAAAGAATATTACCAAGTTAATCTAGTTAAAAGAATATCCTGTTAATGAAGTATAAGGGTTTTACCTGAATAATATTTGTTTAGCAAGTAAATATTTCAAATTTAAATAATAGGAATTGGATTTGATATATATTAAATTATCAAAGAATCCATTTTGAAACTGTGGAATTTTTAAAGATTGAAATATGTGAACTATAAAGTTTTGAAATATAGAATATTTAAGCTTTGAAATATATGAGAATTAAATGGTTTATTTGGAGGTTCAAATTGATATTGGGAATTTATTGTGAAATTTAAAGAAGCTGTTTATTTTATAAAGTAATATAGTATTTGAACCATTAAGTATTAAAAGTTATGTTTCAAAGCTATGGATTCAAGGTATATATATTTGAAAATATTATGATTTTGGGAAAGGGATATTTATAAAATAAAAAATGATATCATATTGATTTGGATTTTAAAATAATAAATGATATCGTATTTATATGGTTTGAAAGAGATATTATATTCTGGTTTTAAAGTATAAATTATTTTGAAATTACCGCGGTGTTATAATAACGTTTGGTTGTTGAAGAGACCGGGATCGAATTTGTCATACTCTCTGCCAACTCCAAAAACCACTTTAACAACCGTGTACGCGGTGGATATTCCAGAATAAAGTAGGATGGTGGCGGCGTTTCCTTTAAGGTAAATACGTGGACCCAACTCCCTGGAGTTGGCATAAGGTGGCTAAAACAGGAGCGATCAACGGGTTAATTGAGGTAGCACCTTTGATCGGACACTTCCCTTCGATACTATACTCTTACTTTGGATTGTTTCGGTGGCCACCTTTACTTTTGATTTCTTTGATTTAGGGGAGTTTTTCCGAGGTGGGCGGTAGCTGCGGCTACGTGTTACCACCGACCCGGAAGCGTAATTGGTATATCTACCCTGTCATTGCCTAGTTGTGCAGTGTCACCTACCATACCGAGCCTTTACTACGAGTTTCTATTTGTGTCGTACCTATGAGTGTCTTCTCGTAGTCTCCCGTTCAGGAGATATGCAGGCACTGTATAGACTATTGGCACTATTACGTGTTAAGGTGGAAAATGTAAAGCCCTAACGCTATTTTAAAGTAAGTTTATTTTACAGTTAGACACTATTATAATAGCGAAATATACTACATAGTAAATAGTTTAACGGATCCTTAGGAGATGTAAATCCCGAGCATCTCTTGAGTTACTGCACTCATATTTATTTTTGTTGATTTAACTCACATAAGATCTTTTAGTTTTGACTTGAGTGTTTTTGTCTTTTCAAATTCGCTCGGGTCAGTCCGAGCATTTTAGGATTTGAAGATTTAGCTCTGGAGGACGAAGACGAAGATTTGTATTATTATTATTATTTATATTATTCCACTACACTCATATTGTTCCGCTGCATTATTATATGGTATGTGTAACTCTGATGTATGTTGTATAAGTATAATCGAATATTTTAAAACAGCTTTATAAACTGTATATTTGATTATTATATTTTATCCTTCCGCTGTGAGATTCTGTTTAGTTTTATTTCTTTCTCGTTTTTCTTATTTACCCCGTAACAATCCGCCATTTCGTATGGTTTGAATTGGCACGTGTGTCGTTTTAAATCGTGCGAAAAGGCGGGATGTTAGAGTTACCTTAATGTAATGGTCGGGTCAGACCGAGTATTACATATTTTCAAGTTAGGACGTTCTGGAGTTCAGGAGTCGAGCTGGATGGCAGGAACGTATGTAGTATTTTCCGTTGTGTATTGGAGTTATTTGATTGTTTTCTGGGACAAGTTAATTATAACTATCCAGTTTATGTATGAATGGTTGTACTCTGTTATATTGAATGTAAACTGACAATTACAGCTTTTCATTGTAAAATGCTTTTATTGATATTATATTTTAAATCTGCTGTGAATGTGAGATTCTGTGCTGTTGTTTGTTGTTTCTTCTTTTACCTCTTTTCTTCTTTACCGTAACAATCTGAGATTTCCGGCGTTCGATTACTCGGCACTTCTATGCTGAACGTATTAGTGTTGAATTCTCGAGTACGAAAATTTCGGGTCATTACACATATATTAAGATTTTGACTCTATAAAATGTATTTGGTCGTTGTTCAATTCTATTTGCTCCCCCTCCTTGAATGCTTCCACTACAACACGGCTCCCCCTTCATATATGCATGAAAAAAAATGCAAATAAAAAATTTGAACTATTTTTGCCAAAATCTTAAATTTTCTCTCCCTCTTTTGTTATCAGCAAAAGAGTAATAGTTTTAGAAAAATAGTGATAAAATGATAGACAATAATACAACATTTATACAACATTAACTTTATTTGCTAAAAATCTTAACTTTTCTCTCCCCCTTTTGTTATCGGCAAAAGAGTAATAGTGTTAGAAAAATAGAGATAAAATGATAGACATTATTACATAATCGAGTATAAATATTAAACTTCAATAAAAGAAAAATCATAAATGCTCTATTATGTACATATTTCACTTTAGAGTGATAGAGGTGATGTCGGTATATAAAACCATATAGTTGTGTCTATTTGTGGTAGATTTATAACAGGAATTTGTTAAATACTTACTAACCATGCATAACCGCTAGGACTTTTAAATTAGATTAGTAGTATTCTTTAAATTTCATATGAAAATGAATTTCAAGCATCTTCTAACCACGTATAACTATGAGGACTTTTAAATGGGATTAGAATCAACACATCTATTTAATAATCATTTTGATATGTGTTCCATACATGCATAACCGTGAGGACTTTTAAATGAGCATGAAAGCACATAATCAAAGATTCTAAGGAATTCACCCATGCATAACCGTGAGGACTTTTAAATAAGAGTGGATACTTTGGATAATTTTATTGCTAATTAATTTTAAAAAAATGAATAATTTCCCATTTTAAATACCACAGTTTGACTTACTATATTGGATTTTAATGAGTGATGGTCGTTAGAAGTATGATGGAAATAGAGATGGTCATCAAATTTTTACCAATCAAAGTTATCGTAAATTTTGTTTAAATTTTTAAAGAAATTTACGAAATATACTTTCTCATGTCATAATGTATGATTAATATCAACACTCATTACATTTTTCAGTGACTATTTTTCTTTTTGATAATCTGTAACGAGTTAGTTTAGTTAATGTGTTTATTTAAGATCAAATCCAAAAATAAATATAAAATCAAATTTCTAAAATATCTAATTTGAAACGAAGTCGTCAAAAATTTTTTTCTGGAAGGGGCTTTGTGAAAAAAATGTCTGCCAATTGAAAATCAACTAAAATGAAAATTATGCAGATATTTTCTTTGTGAATGTGATGCAACTAATGAAGGTTCCTACATAAAACACATTCCACTAGTAATTTTTCTATCAACTAGACTACCTGCAAAATCTATATCTAAATACCCCTTTAAATCATAGTTATCGTAAATTGAATATTATAGACCAGACCCTGAAGTAGCAACAAATACCTTATAATCATTTCATAGGTTTTAAAATGTGATTCCTTAAGGATTTGATTGAAAAAATGCACATAAACAACTAGTGAACATAGTGTCAAATCTAGAAGCAGTAAAATAAATAAATATATCCATATGTATCTAGAGTAATTATCAGTCAATACAAAACAACATCTCTTTTCATCTAAACTTGTAATATCGTTAGTCCTAACAAATCTATATGAAATAGTTCGAGGATGAAAAGATGATTGGCCAACATTTTTTGTAACAACCCTGTTTTATTACCGTCGTAATATAAATTTAAAATAGAAATTTTCAAATTAAAATTTGGAAAAAAAATAATGCGAATCATTTTGCAAAGTCAGTGCATACTTCAAGTGGTACACATTGAAATGTAATGCAATTGCCTTTCACGTGTAACAAATTGGACCATATTAAAGCAAGTAAGAGCAAGTGCCGTCGCATTCATTTTTTTAAACAAGTGAACACTTTGTTGTCACAAAAGTTTTAAAACTTTGCAATTGATGTCATCATTATTTTATTTGCAGTGAGTCCTTTTCTTACTTTATGCACGTTTCCTTTAATGCCAATGTACCAAGCCAGCACTTCATTTTGACTTATACACATATTTGAGAGAAAAGTAGCGCTACATCGTTTCTTTTTGTTCCATCGTTTTTTTTCCAGTAGCTTTGAAAACTTATTAATGGTCGCTCAAATACCTTGCTTTCTATGGATTCCTACTTGCTAGTTGCTTTTGAAATGAGTTAAAGGTGAGTGCAACTCACATTTCAAATTTAAAATCGTTGCTACCATTATACTGCGTGCTAGTATGTAGCTTTGCCCGGCCATCATCTTTTTTCTCTTTATTTGTGCGTGTGCATACATTGTATTGCCCTGGTCATTTTGATTCTGTTCAAACACATTAATGCATGCAAATAAGTGTAGCAAGCCTAGGTCAATTTTTGTTGTTACGTGATGTGGATAAGTGGTAACTTACGAAATGAGTCCATAACATTGTTATTTAAATCACCACTTGCCTGCAAGTATGCGTGCCTTTAGCTAGGTCCAGGTTATAAATTGTGCTTACTTCATTTTTACATGCTAAGTTAAATTGCATGAAAAAAAAATTTCAGAACTTTATATACACGTATATATCAGAAGTGTGCGTGCATATATTGCTTGCGTGCGTATACTGTTGCATGTAGTGAAAATGAGTTTGCATTTCAAAAAAAAATTAGGTTCAGAAATTTTTGTTTTAAATGCATTGCGTGCGTTCCAGGGTTGCATAAGATGGTCCAGATTATTTTATAGTGCAATAAGAATTTAATGCTTGTGAAATGCACGAATCCAGATCATTTTGTAATGTGTTCACTTTGTACGTGAGTACAAGTGTAAGTCCAGGCAATTCTCTTTTTACTTTATATTCCTTTTTGCAAATAAGGGTTGCACGAATTATTTTCTTGCCTGAAAATTTCCCTGGCCATCATTTCCAGTAAAACACGAAACTAACCCAGGTCATATCAAACACGCGTGCATGTATCATAGTAATGTACATATATCAGTGCTGCGTGAAAATGTGTCCAGTCCAATTTTTTTTTATGCAAGCATTATCGTGACTGAGTTGTAGATAATGCACGCACTAATTATCATGTCCAAGTCATTTGATTTTGCAATTGTTTCTGGCGCACGCGTAATTGGTTTATTGCATTTTACATTTTTTGTATGACATCTTTGTGTGATGAAGTAGCTTGCAAAAACCAGTTTCAAAGTCATATTTTTCATTTCTTTATTTTTCGGTGTAATATTTTGATGAATAAATATAGTGGTGCAGTCCACTATTTAATTTACATTGAACCGGTGTTTGGTTTTAAAACATATTTTGTTGCCGTTATTTTTATAACGGATTTTTACTCTGGTGCTATATTTTTGAAGCGTGTTGTTTTAATGAGATTTTTGACGAATAAAAAATACTGTTGATTTGACTTCGGTAACCGTCAATTTTAAAGTGAATTTTCAAGCGACTATCCCACAGCGCTGATTTAATATCTGTTTTTACGGTGTTTTGTGAAGCGCAATTTCCACATCGAAATTGCTATAATTGTTGCTGTTTTAATCACGTGTTTTAAAAATCGTTTTAAAATAAAATTGTTTCCAAAAAATTTACAGTTTGCGCTTTCAAAAGAATGAGGAATCGATTAAAACGATTCTGCAAAATTAAGGACTATGACCCCTTACTTTTACTGATTCGGTTAATTCCGGACATGTCCGTTTGAGAACGTAAAATGTTATTTATATAAAATACACAATTTTGCACTTTCAAGGAAACGATGAAGAGATTTAAACGATTTAGAAAAAGTGCGGAGTATGGAACCAAGCTTTTACTAATTCGGTTAATTTCGGACTCGTTACTTGAAATATTTGCTGATTGAAGATTTTTTTGGGCTTTCGAGCCACTATGCTGGACCTTCGTGTCAATTACTAGTACTAGACCTTCGGGTCATATGCTGGACCTTCGGGCCATTTGTTGGGCATCAAAAATTATGATGATAGTACTTGGTAGGCTTCGACCAGACGATGATGCACTTGCGGCGTAGCTTAGACTCGCCATCTGCTGGGATCGGTCCACTTTTATGATGATTTTCTAGTTACCTATTTTTGATTTCTAGATTTTGTGAATTGCTGTTTTGAATTCAATTATGAATTTGAAGGTTGATTTTGATGGAGTTTAATTGCTGTTTCGAATTTAATTATGAATTTGAAAGTTGATTTTTGATGGAGTTTAATGAGATTTCTTCATTTAAACTATGTTGATTATTTATGTTGAATAGTCTCATTCGAGATTATGATTATTTTTCTTTGATGTTGTTTATGATGCATTCACTTCTAAGTTTAAATTAGACTGATCCGTTTATTATTTTCTTTTAAATAGTACACGGGTCAGATCGAGTTATTTCAGGATAATCGCTATCTCTGATTTGTTGCCGCTTCAGCTTTTGGGATTTCACATCATCTTTTTTATTGGCTTCGAGGTGTCTCTTTTGGTGTATTGACTCTCATCTCATGTATGATATGATATCTATGTATATGTACATTTGGTTCGTGTGAACTATCGATTGTTGTAGCATGTATCCAGACTTATCTTCGGCTATATATCTGATGTTTATGTTCTGATGTGATTATACTTATCCGTGTTATTGTTATTATGAGTTGTTCTGAATTTTTCTTAAGCCACGGCAGTTTCTTTTTAGGTTTGGATTGAATTTATTTCTTTGGGAGTAATTTACACAACTCCTATCGATGTAATCAATACTCGTCTAAGGCATAAATTAGGGATGGTCGCTTCTAATAAGCCTTATTCTTCGCAATAACAGACGTTATTCCTTATAATAACCTTTGTTATTGTGAGCATAGAGGTGGGGCGTCACATTTTTACACAAATTAGAATCAAAATCAACATTCATTTCTTTATCACATAACTAGCTGATTTAAATTAGATTATGGTGTAGATTTTTAGCATTCAATATATCGCTCACGGTAAATGTAATTTACCTATTTTACCTTTACATTAATTTTTCATTGTTACCCATTGTGACTCTACCACCTTTGTACTAGGCTAAGGAACTTTCATTTGTCGCCCCTCGTGTGCTTGGAATAGCCAGAATCTAGGTAACAATGTTGTTGTTCCATAGCCTACCACCACACATACACTAGAAAAGATTTTTTGTGACCTATTTGCTTTTATAGGTCCATGGTTGTTAGTGATGAAAGATTTTGAAAACATATTTCTGTGGACCCAAGACAATCAACATTTGTTCCTTTCGGCTTCCATATTTTTTTGACATTAAGGGATTTTACATTTGCTCCTTTAGGAACCCAAATTGGTATGGTTTTCACGTGTTTGGGCCTATACCAATAATTGTTTTGATTGTGTCCAATTTTCCTACATATTGTGCAGTCGGATTTGACACCATTGGTTTTACTTCTAACTCTTTCAAATTGAGTGTACCCAAGTCCTTGTTTAACAGTATTAACAGTTTGTTTCCCTAATAACATATTCAGCGATCTTTCTCCTTTGAAATTTTTTCCCAAAGTTTTAGACAATTGTTGAACTTGTGTTTTGAGAGATTAATTTTCATTCAATAATAGAGTGTACTTTTTAATAGAATTTTCTCTCCTAGTATTTTCATTTTCTTTCAAAATCAGAATTTCATTTTCAACTGATTTAATTTTAATTTTTGATTTTTTAATCTCTTCTTCAGTGATGGACACTTATCACACTTTGGGGTCTTGTTTCGATAGTTTTTAACCAATTGATCAAGCTATTTATTTAGTTCTATCAGACTATATTTTTGTGATTCAAGTTAGTGTACTTCACCCTAAGTCGTTCAAAACAGCATTTACTTCATTTAAATATATAAGTAATTCTGAGTGAGTAAGTTTGATACCTCGCTTGGATTGTCATCATCACTGTCAGTTGTTTCTCCTTAAAGAAACAAAATTTTCTTTTTCATTCTCATTACCAGCGCTTTTGTTAGCTTCATCAATTTCATCCCAAGTAGCTACAAAACTTCTCCTTTTCGGTTTCTTTCTTTGGATGAGTCGATTTTAAGGACAATTTGGCATGATATCACTGGATTTATTGCAGTTGTGACAGATGATCTCCTACTGTTATGAGTTGCCTAGAACTTTGACTATTCTGCATTTCAGTTGTTGATTTAGAGTTGGATTTCCATACTTGTGATTCCACCTTTTGAATTTTTTATTACTAGCTCCAGTTCTGCTGCACCATCATCATCATCTTCTTCCTTTTCTGTTGTTCCTTTGAGAGATATTGATTTCTTTTGAGTATCACCTCCTTCACATTCTTCCTTGAATTTCATCTCTAGCTCATAAGTGGTTTGATTTCCAGCACATAAGTGGTTTTAAATCCTTTGATTCTTGAATGGCAGTAACTTTCGTTTCAAAATTTTATGGAAGGACTCTAAGGACTTTTTGGACCATTTTCAGTTCTGTGTATGATTTTCCAAGTGTTTTCGATATGTATACGAAATTAGAAAGTCGACCATACATCTCTTTGACATTTTCAACCTTGGCCATTATGAAATTCTCGTATTTTCTACTAAGCATGGCAAGGTGGGATTATTTGACTTGGAAGGTTCCTTCGTGAGTTACTTCAAGTATTTGCCAAATTTTCTACACAGTTAGATAATGTGAGACACGATTAAATTCAATTTGATCCAATGAAAAACTAATAAAATTCTTAGCTTTAGCATTAGCATTCTATAGTTTATTTTCAAGATCTGTCCATTGATCCATCAGTTTCTCATTTTCTTTATTATCTATCACAATAGTTGTTGTCCTATATCCCGTCTCAACATTATTCCATGCATTTATGTTTTTCAGAAAAATTTTCATTCCGTTTTTCCGGTAAGCATATTCACCATTGAACATGGTGGTCTAACTATGATCCGACCCTCAGCAAAAGCATTATTAAAAAAGCTATTTTAAAAATCAAAATTTTTAAAAAAAATTGGTTTTTGAAAAATCAAAATTTTGAAACAAAAAATGGTTTTTGTTTCTAGCTCTGATACCACTTGTAGGATCGATTTCACCCTAGAGGGATGAATAGGGTGATAGTAAAAATAATAAAAATTAATGCGGAAATATATATAATAATTGCAACACAGATAATACCAGAATAATAAAAGTAGAAATAGAACAACACAGATTTACCCAACTTGGGCAATAACCTGCCTACGTGCTACCCCTAAGGTTTCTACTAGAAATAGTAGTCAGACGCATACACACGTAAACTTGCGACACCCGCTAACCTAACTCTACGCTCAAAACCCTACAACAATTTAGCCACCGAGTTGCGAATTCTTGAACTACACCATCATAGTTTGTAACCTAGTCACACGACTAGAATTTTACAAAAGTTTAAAGCAAATTACAAATTAAAACTAAAACACAAAAAACAAAACCCTAATGTTTCTTTTATAATTAAGCCCAAGTGGAAAATAATAGACGTCGGCTTAAATAGATTAGCGAGAAAAGATCTGTCTCCCATTATTTTATTTCGTGCTTTTAGCTCTTCAAAAAAAATGTCATTCCTTTGGTTTGCTTTGAGACTACGGCTCTGAAATTGAAGCCGCCACCTTGATGTTGTGATAGATTGAGTGATAAATTCAACTCGGCTTTGTTAAACGATCCTTGATTTGATTTGCTTGCGGTTGCTTCGATTTGTCCTGCTTGAATGTTTAGATGAAATTTGGTACGTGACTTTTTTTTTCGATTTCAATTTTTGCAAGACCTAGATTCGAGTTATTGGTTTTGATTTACTTCAGCGATTAGCTCTGGTATTTTTCTTGAGCTCGAATCTTGCCTATTGTCAATGACGATTATTGGGTATTATATAGGGATGAAAATCCTATAATACGTTCGTATATATTATTTGAATTCTTCATAATAATTTTGTTCGGCCATCCGATTTTGATTGAATGCTGGTGATTACTCTGACGTTCATTATTAACTTGCTTTGCATTCTTTTCTTTCTGTGCTCCTATGATTTCAGTATTTTGAATTTTTGAGATTATATGTCCCATTATTTTCTCCTAACGGTATTCCAATTATTTTTTAAAAACTATTCACTGCTGAAATTTCACTCCCTGACTTGCAAGTTCATGTTACCTTGCTCTGTACCTTGACAACCCATGGCTTCTGATTATTTCCTTTCAAACTATGTTGCATATGTATATACTTGGGTTATCACCATATATGTACATATGTATGTATGTGTTGGTGCAGTCCTTGTGTTTTCCTTTTAATCATGTAGAGTCTTTATGTTGGTCTGGTTCAATATCTTGGAGCATGATCTTCACATGAACATGTCTGAAGACTTGCAAACTTGCTATCTCCTTTTGAGTTGTGGTCTTGTCGTTGTTATTGGACTTGCATTCTTGTACATTTGGAGTCTTTTCATACTTTGAGTCATAAGCTTGTTGTATATATGACCAACCATGTATGCCTGAGTGCCATTACTTTAATCCTTGTACACATGGTGTGAAGCTTTCTGAACTATATACATGTATACATACATATGTATATATGTATACATGTGTATGTGACACTGCATATAAACTTGTAGATATTGAGGCTTTCTTGATGTTTCTAGTCCGTTGAGCTAGCTGCTCCCTTGCTCGATACT
This sequence comes from Allium cepa, assembly GCA_030765085.1. NCBI lineage: Eukaryota > Viridiplantae > Streptophyta > Magnoliopsida > Asparagales > Amaryllidaceae > Allium > Allium cepa. The sequence goes on from CM060932.1 coordinate 458,996,488, forward strand.
ACTTTACTGGGTTACCTTGTTTAGCCTTCACACACCTGAAATATTGAAATTGAAGTCTGCACTTGTGATGTGCATGCTCATGTCTATTGCACTTGCCTTAAGTTTGAACAGCTGAGGCTTGAGTTGTATGTACGCATTCATGTGTATAGTCATTGTTGAGTTGTGCATTTTGTTCTCACCTCTTGAAATCTGGTTTTTGGCTCACTTTCATGTTGAAATTTGAAGTGTTCTTGTAACGACCCGATATTTTCAACCATTCGCATCCGCACATGTCGGACTTGAATTGTTCAAAATACCGAATTGTAAAATAAATTTGGCAAAACTCAGAATATACAGTAAATAAATAAATCACAGATCATAGACACAGAGTAATATAATGTAGCGGAAGTAAAGAAATAGTAGTTCATGAAGCTGCTATACATGTTCATCAGAGTTAGACAAGATACAACAGAAATAACAAGATGAAATCAAGTACAAAGCTGAATACAACACTGGAATCAACTAGATAACTGAGAGTGAAATAGATGGCTGGATCTTCAAGCAAAGCTCCAACTCCGAAGGTGAGTCTCTAATGTTGTACCACTCGGTCTGACCTAAGCGTAAAGCAAAATACAACGCACTCGGGTCAGGACATACATACTTATACAATGTAAACCAACTCAAGTGAACTGTAATATAAGGTACAAGTAACTTAAAGGATGCGTGAGACCGCCCATTCTCTAAGGATCCACTAAACTATTTACTATGTAGTAATATTTCGCTATTATAATAATGTCTATAGTAAAATAAACTTACTTAAAAATAGCGTTAAGGAGTGACCCAATATTCCCATAACACATAAATAGTGTCAGTAGTCTACACAGTACCGTAAATACCTCCTGACCGGGAGGCTACCAGAGGATACTCCATAGGTACAACACAAATCAAACTCGTATAAGGCACGCTAGGGTAGGCCACATGGCACAATAAGGCAATGCTAGGTAGATATACCAATTAAGCATCCGAACCGGTGGTAACGCGTAGAAGCTACTACCGCCTACCTCGAACCGCACTCCCAAAATCAAAGTTGTCCACTAAACAATCACAAAGTAATAGAATGGCATACGAAGAAGTGCGTCCGATAAGAGGTGCTACCACCTTAGCCCGAGAATCGCTCCTGTTTTAGCCACCTTATGCCAACTCACGGGAGTCAGGTCCACCTACATACCTCAATAGAACGTCGCCACCATCCTACTGCATTCTGGAATCTCCACCGTTTACACGGTTGTTAAAGTGGTTTTCGGAGTTGGCAGAGAGTATGACAACTTCCGATCCCGGTCTCTTTAACAACCAAATGTTATTATTACCCATGGATATTTATTTCAAAATCATTTCTTTTTCAAACCATTTAAAATCAAATACTATTACTTTCCAAAATAATATCCATTCTCAAAATGGTAATACTTCCAAATCCATATACTTCTCAAATTTAATATCCATTTCAAAACTAAATATTATATTATTTCATTTCAAAAACCAAATCAATATGTCATTTCCATTTCAAACCCAAAGTAATAATATATCATTTAAATTCCAAAGCCAAATCAATATATCATTTAACTAAAACTCAAATTTCCAAATCACTGAATATTTCCTTAAATTTACTAAACTTGAAGTATTCTTTTAAATCATCTTAACCCAAACCACTTTATAAGGTCATATCCTTAAATCTTCCATTTTCAATAAGTCCTAGTTTATATATTTAAAGACAATTCTTAACTAAATACAATTTCCAAAAATTTCATTTCCAAGGCCGTATTACTTTCCAATTATAACAACTCTGAAACCAAACATTTTGGAAGATATTTATTTAGACCATCTAAATTCAATGTTAATATCTTCCAGATAAGATTCATTTAACCATTTAAATGCAAATTCAAATAATATTCATTTCAAAGTTGTAGCATTTATACGTTTATTCATTCAATTATAAACTTTCCAAAAACATTGTATATTTCAGCTATGTTAAAATTTTAATTCTTAGCCAATTTAACTTATAAAAATCACATTTCCTGCTTCAAAATTTTCATTTGGATATCATTTAACTTATGATTTAATAAACTAAAATTTTGTCAATAAATGTCCAAGTTAAACTATAATTCATTTATTAATTCAAAAACACATTCTTTTACTTCTTTTATTTCAACAAATAACTTACCACTTTATTTTTAAAATACCCACTTCATAAATAAGACTACATTCTCATTTACTTACTTAACTTAACAATTTCAATTACACTAAGTAATTCATTTGGATAATAAATGAACCATGCTTTTAAGTTAAATAAACTTAATTACTATAATTTCCTACTTAAAGTTGAAATTCCTTATGTTAAGTTAAAAGTATATTATTAACTTGCATTTCATTATCACAGTAAAGAACATGTATTGGTTTAATCAATATTGCATTAACTAAAATTACATGTCAAATGTTCATTTTTAGCTTACATTTTATTTTCACAATAAAGAGTATTTATTGTCTTAATCAATATCACATTAACTAAAATTACATGTCAAATGTACATTTTTAACTTACATTTTTTTATCACAATAAAGAGCATTTATTGTCTTAATCAATATCACATTAATTAAAATTACATGTCAAATGTACATTTTTAACTTACATTTTATTATCACAATAAATTGCATTTATTGTCTTAATCAATATCACATTAATTAAAATTACATGTTTACCATATAAATCATAAGTATTTATTTTCCAAAACATAACCATTTCACAAATAAAATATTTTATCATAGTTAATATAATAATCAATTTTATTTACAAATTTATTCATTTATACTTCAAATAACTATGATTCCAAGTTAAATATTTATTACAAAAGTCCAATTAAACTGTGTTTCATTGTATCCAAAATACATTATTTACTATGCAAACCAAATCCATTTCATGAAATAACCTTTATTAAAGTTACTAGATTAAATTTAAGATTACATATTAAATCAAATTTATTATTAAGATATTTATCATAGATAAAATCTTTAAACTTCTTAAACCAATAATAGACTTATAAAATTTTAACTTATAGGCAAACCAAATACACATTTACTATTTAAAGCATTAAATCAAATTAAGTTAAAATTTCATATATTCATAATTTCAAAATACTTATAAATTTTCAGAAAATATTCAAAACACTTAATGAATCTTTAGGAAAATATTATTTAAAAATATGACCATGGGCCTGTATAATGTTTTCTAACCTAGGTCAAGTGATACGGATGTGTATCATTTCAATCCGTAATTTAAAAAGAAAATCCAGGTTCTATCATTTCAAACCCGCAATCCCACGTAAATCAATGATAATAAAAGTCACTCGAGCCTGTCAATTCAGCCCATAATGATTTTTCCTTATTCTAAAGTCCGTTCGAGTGTGTATCGTTTCAACCCATAGTGTTAGGGAACTTGCAGTTGTGACTAACAAAAATAAAATAAAAGTATACATATAATATCATAACAGATGATGGAACAAATATATAAATGGTATTTATCATCATGTAAACACAACACAGACATATATGAATAACATATCAATGTCTATAGATTCACTTTTCATTATTTCACAAAAATATAAGTACATATGTCTAGAGTGATAAAAACTTATCTTTTTAAAGCTGAAGGCAACAATTCAAACACAAAGATCAAACTTTGGAAAGCACAAAAGGCACGACAAAGCATGATTCAACTTGAGCGATAGGAGAGCCAAGATTTCAAATTATGTACACAAACAAATACAACATACATAAGTATGTTTAATACAAAAGATTAGATGAATTAAACAATGAAAATAATTGAGATAAGATGACATTACCTTGCTCTACCCTATGCAAGTGGTGATGGGTTGGCAATAGGAGGTAGGGGCCAAGCCTATTCATGAAGGAAACAAAGAAAAAGAAAAAAAAGAAAAAGAGAAAGAAGAGGAAGAAGAAGCCATGGATATTTAGAACTATATTTTTTTCTCTTAGGAAATAAAATGAGATGTGGGAAAGATATTTTTGTACGTGAATTAGTAATAGAGGAGGCGGCTAAGGTTTGAGGTATGAACGGCCAAAAGAGTAAATGGTAATAAAATAATAAAGGGGATTTAATTCCTATTTAATAAAAGAAACGTATGCAAAGATCTTTCAATTAGAGGAAGAGATATATTGAGAAGATTTTTATATGTGATTAGGAGGAGTAATACACGGCTATAGAATGTGAGGAACGGCTAAAATAGTGAATGGCTATGGTAGGAAATTAAATAGATAGGCACATAAAAGGGCAAGAAATAAAGCCAAAGAAACTTATGCCAAAAAACAACAACGTAACGTACAACTAATTGATTCGTTTCCCAACTGTTAAATACAAAATATACAAATGAACATCCAAATAAATAAATTAAAGTGTATACACACAAATAGAAAATAACATATGTTATGAACAACTATGGTAGGAAATAAATAGATAGGCAAATAAAGAGGTAAGAAATAAAGCAATTGTAACGTATGCCAAATTAAAGCAAAGTAACATATGTCAATTTGATTTGTTTCCTTGCCATTAATTAAAAGTTATATACAAAGAAACATTCAATAAACAAAATAAATAAAATTTTAAAAAGATATGCCTTTAGAATAATATAACGTATATCCATTGAAATTTTTTCCAAGCAATAAATAAGAGACATAAACACATAACAATTCAAATAATAAAATGAATGTTAAAAAGGAAAATATAGAAAGATAAAATAGAGATGAATATATATGAAAAATATAAATATAAATATATATATATATATATACAACAATTTTTTAATTTATTATATTTGGAAAGGAAATTACAAACAAAAATCCAAACATTATTGGAAAATTTTCAAAATTAAAATTTTGGATAATTAAACACCAAAGTTTTAAATAAAACGAATTAAAGTATTTAATAAAAATTTTGGGTTGTTACACTCTCCTCCACTCAAAACGCTTCGTCCCCGAAAAGAAAAAGAAGAGAAAAGAAAGAATTGAGTAATCAATATATCATATTCAAAATACTAACTTCATAAACAAATAAACTTACAAAGTTAATTTGATTGAATGAGATATGCCGATTTATTTATAAATTCCTTTAACACCATTTTATATTGTAAGTTATTCAATTAACCTTTTATTCTATTTACCTCAATTAATCCTTTTTACAACTAAAATTTAAGTGCATAACATTTATTATAAACACTCAAATTTTATTTATAAAAATCCCTTTTATTTTGTATATTATCCAATTACATTGTTAACTTCTAATAATTAAGGTAAGTTATATTGGAATGTAATAAAATATTATGCAAATAAAATTTTCTAATTCAATTATCTCAAGCTTAAATATTTATTCAAAATTTTGGTTTCATTGTATATTTGACATTATCCTTTAAGACAAAGTTTAAGAATTAGATTTTCGATTAACTTCAAACGATTTTAGAGATAAATAAATATACACTATATATATCAAATTAAATTTAGAAATCCAAATCCATTTAATTCTCCAAAGCAAGACTGTAGCAAAACAACAGAATGGTCTCTTCACTTCGAAACTCGAAAATGAAAGTCGATGATGCTGCAGTCATCACCGAAATTATTTTCCAACGACAAAGAAAAGAGCTTTAATTTACAAATTAAAATTCCTTGAAACAATTCCTACTTGAAATACTTTAAATAATACTCCCTTTAAAACTCTAAACACAAAGTTTGAAACTGTCGGAAATTAACTTCTTAGTTTATTGTTTTAAATTCATTTAAATTTCCAAATAAATTTGTAACCATGTTTTAGTTCAATTATTTGTACATGAAACCAAAGCCAATAGTTACAAGACAGAGTCAAATATTATTTCTTAACATCCAAGTCAATTAACTATCATAATTTCGAAAATTATACTTATGCATATATAATATAATTACAAAAAATTTATTTCATTTACTAAATTTGAAAACAATACTGTGTATGTTTGTTCTGTTCAAGTGTTTTGGAGATCCTATCGATACCATTGATCAGGCGAATCGATCGAAAACCCAAATCAACATCAACAACTCAAACAACACATTATATAAAACATTTTAAATATAGATTTACAATTACACTATATAGGAATAGATTTTCAAAGCAAGGATAGAGATTCAAATTTGATTAATTCAAATTAAAGAAAATTTTGATTTGAAGATAAGTTGAAACAAAAAAATAAGATGATTAACTAACCGAATAAGGAAATGGATAAGCTTATATAAATCGCGGCCAACCTTAGTTGTCAACCGTGACTTCAAGAATTAGATCGATGTGGAATTTTAAGGCAAATCTACATTTGATCTCAAAAGATAGAATTCGGGATAAGAAGAGATACTAGCATCTAAACCGAGGATATAGAAATCTCCGGTGAATCAATGCCAATTGTAAAGGAGTTATGGGATAATCCAGAATCACAGAAGATGAAAAGTGAAGGACAAGAATGTATTTCGGAATCGCAGGGAACGTTCCAAAATACAAAAGGAATTGAGTCATAAAGGAAGAGATTCACACTTGAATGAAAGTGATTCTGTAAATAAATTTACCACATATGCTAAGTTTTCCTAGAGCCAAAGCTCTGATACCAAATGTACCGACCCGATATTTTCAATCATTCGCATCCGCACATGTGGGACTTGAATTGTTCAAAATACCGAATTGTAAAATAAATTTGGCAAAACTCAGAATATACAATAAATAAATCATAGATCACAGGCACAGAGTAATATAATGTAGTGGAAGTAAAGAAATAGTAGTTCATGAAGCTCCATACATGTTCATCAGTGTTTGACAAGATACAACAGAAATAACAAGACGAAATCAAGTACAAAGCTGAATACAACACGAGAATCAACTGGAAACTGAGTGTGAAATAGATGGCTGGATCTTCAAGAAAAGCTCCAACTTCATAGGTGAGTCTCTAATGTTGTATCACTCAGTCTGACTCGAGCGTAAAGCAAAACACCAAACACTCGAGTCAAGACATACATACTTATACATTGTAAACCAACTCAAGTGAACTGTAATATAAGGTACAAGTAACTTAAAGGATGCTTGGGACCGCCCATCCTCTAAGGATCCGTTAAACTATTTACTATGTAGTAATATTTCGCTATTATAATAATGTCTATAGTAAAATAAACTTAATTTAAAATAGCGTTAAGGAGTGACCCAATATTCCCCTTAACACATAAATAGTGCCAGTAGTCTATACAGTACCGTAATACCTCCCGATCGGGAGGCTACTAGAGGATACTCCATAGGTACGACATAGATCAAACTCGCACAAGGCGTGCTAGGGTAGGTGACACGGCACAACAAGGCAATGTCATGGTAGATATACAAATTACGCATACGGACCGGTGGTAACGCGTTGCAGATACTACCGCCCACCTCAAACCACACTCTCAAAATCAAAGGTGCGCACCATACAATCACAAAGTAATAGAGTGGCATACGAAGAAGTGCGTCCAATAACAGGTGCTACCTCCTTAGCCCGAGAATCGCTCTTGTTTTAGCCACCTTATGTCAACTCACGAGAGTTGGGTCCACGTACATACCTTAATAGAACGTCGCAACCATCCTACTTCATTCTGGAATCTCCACCGTATACATGGTTATTAAAGTGGTTTTCGGAGTTGGCAGAGAGTATGACAACTTCCAATCCCGATCTCTTTAAAAACCAAATGTTATTATTAACCATGGATATTTATTTCAAAATCATTTCTATTCCAAACCATTTAAAATCAAATACTATTACTTTCCAAAATAATATCCATTCTCAAAATGGTAATACTTCCAAATCCATATACTTCTCAAATTTAATATCCATTTCAAAACTAAATATTATATTATTTCATTTCAAAAACCAAATCAATATATCATTTCCACTTCAAACTCAAAGTAATAATATAACATTTAAATTCCAAAGCCAAATCAATATATCATTTAACCAAAACTCAAATTTCCAAATCACTGAATATTTCCTTCAATTTACTAAACTTGAAATATCCTTTAAATCATCTTAACCCAAACCACTTTATGAGGTCATATCCTTAAATCTTCCATTTTCATTAAGTTCCAAATTTATATATTTAAAGACAATTCTAAATTAAATACAATTACCAAAAATTTCATTTCCAAAGCCATGTTACTTTCCAGTTACAACAACTCTGAAACCAAACATTTTGGAACATATTTATTTAGACCATCTAAATTCAATGTTAATATCTTCCAAAGAAGATTCATTTAACCATTTAAATTCAATGTCAAATAATATCAATTTCAAAGTTTTAGCATTTATAAGTTTATTCATTCAATTATAAACTTTCCAAAAACATTGTATATTTCAACTACATTAAAATTTCAATTCTTAGCCAATTTAACTTATAAAAATCAAATTTCCTACTTCAGAATATTCATTTGGATATCATTTAATTTATGATTTAATAAAATAAAATTTTATCAATAAATATCCAAGTTAAACTATAATTCATGTATTAAGTCAAAAACACATTCTTTTACTTCTTTTATTTCAACAAATAACTTACAACTTTATTTTTAAAATACCCACTTCATAAATAAGACTAAATTCCCATTTACTTACTTAACTTAACAATTCCAATTAAACTAATTAATTCATTTGGATATTAATTGAACCGTGCTTTTAAGTTAAATAAACTTAATTACTGTAATTTACTATTTAAAGTTGAAATTTCTTATGTTAAGTTAAAGTATATTATTAACTTGCATTTCATTATAACAGTAAAGAACATGTATTGGTTTAATCAATATTGCATTAACTAACATTACATGTCAAATGTTCATTTTTAGCTTACGTTTTATTTTCACAATAAAGAGCATTTATTGTCTTAATCAATATCACATTAACTAAAATTACATGTCAAATGTACATTTTTAACTTACATTTTATTATCACAATAAAGAGCATTTATTGTATTAATCAACATCATATTAATTAATATTACATGTCTAATGTACATTTTTAACTTACATTTTATTATCACAATAAAGAGCATTTATTGTCTTAATCAATATCACATTAATTAAAATCACATATTTACCATATAAATCTTAAGTATTCATTTTCCAAAACATATCCATTTCGAAATAAAATATTTTATCATAGTTAATATAATAATCAATTTTCTTTACAAATTTATTCATTTATACTTCAAATAACTATGATTTCAAGTTAAATATTTGTTACAAAAGTCCAATTAAACTGATATTTCATTGTATCCAAAATACATCATTTATTATGCAAATCAAATTCATTTCATGAAATAACCTTTATTAAAGTTACTAGATTAAATTTAAGATTCCATATTAAATCAAATTTAATTATTAAGATATTTATCATAAATAAAATCTTTAAATTTCTTAAACCAATAATAGACTTATAAAATTTTAACTTATAGGAAAACCAAATACACCTTTATCGTTTAAAGCATTAAATCAAATTAAGTTAAAATTTCATATATTCATAATTTCAAAATACCTATAAATTTTCAGAAAATATTCAAAACACTTAATGAATCTTTAGGAAAATATTATTTGAAAATATAACCACTGGGCCTGTATAATATTTTCTAACCTTGGTCAAGTGATACGGATGTGTATCATTTCAATCCGTAATTTAAAAAGAAAATCCGGGTTCTATCATTTCAAACCCGCAATCCCAAGTAAATCAATGATAATAAAAGTCACTCGAGCCTATCATTTCAGCCGATAATGATTTTTCCTTATTCTAAAGTTCGTTCGGGTGTGTATAATTTCAACCCATAGTGATAGGGAACTTGCAGTGGTGATTAACAGAAATAAAATAGCAGTATATGTAACAACCTAAATTTTTCGATCCCGAAAATTCCAGATAGTTAAGAAAAAAAGAAAAGAGATAGAAGAAAAGAAGAAACAGAACACCAACATCTCACATTCGCAGCGGATAAAATATAATATCAAATAATATTTATACAAAGAAGCTGTATTAGTTAAATTACATTTTTAAAACATCAGAGTTACAACATATACACAAGTACTGGACAGACTCAATCAACCAGTCCCAGATAACTACAATATATCACAGATGAATACTCTCTATACGTTCCTACTATCCATCTCAACTCCTGAGCTCCAGATCGTCCTTAGCTAAAAACTGCAATACTCTGTCTGACCCAAGCATTACATCAAAGTAACACCCGAGTCAGGCTGGAAACCAGCATGAGTAAACTCATCTAACATGGAATACCAAAGTATACAACTTATTTAAACCCGGGGTAACTCGAATCAATTTACAAATTCACAATTTGTTATAGACAACACTTATTTCACACATCAATTTTCTAAGTACCAAAAATTTAGATTAAATGGTCCAATTCACTTAAATTATTCCATTTCAGTCTATTGATTTCACATATCAAATCTATATAGAATTATAGAAGATTTCAAATCGAAGTAGTTTCGGATGTTTACTGAATACCCGATCCCGGTCTCTTCGAGGCCCATGTCATCTTAACCCAAATTATTCAAAGAAATACAATTCAGACTTTAAATACAAGATGTCACTTTACACAGGAATTCGTCTCGATAGATAACCACATTATCATTGTTTAACCCAATCATTTCACAAAACGTTTCATATCAGAAATATCAAATATATCCACAGCATTCAATATCGTTCAATTAATCATAAGAAAGATTGATTTGTCACACCATTCCAATTAATTTGAATAAATTAAATTAATTCCTTTAATCACTTTATCCTACTTACTAAACATTAATTAATTACAATCCAATTAAAGATCTCTCTTAATTAATCATCCTTGATTAATTATTCTATAATTACACTTAGTAATTGTCTTTTACTTAATCATATAGATTAATTAGCCTTAACTGTGACGACCCGAACTCGATGTCCGACAAACAACATCAAATCCATATCGCCGGAGCTTGCAATAACATTATATGATAAATAACACAGCGGAAACAAAAGATTATATCACTAATACAACATGAATACAATATCCAATACATCAATTTGATACAATGATAATCATCACTATCAAAAAATATATACAACGCAAAATACAGCGGGACACGACAAAATATGAGATGAGTCTTCAACAGAATCTAATACTGCAACTCCAATCCAAAACTCCAAAGCTAAAGCTCTAAAACTCCAAGCTCGAATCTCCACAGTGCACAAAGCTAATCAAGTGCAATCCATATACTCCAAAGACTCCAAAATGTATCAAACAGAAAGCTGAAGGCTACCAAAACGATATCTACTACCTGACTATCTGGAAAACCAAATTCTAGAATGACCGTGTGGAAAATTGTGGGTACCCAGAGTTTAGGAACAGAACAATAAACTCCAGGTCATTCGTGGGGCTGGTGTGAGCAAACAATAACATTTGGTCTTTAAAATAAACAAAAGAATTTAAATTTTGAAACCCACAATGCTTTTTGGAAAATGAAACTACCATAAGGCCTCCCGGCACACACACCATGCAATCGCACACTTGGGGAAGATTTCTCCTTATGATAGTCAAATATGCTTAATACGAGAAAACTCTTTAATATTATTACTAGTGCATAGTGGAAAACATTTCGAAAATATAATATTAATCCTAGCCAGCATAGGTACCATTATACTATGCCTACTATAGCTACCACCTGAGGTGGCAGGTAATACAACTGCAATCGTAAAGGGCTCGTATTGGATGATTGGATTTCCAACAAATGGTCATGCTAAGGAACTTCCTATTGCCACGTGGGAACGCCTCTGGAGGGATGCCTCGAGAACCTACCTGACTCTCTGCCAACACAAGGCCGGTTACCCCCTTCTCGGGGAGTAAAACCTAAGATATGCCACACTTGGTCGTTTGCGACCTTTATCCGAGGATCCTCTACACCAACAACCACAAAGAAAAGTATTTGTCGTAACCACATAGGTTAAATATCAGGGCTCCATACCTGATACCACCCTTTTCCAAAAGGAATGGACATACTGTAACGTTTCTGATTTTTCGTTGCCGAAAAACCGAAATGTTAGGGTTTAAGAAAACAGAAAAGAAGAAGAAAGAGGTAGAAGAAGAGAGAAAGAAGAACAGAACAGAAAGAAATAACAGAACAACATCAGAATCTCACAATTCGCAGCGGAACAACATATAATAGATAAATGAATAATCTTTAAATAAAGAACTATATCAGTTATTACATTACATTACATTTCATTACATCAAAGTTTACAACAACAAACAACATCAAACAGCGGAAAAGAAATACTATATACTAGTAGTACGCCATGCCATCCATCTTGCCTCCAGCAACTCCTGAATTCTAGAATATCCTGATAAACCTTACTCTTGACTGCCCGTGTGGAAATTGGTGGGCACCCAGAGTTTAGGAAGGAAAACAATAAACTCCGAGTCAGTCATGTGACTGGTGTGAGAACTCAAAACAGTTTATTTATCTTTAAAATCAAAATAGAGGAATATTTTTAAAGTCAATTCGCAATGCTTTTAAAAATGAGACTACCATAAGGCCTCCCGCACACACACACATGCAAACGCAGAATCAGAGGAGATTTCTCCTTATGATAGTCAAAGATGCTTGATACGTATTAAAAGGACATTTGATATTATTACTAGTGCATAGTGTAGGAAATATTTCGAAAGTCGAATATAAATCTTAGCCAACATACGACCATTGTCGTATGCCTACTATAGCTAACTATGTTCAATAGCAGGTTACCGCCACATTCCATAGCAGGTTATACAACTAAAACCGTACAAGTCTCGTATTGTTTCTTTGGATTTCCAACGAATGGTTAGGCCAAGGAACTTCCCATTGCCATATGAGAACGCCTCTGGAAGGACGTCCCCGAGAACCAAACCGGATCTCTGCTAACACAAGGCCGGGTTACCCCTAATTGGGTAACAACTGACACGAGTATGCCATCCCCCGGTCCTTTGGGACCTTTAACCGAGAGCTCTCTAATCAACATCACACCAAATAATAAGTGTTTTCAACATGAGTAAGTATCTGGGCTCCATACCATGATACCACCCTTTTCCAGAAGGAAATGCACATACCCTAAAGGGAGCTACCCCTCATAACCTTGCCGCATCTTTCCTGTTTTGACCATTCCGGGGTGTGAGGCTCGACGAAGTCTCGTCCACAAAGCCACGCTTTATACAAAAGCCGTGCTTTGGGTCAACAAATGATCATAGAAATGATCACAAGATAAACGATCAAACAAATGATCTTATCGCAAATGATCAACACAATGATCATTTCACAGCAACACTCAGCATGTCACATTACCAAATTGGGAATATATTGCTAATAACCTTCAACTATATAACCTCTGAGCTCGTATGTCTCAGAGAAGGGTGTTAAGCTAAGAGAATAAATTCTCCGCCACCAACAGAAATATATTTGAAAGAAATCGGCTTTATATCTCAATTTGTAATGTCAGACATACTATCCATACAAGTCTGTTCCGGGATCGAACAAAACCGAAGGCACTTACAACGAAGTCCTTGCAATCCGGATATTCACTAATCAGGTTCGGACTTCCCATCACATATGGAGTCTCTATACCGTAGCTACTCGGTGCAAAGACAATCGACGAGTTGTCCTTTCGCTTTCAAAAATATCCGGTCTTCAACACCGGTCATCAATGCTGTCCATTACGTCGTATCACTATTCGGAATGGGTAATCCGAATAACGAGCGCAATAATTTAAAAATAAGTGTAGCATTCAAATTCAGCAAATCACAACAAATACCTTTCAAAGGTAAATATTGATACTCGGTTATTGAACTATCAATGGATATGCACAACATCACCAGATTCCAAATAATTTTCCAAATTATTTATTTCCCAAATTTCATATCTTTACTAGATATATAATTTTCACACTTCAAAAATAAATCAATATTTATTTTTAAACAGATTCCCCTTTCTTTTATAAATTCCATAGTGAATTTATATTCCAAAATATCTATGAATATACGATTTCAATTATTCATTTTCAATTTATCTTCAAAAAGATAAATTCTCAAAATATTCACTTTATATTGGAAAACATTTACATACTTACTTAATAAGTAATTCTCAAATCCATTTATTTTCAACACATGGAAAATATTCAACATACTTAAATCGAGAGTAAGTATATATTTCATTTTTTAAGGAAATCATTCTCTTAAACATATTTATTTGGGCCAAAACGAATGTTGCGTAAAACATCGTTACGACAACCCAAAATCACAAGTATAGGGATTCGAAATTAAAACAGATATATAAATCCCAATACTATACCAAACATTTCCTTTCGGAAATCATTTACTATAACAACAGTGTTATAGTCCACCATTTCCTTCTATTTCTCGAAAACTTCTATTTCAACAATGAATGTTGAAATCTATGGTTTCGAATCTCAACATATTTAAAACATCGTTAGGTCGTTTTAATTCTGTTTAAAATATCACATTCTAAACATTTTCTTTAACATATTATTCACTATTCAAAAACATGAATATACTACGTTAACAAATTTCATCCTTTTATTCATTTTATTTCAAAGGATTATTCACAGTCAAAAACGTGAATATAACTCCATTAATAGGTTTCAACAATTTTCTTATCAAAATAAGTCGTTTGCGAATTTATAAAACAACGTTTATAAATTCCAATTCTATTTGTTTTATAACTACTTCCTTTTACAAATCTCCTTTATTAACCTATTCGATTTATAACTCAATTATAAACCAAAAGTCCATATTATAAGTTAAATGCTTATAATTTATTTGTTTTACAAAATTGTTCCTTTAACTTCATAATTATAAATCTTATAACTTATAAGATTCATTTATTTATCCAAAATCTATTCTTTTAAATAACTTTACAAATTTTATAAACCTACTGTTTATAAAATTCCATTTATAACTTCACCGTTTATAATCCTATAGATTTCATTCATTTATGAAATTCATTTACAAATCATTCTATCACTTATAAAAGCTCGTTTTATAATTCCAATACTTTAACTTATAAAATATTTATTTTATAAGTCTTTTATATAAATCATTTTATATTATTCTTTTTAAACGTCTTTAAACTCCTTTATAATTTCATCATTTTGATTTATAAAATAATCAAATTTCATAAATCCTATTTTTAAACTTTTTTATAATAAATTCAGAAATCCCAATTTTTACTATTTTATAAAAACATTAATCCCATATTTTCAAAAATCAACTTTAACTGTATTTCTCAAAAATCATAATTTTATAATATTAAAATTATAACGTTTATTTATTTAAGATGAATTAATTTCAAAAAAAATATCTTATAAACGTATACTTTCAAAAAGTTCACTTTAGAAATCCCTTAAAAATCAAAATCGTTGTTTTTAAACTTCAAAATTGGATCCGATGATGCAACACATCAAATAGTCAATCACGACTTTCCAATATCATATATCGATATGATAAACAATCAAATATCACAATATCTGAATCAAATAAATATTTGTGAGGAATCCAATTGGATCCCTCCAACCTGTTTCCCAACATCCACAAACATTAGCGCAATACCAATCCCGTTTCAAGACGGGATATCGCGGTATATGGGATTTATAAAATATTATCCGCTTAATAGGCGGCGCAATAGGGTCTCATCCGCTATACAATGCGGGAAATCAATCAACTGTAATATATACATATGCCAATATATATATATTGCTATATATATAATATATCCTACTATATCTAATATCACAACCAACCACAATCAATAAATAACTGCAAATCCAACTTATAAAAATTTTTTTGAGTGAAAAGTTCTCACCTTAGCTTTTATTTTGCAATCCATTTCCATCTTGTCTTGATTTCCTTGATTTATACCTTGTATAAATATTTACACAATTTATTAATATTCGAACAGATCGAATAATAAATTTTCATTTGAAATTTCGATTCATCGGTGATTTCATTTTAATAGTTAAATTAACTGATAGTTTTATTTAAACCAATTTCTTCTTTAATAAATTTATTTAAACTAATTTTTTTCTTTAATAAATTATTTAACTAAAAATTTACTTTCAGAACTAAATTTAATATATTAACCGTTGGTAATTAAATTATCCCATGATTTCATTTCAAATCAATTCTTTTAAATAATTTACTAAAAATTAAATTTTAATCTTAATTCCTTTTAAATAATTCATTTCATCCAATAAATTAAATTCCTATTGGGTAAATTAAATTAGCCAATGATTTTATTAATATTCGAAAAATTCAAATCACCCATTATCGTTTAATAGATTTAATTAACTAATTATTTTAATTTTAATAAATCTTCCTTAACAATTTCTAAAAAATTAAATAAGTTAATTAAATGAATTAAACACCCTAACTAAATTATTTTATCAACCTAGTAAAGCAAATCATATTATTTATTTTTTTCTTCTTTTCAACTGCATATAGGTAAAAATCAAATTTTCATATAAACTCAAACATTTAAACTTTGCATTTTTTTATACCTTACTGACTTTATTTTATTTACTTTAAATACTTCAAAAATTACTATACAGCTAACATTTTATTTCAACTAATACTTTCATTATCACTTCACATATCACAATATAAATCAAAATCAAAATCTTATACCTTTAAAAATTCGAACCCAGGCCAGAGAACCCTTCTGCCTCGAAATCGCGATCGCCTCTGCTGCCTCATCCTCCTCTCGCGCGCGACGCCGAGTCTCCACTAGCCCGACCCCACGTGAATCGCCGCCGCCTTGCCTTGTCGTCGCCGCAGCCTCGAGCGCAAGCTCGACACTCCATCATCTCGCGCGCCTTGCTTCGAGAATCCCAGATCCATCCCCCTCCTTTGCCTCGCAAACTTCGATCGCGAGTCACCTCCTTCACGTGAACGCCCACGCGAACCCTAACTCGAGTTCGAACTGGAACTGATGGGGGTCGGCTTCGGTGATTTTTTTTTTGTAGCGGCCATTTTTATTTTTTTTATTTTCTTCACTTTGAATCTGAAGAGGGGGGGCCGAGATAATTATATTCGAATGAGGTATGCGTTACACGATTTATTTCGTGAATTTAAGCGTGATCCTAGGCGTGATTAAAGGAGATAACGCGGTGTCATTTGACTAAATTTAAATTTAAATTTGAATTGAATTCGTTGAAAGTTTCAACGCGTTTACTCGCCGTGTGCTCACATATCAACTCAGAAAAATACAAAATTTGAAATCCGGCAATAATTCAATATTACGGACCCAATGGAACTGGTTTCGTCGAATTCCGAGACTGTGCCTCGGACGGCTATTTTTAATAACGATTCAAACAATTAAAATTTCAAAACTAACCAAAGTAGTTTCAAATTCAATTCTGAAGCTTCTATTATCTTCAGTATTACCAATATAAATTTTACAAGCCTTTGAAATATTTCTAATCGGCTTAAAATTGAAGATTCAAATTTTATATTCAACTTTCAATAGATTAAATTCTATAATTTAATCGTCAAATTCATTCTGATAATTTGAAATTCAAGTCAAACCATCATTCAAATATTTAAAATTAATTAAATATTTTCAAATTAAATTGTTCAAAATTCTGGGTCGTTACAATCTTCCCCCCTTAAAAGAATTTCGTCCCGAAATTACAAGTTAAGAAGAATGCCCCTATCCCGTCTATCATTTTTCACAATCTACATAGTTTTATCAACCTACTAACCTAAATCTTTTTTTTTATATTAAAGATCCATTGTCATTTCAAATAGCTTTCCAACTTCACATATAAGTTTCAACCAACATCATTTTCCAAACAATTCAAATTTAAATTCAAATTTTAAACTTTCAAAATTTCTCAAAAATTTTCTAACACCCTAAATTTTCGAAAAATTTCGCCAGCGTCTCCTTTGCGCGGCTAGCTCGGTACGACTACAAAATGGCACCACGGCCCCTCAGAATCAAAAAGAAAAGAGAAAGCCAAGTGGTTGGAGAAGAAAATCATCAAATCTCATACTGAAATTGAAATACGTACCTTTTTGTCGAGCAATTCAATTTTATCTTTGAAATCAAAATCTCAATCCCATTTCTTTTAATACACCTGTATATCCTGCTAGTCATAATATCCAATTCCAACATTCAAACTATTTTTCCAATTCCATTACAAAATTTCCAATATATGCTTCTTTTACATTTTTACTTCACTATTGAAGTTACACATTTATTTTCATTCAATTTTACATTTCAATTCAATTCCATTCAATTTCATTTGAATTTAATTCACAATTTCAATTTCATTCGAATTCAATTCTCAATTCCAAATATTGAATTCTAACGATTAACTTTCATTTACTAATTCATATTACTACTTTAAATTAGTTTCATTCACCAATTCATTTCAATTAGTACATTCACTTATTCATTTTAAATTTCAATTTATTTCTTTTACTTGCTTGAATTTATATACAAATTCAAATTTATCTTCCAATTTAGCTCACGACTAAACTTTAATTTAACCAATTCATTAGTCCATGAATTAATAATTTATCAAGTTAGTTTACTTGAATTCAATCCATTTTATTTCCTATTTAATTCCATATAATAATGATAATAATTTAATATTATTACTTCCTAACAATCATGCAACCATATATTATAATTATTCATAGAAAATCATTTCTTTTCTATACAAAAATAGTTTTGGGCAAAATTATCTTATTTACCCAATTCAAAAACAATTTTATATTCACTAACAAATACGCGCTCATATCTATTATTACACTCAAACTCATTCTAGAGTACTACTGACTCTATCTCTAATGAGTAACACCCAACAGAGCCATGGTTGTCGCTTAACCATATGCTCTGATACCAAATGTAACGTTTCTGATTTTTCATTGCCGAAAAACCGAAATGTTAGGGTTTAAGAAAACAGAAAGGAAGAAGAAAGAGGTAGAAGAAGAGAGAAAGAAGAACAGAACAGAAAGAAATAACAGAACAACATCAGAATCTCACAACTCGCAGCGGAACAACATATAATAGATAAATGAATAATCTTTAAACAGAGAACTATATCAGTTATTACATTACATTACATTTCATTACATCAGAGTGTACAACAACAAACAACATCAAACAGCGGAAAAGAAATACTATATACTAGTAGTACGCTATGCCATCCATCTTGGCTCCAGCAACTCCTGAATTCCAGAATATCCTGATAAACCTTACTCTTGACTGCCCGTGTGGAAATTGGTGGGCACCCAAAGTTTAGGAAGGAAAACAATAAACTCCGAGTCAGTCATGTGACTGGTGTGAGAACTCAAAATAGTTTATTTATCTTTAAAATCAAAATAGAGGAATATTTTTAAAGTCAATTCGCAATGCTTTTAAAAATGAGACTACCATAAGGCCTCCCGCACACACACACATGCAAACGCAGAATCAGAGGAGATTTCTCCTTATGATAGTCAAAGATGCTTGATACGTATTAAAAAGACATTTGATATTATTACTAGTGCATAGTGTAGGAAATATTTCGAAAGTCGAATATAAATCTTAGCCAACATACGACCATTGTCGTATGCCTACTATAGCTAACTATGTTCAATAGCAGGTTACCGCCACATTCCATAGCAGGTTATACAACTAAAACCGTACAAGTCTCGTATTGTTTCTTTGGATTTCCAACGAATGGTTAGGCCAAGGAACTTCCCATTGCCATATGAGAACGCCTCTGGAAGGACGTCCCCGAGAACCAAACCGGATCTCTGCCAACACAAGGCCGGGTTACCCCTAACTGGGTAACAACTGACACGAGTATGCCATCCCCCGGTCCTTTGGGACCTTTAACCGAGAGCTCTCTAATCAACATCACACCAAATAATAAGTGTTTTCAACATGCGTAAGTATCTGGGCTCCATACCATGATACCACCCTTTTCCAGAAGGAAATGCACATACCCTAAAGGGAGCTACCCCTCATAACCTTGCCGCATCTTTCCTGTTTTGACCATTCCGGGGTGTGAAGCTCGACGAAGTCTCGTCCACAAAGCCACGCTTTATACAAAAGCCGTGCTTTGGGTCAACAAATGATCATAGAAATGATCACAAAGATAAACGATCAAACAAATGATCTTATCGCAAATGATCAACACAATGATCATTTCACAGCAACACTCAGCATGTTACATTACCAAATTGGGAATATATTGCTAATAACCTTCAACTATATAACCTCTGAGCTCGTACGTCTCAGAGAAGGGTGTTAAGCTAAGAGAATAAATTCTCCGCCACCAACAGAAATATATTTGAAAGAAATCGGCTTTATATCTCAATTTGTAATGTCAGACATACTATCCATACAAGTCTGTTCCGGGATCGAACAAAACCGAAGGCACTTACAACGAAGTCCTTGCAATCCGGATATTCACTAATCACGTTCGGACTTCCCATCACATATGGAGTCTCTATACCGTAGCTACTCGGTGCAAAGACAATCGACGGTTGTCCTTTCGCTTTCAAAAATATCCGGTCTTCAACACCGGTCATCAATGCTATCCATTACGTCGTATCACTATTCGGATTGGGTAATCCGAATAACGAGCACAATAATTTAAAAATAAGTGTAGCCTTCAAATTCAGCAAATCACAACAAATACCTTTCAAAGGTAAATATTGATAGTCGGTTATTGAACTATCAATGGATATGCACAACATCACCAGGTTCCAAATAATTTTCCAAATTATTTGTTTCCCAAATTTCATATCTTTACTAGATATATAATTTTCACACTTCAAAAATAAATCAATATTTATTTTTAAACAGATTCCCCTTTCTTTTATAAATTCCATAGTGAATTTATATTCCAAAATATCTATGAATATACGATTTCAATTATTCATTTTCAATTTGTCTTCAAAAAGATAAATTCTCAAAATATTCACTTTATACTGGAAAACATTTCCATACTTACTTAATAAGTAATTCTCAAATCCATTTATTTTCAACACTTGGAAAATATTCAACATACTTAAATCGAGAGTAAGTATATATTTCATTTTTTAAGGAAATCATTCTCTTAAACATATTTATTTGGGCCAAAACGAATGTTGCGTAAAACATCGTTACGACAACCCAAAATCACTAGTATAGGGATTCGAAATTAAAATAGATATATAAATCCCAATACTATACCAAACATTTCCTTTCGGAAATCATTTACTATAACAAAAGTGTTATAGTCCACCATTTCCTTCTATTTCTCGAAAACGTCTATTTCAACAATGAATGTTGAAATCTATGGTTTCGAATCTCAACATATTTAAAACATCGTTAGGTCGTTTTAATTCTGTTTAAAATATTACATTCTAAACATTTTCTTTAACATATTATTCACTATTCAAAAACGTGAATATACTACGTTAACAAATTTCATCCTTTTATTCATTTTATTTCAAAGGATTATTCATAGTCAAAAACGTGAATATAACTCCATTAATAGGTTTCAACAATTTTCTTATCAAAATAAGTCATTTGCGAATTTATAAAACAACGTTTATAAATTCCAATTCTATTTGTTTTATAACTACTTCCTTTTACAAATCTCCTTTATTAACCTATTCGATTTATAACTCAATTATAAACCAAAAGTCCATATTATAAGTTAAATGCTTATAATTTATTTGTTTTACAAAATTGTTCTTTTAACTTCATAATTATAAATCTTATAACTTATAAGATTCATTTATTTATCCAAAATCTATTCTTTTAAATAACTTTACAAATTTTATAAACCTACTGTTTATAAAATTCCATTTATAACTTCACCGTTTATAATCCTATAGATTTCATTCATTTATGAAATTCATTTACAAATCATTCTATCACTTATAAAAGCTCGTTTTATAATTCCAATACTTTAACTTATAAAATATTTATTTTATAAATCTTTTATATAAATCATTTTATATTATTCTTTTTAAACGTCTTTAAACTCCTTTATAATTTCATCATTTTGATTTATAAAATAATCAAATTTCATAAATCCTATTTTTAAACTTTTTTATAATAAATTTAGAAATCCCAATTTTTACTATTTTATAAAAACATTAGTCCCATATTTTCAAAAATCAACTTTAACTGTATTTCTCAAAAATCATAATTTTATAATATTAAAATTATAACGTTTATTTATTTAAGATGAATTAATTTCAAAAAAAAATATTTTATAAACGTATACTTTCAAAAAAATCAATTTAGAAATCCCTTAAAAATCAAAATCGTTGTTTTTAAACTTCAAAATTGGATCCGATGATGCAACACATCAAATAGTCGATCACGACTTTCCAATATCATATACCGATATGATAAACAATCAAATATCACAATATCTGAATCAAATAAATATTTGTGAGGAATACAGTTGGATCCCTCCAACCTGTTTCCCCGCATCTACAAACATTAGCACAATACCAATCCCGTTTCAAGACGGGATATCGCGGTATATGGGATTTATAAAATATTATCCGCTTAATAGGCGGCGCAATAGGGTCTCATCCGCTATACATTGTGGGAAATCAATCAACTGCAATATATACATATGCCAATATATATATATATATATATATATTGCTATATATATAATATATCCTACTATATCTAATATCACAACCAACCAAAATCAATAAATAACTGCAAATCCAACTTATAAATTTTTTTTTGAGTGAAAAGTTCTCACCTTAGCTTTTATTTTGCAATCCATTTCCATCTTGTCTCGATTTCCTTGATTTATACCTTGTATAAATATTTACACAATTTATTAATATTCGAACAGATCGAATAATAAATTTTCATTTGATAATTTCGATTCATCGGTGATTTCATTTTAATAGTTAAATTAACTGATAGTTTTATTTAAACCAATTTATTCTTTAATAAATTTATTTAAACTAATTTTTTTCTTTAATAAAATATTTAACTAAAAATTTACTTTCAGAACTAAATTTAATATATTAACATTTGGTAATTAAATTATCCCATGATTTCATTTCAAATCAATTCTTTTAAATAATTTATTAAAAATTAAATTTTAATCTTAATTCCTTTTAAATAATTCATTTCATCCAATAAATTAAATTCCTATTAGGTAAATTAAATTAGCCAATGATTTTATTAATATTCGAAAAATTCAAATCACCCATTATCGTTTAATAGATTTAATTAACTAATTATTTTAATTTTAATAAATCTTCCTTAACAATTTCTAAAAAATTAAATAAGTTAATTAAATGAATCAAACACCCTAACTAAATTATTTTGTCAACCTAGTAAAGCAAATCATATTATTTATTTTTTTCTTCTTTTCAACTTCATATAGGTAAAAATCATATTTTCATATAAACTCAAACATTTAAACTTTGCATTTTTTTATACCTTACTGACTTTATTTTATTTACTTTAAATACTTCAAAAATTACTATACAGCTAACATTTTATTTCAACTAATACTTTCATTATCACTTCACATATCACAATATAAATCAAAATCAAAATCTTATACCTCTAAAAAATTCGAACCCAGGCCATAGAACCCTTCTGCCTCGAAATCGCGATCGCCTCTGCTGCCTCATCCTCCTCTCGCGCGTGACGCCGAATCTCCACTAGCCCGACCCCACGTGAATCGCCGCCGCCTTGCCTTGTCGTCGCCGCAGCCTCGAGCGCAAGCTCGACACTCCATCATCTCGCGCGCCTTGCTTTAAGAATCCCAGATCCATCCCCCTCCTTTGCCTCGCAAACTTCGATCGCGAGTCGCCTCCTTCACGTGAACGCCCACGCGAACCCTAACTCGAGTTCGAACTGGAACTGATGGGGGTCGGCTTCGGTGATTTTTTTTTTTTTGTGGCGGCCATTTTTATTTTTTTTATTTTCTTCAATTTGAATCTGAAGAGGGGGGGCGAGATAATTATATTCGAATGAGGTATGCGTTACACGATTTATTTCGTGAATTTAGGCGTGATTAAAGGAGATAACGCGGTGTCATTTGACTAAATTTAAATTTAAATTGAATTCGTTGAAAATTTCAACACGTTTACTCGCCGTGTGCTCACATATCAACTCAGAAAAATACGAAATTTGAAATCCACCAATAATTCAATATTACGGACCCAATGGAACTGGTTTCGTCGAATTCCGAGACTGTGCCTCGGACGGCTATTTTTAATATCGATTCAAACAATTAAAATTTCAAAACTGACCAAAGTAGTTTCAAATTCAATTCTGAAGCTTCTATTATCTTCAGTATTACCAATATAAATTTTACAAGCCTTTGAAATATTTTTAATCGGCTTAAAATTGAAGATTCAAATTTTATATTCAACTTTCAATAGATTAAATTCTATAATTTAATCGTCAAATTCATTCTGATAATTTGAAATTCAAGTTAAACCATCATTCAAATATTTAAAATTAATTAAATATTTTCAAATTAAATTGTTCAAAATTCTGAGTCGTTACACATACCCTAGGGGAGCTACCCCTGAAACCTTGCCGCATCTTTCCTGTTTCGACCATTACCGGTTTGTGAGGCTCGATGAGGTCTCGTCCACAAAGCTATGCTTTTTCACAAAGCCATGCTTTGATCAACAAATGATCAGCATCACTTCATGTGCCACATTACCAAATTGGGAATGTATCACTAGTAACCATCAACTACATAACCTCTGAGCTCGTACGTCTCAGAGAAGGGTGTTAAGCTAAGAGAATAAGTATCTGGCACCTAACAGAAATGTATTTGATAGAAACCAGCTTTACGTCTCAATGTGTAACATCAGACACACATACATACAAGTATGTTCCGGGTTCGAACAGAACCGAAGGCACTTAAGAAGAAGCCCTTGCAAATCCAGATATTCACAATCCCGATCGGACTTCCCATCACTTAAGGAATCTCTATACCGTAGCTACTCAGTGCAGAGACAATCGATAGGTCATCCTATCGTTCTCAAAAATATCTGGTCTTCACCACCGGTCTTTAAATGTCGTCCATAACGTCGTATCATTATTCGGAATGGTTTATATGACACAAGGTCCTCTTCCGGCTAAACCGAATAATGAGCGTAATATTTAAAAACATATGGATATAGGATTTCAGTTAAGTCACAACTTTAAAATTCAAAACTTTCTTTCAAATGTTTTAAACAAATTACCATTTCGAATCATTATACAAAAAGATTCAATTCACAAAGTTCATCCAGTTTCACAAAGATCCATTCACGGATTTCAAAACAATTTTCATTTCAATTGGATTAACTCATTTAATCTTTAAATTAAAGATTTAACTCGTAGCTTTCAAAACCCGTTTCCAAAGATTCATTTATAACTTGGAAATTCAATAACTTTTATAACCCGATGTATTAACCAGTCCATCCACGTTCTCAGAGAAATTCGATCATACTTTGATCAGGCGTAGGACTAAATATCTATGAGTAGTTGATAAACCCGTTTCAACACCCATTGAAAATACTTGAAAAAATAATTTTATTGAAAATATAGAATACATTTTTGAAATCGAGGAATCATCTTCGGTGAGAATGCTCTGGAAATCATCACCCCCATCCATGGTCGCAGTTACATCCTGGGTTATGTTGCCATCGCAGCAAAAGTCCATGTAATTGTAGGCACTCAGCGCCCCTCGATTGCGCCATGGAACCCACCACAGATCGCAGTTACATTCCAAGGTTACGTT
Source organism: Allium cepa (assembly GCA_030765085.1). Lineage (NCBI taxonomy): Eukaryota > Viridiplantae > Streptophyta > Magnoliopsida > Asparagales > Amaryllidaceae > Allium > Allium cepa. The sequence continues at coordinate 459,022,361 of CM060932.1, forward strand.
GCCATCACAGCAAAAGTCCATGTAACTGTAGGCATCAACGCCCTCGATTTTCACTACAAAAAATGAAACTTCTCCACTCCCACAAAGGTCACAGACTACATCAGTCAAATCCCAATGTAGCCTTAGGCTCTCATGGCCTCCCAACTTTCGCTATGTCTTCATAGGTCGCAGTCTACTGATGTAAAATCAAACGCAGACTGTTGGCTCTCAGTAGCACACATGACTTTTGCTATATTACCATAGGTCGTAGTCTACCGATGTAAAATTAAATGTAGACTGTTGGCTCTCAACAGCACACATGACTTTCGCTATAGTCTGCAGTAGATCGCAGCGACATCGAGTTAAACTGTCGTCACAGCATAACCCAAATGCCTCTGTAGGCATCAGCGCCCTCGACTTTGGCTACACACTACACATAATCCTCAAGAACTAGTTTTGTCCGGACTCCTCACACGATCAACTTTAGAAACCCCCCCCCCTTTGGGTTTAAGGCAGTACCACCCTGTGGCACTCCTGAGAAGTTCATTTCAAGGGAGCGCCTTTTTCCCCAGAGCCAATCTCAAAACACTTTATACTATACTCTTATAGTATCTTTCAAATCATAACCTTTATGATTTTCATCCAAATTTCCTTTACACAAAATCGATTCCCAAAATCAATAATTCTCAAACTGGGCTTTTCAAATTCCAAATTGATTTTCCCAAAAATAAAAAGCCTTTTCCATAATCCATGGGTTCCGAAAACCTTTCCTCAAAATCATTCTCATAAGATCCTTTACATATATATATATGGATATATATATATATATAACTTTAAAAATCTTTGGATCGCTTCAAACTTGTATAAATTCCCTTTTATACTTCAAATACTTTTCAAAATTCCTTTTCTTCCGACAATAGATTCAACAAGGGGAGATTTATCTTATATAACAAAGATATATAACTTTGTTTATTCTAAATCAAATATTCAAATTTGATTACTCTTATAAAGTTATTGACCATATTACTTACTCCTATAGAGTAAATTGCTACCATATAAAATTTTCAATTTCCACTTTATTTCATCATATATTTCACAAAATATACCTTTCATTTCAAAATCCATTTCGCATTTCTTATACAAAAATTCCCAGTATCAATTTCACTCAAACCCGTATGATGTATACATATCATCCGTACGCTATATTAATCTGATCGCTCACTTGATCACACAATTTCACTTCCGAACTAGTATCGTCCACCCGACTTCTAATGTGGACTCAGAACTAGTTTCTTGATTAGAAACCGTCATTCTCCTTGCATAGTCACAACTAAGATAGAGAATTTCCAGAACCAATCAACAATCCATATCCAGGTTCGTCGTCGAAAATCGAGTGAAAAAATCCCAACTCGGATCGATAAGTTATCTCGAAATTATGTGCTCGAATCCGGATCAAATCACTATGCGAATAGAATAATATACGTACATCCTACGCATTTAACTTCATTGATTATTAGCCAAATCAATTTCTCTTTTCTATTCACATTCACTTTGATTATCATTCACTTGCTCTCAATTGCTAAAACCCTCATTTGAATTATCACTTCAATTCTTATCTCAAATGGATTTTTAATCATAAACAGTTTGAACTCTGTCAGCTTAAATTTAGAAAATAGCTTAAAAAGTCAAAAATAGATAAGTAATTGAAAAATAGTTATTAGTTTGTAAAATAGCTATAAAATAATGAAGTAATTGTAAAATAGTTGGAACATAGTTAAATAGTTATAAAATAGTTAGATAATTGCAAAATAGTTGTAAAATAGTAATTAGTTATAAAGTAGTTGAAAAATAGTAATTAGTTTATTAACCGCTGTAAAATAGTTAAGTAGTTCCAAAAGTAGTTGTAAAATAAGTATAAGATAGTTTTAGGTTTTAAAAAGAAAGTTATATAGCAAATCGTTAGGAAAATAGATTTAAGATAGTTTACATTAAAATAATTTATTTGAAAATAGTCCAGAGCTAAATGTTCAACTTCCCAATCTCCGTTTCCAACTAATTTCCAATCAATTCAATTTAAATTTCCACTTCCATTTAGATTGACTCAATAACTTCAATTTCCATTGAAATTGATTTAACCCCAATTCAAGTTGAATTAACCTCAATTTCTTTCCAAATTCAAATCAAATTCCACTTGAATTTTTAAACCTATTCAACTTTAATCACAATCTCAAATTATTCAAATCAATTTGGGTTAATTTCAAAGTGAACCAGCTTCAATTTCAAATCATTTCGATTCTAGTTTAAATTAATCCCAATTCCCATTTGAATTTGAACTCATTCATTTTCAATTTAATTTCAAATCAATCTGATTCATATACATCTTTGATCACAATTCCAATTAATTCAAATCAAATCCAATTTGAACTAATTTAATTTAAATCTCAACTTTAAACCATCTCGAATTATATAAATTCGAGTTGAATTTTTAAATGTTGATTTAATCCTTTAAATCAAATCAACTTATATCTTTAAACCATTTAATTCTGAATCAAATTTCATTTTTAACCTATTTCAAAGTTCAAAAATAATTCAAATCCTTTTTAAACAACTAAATCTTTGGAATTAAATTTATTACCCAATTTCAGTTTTGAAACCAAATGTTTGAAGTTTTATCTTAAACATTCAAATCTAAAGTTCAAAATGATTCCATTTTATCTTAATAATGGATATATTACCACACCCTATTTCTTCATTCATTAAAATAAATCAAATTTCAGCTTAAAGATTACAACATGATGGTATCATACAAATTATTTAAAACATCCATCCATTTCCAATTTCTAGACCTCAAACCTATTTTGAGATCACACAAACTCCCAATTAAAATTAACAATTTAACTTCCCAAGTTAAATTTCAATTTCATCTTGAAAATTCCAGTTCATATTGCTTATTGAATTATTTAACTTTCGTAAAGTTAAATTCAATTTACTTAATCCAGCCAACCTTACCCAATTTGAATTCCATTTCAAATTCTAAACTTCACATTAATAATCTTCCCACTTATAAGTTCAAAAACTTATCACTATGGGTATCACACCTAATTCCAAATTGAAAACTCAGCATTTAGAGTTTATTTCAAACCATCTTTGATATTATATATATTCCTCATACATATTATTTCATTTACATACCAAGTTATCCTTAAATTTTAGACCACCTTTGGTTTTTAATTCAAAACAAATTTCTTTAAATTTTCAAACAACTCTTGTTCGAAATATGACCCTTTCATTCAAATACATTAAATAATATTATTTATTATTTCTTTATCACTTTGAAACAATTTTCAAATTTCTGGTCCTAGATTTAAAAATTCACAATTCAGATCATCTTTAGTTCAAATTTATAAGTCATACTTACCCAAATGCTTTACTTCCTTAAAACGTTCATTTGCTTACTCATTAACACACATTTCATTATTAAATAGAACAACCGTTTATGATATTAACCAAGATTATCATATCTGGAAACCAATTTATTATTATCTTATTCTGAAACTTTTTCCCAATTCAAGATTTTTATTTTATTTTGAATCCATTTCAAACTTATCATTTATTCAATTTGGTTGTATTTCTATTACCACTTAATTTAATTCCAATAATTTAACAACCAATTACCTTAATATTTATTAGAAGAAATATTGCTTTATATATCAAAATATATTCTTATATAAAATCATTTAAAATCTTTAAAGAAGAAAATAACAAGTACGCTCTCATATATATACACTCAACACATTCTAGGGTACCATTGACCCTATCCTTAATGAGTAATCCCACCAGAGCGAAGGTTCTCGCTTAACTTTCTGCTCTGACACCAAATGTAACAACTTGGATTTTTCGATCCCGAAAATTCCTGATAGTTAGGAAAAGAAGAAAAGAGATAGAAGAAAAAAGAAACAAAACACCAACAACTCACATTCGCAGCGGGTCAAATATAATATCAAATAGTTTGTTTCTCAAAACAAAGTTCATTTAAATTTCCAAATACTTTGCTTTCCAAATTTTCTTTTAAACTTAGTTTTGAATTTAAAAACTATTATGATATACACTCATGTACACTAGATTAGACTCGAGCCCTTCTTTTTTTTTCCAGTTCCATTCTTACCTTAATTTTCTTCTCCTATCCAAATCAATATTGGTGCAAGATGAGGAATATGCATAGGTTGGCAATATTGTACAACTTAGGCGTATAGGAAATCTACTTTTGCTTTGAAAAATTAGTTACATAAATAAAGTATAAAGTGATGTTGAATATGGTCAACAAGTTGAGGGTCAAGCAACAATGCTTCGAAATAAAAACACACAGGCAAAATTTCGAAACTTGTATGTCTTTATGCAAAGCTAGGTCACTGATAGAAGTATATTCAAAGTAATATCAAGATACTACCTTCCAAAGCATGTACAGCACTAATTAAGTTCAAAGCAAGAGTACCATCTTACGAATAGTCAAGTTAGGCTAAATGTTTATAGGCCTGCAATCTTATACATATGCATATACAGGTGTGCATAAATTGATGTCACATCAGGCTATGTATATTTCACTAGGTACTTAAAAGATGTTAGGTAAAACATGTTAGCCTACTAACATTGCCTGGCTACTAGAGATGACTGCAAAGGAATATATGTATCATGTAAAAACAAACATGCCAGGCTACTAACATTTCCATATTTTGAAATTTCCTAAACTTAAACATGTCAGGCTCTTATTTATAGTTAGCCTAGCTAAAGGATGTCAGGCTATGAACTAGAAGCATGAAAATTTCGAAACTTACATATATTTCATACGTACATCCACTGGAATAGAATGTGAGCAAAGTTAAGCTTATTTTTATATATTACCCTGTATCCTAAAAGTTGCAGGCACTAGCATAGATATCCAGTTAATATTCTTAACAAAGGCCAGTACAAATCAAGGCAAGGACAGGGACCAAAATGGAAGCAAGAATGCTTGCTGGTATAATCATGATCCAAAGCAAGGACCGGTATATTTATAAATACACAAGACCCAGTCAAACATCAAAAACATGCATAAGCTATGCACTGTTTAAGTCTCAACAGAAGATATATATATTTATGTAACTGTGAGAGTGAACTCACCACAGAAATCAAAATCACCCAAACCCAAAATGTAACGACCTGATATTTTCAGCCATTCGCATCCACACATGTTAGACTTGAATTGCTCAAAATATCAGATTTTTAATTTAAATTTGGCAAAACTCAGCATATAAAGTAAATAAATCAATCACTGAATCATAGATACGGAGTAATATAATAATAACACAGCAGGATAGATAAATAGTAGTTCATGAAGCTACTATATAAACACAGAGTTTGAAATAAAATACAACAGAATATCTCAAATACAGTAAAGTCTCTAGTGGGAACAGATGACTTCTCCGAACCAATCATCTGGAAAGATGAAAGCTGAATTGATAGTTGGATCTCCAAACGAAGCTCCAAACTCCAAAGGTGAGTCTCAAATGCTGTATCACTCAGTCTGACCCGAGCGTAAAGAAAAATACAAAACACTCGAGTCTGGAGTAACATTCTTATATTAATAAATCCAACTCAAGTGAAATATCAACTGAAATATAAGTAACTTAAAGGATGTTTGGGATAACCATCCTCTAAGGATCCGTGGAACTATCTATAATGTGGAAATATACACTATAACACCGTGGACATTTCGAATTAATTTATACTTCAAATCCAAAATATCATCTTCATTTCAAATATATCTACTTTGTAAAATAGTATACAGATATTAGTAGTACGATTGGATTATAAATTCGAATTTCAGCTAGCGAAAAATGCAGCTAAAATGCAGAAAAAATAAGATCGAGGAGCTATACAAGTCCGAAATTGGAAAAACGAAAAATGACGTCTTGCTCAGAAGATGATTTACAATTTTTCTGTAGAAAAATATTCAGGTTTGGAAAACATTTTGTTATCATCAAATATTAATTGATATAGTATTACACAATAAAATAAACTTTCATATTTTCAGATGAAAATTTACAGTTTGCTATGTTAAATTAGACGTATTCCAAATATCAACTTTATATTTCAAAATTTTATCATTTAAAATTTCACAAAATTTCTATTAAATATATAAATAAAACAATTAAAAATTACTTAAAATTTACAGGTCGTTACACTCTCCCTTACTCAAAACTTTTCATCCCCGAAAAGGAAGGAGGTAGGAAAATAGAACAACCAGAAGAAAAATAGATTAAAAAACAAAATAAAACAATTAATTTAAAACCATGTAAATTTTGATTTAAATTGATTAATATTTATATGTTGGTTAATCTTATTTTATTAAATCCATTCACTTATTTATATAAAGATCAATTATTTACATAAAACATTAATAATTTTACTATTAAATCAGGTAGAATATAAATAAACAACACTTTAAAAGGATATATTCAAAAAGGAAAAGAAGGTAGAATCGGAAACAGAATATAGGTGAATAAATAAGCTGAGCAGATAAGGTAGATTCAAAGAATAGTACCGGGCACGAATAGTTAATTCAAACCATAAGAATTTCAATTTCGAATATTAATGCAGAATTTCTTTGTTGGAAATACTTTTATAATAAAATATCTTTATAATAAAGTACTTTTATATTGAACAATTTTTTTTTCGAAAGTACTTTTATAACTCGATGTTTCAGCAAGTTTATCCTCGTGCTTGCAGACTCTGGCTATGCGTTGATCGGGCGCAAAGCTAGAATTCTCCAAGTACTTAGTAGACTTGTTTCAACACCCAGTGAAAATAATGGAAAAACTTTTTTAAAAAACAGATATGCAAAGTACAATCCAAACAAATCAACCAAACCAAACATTTGTCTAACCATGGATCGTAGATACACAATGGTTAGGCCTGGATCCTCAGGAAACATCTGTACCTGTAAGCTATCTCAGCCAGCGAATTACACCATGATGACTAGTAGACCGCAGATACACCATGGTTACGCCTGGATCCCCTAGGAAACATCCGTACCCTTAAGCTATCTCAGCCAGCGGATTTCGCTACTAATACGACCTACATAGATCGCATGATATATAATGGTTACGCCTAGATCCACTAGGAAACGTCCGTACACCTAGGCCATCTCAGCCAGGCGAATTACGCTATGCAATCGTAATCATAAGACCATGGATATTGCCATGGAATTCGATGGACACTCAAGTATCATATTCGAAAAACCCAAATTAGAGAGAATGATATCGATAGAATGAATCAACAATGTGGCCACAAAGCGGATATAAAGCAGAAGGCACTTTCCATATCTTTACTTTGAAAATATATATCATATAGTACCTTTCCAATCACTTTCAAATATCATACTTATATAAAGTCCATCATATATAAAATTCCAGTTTTCAAATCAAATACTTTCCAAATCAATAGTATATCAAATCACACTTATATAAACTTCGATTATATAAGATTTCACTTATAAATTGGGTACCTTACCAAATCAATAGTTTTCAAATCAATTTCATACTTATACAAATCCATTTTATATAAGTTTGACAAATTCCAAATCAAGTATTTAGAAAATAAGGTTCTCAATTTCAACTTGTTTCAATATCAGTTAAGTTTCAAAATCATATATGATTTCGCCAAATCATTTCTTCCAAATCACATATCTTCAGTTTCAAAGTTTCCAAATTAATAGATTTAGAAAATAATCCAAATTTCCATATTAACATAATTTAAGTCAAACAAATTCATTTCCAAAATCATTATATAATTACTGGGTTTTACATTCCAATCTATTTTCAAAACCAATTATTTCTCAATATCAATTATACCCAAAATGGTTTCCAAATTTATAACTATCCCTTTAAAACCTTTAAACTATTTATTTCTATTCAAAAGATCCAATTTTACTTTTGCAAATTATTTACTTAACAAAAGTTTCAAATTTATTTAAGTCATACTCCTCATACTTTAAGCAGACAAAACTAAACTTATATACTTTATCAAATATTTTATACTCTTCGACATTCCTTAGATTTGAAAATTAAACCTCGATTTGGAAGTGTTCGAACCTTTGAAAATAGTCGGTGAAATCAAATTTCAAATCCAAGAGTTGGAAATCAGCAACAAATAAGTAAATCAGTTTTTATAAATAGAGTTATACTAAATCAAATCCGAAACTCGAGGACTGAACACCGGGCACACTTCAAATCATTTCCAATATTTATACATATATCTTTCGAATATCAAATCATACTTTGCAATTTGAAATCAAAATTGGTTTCATAAAATCGCTCGCATAGCAAAGCTACTAAAGTGGCCTCTCCCCCACTCTGAAACTCGAAAATTAATGTCGATGATGCGTGCATTCATCACTGAAATTATTCTCCAGCGACATAAGTGAGTTCTGGACTTCAATTTTCTTGAACACTTCTTTGAAATATATTCGAAATCATTAGAATTCATTCGACTACATTTGAAACATTTCTTATTCGAAAAATACTTTTTTAATCGTATTATTATATATTTTCGAAATCTTAAAACCAATTTCAAAATGCCGGAGTTCAATATCTCGAATTTTAAATTGAAAACCCTTCAGTTATAAATCATTTTTATATAAATCAAATTTCTTATAAAATTTTAAAAATTTCAAATCCTTTCGAAACTCCAAATTCTCATTTAAAAGGTATATAATCCTAATCGAAAACATTTCACTTTTGAATATAGAATATAATCATACTTATTCAAATAATAATTTCTATATATAAACATTATAAAATACAAACAAGCCCAATTTTCAAAGGATGATTCAAGAAAGGATTTGAAAACAAAGACAGGCTCGATCGAAGATGAGATGATCTGATTTCAAAATAGGAGATGGATATACTTACATAAATCGTGGTCAATTTCAACCGGTCAACCGTGATTTCAAAATAAGATCGGTGCAGAATTCTGAGGCAAATCGACATTCGATCGCCAGAGATAGAATTCGTCATAACAAGAGATACAAGCATCAAAACCGAGGGATATATAAAAATCTCCGATGAATCAATGAACATTGTAAAAGAGTTTCAACCCTTTACAAATCATACAAATATTGGCAGGATCGCCTATTCCTATAGAAATCATTCGAAGTGGAGTTATGGGATACTCCAGAATCAAAAAAACACGAATAGGGAGAGAAGATAATGGAGTTTGGAACCGCATGTCACGTTCCAAAGTCCAAAGGAAAATCAAATCAAGGAGGAAGAAATTCAAGTTCAAACGAAAGTGATTCTGCAAATAAATTAACTATATATGCTAAGTTTGCCTAGAGCCAAAGCTTTGATACCAACTGTAACGGGCCGCACCAGTGGGGTAACACCCATCGTATCATATATTGGTACATGTGTTTTGCCTTTACGGTCAGCCTCTCGACTGCACCACCAACCCCCGTGGGAACATGTAGGGGTGAGTCATCCGCTCGCTACCAAACCAAATGCGAGAACCCCCTATCATGCTGCACCCTCCAAGTGCAATGGCAGCCACACATGACAAACTTGAATTGCTCAAAATATCAGATTGTTAATTTAAATTTGGAAAAACTCAGCATATACAGTAAATAAATCAACACAGAATCACAGACACAGAGTAGTATAATAATAACGCAGCGGAATAGATAAATAGTAGTTCATGAAGCTACTATATAAACACAGAGTTTGAAATAAAATACAATAGAATATCTCAAATATAGTGAAGTCTCCAGTGCGAAGAGATGACTTCACTGAACCAATCATCTGGAAATCTGAAAGCTAAATCGATAGTTGGATCTCCAAACGAAGCTCCAAACTCCAAAGGTGAGTCTCAAATGCTGTATCACTCAGTCTGACCCGAGCGTAAATAAAAACACAAAACACTTGAGTCGGGATTAACACTATTATTTCAATAAATCCAACTCAAGTGAAATATTGACTGAAATATAAGTAACTTAAAGGATGTTTGGGATAATCATCCTCTAAGGATCCGTGGAACTATCTATAATGTGGAAATATACACTATAACACCGTGGTCATTTCAAATTAATTTATACTTCAAATCTAAAATATAATTTTCATTTCAAATATATCTATTTTCCAAAATAGTATGTATATATATAGATTAAATAATTTATAAAGGAAAGTATTTATAATTTCCTCAAGTCTCCCAAATCAATTCAATTCGACTCAAATTACAAATTCAAATTTATTCAAAGCTCAATTCATCAATTCAATTCGGTTCTCAATAGACCATTTAAATTTCCAATATATTTCCGACCTTTAATATTCAACATTTTCAAAGTTAAATTTAACAATTTTATGTAGATCTCGATTTAACTTCATTATTATTTAGTCAGGGAATATTTACTTAATAAATTCAATATCATTCAGCTAGCCTTAAATTACATTCTTACTAAATATTTCCTTAAATTTATTTAAACAAGGAATATTTATCAAATTACTTAAAATCAAACACAAGTTATAAATTATATCTTAAATCTCAATTTCAATAAGTTTCAAATCGGTTAAATTAATAAATTTCTTTATTGAATACAATTTCAACTAAATTCAAATTTTCTTCCCAACCTTAACTTATTCAAATTATTGCCAAAATCTATTTTGGAATATTAATTTAAATACTTAACCATATTATATGTATTAAATCAATCTTAACTAAATTAAATTAAATATCATTATTAATCTATATATATCATTACCATTTAGGTATAATAATTTAAGAATCAACATTTATTAAAACCATATATTTCTTTCCAAAACCATAGAATTTGTTTTCAAAATATTTATATATGGACCAATGGTGTCTGTATATAATTTCCTATCCTATGTTCAAGTGATACGGATATTTATCATTTCAATCCGTAATTTAAGTATATACAGGTAGATATCATTTTGACCCACAATCCTAAATTCAATTCAAATGAAAATCGCTTGGGTCTATCATTTCAACCCATAACTATTTTCTCCTATTCTAAAGTCCGTTAGGGTATGTATCATTTCAATCCACAGTGAATTCTATACTAACAGGGAACTTGCAGAGTGATAACAGATATAACAATATGTAACAGGCATATATCATCAAAACAGTATAATATAAACAACAGGATATGGTGTCATATCCCACAGGCGAACAGTACAGGTAACAACATATATAACAATTCAAATAACTACAGCAGCATTCAATTGTCATTTCAATTGAAATCAAATTTTATAAATATAAGAACGTTAATCGTGAGTGATGGCTCACCTTTCGAGGTTAGAGAATACAGAAGATGACATGGATACGCACACTGATGCGGACACTGAAGTTTGCATGACGAATCAAAGCAAAGAAAAATAGGCACGAATTCAACGATCAAAGCTTATAATAAAAATAGATGGAACAAATTAGGACGGGGTCGATGAAGATAATCGAAATCATCTTTGATAGAACAGAAATATATCTATATATTATATTATTATTATTATAAATTCCCTTAAAACAAATATTCAATTTTTAATACATATTTAAAACGGCATATCTACATATTACCATTCGAATTTTAAGTCAAAGCATATACTTTTCTCAAACCAAAATCCAAAATGAAGAAAACATATACCAAAAAATCTCGATATTATATACAATAAACTAACATCCTTTATATATGTAATTTAAACAATAGTAATACAGCTACCGTAATTATATATATATATATATATAGTACTCTTATTATCCACTTATTATATAACTTTAATCAATATATATATATATATATATATACACATACTATAGACATTTACTTACTGTAACAGGCATACCCTCTCTTTACTATAGTAGATAATACAATATAAGTTTTCATACATACTAACAGCATTAACGCATATATAACTAACGGTATATATTGATATGCTTTTTAACCAAAAATCAAGCTACCCATTTTAATATAAGCTGATATATAAACTTGCATATATTACATTCAAACTTATACTGTCCATATATATATATTTGAAAACAGATTGTGCACAACTATTCGTAGCTTATAAAGCTATATATATGTACAACTGAAAGGTATAGAACAATAGACAAGCAATGCGTATGAAATTACATACATACATACATACATACATACATATATATATATATATAAATTAATATATAGCTATAGCTCATACCTATAGATAGCAGTAAAATATATATTTAACACTTTAAATATATAAAATATGCTTCTTATACTGACACACATACATATAATACGAAAAAGGCTTAAAACTAAAAGTAAAAGCATGCATGCACAGGCTAACAAAAATAAGGATACCACACGCAACTTACTTTATATATATATATATATATATATAACTAATATAAATTTAATTTCAAAAAGCAACAGACCTTATTCCTTAATAACTAATATATACAATCATATATATACATACCGAGTTTGACATTAAAAGAAAGAGCTGGAAGGCTAATCATGTTGAAACATTAATATAGTATATGTATAGAGAAAATACTAGCAGACTTAATTATATATGTACTTTTATAAATAACCAAACATATATGCTACCTTTTCAAACTAATAGTAAAACCTCTAGCCGATCTCTATATATATACTATACAAATAAAAAGTAAAGTTTTGTATATAAGTAAATTCTCTTTGTAAACAATATATAGGTTGGTATAGAATTGTGTATATATAAGTAACCAGATAATAGAAATATATATATATATATATATATATATATATATAAGCTACATATCTAACAGCCTGTACATATACTAACCCAAAATAGAAAGCTTTGAATTATATATAACCTGACGTATTTTGATCCAAAACTAACATATACACATAGTAAATTATATTTATGTACTTTAAAATCATAAACAACAGTGATAAATAATGTACTATATCTTGCAGAAACCTATATATATACCAATATGAACACCGTTGAAATATAAATAGGATACCGGTGTAGAGAAAGGGTGACGAAGGTCGGAAGGCGGAGAGGAGGAAGTAAGGTGGACACGCATCGGTGGATCGGGTTAGGTTGTGGCCATTGCGAGGTGGTGAAGATGGATCGGAAGATGGTGGCAGTGGTCGGTTGTTGGAAGGCGGAGGCCGGTTGAGGAGCTGGAACGCGTGGAGGATATAAGAGGAGGAGGGAAGCTCAGGTGGTAAGGCTTCATGAAGCTACAGGCAGCAAGGAAAACAAAATAGAGGAGAAGAAAAGAAAAAGGAGAGAGGCATGGTAAGAAACGAAAACGATGGGAATAATGAATAAGTGGACGTGCTATAATATGATTTCTTTGAAAAGCAATGGTCACTCACCCCCTGAAATCAGGTAAAACAATTAAAGCAATTTATTATTGCTTGGACTACACGGCTAAAAGTTTGAAACATAAAAGCAAACAAAAGGTCATGGATCAAGTACTGATACGGTTACCGGTTTCACGAATTCTGTTGTTTACTAGAGTTCAAAATACAGAATCGAATATATCGCAGAGATTAGCACGACGAGACAATTAAAATGATATACAGATATCAGCGGTACGATTGGATTATAAAATTCGAATTTCAGCTAGCGAAAAATGCAGCTAAAACGTAGAATAAATAAGATCGACGGAGCTATACAATTCCGAACTTAGAAAAACGAAAAATGAAGTCTTGCTCAGAAGATGATTTACAATTTTTCTATAAAAAATATTCAGGTTTGGAAAAGATTTTGTTATCATCAAATATTAACTGATATAAATTGATATAGAATTACACAATAAAATAAACTTTCATATTTTCAGATGAAAATTTACAGTTTGCTATGTTCAATTAGACGTATTCCAAATATCAACTTTATATTTCCAAATTTTATCATTTAAAATTTCACAAAATTTCAATTAAATATATGAATAAAACAATCAAAAATTACTAAAAATTTACATATCGTTACACAAAAGAATCAAATTCAAAACCTACCCAGATGAAGATTAAACAAAAGATGCAATCCTTGGTGCAATAATTTAGGAAAAGAGCAGAAATTACTCACTGTTACACTTAGAACAGAGAGCGACACCTTTTGTTGATCTGGAATTAAATTTCGAGCTGATTTCTACTTGTTATTAGTTGAATTTCATCTTCGCTTGATTGCCGTTGCCATTCAATTGAGGTTGTTGAGTTTGATTTTTTTTAGAACGATAAAAGAGGATTGAGAAGAAGAAGTTGTAAAATCATGTTATAAACAGCCTGTTTTTCCCCTAACTAATTATTATTGATATGCTTAAAGTTGAAAAATAAACCAATGCCATTTGTATTTTTCTGTAATCTAACACTTGTTCGACTGTTAAGAGAAATATTTACATTTGCTTAATGTCTACACTTGTTATTTGCTTGTATTAATCTATACGTGTTCTGTTTTTATGCAAGTATTTAACTTACATTTGTTATATGCATGTGTTAATATATTCTTTATAAGTATTTATAAAATATTTCCAATTTTAGTTTTATATTTGTAATATCCCGGAATTTTTAACAATATCAATTTAATAATCTGTGGTTAAAATTAAATCGATATTGATATTCCGAAGATAATTATTCAAAATAAATTTAATAATCTTCTTCAATAAATATTTAAATTGGTTATTTTATCTTTTAAATAATAAATTGATTTCCATCTACAATATAAATATATGGTTTATATTTTAAATAGACTGGTTTTGTTTTAATTTCAATAAATAAAGCATATTTTTCTAGTTTTATTATTTGTAGTAATTTTGGAAAATTTGTTTTCTTTAATATTTAAGCTTTTCAAAGTCAAATAAATAATTTTGATTTAAAATTTATAATTGAATCATGTTTTAAAATTCTAATATATATACATTTTGATTTGGAAAATTTTGTTTTAAATTGGTATTGAGTTTTAATATTTATTTCATAAATAAATATATGATTTTTAAATTGATAAGAAAAATATTAAATGTTTTAAATTAAATTGGATTTAGTTTTAAATTTACAATAATTTAACAAAATGGTTTTATGGCTTAATAAAATGGATATTTCGTTTATAAAAATATAATTTCTTTAAAAATGATTTTAATTTAAAGAGATTTATAAAAACAATATTGTATTGTCTTTATAAATAAATTTTGAATAAGATTTATAATTTTTATTTCAAATCGAATTTACATTTATAACTTGATTTGAAAATAATTTATTCTTGAATTTAGTTTGAATTTAAATTCAAAGGTTTAAATTTTAAATTGTTTTAATTTTTATGAGTGTAAGTTTTGAAACATGGTTTGTTTTCATTTATAAATTCATGCACATATCTAATATAAACTAACAAGTCATATTAAACTAAAACACATGCATTACTTTGAAAATTTAAAAAAAAAAATACTTTTAAAAGAGAAAACAAGTGTTAAATTCATATGCATTCAATTTGACAAGTGTTGTTAAGTTTGACAAGTGTTAAAATTTTAGTTTTTATTTTTCTTTGCTTTTATTAAAATCTGAAAATACATTTGTTTAAGTTTGCATCTTTATTTTTCCTTAATCAAAGGAGAAATCATAAACTCATCTTCAAAATTCAAATCTGCACACCTAAAATTCAAATCTGCATAATCTAAACCATGTTCAAACATCTGCATACCCCACTTCTTCAAAATCTAACCCACCTTCATCTAAAAATCAAAGCATCAAGCCTGCACTATTTTCTTTTCTCTGCACTCTGTTTTGAACCTGGGTTGAATGAAAGCATTAGCGTGCATTTGAGGAATGAGTAATAACAACTAGCTTCTGCATGTATTTGGGGAGTTAGCAACTGCATCATCTATATCTGCATGCTAGCATTTGGGTCAGAAAACTTAAGAAAACTGCATATCAATTGAAAACTCAGATTTCAACATCAAAAGGGGTCAAGCCTGCACCATTCTCTGCAAAATTCATAAAAAAACCACATGGGTCTGCATTCAATAAAAGGTGAGTAACTCTAAAATCTAAAATTTTCTTTAGGTTGCATGCTAAAATGTTTTGATAGAAATAAGTATTGTTGTGTATTTATAAAGTCTGTTGTAAATATGTTTGTGCATGCTGTTATGTGCTCTGTTTGTTCACAGATCCATTTTTCCATTTAAAAACCTCAACACTTGATTTAAATGGTGATAGTTCTGTTTTTTTTTAAAACCAAAGAAGTTGCTTATCATAGATTAGAAAAAAAATTTAAATCAAACTAAACAGAGTCCGTTGCCTCTGGAAATAAGATTTAACAGGAAACATAAAAAAAATAGCACTGCATATTAATTTTAACCAAAAATCCAAGCAAGTAAATTTAGTAATTCAGCATTATAAATCCAAAAATTAGCTATAACATGATTTTTAAATCAAGAATCATTGTTTTTAGAAAAGTTATGAAGGAGCAGTTTTGTTTTGAACTGAATATAAACTATTTGGTTTCTCTGGTGATATGTGTATTTTGAGGCCCTGAGATTATTCATGTTGATGGATGAGAGTTAGGAGTTGCTTAGAAAAATAGTGGATGGTGATGGTATTCATTTGAGAAGTAGCGGTGGTGGTTTTCCTTTTAGAACCCTAGTTTTTACTGTTACACTAGAATCGATCATTGCGGTGACTACAATTGATCGAGCATTGAAATATTTTGGGTTTCGATAGTTTGGTCGTGGATGAAGTCGAGGCCAGAGGAGTCGACTATCAGGTGGTCGGAGCGGTGAGATATAGGCGTTGACAGGTTTTGGGAAATCTTG
Organism: Allium cepa; assembly: GCA_030765085.1. Taxonomy (NCBI): domain Eukaryota; kingdom Viridiplantae; phylum Streptophyta; class Magnoliopsida; order Asparagales; family Amaryllidaceae; genus Allium; species Allium cepa. The sequence goes on from CM060932.1 coordinate 459,039,161, forward strand.
GTTTGCTATTTCCAGGCTTGGGTGTATAGCTCAATTGTGATTTGAGCTACTGTGGTGGATACTGGAGTTCGTGTTCGAGTTTGGTGAGTCTCTGTTGAGATGAGGTATTGGCGGATGCCCGGTGATGGCCGGAGCCACGGTGCACGTGCACCGTGCAGTTGAATTCTGGGGAAATTGTTTTGTGGGTTGGCTTGTGTTGGTTTGCTCGAGTAATTATGGTGAGTTGCCCGAAGCAGTAGTGTGTTTGACTCGGGGATGTGGTGTTGCAAACACGAAGTAATTTGTGGGGGTTTTTGTTTTACAGGTTTTATAAACCTGTAACCTCCAGGTTTTTAAAAAAACCCTGAATCTTTTAAATGATTAAGAAAATTTAAATCATATTTGAATTCAAGTTTGAATTTATTTGAATTCAAGATTAATTTAACATCCCAGTTTAAATAAAATAAAGTTTAAAGGAAAAAAAATTTCACAGGTTTTAATAAACCTGAACCTGTTTGTCAAATATTGTTTTACAAACCTGAAAGTATTTAAGTTTTTAAAATTTAAACTGAATTTTTAAAGTGTAGAGCAAGTTTTAAACAAAGTTTTAAAACAAGTTTAAAATCTTAATTCAAAATGAGTTTGAATTATAAATTTAAAAGTATATAAGTTTTATAAAGATAGAAGGTTTTTAACAACTTTGAATTTGTTAAAAGTATTTTATAAAATGTTTTAAAATCTGAAGTTTAAGGTTTAAACAGAGTTTAAAATTTAAATTTAAATCTGGATTCAAAGCAAATTTGAATCTTAAGTTTAAATCTGGAATCAAAGTGGAATATGTATTTCACTTTTTGAAATTGAAAGAAAACTTGAAGTTGAAAGATTTAAACTAAATATAAATTAAGTTATTGAGATGCTAAAGTTATAAATTGTTTAAACTTTTATAAGTTTAAATTATTTTCATTTCAAAACTTGTATTTAAAATGATATTTGGAAGCAAGTTCAAAGCACTTTGTTTTAAATAAAATTTGGTTTTAAACATAATTTAGAATTGTTTTATTTTAAAGTTAAGTTAAGAATTAATGTTTTAAAATTAAATTATTAAAATGGTAATTAAGAAATAATTAATTAATTTATTTAATTAATTATTAAGTTTTAATGCATATTGATTTAGGGGTTAATCAATTTGAAATTTAGATCATTAATTAGATTTTTAATTAATGATTAATAAATTATTAATTAAGTAATTAATTTTTAATCAAGTTTAATTTATCTTAATAATTAGACTTTAAATTATAGATAATTAAAGATAATTAAATTTGTAATTAATTTAAGTTAATTACTTTATAAAATAATTAGAGAAGGGTTAATGAAGGTCATTAACCAAGATTATTTAACAATTAATTAATATGGTTAATTTTTATAATTAATTAGATTAATTAATTTAATAATAATCAATTGTAAATGGTTTGAGTATAATTACTTAATAAAGTAATTAAGAAATTAATTACTAAATGTAATTAATTTAGTTTAATGGGATTGTTTAATTTAATTAATTAAGTTTAATTAATTTTAAACATTTGGGTTTTATAAATAATTACTTTATGTAATTAATGATTTGGGTATTTACTTAGTTAAGTAATTAATTAATAATTACATAGTTGTAATTAAGTGGAGATGTTTAAGTGTGAAGTAATCGGTTTAAATTACTTATTAATTAATCAAGAGATTAATTAAGAGATTAATTAAGGATAATTAATTTGTTTTAATATGGTAATTAAGTTAATTAATTACTTAAGGTAATTAATAAAAGGGAATCATTAATTATTTTAATTAATGATGTAATTAAAGTTGATTAATTTAGATTAATTAATCAATAATAAGTAATTAAAGGAAATTAATTAATGTAATTATTTAAGGATAAATGTATTTAATTATGATTAATTAATTAATTGAAGTAATTAAAGGTTAATTACTGTTTGTTTGAGAATAATTAATTTGTGAAATTAATTAAGGATAATTACATGAAGGTAATTAAGGGTAATAAATCAAGAGCGATTAATTTAGGTAATTAATAATAAATGATTAATTGATTGTAATCAATTAAATGATTAAGAAAGCAAGATATATTTTGATGAAGTAATTAATTTAATTTATTTTAAATTAATTATAGATAAAGTAATTAATTTAATTCATTTCAAATTAATTAGAAATAGAGATAGTTAATTTAATTCATTTTAAATTAATTATATTGAGATAAGTAAATCTTTGCTTATGTATGAATGAGTGACATTGATTGTCTTGGATGCTTGTTGATCTCAGTAATGAGATAAATGATATTGTGTGGTATGAATGGCTTGATTGTATTGTGATGATAACAGAGGTTATCTATTGTGATGGTAGTATATGGATTATCTATTTTGATATTGATAATGTGGATTACCTGTTATGTGATAATGTTGATTATCAATTGTGAATGTGTGATTATCTATCTGTGTATATAGAAACTTTATTAAATTGTTTTAAAACCTTTAAAACAACTTGAACCTAAAAGACACGCTTTGGATTTTGATGAGACCGGGATCGGGTTTCCATGTTTGGATATCCGAAAACCACATCGATTCCAAATAACGTTAGGTCGTGAATCCAAGTGGAGCGAGTGAAGACTCGAGGTGTAAGTGTTATACGTCAGTATAACTCTGTGGGTGATTCCGTAATGAGTTTGACGGAATGGTACTTATAGATTCGAGATGGTGGTTTAGAGTGCAAGGGTTATTGTCGTTGACTCTGAGGGTGATTCCAATATGAGTGTAACGAGATAATGCCTTCGGTTTCGTTCGAACCCGGAACGAACTTGTATGGATTGAATGCTTTCAGAACATCGTCAGGTGGACGATGAGCATTCTAAGCGATATGTCCTATAAAGGTAATCGTAGCCTCAAGCTTCATCAACCAGGAATGGCTAAAACAGGGGAGGTGCAGCAAGGCTTCGTGGGTCGCACCCACTGGAGAGCGAGATTTACCCCTGTCTAGAGGTCCCTTTTTATTTCGCATGTGTGGACAGTTGTTGAGCTCCAACTATTGGGGTTATCTTGTTCGAAACTATTCGGTAAGGAATGGGTCCGGCTTTTTATTGCAGAGGAGTGGGAATACTCCTCGGTACAGTATCTAGGCCACGTACTGTGACGGGCGGTACCCCAGTAGCCCTGCCATTGTATGGAATCCAAAATCCAATAAGTGCCAACGGTTTTGATTGTATTGCCCACTTTTGTGGCTAGTAGCTGGAATTTAATAAATGTAACAATTTCGGCTATTTCTTATTTATTTGAAAACCTTAGACACTATTATAACATCACCGGATTTCCTATCAAATGTTTTGGTTAGCGTAAGGTTAAAAGTTTTCCATGTTTATGTGTGGGAAGTCTTACGTGATACCTTTCTTTTAAAAGAATTTTCAAAATTAAGCAACTTTAACCTGTTACTCACACCAGACCCATGTCTGACCCGAAGTTTATTTTTGTTTTCCATAAACTCTTGGGTAATCAAATTTTTATGAGTAGTCAAGGGATTCAGGTTAGCTTGGATGAATTTTGGAGGAGCAATGGAGCAGGAGGCTTCTGCGTTAGATATATAGTATTCCGCTGTATGTTCTGTGTTGTCTCTGAGTTGTATTGAGATGTAATAACTAGACAGGTGTTTATAACTGTCTAGTATGTGATGTATATCTGTGTACTTTGATATGGTTGAAAACTATGTAATATTTATGTTATTAATATAGTTTATTCGTTCCGCTGTTAGATTCTGATGTTGTTTGTTTCTTCTCTTCTTTCTTTTCTCTTTTCTATCCCTTTCTTTCTTAAAATGATGCGATTTTCCGTGGTAAGAAAGTCAGGTCGTCACATTTGGTATCAGAGCATTAGGTTGAGTGAATACCTAGGCTCTGTAGTGGTGTCTTTCTTGACAGAGCGTATTTGTAATTTTAAATATATTTATTTCTACCTATCTATTAGGTTACCTGTTCAGGTTTTCCAATATAAGTTATAAAGGTAAATGGGGTAATAGTGTGTGTAACACGACTATCATTAGTTGGTGTTTGAATGTTTGAGGTTGGAGGTGTTTTGTCGAGACTGTAGACCTAATACCGTGTCGAGTGAGTTCTGTAGTAATGAAGAACTTCATTAATCTCTGAAGGAAACCTGTGAAGGTTTGGAGTTCATTTCTGAAGTTGGATGAGTAGTATTTGGATCTGTTGATTGGCAGAAGGGAGTGATGGTATTTTGATACCTTAAGGAGTAGTAGCTGCGTGATGAGATGCAGTGACTATGGATGTTCCCGAAGATGTTTTCTTTGGGACAAGTTAAGGAAGTGAGTCTGCTTCAGTGTTGTGGCTATGGTCAGCTTGAGTTTCTGTTTGCTTTGAAGTCCGAGTTTCTCGGAGAGCTTTGTCTTGGAATTCTTTGGCATCTGTGGCAGCAGGGTAGCTTGAAGTGTTCTCGGTGTTGGCAAGAGATCTTCTAGCATAGCAGTTTTTCTGAAGTGGAGTTTAGAAGAAGTTAAGTGGACCCGTTTCTTCGATGGGTTTGCTAGTTAAGTTTAAATTGTTCTACTTGGTTAAGGGAGAACAGTATTCCTTGGATTTGGTTTGGGTGGATCGCAAAAGTGACTTGCGATTGTTTGAGTGTTCTCTTGGGTTATCTGAGTTTTTTGAATGTCTTCAGGATGTCAGAGTTTTGTCCGTATCGGGAGATTGAGTTTTCTTATCGACTGGAATTCCAGGAATGGAACCGGTGGTTCAGCTTTATAGTAGAATGGTTCCAAGAGTTTGAGTTGGTGTAGCAGCTCGGAGTTTTGGAGGAACTTCTGAATTTTCTTATGGATTTGTTGAACCATATCTGTAAGGTATGTTGTTGAGTTGTGCTTGCGTTCTTCTTCAAGCATCCTCTTCTATGTTGGATCAGAGTTGAGCAGCGGAAGCAGTTTGGAAGTGTATCTGCTTTTCTTTTCCCGGACAGGATTTGAGTTTGAGTTCTTGGTTTTGATTGATCTTGAGGAGATCATTTTGTTGAGTTGATTAGTCTAGTTTGTTTCTAGAGACATCAACGAGATCGGAAAGGGTGTAGGCAGTCCAGCATCATCTGTTGAGTTTTGTGGATAAGAGTCGGAGGGATTTAGACTCTGAAGACAGAGATTTGTTGATGCAGCACGATCTACAATTCCTCAAGGGTTAAGTCGTTCACGAGCTAATAAAGAGGCCTTAAGTCGTTCGCGACTTAACAGGGTGAAGGATAACGAGTTACGACCTAAGGAAGTGGAGCTACGAGTTGAGGCAGCCGCGTTGAATTATCTGCGAGCTAAGTACTCAAGTCGGCTACGACTTAAGAGTTTAAGTCGGCTACGACTTAACAGAAGAGGAAGCAGTCACGACCTAACTAAGCCGTTGAGGAGATATGCGCAGGGAGATTGGGGCTTGAGTCGTCATGCGCTTAAGTCGGCCATATGAGCATATGTGTTGTAGTTTGTTGCCTTTGAGTCGTTAGGTCGTATACGACCTAACTGTTGTATCCATGTGGTGTTGAGTCGGCCTTGTGTTGTGAGGTCGCGAGTCTTTGAGTCGTTAGGTCGGTGTGATGTTGGGTCGGCCGAAGGCTGTGTAATGTAATGAACTGAGTTCTTGAGTCGGTCTTGTATGTAATGTGTTAGGTCGCGTACGACCTATGATGAGTCGGTCGTGTTGAGTCGGGTGAGTTGTTGTATGTAGGTCGTACTTGTTAAGTCGGCCAGGGGTTGAGTCGTTTACATTGGGCTGTATTGTAAAGGGGTTGAGTCGCGTGTGTTAAGTCGGTCGCGACTTAAGTTGGGTCGTAGGTCGGCAACGACTTAGGGACTGGGTTGTAACTCCTATAAATACGCGTGTGTTGTACATTTTGAGGTTGTTGATTTTGGAATAAAAATTCTCTTTTGTTAGCTTTGTGCTTTCATACCAATTGGTAGTTGAGTGTAATCTCCTATCTCCTCTTTCGGTTAATCGAGTGCGCTCGATTCAACGATCGTAGAAGCCGATTCACGGAATCTAGTGCGCTAGATCAACGTGCGAAGAATCGTAGATCTTTGAACACGGTATAGTGCGCTATCAACATGTTTGAGATAGCTAGAGTTCGGTATCTTTGGATCAACGAACTTGGGCATTTTGGTATCTTCAACTCACCGATTGCTACATTCCATCGATTGAAGTTTTGTTCGAATTATCCGCTGCGTCATTATTGGTATCAGAGCCATACTTAGCCAATCATAGCTAACTTGATTCTTGGAGCCAAGTTTTTGAAGTTTTTGAAGTTTGAAGTTGTTCATCGTGTTCATATTGAAGTTGCATCAAGTTTGGAGTGTTTGATCCATTTCACCTTGGATCGAGGAGTTGGAAATTGTTTGGATCTATCTTGGGTTTTTGCGCGCCAAGGTTTGAAGTGTTTGAATTTGTAGCCGAGCTAAAGAGGTTGAGCCGAGTCAGATTAAGCCGACCTTACTTGAGCCGTTTCATATTGCCGAGACAAGTGGAGGCCGAGACAGATTGTAGCCGAGTCATTGTTGAGCCGTGACTTATTGCATTGTTGAAGCTTTGAATTTTTGTGTTCGAATTGTTGAAGTGTTTGTGAGAGTTTTTCAATCATGCCACCAAGGAGAGCTAATCGTCATCAAAACGTTGAAGCTTTGTATCGTCGAGAAGAAGCCGAGCTTATGGAACAACGTATTAATGAGAAGTTTGATGAAGGCATTGGTAAATTGGAGAAATTGATGAATGATTTGAATCAAAGGAGGAGATCACCAAACTCGAACCATGGAGGAAACCGAGTTTCGCCATCGGTTATGGAAGCGAGGAGGGTATCGCCACATTCTTGTAGAGATAGAAGAGAAACATCAATTTCATCACGAAGAGATCATCATGACTATGCACATGAAGAGAGACGAAGTCAACGTGAATTTGACAATGAAGCATATAGAGATGAAGAGAGACATAGTCAAAGAAGTATGCATGAACGAAGGGATGATAATGGTCGAGATCGATGTAGACGTACTTTTGATTTTGTTGAAGAGGGTGATAGAGCTAGTATTCATTATCGAGATCGAGACCAAGTTCGAAATTCTTATCGGGATGTTGAAGATGATCGACGATGGGAATCGGGTATGAAGATGGAAATTCCAGAATTTAAAGGAGGAATGGTAGCAGAAGAATTTCTCAATTGGATTTCTAATGTTGAAGAGATCTTTGATTTCAAAGAGGTTCCTGAACATAGGAGAGTGAAGTTGGTTGCTACTAGGTTGAGGGGGAGAGCTTTGGCATGGTGGCAGCAAACTAAACTTACCAGGGAGAGAATGGGGAAATCAAAGATAGAATCATGGGATAAGATGAAAAAGTTGATGAGATCTACTTTCTTACCTTACAACTATCAGTCACTTATGTATCAGAGGTTGCAGAATCTGAGGCAAGGGACAAAGTCTGTTAGTGATTATGCTGATGAATTTTACCAACTCATTGCCAGGAATGATATTATGGAAACGGAAGAACAGCTAACTGCTAGATTCATTGGGGGATTGAGAATGCAGATCCAGGATATGGTTAATATGTTTGATCCTAGATCAGTTGCGGAGGCACATCAGAAAGCGTTGGCTTGGGAGAAACAAGGAAGGCGTGGAGGTGGTGTGTTTACTAATTCCAATAATCAAGCAAGGGGTGTTGGTGGAAGTTCTAATGTTTCTAAACCTGTTTCAAAGCCAGTGGTGAAGGAGGCTGAGAAGGCAAAGGCTAGCAGTGTTTTCAAATGTTATAATTGTCAGGAGTTGGGTCACAAGAGCAATGAATGTCCGAAGCCGAAGAAGAGAACCATGGTTGCAGAAGTTGAGGAGGATAATGGTGGGGAGGCAGAATGTTCTAATACACCTTATGTTGAGGAGGAAGAAGAAGTGTCGGGAGATGAAGGTTGTAATCTTATGATGAGGAGAAGTTGTTTAACACCAAAGCAAGAGGAGGATTGTAGCTGGTTGAGAAGCAATATTTTTCAGTCGACATGCACTATTTTGGGAAAGGTTTGCAAGTTCGTTATTGATGCGGGAAGTTGTGATAATATTATTTCTACAGAAGCAGTGAGGAAATTGAACTTGAAAACTGAGAAGCATCCTAAACCGTACAAGTTAGCATGGTTAAGGAAGGGTGGTGAAGTGAAAGTGTGTCGAAGAGCTTGTGTTAATTTTTCTATTGGGAAGAAGTACAAAGATGAAATTTGGTGTGATGTTGTGGATATGGATGTTTGTCATTTGTTGCTGGGCAGACCGTGGCAGTTTGATAGAGCAGTTCAGCATGATGGTCGTGCCAATAGTTACAGTTTCATGTTCGAGGGTACGAAAATCACTTTGGTTCCTAAGAAGCAACAGCAGAAGGAGAGCAAGCTAGAAGAGATTGAGGAATTGAAAACTCTGTTGACTTTGAAGGAGTTTGTCAAGGAAGTCGAAGAAGAACCAGAAGTGTTTTTGTTGATTGGGAGAGAGAGTAGTGAAGAAGTTGAAATCCCAGAAGCAGCAAAGCCAATTTTGAAAGAATTTGAAGATGTCTTTCCAGAGGAGTTGCCTAAGGAGTTACCGCCACTTAGAGACATTCAACATCAAATTGATCTTGTTCCGGGAGCAGTGTTACCACATCGACCACATTATCGAATGAGTCCGAAGGAACATGAGGAATTACGAAGGCAGGTGGAAGAGTTACTTGAGCAGGGACGTGTTCAGGAAAGCTTGAGTCCTTGTGCCGTGCCAGCATTGTTAGTACCAAAGAAGGACGGGACATGGAGGATGTGCACAGACAGTAGAGCATTGAATAAGATCACTGTTCGTTATAGATTTCCTATGCCAAGGTTGGATGACTTGCTAGATCAGTTGAGTGGGGCAACTATATTCTCGAAGATTGATTTGAAGAGTGGTTATCATCAAATTCGAATCAGACCAGGTGATGAATGGAAGACAGCTTTCAAAACGAGAGAGGGGTTGTACGAATGGTTGGTCATGCCGTTTGGTTTGTCAAATGCACCTAGTACATTCATGCGGGTGATGAATCAAATCTTTAGACCATTCATTGGGAAGTTCGTCGTGGTTTATTTCGATGATATTCTGATATACAGCAGGAATATGGAGGAGCATGTTCAACATTTGAGGGAAGTACTGTTTATTCTTCGTGAGGAACAATTTTATGCTGCCACGAAGAAATGTGTGTTTATGACGCATACTGTTTTATTTCTTGGGTATGTTGTTTCAGGAGAAGGTATTCAAGTTGACCAGAGTAAAGTTGAAGCAGTCAGGAACTGGGCACAGCCAAAGACAATTACGGAAGTGAGGAGTTTTCATGGGCTAGCGTCATTCTACCGAAGATTCATTCCACACTTCAGTAGCGTGATGGCTCCAGTTACTGATTGCATGTAGGGTAAACAATTTGTATTGTCAGAGGAAGCGGGAGTTGCTTTTGAGAAGATCAAGGAATTGTTGACGTCTGCACCAATTCTTGTTCTACCTAATTTTCAGTTATTGTTTGAATTGCATACTGATGCTTCGAAGGTTGGTATTGGAGGAGTTCTGAGTCAGAATGGGAAGCCAGTTGCTTATTTCAGCGAAAAGTTGTCAGGGGCAAAGATGAGATACAGTACATATGACGTTGAATTTTATGCTGTTGTACAAGCTGTTAAGCATTGGAGACATTATCTATTTCAGAAGGAATTTGTTCTTTATACTGATCATGAAGCATTGAAGCATTTACAGGGGCAGGATAAAATTTCAGCAAGACATGCATCATGGATTGCATATTTACAGCAGTTTACTTTTGTCGTTAAGCACAAATCAGGAGTGACAAATCGGGTAGCTGATGCTTTGAGTAGGAGGAGACATTTATTAACGACAATGAAGGTTGAAGTGACGGGGTTTGAAATGTTGCCAGAGATGATTAATGAAGATCCTTACTTTGTGAAATATGTTGAGAAAGTGAAGGATGGGAGTACCGATGAATTTATGATAGTTGATGGTTTTCTGTTTAAGGGAAATCGTTTATGTATTCCGGATTGTAGTCTGAGGATGAAGATTGTGAAGGAGTTACACGAGGAAGGGCATGTGGGATGTGATCGTACTTTGCAGTTGATTTCACAGTCTTATTTTTGGCCGTCGATAAGAAAAGAGGTTGAAAGATTCGTGGAGAGATGCCATATTTGCCAGGTGTCAAAGGGAACAGCGACGAATGCAGGGTTGTATATGCCGTTGCCTGTACCGTATAAGCCATGGGTTGATATTAGCATGGATTTCGTTTTGGGTTTGCCTAGAACTCAAAGGGGAAATGATTCGATATTTGTTGTGGTGGACAGATTTTCAAAGATGGCACATTTTGTTCCTTGCAAGAAAACGGCGGATGCTGTTCGTGTTGCTCAGTTGTTTTTCAAGGAGATCTATCGACTTCATGGATTGCCAGAGACTATTGTGTCGGATAGAGATACTCGTTTTCTGAGTCACTTTTGGTTGAGTTTGTGGAAAATGGTAGGAACGAAGTTGAATTTTAGCAGTGCTTATCATCCACAAATAGACGGACAGACGGAAGTTGTTAACAGGTCATTGGGAAATTTGTTGCGATGCCTTGTACAGGATAATTTGAGAAGTTGGGACATGAAGCTATGCCAGGCAGAATTTGCTCATAATCATGCAGTGAATCGAAGCACAGGATTCAGTCCATTTCAGATTGTTTATTCAAATTTACCCAGGGGACCGTTGGATTTGGCAGTAGTACCACAGTTGAAGGGAACAGTTAAACGAGCTGTTGATTTTGTTGATGAGCTGACTGAATGTCATAAAATCGTTCAGGAACGATTGGAGAAATCGAATGAGAAGTATAAGAAGTCTGCAGATTTGAAGAGACGAAATATTGAATTTAACGAAGGTGATTTGGTTTATGCTGTTTTAACCAAGGATCGTTTTCCGGTGGGCGCATATAATAAGTTGAAAGCCAGAAAAATTGGTCCTGTCGAAGTTGTGAAGCGAATTAATGACAATGCTTATAAGTTGAAACTGCCGGAGGATGTGTACACTTCTGACGTATTCAATGTTAAACATCTTGTGCCGTATTATGGAGATGGACAATCTGATGGGAAAGAATTTACAAATTCGAGGACGAATTTTTCTCAACCAGGGGAGGATGATGCAGTACGATCTACAATTCCTCAAGGGTTAAGTCGTTCACGAGCTAATAAAGAGGCCTTAAGTCGTTCGCGACTTAACAGGGTGAAGGATAACGAGTTACGACCTAAGGAAGTGGAGCTACGAGTTGAGGCAGCCGCGTTGAATTATCTGCGAGCTAAGGACTCAAGTCGGCTACGACTTAAGAGTTTAAGTCGGCTACGACTTAACAGAAGAGGAAGCAGTCACGACCTAACTAAGCCGTTGAGGAGATATGCGCAGGGAGATTGGGGCTTGAGTCGTCATGCGCTTAAGTCGGCCATATGAGCATATGTGTTGTAGTTTGTTGCCTTTGAGTTGTTAGGTCGTATACGACCTAACTGTTGTATCCATGTGGTGTTGAGTCGGCCTTGTGTTGTGAGGTCGCGAGTCTTTGAGTCGTTAGGTCGGTGTGATGTTGGGTCGGCCGAAGGCTGTGTAATGTAATGAACTGAGTTCTTGAGTCGGTCTTGTATGTAATGTGTTAGGTCGCGTACGACCTATGATGAGTCGGTCGTGTTGAGTCGGGTGAGTTGTTGTATGTAGGTCGTACTTGTTAAGTCGGCCAGGGGTTGAGTCGTTTACATTGGGCTGTATTGTAAAGGGGTTGAGTCGCGTGTGTTAAGTCGGTCGCGACTTAAGTTGGGTCGTAGGTCGGCAACGACTTAGGGACTGGGTTGTAACTCCTATAAATACGCGTGTGTTGTACATTTTGAGGTTGTTGATTTTGGAATAAAAATTCTCTTTTGTTAGCTTTGTGCTTTCATACCAATTGGTAGTTGAGTGTAATCTCCTATCTCCTCTTTCGGTTAATCGAGTGCGCTCGATTCAACGATCGTAGAAGCCGATTCACGGAATCTAGTGCGCTAGATCAACGTGCGAAGAATCGTAGATCTTTGAACACGGTATAGTGCGCTATCAACGTGTTTGAGATAGCTAGAGTTCGGTATCTTTGGATCAACGAACTTGGGCATTTTGGTATCTTCAACTCACCGATTGCTACATTCCATCGATTGAAGTTTTGTTCGAATTATCCGCTGCGTCATTTGTTTTGGATAAGTTTTCTCCGATCGAAAAGGAGCTATAATTTTGGGTAAGTCAGTGAAGCTAGCTCTGAAGTGTTTTGGATCTTTTCTGTGATCTTGGAAAATAAGTGATTGATCTACAGGATTGAATTGACAGTTTGGATAACTGGGATTCGATGAGTTTCACGTATTTCTGAGGGAGTACGTGTATGATCTATCTCTGGTTGTGGAACCAGCAGTTCTGGAGTTTTGGTTGTTGAGTCAGACTCATTTGTAGTTTGATATCTTGTCTAGTGTTAGATATAGTTGTATAGGAGCTTTGTAGCTTTATAGTATTGTTTGTTTGGATTCTCTGGAGCGAGTATCCCAGTATATATATATACACCTGGGGAAACTCGATGAATTTTATCCAGAATTTGTCTGGATAATTCGATTTGTTTGATTGGTTGTTTTGGTTGTTAGCATAGGTTTGATATATGCTTGTGTTTTTAAATTAATTTAATGAGATTATTAAATTACCTTTGTTTTAAATTTCGGGGACGAAATTCTTTTAAGGGGGAAGGATTGTAATATCCCGGAATTTTTAACAATATCAATTTAATAATCTGTGGTTAAAATTAAATTGATATTGATATTCTGATGATAATTATTCAAAATAAATTTAATAATCTTCTTCAATAAATATTTAAATTGGTTATTTTATCTTTCAAATAATAAATTGATTTCCATCTACAATATAAATATTTGGTTTATATTTTAAATAGATTGGTTTTGTTTTAATTTCAATAAATAAAGCATATTTTTCTAGTTTTATTATTTGTAGTAATTTTGTAAAATTTGTTTTCTTTAATATTTAAGCTTTTCAAAGTCAAATAAATAATTTTGATTTAAAATTTATAATTGAATCATGTTTTAAAATTCTAATATATATACATTTTGATTTGGAAAATTTTGTTTTAAATTGGTATTGAGTTTTAATATTTATTTCATAAATAAATATATGATTTTTAAATTGATAAGAAAAATATTAAATGTTTTAAATTAAATTGGATTTAGTTTTGAATTTAGAATAATTTAACAAAATGGTTTTATGGCTTAATAAAATGGATATTTTGTTTATAAAAATATAATTTCTTTTAAATGATTTTAATTTAAAGAGATTTATAAAAACAATATTGTATTGTCTTTATAAATAAATTTTGAATAAGATTTATAATTTTTATTTCAAATTGAATTTACATTTATAACTTGATTTGAAAATAATTTATTCTTGAATTTAGTTTGAATTTAAATTCATAGGTTTAAATTTTAAATTGTTTTAATTTTTATGAGTGTAAGTTTTGAAACATGGTTTGTTTTCATTTATAAATTCATGCACATATCTAATATAAACTAACAAGTTATATTAAACTAAAACACATGCATTACTTTGAAAATTTAAAAAAAATTACTTTTAAAAGAGAAAACAAGTGTTAAATTCATATGCATTCAATTTGACAAGTGTTGTTAAGTTTGACAAGTGTTAAAATTTTAGTTTTTATTTTTCTTTGCTTTTATTAAAATATGAAAATACATTTGTTTAAGTTTGCATCTTCATTTTTCCTTAATCTAGGGAGAAATCATAAACTCATCTTCAAAATTTAAATCTGCACACCTAAAATTCAAATCTGCATAATATAAACCATGTTCAAACATCTGCATACCCCACTTCTTCAAAATCTAACCGACCTTCATCTAAAAATCAAAGCATCAAGCCTGCACTATTTTCTTTTCTCTGCACTCTGTTTTGAACCTGGGTTGAATGAAAGCATTAGCATGCATTTGAGGATGAGTAATTACAACTAGCTTCTGCATGTATTTTGGGAGTTAGCAACTGCATCATCTATATCTGCATGCCAGCATTTGGGTCAGAAAACTTAAGCAAACTGCATATCAATTCAAAACTCAGATTTCAACATTAAAAGGGGTCAAGCCTGCACCATTCTCTGCAAAATTCATAAAAAAACAACAGGGGTCTGCATTCAATAAAAGGTGAGTAACTCTAGAATCTAAAATTTTATTTAGGTTGCATGCTAAAATGTTTTGATAGAAATAAGTATTATTGTGTATTTATAAAGTCTATTGTAAATATGTTTGTGCACGCTGTTATGTGCTCTGTTTGTTCACAGATCCATTTTTCCATTTAAAAACCTCAACACTTGATTTAAATGGTGATAGTTCTAAATTTTTTTAAAACCAAAGAAGTTTCTTATCATAGATTAGAAAAAAAATTAAATCAAACTAAACAGAATCTGTTGCCTCTGGAAATAAGATTTAACAGGAAACATAAAAAAAAATAGCACTGCATATTAATTTTAACCAAAAATCCAAGCAAGTAAATTTAGTAATTGAGCATTATAAATCCAAAGAATTAGCTATAACATGATTTTTAAATCAAGAATCATTGTTTTTAGAAAAGTAATGAAGGAGCAGTTTTGTTTTGAACCGAATATAAACTATTTGGTTTCTCTGGTGATATGTGTATGTTGAGGCCCTGAGATTATTCATGTTGATGGATGAGAGTTAGGAGTTGCTTAGAAAAATAGTGGATGGTGATGGTATTCATCAGAGAAGTAGCGGTGGTGGTTTTCCTATTAGAACCCTAGTTTTTACTGTTACACTAGAATCGATCATTGCGGTGACTATAATTGATCGAGCGTTGAGATATTTTGGGTTTCGATAGTTTGGTCGTGGATGAAGTCGAGGCCGGAGGGGTCGACTCTCAGGTGGTCGGAGCGGCGAGATATAGGCGTTGATAGGTTTTGGGAAATCTTGGTTTGCTGTTTCTAGGCTTGGGTGTATAGCTCAATTGTGATTTGAGCTACTGTGGTGGATATTGGAGTTCGTGTTCAAGTTTGGTGATTGTCTCTGTTGAGATGAGGTGTTGGAGGATGGCCGGAGCCGCGGTGCACGTGCACCGTGCAGTTGAATTCTGGGGAAATTGTTTTGTGGGTTGGCTTGTGTTGGTTTGCTCGAGTAATTATGGTGAGTTGCCCGAAGCAGTAGTGTGTTTGACTCGGGGATGTGGTGTTGCAAACACGAAGTAATTTGTGGGTGTTTTTGTCTTACAGGTTTTATAAACCTGTAACCTCCAGGTTTTTAAAAAAACCCTGAATCTTTTAAATGATTAAGAAAATTTAAATCATATTTGAATTCAAGTTTGAATTTATTTGAATTCAAGATTAATTTAACATCCCAGTTTAAATAAAATAAAGTTTAAAGGAAAAAAAATTTCACAGGTTTTAATAAACCTGAACCTGTTTGTCAAATATTGTTTTACAAACCTGAAAGTATTTAAGTTTTTAAAATTTAAACTGAATTTTTAAAGTGTAGAGCAAGTTTTAAACAAAGTTTTAAAACAAGTTTAAAATCTTAATTCAAAATGAGTTTGAATTATAAATTTAAAAATATATAAGTTTTATAAAGATAGAAGGTTTTTAACAACTTTGAATTTGTTAAAAGTATTTTATAAAATGTTTTAAAATATGAAGTTTAAGGTTTAAACAGAGTTTAAAATTTAAATTTAAATCTGGATTCAAAGCTAATTTGAATCTTAAGTTTAAATATGGAATCAAAGTGGAATATGTATTTCAGTTTTTGAAATTGAAAGAAAACTTAAAGTTGAAAGATTTAAACTAAATATAAATTAAGTTATTGAGATGCTAAAGTTATAAATTGTTTAAACTTTGATAAGTTTAAATTATTTTCATTTCAAAACTTGTATTTAAAATGAAATTTGGAAGCAAGTTCAAAGCACTTTGTTTTAAATAAAATTTGTTTTTAAACATAAATTAGAATTGTTTTATTTTAAAGTTAAGTTAAGAATTAATGTTTTAAAATTAAATTATTAAAAAGTTAATTAAGAAATAATTAATTTATTTAATTAATTATTAAGTTTTAATGCATATTGATTTAGGGGTTAATCAATTTTAAATTTAGATCATTAATTAGATTTTTAATTAATGATTAATAAATTATTAATTAAGTAATTAATTTTTAATCAAGTTTAATTTATCTTAATAATTAGATATTAAATTATAGATAACTAAAGATAATTAAATTTGTAATTAATTTAAGTTAATTACTTTATAAAACAATTAGAGAAGGGTTAATGAAGGTCATTAACCAAGATTATTAATCAATTAATTAATATGGTTAATTTTTATAATTAATTAGATTAATTAATTTAATAATAATCAATTGTAAATGGTTTGAGTATAATTACTTAATGAAGTAATTAAGAAATTAATTACTAAATGTAATTAATTTAGTTTAATGGGATTGTTTAATTTAATTAATTAAGTTTAATTAATTTAAACATTTGGGTTTTATAAATAATTACTTTATGTAATTAATGATTTGGGTATTTACTTAGTTAAGTAATTAATTAATAATTACATGGTTGTAATTAAGTGGAGATGTTTAAGTGTGAAGTAATTTGGTTTAAATTACTTATTAATTAATCAAGAGATTAATTAAGAGATTAATTAAGGATAATTAATTTGTTTTAATATGGTAATTAAGTTAATTAATTACTTAAGGTAATTAATAAAAGGGAATCACAAATTATTTTAGTTAATGATGTAATTAAAGTTGATTAATTTAGATTAATTAATTAATAATAAGTAGTTAAAGGAAATTAATTAATGTAATTAATTAAGGATAAATGTAATTAATTATGATTAATAATTAATTGAAGTAATTAAAGGTTAATTACTGTTTGTTTAAGAATAATTAATTTGTGAAATTAATTAAGGATAATTACATGAAGGTAATTAAGGGTAATAAATCAAGAGCGATTAATTTAGGTAATTAATAATAAATGATTAATTGATTGTAATCAATTAAATGATTAAGAAAGCAAGATATATTTTAATGAAGTAATTAGTTTAATTTATTTTAAATTAATTATAGATAAAGTAATTAATTTAATTCATTTCAAATTAATTAGAAATAGAGATAGTTAATTTAATTCATTTTAAATTAATTATATTGAGATAAGTAAATCTTTGCTTATGTATGAATGAGTGACATTGATTGTCTTGGATGCTTGTTGATCTCAGTAATGAGATAAATGATATTGTGTGGTATGAATGGCTTGATTGTATTGTGATGATAACATAGGTTATCTATTGTGATGGTAGTATATGGATTATCTATTTTGATATTGATAATGTGGATTACCTGTTATGTGATAATGTTGATTATCAATTGTGAATGTGTGATTATCTATCTGTGTATATGGAAACTGTATTAAATTGTTTTAAAACCTTTAAAACAACTTGGACCTAAAAGACACGCTTTGGATTTCGATGAGACCGGGATCGGATTTCCATATTTGGATATCCGAAAACCACATCGATTCCAAATAACGTTAGGTCGTGAATCCAAGTGGAGCGAGTGAAGACTCGAGGTGTAAGGGCTATACGTCAGTATAACTCTATGGGTGATTCCGTAATGAGTTTGACAGAATAGTACTTATAGATTCGAGATGGTGGTTTAGAGTGCAAGGGTTATTGTCGTTGACTCTGAGGGTGATTCCAATATGAGTGTAACGAGATAATGCCTTCAGTTTCGTTCGAACCCGGAACGAACTTGTATGGATTGAATGCTTTCAGAACATCGTCAGGTTGACGATGAGCATTCTAAGTGATTTGTCCTATAAAGGTAATCGTAGCCTCAAGCCTCATCAACCGGGAATGGCTAAAACAAGGGAGGTGCAGCAAGGCTTCGTGGGTCACACCCACTGCAGAGCGAGATTTACCCCTGTCTAGAGGTCCCTTTTTATTTCGGCTGTGTCGACAGTTGTTGAGCTCCAACTGTCGGGGTTATCTTGTTCGGAACTATTCAGTAAGGAATGGGTCCGGCTTTGTGTTGCAAGGGAGTGGGAGTACTCCTCGGTACAGTGATCTAGGCCACGTACTGTGACGGGCGGTACCCCAGTAGCCCTGCCATTGTATGGAATCCAAAATCCAATAAGTGCCAACGGTTTTGATTGTATTACCCACTTTTGTGGCTAGTAGCTGGAATTTAATAAATGTAACAATTTCGGCTATTTCTTATTTATTTGAAAACCCTAGACACTATTATAATATGACCGGATTTCCTATCAAATGTTTTGGTTAGCGTAAGGTAAAAACTTTTCCATGTTAATGTATGGGAAGTCTTACATGATACCTTTCTTTTAAAAGAATTTTCAAAATTAAGCAACTTTAAGCTGTTACTCATACCAGACCCATGTCTGACCCGGAGTTTATTTTTGTTTTCCATAAACTCTTGGGTACTCAAATTTTTATGAGTAGTCAAGGGATTCAGGTTAGGATTCAGGTTAGCTTGGATGAATTTTGGAGGAGCAATGGAGCAGGAGGCTTCTGCGTTACATATATAGTATTCCGCTGTATGTTCTGTGTTGTCTCTGAGTTGTATTGAGATGTAATAACTAGACAGGTGTTTATAACACTCTCGTATTTGATGTATATCTGTGTACTCTGATATGGTTGAAAACTATGTAATATTTATGTTATTAATATAGTTTATTCGTTCCGCTGTTAGATTTTGATGTTGTTTCTTTCTTCTCTTCTTTCTTTTCTCTTTTCTATCCCTTTCTTTCTTAAAATGATGCGATTTTCTGTGGTAAAAAAGTCGGGTCGTCACAATATTTATAAATGTCTAAAGTGTATAAATATTTAAACTTCTTCTTCTTTATTTATCTTTTATAAAATCCTTTAAAGTCATAAAACAAATCATATATATATGTATATTATTTTAAACTCAATTTATTTTTAAAATGTTTATAATTTGAATTTCAAATTCAAATTCTCTTTTAAATATACTTATATGTATGTTCAAATTAATACCAATTTTACTTATCTAGGGAAAAGAGTAAATCTTATGTTGTTATAAATGATTATTACATTGTTTAATTACCTAGAAATTTCCGAGATATCACAGTATACATATAATATCATAACAGATAATGTAAGAAATATATAAACGGTATTTATCATCGTGTAAACACAACACGGACATATATGAATAACATATCAATGTCCACAGATTCACTTATCATTATTTCATAAAAATATAAGTACATATGTTTAGAGTGATAAAAACTCACCTTTTTAAAGCCGAAGGCAACAATTCAAACACAAAGATCAAACTTCGAAAATCACAAAAGGCACGACAAAGCATGATTCAACTTGAGTGATAGGAGAGCCAAGATTTCAACTTATGCACACAAACAAATATAACATACATAAGTATATTTAATACAAAAGATTAGATGAATTAAACAATGAAAATAATTGAGATAAGATGGCATAACCTTGCTCTACCCTATGCAAGTAATGATGGGGTTGGCAATAGGAGGTAGAGGCCGTGCCTATTCATAAAGGAAACAAAGAAAGAAAAAGAAAAAAAATAGAAAGAAGAGGAAGAAGAAGCCATGGATATTTAGATCTATAATTTTTTCTCTTAGGAAATAAAATGAGATGTGGGAAAAGTATTTTTGTGCATGAATTAGTAATAAAGGATGTGACTAAGGTTTGATGTATGAACGGCCAAAAGAGTAAATGGTAAGAAAAAAATAAAGGGGATTTAATTCCTATTTAATAAAAGAAACGTATGCAAAGATCTTTCAATCAGAGGAAGAGATATATTGAGAAGATTTTTATGCATGATTAGGAGAAGTAATACATGGATATAGCATATGAGGAACGACTAAAATAGTGAATGGCTATGGTAGAAAATTAAATAGATAGGCACATAAAAGGGTAAGAAATAAAGCCAAAGAAACTTATGCCAAAATAAACCAACGTAACATACAACTAGTTGATTCGTTTCCCAACTGTTAAATGCAGAATACACAAATGAACATCCAAACAAATAAATTAAAGTGTATACACACAAATAGAAAATAACATAAGTTATGAACAATTGTGGTAGGAAATAAATAGATAGGCAAATGAAGAGGTAAGAAATAAAGCAACTGTAATGTATGCCAAATTAAAGCAAAGTAACGTACGTCAATTTGATTTGTTTCCTTGCCATTAATTAAAAGGTATACACAAAGAAACATTCAATAAACAAAATAAATAAACTTTTTAAAAAGATATGCCTTTAAGACAATATAACGTATATCCATTGAATTTTTTTCTAAGCAATAAATAAGAGATATAAACACATAACAATTCAAATAACAAAATGAATGTTAAAAAGGAAAATATAGAAAGATAAAATAGAGATGAATATATATATGAAATATATATATATGAAATATATATATATATACAGAAATTGTTTATTTTATTATATTTAGAAAGGAAATTACAAACAAAAATCCAAACTTTATTGAAAAATTTTCAAAATTCAAATTTTGGATAATTAAACACCAAAGTTTTAAATAAAATGAATTAAAATATTTAATAAAAAATTTAGGTTGTTACAGGTCTTGTATTAAAAACTGCCTTTGTTCTAATATCTGTTTTCATGTAATGTTTCACTTGACTATATGTGCTAGTTGCTGTATGGACCACTTTGGTCTGGTTTAGTAATCTTGACATTTTATTGTTTTGAACCTGCATTTTCTCATTGAAGGTCTGGTGCGCTTATTCATGTATTTATATGCATACATATGTGAGATGCATATATATATATATATGCTGTATGGTTCATGCTTCTAGTAATTGAAGTAGTACATTAGAGTTTGGTCTGATTTCTTGTTTGGTTTGAGTTTTGTTCCTCTTGAATGCTTTGAATTGCTTCGAGTCATATTGCTGCTTGCATATCCATATATACTGATATGTGTTTGTGTGCCTAGTTCTTGTTACCTTTCTTCTGGAGTCTCTGTTTCGTGTGGTCTGCACTTGATACTTTGTATATATAGTAGTCTAGGTTCATTGATGTGTTGAGCATGATCGTGTACATTTATGTCCAGCTATTGTATTTGTGCTTGTACTTGATCATTTCATGTTGAATTTACCACTTGTTCAATTTGAACTTGTGTTGCCATTACACCTGCTTGCTTTGTTGTATCTAATTTCATGTGGTCTTGCTTAGAGTCTTGTGTACTTGATGCCTGGATTTTTTTTGAATCCATGCCTCATTGTTTGCTGGTTATCATCTTTTCATGCTTCTTCTTTGTTAACTCATTGCCAAGTTGTTTTGGTGTTCATGATGCCTCTTGGCTAAATTGAGATGTTGAGGCAATGCACATGTGTACGTGTACACGTGTATATGCAGGCACTAGTGCATTTGAAACTTTGTGACTTGTTTTTGTATTGTACCTAAGTTGAATCCAGCCTCAGCTCGAGTTTGACCTTGTGCTCACATGTTCCTTTAGTTTTAACACGCAAGTGTATACCGGTATGCATGGCCTTGTGGCATGTACAGTGATACATTATGCATGTCACAAGTTATTCATGTATGATGAATTCAAAATAAATGATGACGAACAACCCAAATAACCGAGGCAAATAATATTTTCAAAATACACATTTTATTTTACACCACAAAATATTTCTTTTTCAATTTTACTGCTTTAGTGTTTATTTTGCAGATAATTCAGATGTTTGATACAAACTGTAATAGAGTTGAAGATAAAAATACTAGTGTGAGTGAATATGTAGTGAGGTAAAAGTTGTAGATTAAAAGATGTGATGTAATCGAAATTGTAATGTAATTGAAAAATGTGTATATGTAGTGAGAGCTCAAATTTGTACTATTTGAATTTCTAATAAAATATTTGTTTGGATATGAATTCTATGTTATTTATTTTATTCATCAAATATTTATTTAATTATGTGAAAATTAAAATAGTACAATAACAAATACATTTAAACGAATATATATATATACATATATATGTTTATTATCATCAAACAAAAATCATATACTAGCATATTCTACGGTTAATATTGTTTGTAAGCATTCCTACTTAAAAGTTACTTTTGATAGCGGATGCTTTGGAAGGAAAACATTTTTGGGTAAAGCACTTTGGTCTGAAAATGGCCAATTTAGAAAAAAGTTTTATCAAAAAGATATTTTATTGAGAAAGGATAAGCTATAAAATAATAGAAATTAGCCCACGTCCATTATTTTCCAACTTAATTTCTGAAAACACCCCTCAAAAACAAGTTTTATGAAACACATTTGTCCAAATTTTCAACAAAACTATGCGGTTTAAGCTGCATAACACATTTGTCCAATTTTTCAACAAAACTATGAGGTTTAAGCTGCATGCAGCTCAAACTGCAAATATATAAGGTTATAACTGCACAAATTTATAAATGAAAATTTGCATTTTTAACTGCAAATATACGCTCTTTTTTGCAAATATATGTAGTTCTAACTACAATTTTTAGTAGTTTTAGCTGCATATGCAGTATATGCCGTTTAAACTGCATATCTTGTTTTTAAAATGCATCAAAAGAATATTTTACTAAAATAAGAGAAATTTGATTCGGAAATATACGGTTGGAAATGTTATATTTTGATGAGGAAATAGAATTTAGAGGTGTTTATTAAAAGCAATTTATTAGAAAGATATTTTATTTTGAGGAAATTTTATTGGTGTGTATATTTAGAATTATAAGACTAGACTAAGAGGCATGTGATGTGAGATGGTTGGATGATAAGAGTTTTGGATTTACCCAACATGTATTGTGATGAGATAACCTTCATGCCTATTATGTGTAATTTTCCTAATGAGTTATAGGGATGTCTAGCTTCCTCCTTTATAAAGTGTGTTGGGTTATGATGTTATGGTCATTCACTTGGATTAATAGGTTAAAAATATTTTAACTATGAATTCACTCACATAGTTTAATTGTATTTGCTTACTTTTATTAAGTTGATTGCATTATTTTTATGCTTGTCAAGTGATTAGTTACGTTAGGAAAATTGCCTTGCTTTGTTCAACTGCGGTTGTTTGATAGTTTAAACATGTTTGGTTGTATTGGTTACTTGTATTCACATTGTATTATTATGTTTATTTGTTTGACTATGCTATCAATTTTTATTTTTCTTTTTTCTTATAATAAGAATTGTACTCTATTCAAGTAGAGCACTCATTATGATGTACTAGAGGCTTGAGTCTATGACCACTAGAACTATTATCTAACGTGTTATACCTCTAACCGCTTGAGCTAGATATCTTTACAATTTTTATTTGTTTGTTTTGATTAATTATCTTGTTTTGATTATTTTACTTGTATACTAAATTACGTTTCTTGTTTTATATGATAATTGTATGTCGGTTTAGTTATTCAGTCTTTTCTTTTCATGGGATGCATAATGGAAAAAACTAGCAAGATGTTAAGGAACGTATTTGATTAGCCATAGTGCGATGACATAGTTTCTTAAGCTTGGAGGACGAGGTATTTAGATTAAATAAGAGATGGGATGATGTTCCTTGAGGATCAGTAATAATAACTGGAGAGCTTTGGTGACTAAAGGCTTGACAGGTACCACTGAGTAATCAAAACTATGATGATGGGAGGTTCATTACATCTTACTAAAATATGAACTTTTAACATATGTATGTTTCAAAATATATTTTTATACTAATGATTAGTAGCTTCCATAAGTACTTTTATTTCAATATTTTGATTTTTGAGGAAGTTTGTAATGTTTGAAAATTTTATAAAATAATGTTTTCTCAAAATTATTTTAAGTTAATTAAAAATGACTATATTTTAAATAAGATAAATTTTGATTTGAAGAGAACATAGAAGCCTTGATTTGACAATGAAAAGATTTTGGTATTGATTTAAAGATGTATTGAAACTCTCATCGCTAGCGATGATGGGTTAGCGTGATTTGTAACAACCCATAAATTTTGTAAATTTTTTAATTCAATTTATTTGAAAACTTTGATTTTAAATAATTTAAAAATTGGAATTATGGAATTTTCTAATGAATTTATGGATTTAATTATAATTATTTTTCCAAATAAAATAAAATAATGATTTTCTAAAATTTTTATATTTTGGTCAACTGTGGTCAAACTTTGACTTTTAGTTGAGATTTTTAAATTTCTAATCGTTTATTTTGAAACTGTATTTGATTCTGATATTTGTTCTGCTTTTCGTTTCCTCAAATTCTATTTTATACTTTGTAAATGTGATCAAATTCAGTGTTTTACACGTGATTATTTTCAGTATTTTATTTGTTATTTTCTACTGTCTATTTTCTATGTTCATTTTTGTATTTTATTTTGGTTTGCACTTTGATATTTTTATTTGATTTTTGCTTGTTTATTTTATGGGGGTTTGCAAACGGGCTTAGGAAATTCTAAAAGACATAAGTTTCTTTTCCTTAAGTGATGCCTTTTCCTTTCCTAGCCGTTCAAAACTTTTTCCTTAGCCGTACAGACTTCTTCATTGTAACAACCCGTGATTTTGTGAAAATTTATTTTCGTCATTAGATGATTAATGTGGATGGCAAATTGCTTTGGGGTAGTGTTTAATTGAGTTGAAATTCTTTTATAAATTGTTAAAAAGGATTGACGGGCTTTGAAAATTAAATGTTGGCCCAAGTAACATTCTCTCCTCTTATTTTTGGCCATTTCCTTCTTATTCCAATTGGACCCATCCCTCCTTTCATTTTCTCGTTCATTCGAAGAAAAAAAAACCTAAAACTAGGCGTACGAAAGAATAAATGGCGGCCTCGTTCTCTTCTTCGTCCCCCTATAAAATTTAGGGCTTTTGAAGCGCCAACTCGTCTTGTCGGTCGTCCATCTCTTCGAGTCGCTCAATGGCTGATTGGGTTGTCTCCGCTCGAGTCTTGAGTACCATGGCATCGAATTGAACTGTGCGTGTTGGGTTTGGGTTCTTCGACTAAGGTGAATGATTACTTCACTCACATCTATTTTCATCCTATTGTCTCTAATTGATTTGAGATTCTGATTTTGTTTATATGAGTTAATCTCCTTATTTGCGTTCGTATATATATATTTGTTTGAAGTTGTTAACTGATTTGCGTTGGCCATTCTATGTCGTGGATGTTGAAGAATTCACCGATTTTTCAATTCAAGTGATTTGGTACTGTGTCCTGGTTTGATTTCTTGAATATTTAGTTTCGGCCATGCTTGGTTTTCATGTCCCTGTTGAAATTCGTGGCCACCACTGGTTGATTTGCATTTTGTGACAATATGGACTTTGACTTGTTCAGTTCTTTTCCTTTGATTGACTTCACTGTGACAGATATTGTTCGATTTCTTCTTTTTAACACATTAACATTGTTTGTTTGTTTAAATATTTTTGAAACTGCTCCTTGAGTTGGGTTACACACAGCTACTACTAAGTAACCACGGCCAGATTTTCTTCACTGGTCTGGTTTTGTTCCTCTTGAAGTCAGGTCCTTTGAGCCAATATTTTGGATGAGAATTCACTTGCATGCTTCATGATTATATGCACTGTGTTGAAATTGAGTATTGCTTTCCTTGTTCCTTTGTTTTTGAATCAAGTATATACATACGTACATATATGTATGTGCGTGTGTGATTGGTATTACTTCAGCTTCAATGTGTTCATTTGCATCACAGGTTGTAGTGGTGCATCATGTACATGTTAAAACTGTATGCTTGCATATCCACATTGCATATGTACTGCTCTGGTCTATCTCCTTATGCAATTGCTGTTTGGAACCGCTTGTACTTATGCACTTCACTTGTATCACTTTGTATCCACACTTCAGGTTGTTGATGGCATTGATTACTTGTCACTGCCCTGTGTTCTGTTATTTGCTGGGCCTTGCTGTGCTGCCTTATCTTTGGTGCACTGTCCAGTTCATGATGTTGGCATTGATTTGTGTCATTACTGTCGTGTGTACACTCCCTGTTGCACACCCGTGCATTCCACGGTATTCACAGTTTAGCTCTTTGTACATGTATCATTGGCTGACCTTTGTGCCTAGTTGCTATCCCTTTATATGCAGTGCTATATGCTGTGTTGTCATATTTTTTTGTGCTTTCACCATCATTCAGCTGTTTTCATGTATTCGTACCATTGCCATGTGCACTTGGTCATTCAGTATTGCCCAAACCTGACCTTGTGTCATTTCTTGGTATCGCCGTTTACTTTGGTTTGGACTTGTAGTTGTGTTAAGTCCTTATAGTAGTGACTTGACCTCTACAGTTTCGACTTGCCGTTAAAATTTGGAGTTGGGATGATTTTATCACTGTAGTGGCAAGGCAGCGCACGCAAGCGTGAACTGCAGCCACACGGTATGGCTTTTATGATATTCTATTTTGTTTTGATTTATTGCTCTTTGGCATATTCCATATGTTGTAGTGGCGAGGCAGTACACGCGTGCATGTACTGCAGCCCTACCCGAGTTGATGTTTTAATTGATATTTCGATTGTTTGAAATTGTTTTGTTGTGTTCAATTCAATATTTTGAAGTCATATTTAGATTTGGTTTAATTTGAGCATTCTAGTGTTGTCTAATTATCTTTTAGAAAATTAGATTATGAGTTTCCAATTATTTTTTAATAATTAGATTTTTGTTGTTAATTGCCGTTTATGCAATTCTGCTATTTTCTAAATAATCTTCATTGCTAATCCTTTCACTTATCTTCATTGATAACCTTTTTAATTTATCTTCGTTGATAAATTGGATTTGCTGATTTGTTGTTTAACACTGTTACGTGTTATATTTATCGTTATCCGATTTCTTTATTCAAGGATCGGATAGACGAGATTTATTGTGACTGTCGTCTAATTGCTATTTAGTTATTATTGCTTCTGTGCACTAATAACCGAGTTTGAATTAGACTGACCCGTGTATTATTTTCTTTTGAATTTATTACTTGGGTCAGACCGTGTATTTACAGGTTGTTGATATCTTACATTGGGTTGCTGTTAGAGCTACGAAGTCTTTTCATATCTTTTGGAGTAGTCGTCGTTATTATAGTAGCCAGTGTATTTGTATAGGGAGATATGTATTCATGTATATTATATACGATAATGTACTTGTATATGTAACTTCCAGAGTCGACAGTTGTATCATATGTATTGTATCACATGTATATCAACTGACATCAGTTGTATATATATATATATATGAGACTTTCTGTTATATCTGTGTTCCGCAATTACACTATCTGTGTTATTATTATATATATTGTCCTAAACTATTATGAACCATCGTAGTTTGTTTTATACTAGAATTGGGTATGTCGATGGGAATAAATAAATATGAGATGAAAAATAAAAATATATACCACTCCTATCGAGGTAACCAATACTAGTGTAAGGCCTAACTACGGATGGCCGCTCCTATCCAGCCTTATTCTTCGGGATAACAGACAGTATTTCTTTTAATACTCTTTGTTATTGCGAGCATAGAGGTGGGGCGTCACAGTTGGTATCAGAGCTTGGGGTTTATGGACATAATATAAAACATAACTTAGATGGAACATGTGTTACAACTATTAGTCGATGTTTTATTGTGCTTTGAGTTAAAACTAAAGTTTTGAAATTATGATGAAATTTTTAAAATTTCCTTATTTAAAAATAAAAGTGAATTTGTGTTTTGATGATTGATTGAGTGTGTTCTGTTTATCAGAGTGCACAGCGGAAACAGTGACTGACTTCGCTGAGTACAACTGATAACTTTTTGATTTAAAAATCAAAATATGAAATTGAAATAAATTTCATTTGTTGTTTACATAGCTGTATTTATTTGTCTTCTTTGAAAATTTCGAATCCGATTTGAGGATTCGAACCGATTGCAGTTATGTGATTTTGTTGAGATTTTTGCTGTTTTAAAATATCTTCATTGAAGATATATTCAAATGATTTCTTTGTTTATTTTGCGGTATACGCGCAAATTTATGTTGCATGTTACTGCATTAATTATATGTTGAACCGATGTTTGGTTTTAACGTATTTTGTTGCCGTTAATTTTATAACGGGATTTTTACACCTATGCTAAATTTTGAAGCACGGTGTTTTGTTAACATTTTAATGAATGAAAATTCACTGATATGAAATTTTGATGCAAATTATTTTGATGAGATTTTGACGTTTAAAAATTACTGTCACTTTGACTTCAGTAACCGTCAAATTTTTAAAGTGGATTTTTCAAGCGGTTATCCCGCAAAGCTGATTTTGAGATCCGTTTCCATGGTGTTTTGAGAAGTACAATTTTCTTATTGAAATTGTCACTAATGTTGCTGTTTTTATCACGGATTTGCAAATCGTTTTAAAAATAAAATTGTTTTTCAAAATTTTTATAGTTTGCGCTTTCAAAAGAATGAGGAAGAGATTTAAACGATTCAGCAAAATCGAGGACTATGAACCCTTTCTTTTACTGATTCGCTTAATTCCGGACTTGTTCATTTAAGAATGTAAATTATTTACTTTTATAAAATAAATGAAATTGTTTTCAAAAATTTTACAGTTTGCGCTTTCAGAAGAATGAGAAAGTGACTTAAACGTTTCAGCAAAATCGAGGATTATGACCCCTTTCTTTTACCGATTCGCTTAATTCCGGACTTGTCCGTTTGAGAATGTGAAATGTTATTTTGAATACACAATTTTGCACTTTCAAGGAAACTATGAAGAGATTTAAACAATTTAGTAAAACACGTGGTTATGGGACATGTGCATTTGCTATTTTGGTTAATTCCGGACCCGTTAATAAAAACATTTGTTGTTTGATGATTTTGACGATTTTACACGTTCAAGGAAACGATGAAGAGAATCAAACGATTTAGAAAAACACGTGGTATGGGACATGTGCATTTGCTATTTCGGTTAATTCCGGACTCGTTAATTGAATATTTGATGATTTTTGTGTGCTTTCGAGCCACTATGATGGACCTTCGGGTCATATGATGGACTTCGGGTCAAATACCAGTACCAGACCTTCGGGTCATATGTTGGACCTTCGGGTCATATGATGGACGCCAAAATTATGATGGGTACTTGGTAGGCTTCGGCCATATGAGATGCACGTGCAGCGTAGCTAAAACTCGCCATATGATGGGATCGATCCAACCTTTTATGTTGATTTTCTAGAATATCTTAATTGGTTTCTAGATATTTGTTGAATCTAATTATCTGCAGGTAATTGGATATTTGGTGTTATGAGTTCTGATTATCATTTTTGATAATCAGATATTTGTTGTTTCTGATTATCGCTTGTGATAATTAGATAATTGATGTTATGAGTTCTGGTTATCGTTTTTGATAATCAGATATTTGTTGTTTCTAATTATCGCTTGTGATAATTAGATATTTGTTGATTCTGATTATGGTATCTGATAATCGAATATTTGTTGAATTGAAATTTGATTATCGTTTCTGATAATCGAATATTTGTTGAATTGAAATTTGATTATCGTTTCCGATAATCGAGTATTAGTTGAATTGAAATTTGATTATCGTTTTTGATAATCGAATATTTGTTGATTTAAGAAATTTGATTATTGTTTTTAATAATCGAATATTTGTTGTTTTGAGATTTGATTATCGTTTTTGATAATCGAATATTTGTCGATTTGAGAAATTTGATTATCGTTTTTGATAATCGAATATTTGTTGATTTGAGATTTGATTATCGTTTTTGATAATCGAATATTTGTTGATTTGAGATTTGATTATCGTTTTTGATAATCGAATATTTGTTGATTTGAGTTTTGATTATCGTTTTTGATAATCGAATATTTGTTGATTTGAGATTTGATTATCGTTTTTGATAATCGAATATTTGTTGATATGAGTTCTGATTATCGTTTTTGATAATCGGATATTTGTTGATTCTAATTATCGTTTTTGATAATTAGATATTTGTTAATATGATTATCGTTTTTGATAATCGAATATTTGTTGATTTGAGAATTAATTATCGTTTTTGATAATTGAATATTTGTTGATTTGAAATCTGATTATCGTTTTTGATAATCGAATATTTGTTGATTCTGATTATCGTTTTTGATAATCGGATATTTGTTGATTCTAATTATCGTTTTTGATAATTAGATATTTGTTGATTTGATTATCGTTTTTGATAATCGAATATTTGTTGTTTCTGATTATCGCTTGTGATAATTAGATATTTGAGGTTTGATTATCGCTTGAGGTAATTAAATATTTGTGATTTGAGATTTAATTATCGTTTTTGATAATTGAATATTTGTTGATTTGGAATTTGATTATCGTTTGTGTTAATTAAATATTTGATGATTTGTGTTTTCTGGTTATTGTTTTGATAATTGGACATTTGCTAATTTTAATGATTATGAAATTTTCTAGTCTCCAATTGGTTCTAGATTATGTTGGTTATATTGAATTGCTGTTTTCTGTCTATCTCTGTTGATAGTTAGAGTTGCTGATTATGAAGTTCGTGTTTTCTATTTATCTGTTGGATAACTAGATATTTGCGGTTTTGTGATTTGCGAATTTTGTTTTCTAATTATCTTTGTTGATAATTAGATTTTCCCGTTTTCTAATTATCGTATCGATAATTAGATATTGCTGTTTTGTGGTTTCTGTATTCTAATTATCTAATAAATAATTAAATATTGCTGATAATTGCATGTATTCAGTTTTGTTGTTTTCTGATTGTCTATTTGATAATTAGATTTTGTTGAGAATTCGTGAATTTCTTTGTGGAATTAAAAGATTTTTTGGCGTTTATATTCTCGACTTTTATTTTCTAGCTTAACCAGTTTATGTTAGAAAAATAATTGTTATAGACGTCTTTAATTATGAAAATTGCGGGGACGCAATTTTTATAAGGAGGGGAGTCTGTAACAACCCGTGATTTTGTGAAAATTTATTTTCGTCATTAGACGATTAATGTGGATGGCCAATTGCTTTGGGGTAGTGTTTAATTGAGTTGAAATTCTTTTATAAATTGTTAAAAAGGATTGGCGGGCCTTGAAAATTAAATGTTGGCCCAAGTAACATTCTCTCCTCTTATTTTTGGCCATTTCCTTCTTATTCCAATTGGACCCGTCCCTCCTTTCATTTTCTCGTTCATTCGAAGAAGAAAAAACCTAAAACTAGGCGTACGAAAGAATAAATGGCGGCCTTGTTCTCTTCTTCGTCCCCCTATAAAAATTAGGGCTTTTGAAGCGCCAACTCGTCTTGTCGGTCGTCCATCTCTTCGAGTCGCTCAATGGCTGATTGGGTTGTCTCCGCTTGAGTCTTGAGTACCACGGCATCGAATTAAACTGTGCGTGTTGGGTTTGGGTTCTTCAACTAAGGTGAGTGATTACTTCACTCACATCTATTTTCATCCTATTGTCTCTAATTGATTTGAGATTCTGATTTCGTTTATATGAGTTAACCTCCTTATTTGCGTTCGTATATATATTTGTTTGAAGTTGTTAACTGATTTGCGTTGGCCATTCTATTTCGTGGATGTTGAAGAATTCACCGATTTTTCAATTCAAGTGATTTGGTAATGTGTCCTGGTTTGATTTCTTGAATATTTAGTTTCGGCCATGCTTGGTTTTCACGTCCCTGTTGAAATTCGTGGCCACCACTGGTTGATTTGCATTTTGTGACAATATGGACTTTGACTTGTTCAGTTCTTTTCCTTTGATTGACTTCACTGTGACAGATATTGTTCGATTTCTTCTTTTTAACACATTAACATTGTTTTGTTTGTTTAAATATTTTTGAAACTGCTCCTTGAGTTGGGTTACACACAGCTACTACTGAGTAACCACGGCCAGATTTTCTTCACTGGTCTGGTTTTGTTCCTCTTGAAGTCAGGTCCTTTGAGCCAATATTTTGGATGAGAATTCACTTGCATGCTTCATGATTATATGCACTGTGTTGAAATTGAGTATTGCTTTCCTTGTGCCTTTGTTTTTGAATCAAGTATATACATACATACATATATGTATGTGCGTGTGTGATTGGTATTACTTCAGCTTCAATGTGTTCATTTGCATCACAGGTTGTAGTTGTGCATCATGTACATGTTAAAACTGTGTGCTTGCATATCCACATTGCATATGTACTGATCTGGCCTATCTCCTTATGCAATTGCTGTTTGGACCCGCTTGTACTTATGCACTTCACTTGTATCACTTTGTATCCACACTTCGGGTTGTTGATGGCATTGATTACTTGTCACTGCCCTGTGTTCTGTTATTTGCTGGGCCTTGTTGTGCTGCCTTATCTTTGGTGCACTGTCCAGTTCATGATGTTGGCATTGATTTGTGTCATTACTGTCGTGTGTACATTCCCTGTTGCACACCCGTGCATTCCACGGTATTCACAGTTTTGCTCTTTGTACATGTATCATTGGCTGACCTTTATGCCTAGTTTCTATCCCTTTATATGCAGTGCTATATGTTGTGTTGTCATATTTTTTGGTGCTTTCACCATCACTCAGCTGTTTTCATGTATTCGTACCATTTCCATGTAAACTTGGTCATTCAGTGTTGCCCAAACCTGACCTTGTGTCATTTCTTGGTATCGCCGTTAACTTTGGTTTGGCCTTGTAGTTGTGTTAAGTCCTTATAGTAGTGACTTGACCTCTACAGTTTCGACTTGCCGTTAAAATTTGGAGTTGGGATGATTTTATCACTGTAGTGGCAAGGCAGCGCACGCAAGCGTGAACTGCAGCCACACGCTATGGCTTTTATGATATTCTATTTTGTTTTGATTTATTGATCTTTGACATATTCCATATGTTGTAGTGACGAGGCAGTACACGCGTGCGTGTACTGCAGCCCTACCCGAGTTGATGTTTTAATTGATATTTCGATTGTTTGAAATTGTTTTGTTGTGTTCAATTCAATATTTTGAAATCATATTTCGATTTGGTTTAATTTGAGCATTCTAGTGTTGTCTAATTATCTTTTAGAAAATTAGATTATGAGTTTTTAATTATTATTTTATAATTAGATTTTTGTTGTTAATTGTCGTTTAGGCAATTCTGCTATTTTCTAAATAATCTTCATTTCTAATCCTTTCACTTATCTTCATTGATAACCTTTTTAATTTATCTTCGTTGATAAATTGGATTTGCTGATTTGTTGTTTAACATTGTTACGTGTTATATTTATCGTTATCCGATTTCTTTATTCAAGGATCGGATAGACGAGATTTATTGTGACTGTCGTCTAATTGCTATTTAATTATTATTGCTTCTGTGCACTAATAACTGAGTTTGAATTAGACTGACCCGTGTATTATTTTCTTTTGAATTTATTACTTGGGTCAGACCGTGTATTTACCGGTTGTTGATATCTTACTTTGGGTTGCTGTTAGAGCTACGAAGTTTTTTCATATCTTTTGGAGTAGTCGTCGCTATTATAGTAGCCAGTGTATTTGTATAGGGAGATATGTATTCATGTATATTATATACGATAATGTACTTGTATATGTAACTTCCAGAGTCGACAGTTGTATCATATGTATTGTATCACATGTATATCAACTGACATCAGTTGTATATATATATATGAGACTTTCTGTTATATCTGTGTT
Source organism: Allium cepa (assembly GCA_030765085.1). Taxonomy (NCBI): domain Eukaryota; kingdom Viridiplantae; phylum Streptophyta; class Magnoliopsida; order Asparagales; family Amaryllidaceae; genus Allium; species Allium cepa. The sequence continues at coordinate 459,072,888 of CM060932.1, forward strand.
CCGCAATTACACTATCTGTGTTATTATTATATATATTGTCCTAAACTATTATGAACCATCGTAGTTCGTTTTATACTAGAATTGGGTATGTCGATGGGAATAAATAAATATGAGATGAAAAATAAAAATATATACCACTCCTATCGAGGTAACCAATACTAGTGTAAGGCCTTACTATGGATGGCCGCTCTTATCCAGCCTTATTCTTCGGGATAACAAACAGTATTTCTTTTAATACTCTTTGTTATTGCGAGCATAGAGGTGGGGCGCCACATCCATTCTCATTCATGCAAAAAACATTTTCATTCTCATCTCTTTCTTGTTTTATTTCCTTTTGAAATTTTTACAGTAAATTTCTTTCTGCTCCTCTTTTTCTTTTTCCTTTCTCTTTTATTCTCAAGCATATGCTCGGTCATCACTTGCATCATCTCCTATTTCCGATCATCTCCTCCTCACCACCACCACCTGACCAGCCTCCACCACCTCATCACCATACCCACAAAGTGTCATGACTTCATAGAACCAAAACCATCAACTAATGGCCTCAGAAACCCTAGCCGAGACCACTAAATCCCCTTTCCTCCTTGCTTGCCTCGGCCACCACTCGTTCCTCTATCCTTGTGCCTTGCCGTGACCAATACTTCATCTCCATGCCTATCCATATGTGACCTGATCTGATCCAAGCTTTAGCAACCATGGTCGAGCCATAATAGCATAGGGCCGAACCCAAAGATCACACATCCTTTCCTTTTTCCTTCCTATAGACCTTTGGTGCCATCTCTTCACATTCTAACCCCTAGCCGTGCCTCATTTCAAACCATAGCCTAGCATAGACCCCTCAAAACATCATGGCCGAATATGACTTGATGATGGTCAAGCCCACTTGCATAGTGGCTGAGCCTATTTCCATATGGCCGAGCATATTGTGTAATTTATTAACCCCTTTTCTTTATGTTTCCTTTTCATTCTTTTATGTATAAATAGTTTGCTTATGTATATTTTATTCTGTTGATTACGAGATTTGAATCTTGGCCCTCCGTCCACTCGAATCTAATTCTTGCTTTGTCATGCTTTTCGGAGTTTGGTTGTGTGTATTGAGTTGTTATCCCCAGCTTTAGAAGGTGAGTCATCACTCTCGACATTCATACTTATATAATTGTGAAATAATGACACATGAATTGTAGTTGATAATATGCTATGTTGATAGATATTTATACATGCCTGTGACACGACATTTCATGATGTTATAACCTGATAATATGCCTGTTACAACACCTGATATGATATGTCATGTTATACTGTTTATTTATTTTCTGCTCTCACACTACAAGTTCCCTGTTAGTATAGATTCACTATGGATTGAAATGATGCATACCCGAACGGGCATTAGACTAGGGAAAAACCGTTATGAGCTAAAATGATAGGCTCAAGTGATTTTTATTTTATTTGACTTGGGATTGCGGGTTTGAAATGATAGAACTCGTATTTTTTTTGTAAATTATGGATTGGGATGATATATCTGTATCACTTGACCTAGGTTAAAAAATATTATACAGACCCATGGTTAATTTTTAATAGTTTTCTAAAATTTATTAAGTATTTTGAATATTTAAAATATGAAATTTAAATTTAAATTTGATTTAATGATTTTTAAACATAATGATATATTGGAATTTTATAAGTAAATAATTGGTTTAAACTAAATTAAAGATTTTAGCTATGATAAATAACTTAATAATTTAAATTTAATTTAATATGGAATTTTAATTCTAACCTAATAAGAATAATAGATTCAATTTATGAAATAGATACGTTTTGTATAAATAAAACTATGATAAAAATTGGAGTAGTATGTTTAAACATGTCATAGTAGTATTCGTAGCGTTTTTAAAATGCTATGATATTTTAGTTATGTTTTTAAAATGCTGTAGTTATAAAAAGATAACATTTTTAAAATGCTATGTTACTTTAAGGTTATGTTTTAAAGGTGCTACTATTTCCAAATTGGAACATTTTCTAAAGTGCTATTATATAAGGGTAACATTTTCAAAGTGTTATAGTTTCTAACTTATTATATTTTTAAAATGCTATGATAAGTGCATGGTTTTGGAAGTGGTATGATTTCTAAAAGATAACATTTTAAAATTCTATAACTAAGTATATAGATTTGGAAATATTACCAATTTTGAAATGGATATTATTTTGGAAAAAGTAATAGCAATTGATTTTAAATAGTTTTGGAATAGATATGTTTTGAAATAAATATCCATGGGTAATAATAATGTTTGGTTGTTGAAGAGACTGGGATCGGAAGTTGTCATACTTTCTGACAACTCCAAAAACCACTTTAACAACCATGTACGTGGTAGAGATTCCAGAATGAAGTTGGATGGTGGCGACGTTCTATTAAGGTATATACATGGACCCGACTCACGTGAGTTAGCGTAAGGTGGCTAAAACAGGAGCAATTGACAGGCTAATGAGGTAGCTCCTCTTATCGGACACACTTCTTCGTATGCCATTCTATTACTTTATGATTGATTGGTGCAAACCTTTGATTTTGGGAGTGTGGCTCGAGGTGGACGGTAGTAGCTGCTACACATTACCACTGGTTCATAAGTGCAATTGGTATATCTACTCTGGCATTGCCTAGTTGTGCCGTTCCACCTACCCTAGCGCGCCTTGTACGAGTTTTGATTTGTATCGTAACTATGGAGTATCGTTTGGTGGCTTCTCGATCAGGAGGGACTATGATACTGTATAGACTATTGGCACTGCAAAATGTGTTAAGTGGAAAATGTAAAGCCTTAACGCTATTTTTAAAATATATTATACTAACTTTAGACTTTATTATAATAGCGTATATTACTACATAGTAAATAGTTTAACAGATCCTTAAAGGATGGGCGGTCCCAAAAATCCTTTAAGTTACTTGTACATTTTATTACCGTTCACTTGAGTTGGTTTACATTGGATAAATATATATGTCCTGACTCGAGTGTTTGTGTTTTTCTTTATGCTCGGGTCAGCCTGAATATTTCAGCTTTGGATTCACCTTCTAGGGCTAGGATTTGGTGGAGTTTATCTATCTATCTATCTAGTTGTTATCCATTTCTATTCAGTATTTCTATTCAGCTTATGTACTAGTGGACATTTATGTGTTAGTATTTCTGTTGTATTTATTTTTTCAGACTCTGGTATTTTGTACTGCTTTGTGACTGTGTTTGTAGTAGCTTCATGACTACTATGTTTATTTTTATTTCTGATGCGAGTTATTCTAATATTTCTGTGTCTGTGATTTTGTGATTGGTTTTATTTGCTCAAATTATATTACAATCTATTGTTTTGAATTATTCAAGTCAGACATGTTTGGTTTTATTGTCGATTTGAATGGTCCAAAATAGTGGGTCATTACATTTGGTATCAGAGCTTTGGTTTTTGGCAAACCTTAGCCTATGGAGCAAAAACTCATTAGAGATAGGGTAGAAATACCCTACAATGAGTGAAATCAATCTTAGAATCAATTCTTTGTGAGAGAACGTATTTTAAAGTATAAATGAGTTTTAAAGGATTTTCAAAGGATTTTTCAAAGATTACTTTGATATAAATCTTTGTTGTTTTGAAATAAAATTTTCTAAACTTCTTTCCTTTCCTTATCCACCTTATTAATTAAATTCCTTGATTAGGATTTCTATTTCGGTTGAATCTTGTCTTTTGTTTCTTAATTACAATTGTCCTACTTAGCATAAGGGCAAGTTATTTGGTATTTTGCTGTTACCTCTGCTCCTACTCCTAGGGTTACCCAAGGTACTCTTTAGAGCACCTTTTCTTTGTTCTATTTTCTGGTTCGTGTTTTATTTGATACTGTAGCTTCGTATAGTTTTATTTCTATGGATCTTTGTGATAAGTTTGAGCATCTCCTTCCTCCTAAGTTGCTGATGAGCATTGTGTGCTTCAAATCCTATTGATGGTCCTGCGAACCTTAGTAGGATTTGTAACCAAGTGAAACTCCTCTATTTTGTTCACCGTTTTAGTATTGATTTCTATGTTCTAGGTTTCAACGCATTTGATCTATTGCTTGGAGGTGATTGGAAGAAGAGGCATGAAGCCGTTATCTCTTTTAAAACCCGGACTCTTTCTCTTATGGCGTATTTTGGTAATTCAGTGTTGCATGCCTCAGGATTATGCCGGTGGTTTTATTTATTCTCCTGACTCTTCTCTGGATGATCTTGATTCTACCCCTGTGGTCAAAACTCTATCCCGATATATTTGATGAAGTCACTTCTTTACCCTCCTAAGCGGGAAATTGATTTCCGTATTGATCTTATTTCAGGAGCCCGACCTGTAGTGCTTCCCCCCAGAAGAATGGCACCCCGTTGAAAGGTTGAGTTAAGGAAGAAAATTGAGGACTTGTTTTCCAAGGGTCTGATCAGACCTAGCCATTCCTAATGGGGAGCAGTGGTGGTTTTCGTCACCAAGATCGATGGTTCTTTGAGGATGTGTGTTGATTATAGGGAGTTAAATAAGCTTACTATGCGGAACAGATATCATATGCCTCACGTCAATGATATGTTGGTCAGCTCCATGGAGCTACTGTTTTCTCTCGCTTGATCTTGCCACAAGTTTTCACCAGCCTAGAGTTGCTGAGGAAAGTATTCCCAAGACTGCTTTCCGTACTGAGAATGGTTTCTATGAATGGTTAGTTATGCCTTTTGGTTTGACTAATGCTCCTGCTTTCTTTGTTGATTTGATGAATCCTGTTTTTCGTGATGTGCTTAACAAATTTGTTTTAGTCTTTGTTGATGATATTCTTGTCTTCTCCAAGTCTGAGGAGGAGCATAAATCCCATTTGAACTTTGTTCTGGGAATTCTTAGGAGTCATCTGTTGGAAGGCTTTTCGGGAATCCTTGGGTACTCATTTGAATCTGAGCACTGCTTACCATCCACAGACCTACGGTCAAAAGGAAAGAGTGAATCAGATTCTCGAGGATCTTCTTCGTGCTTGTGTTCTTGATTATGGAGGATCGTAGGAAGATCATCTATATCTCATTGAATTCACCTATAACAGGAGTTATCAAGTGTAATTTCAATCTTGTATTTTAATCTTGTCTTAACCCTTTATCTATCTCATTTATCTTTGGATCTCCTAACTTTGAAATTCTATCCTTATTTTGAAATCCATTATGGAATCATCAAGTGAGGGAGTGTATTTGAATTAATATTGAATGTTTATGTGTTATGTTGTTTGGGTTGTTGATGTTGATTTGGGATTTCGATCGATTCGTCTAATCAGCGATATTGATAGGATTTCCAAAACACTTGAACAAAATAAACTTACACAATTTTGTTTTCAAATTTGGTAAATGAAATAATTCTATATGATTTATATATAATACTTTTATAGATTTATATTATCTGTTGAAAATTTATTTTGATAGGATGTGAATAAGTTGATTTGAAATTTATTAAATTTGAGATTTTAAAGGATATGATTTTTATAACTTGATTTGGCTTAAGGTGTTTTAAAAGAATATATCAAGTTTAAATAAATTGAAGGAATATTCAGTTATTTGAAGTTTAAAAGTTTTATTTTAATAATATTGTATTTATTAAGTAAATATTTCAAAACTAAATTATAGTGAATTGAATTTGAGATATATGGAATTATCAAAAGTTTGGTTTTGAAATATGGAATATTTAAAGTTTTGAAATCAATATAAATTGAAATGGTTTGTTGAGAACTGAATTGAGTAGAAATCTATTAGTTAACTGAATTTGTTATTGAAATGATAATATTTGATTTCATTTATTGTTTTGGAACAATGACTATTGACACAAGATATAAATACATAAAATTATAAAGCATGGTTTATAAACTAATTTGGAATTTAAATGAATTTAAATTATGGATTTGAGAATTAAATTCCGGTGAATACAAACTTTGGTTTAATGTTTTAAGGTGTGTATTATTTAAAGGTATGTTTGAATATAAATTTTAAAATGTTTAAATCCATGCTCTTCTCTTATATCACTGGATAATAATTTCGATGATGGCGGCCGCATCATCGACATTCATTTTCGAGTTTCGAATAGGAGAGACCGATTCGTAGCTTTGCTATCCTTCTGTTTTAAAAGAAATGATTTAAATTTCTTAAGTATGGCTTGATTTATTATATATAAGTATATGATGTTAGATTTGCTTTGATCTTATATATATATATATATATATATATATATATATATATATATATATATATATATATAATTTCTTAATTGTTTGAGGTAAATCGGAAATTTAAATTCTTTAATTTATGATTAAGAGATGATTTCAATTATAAACTGAAAACAATTCTTGGATAAATAATTGAACTTGAAACAAATGAATTGGAAAATTTTGGATAAATAATTCAAATTTTAGATAAATAATTGAATTGGAAAATTTTATTTATAATACCAAATTGCATTCCAATATATCTTATCTAATTATTCAGAAATTAGGAATGTAATTGGATAATTTACAATATAAAATAGTGTTAAAGGAATTTATAAATAAACTTGAGTAGTTATGATAAGAGTAAATACACTTAATATATGTGATAAGGTATATTAAGTGAAATAAATTTAATAATAATTTGATAAAGTGGAAGATGAGGGAAGCTTTTTCCTAGGTGTTGGTCCTTTCCGTATCTCAGAGAGGATTGGTTCTTTAGCTTATTGTCTGGATTTCCCTGAGAAGTTTTCTGGAGTGCATAATGTATTCCATGTTTCGCATATCCTTTGGTATCTTTATGATCCATCATTGTCTGTTCAGCCTTCTGCTCTCGAGAGTTTGATATTGAGCCTAACCTTACTATTGAGAGGAAGCCACTTCGTATTATCGATAGAGGTACGAAGCAGCTGAAAAGGAAATCTGCAAACTTGGTCGAAGTGCAGTGGAGTACAAACGATCGGGATTGTACCTGGGAGACGGAGGAGAGCATGCGTGCTTCGAATCCGAAATTGTTCATTTTAGGTACTGTTTGCTTGTCTATCTTATCTTTCCTTGTTTTCGTGTCTCGCTCCTTTTCGAAGTCGAAAAATTTTGAGTGAGAGAGAGTGTAACAACCCACAAATTTTGTAAATATTTTAATTCAATTTATTTGAAAACTTTGATTTAAATCATTTAAAAATTGGAATAATGGAATTTTCCAATGAGTTTCTGGATTTTGTTTATAATTATTTTTCAAAATAAAATAAAACAATGATTTTCTGAAAATTTTATATTTTGGTCAACTCTGGTCAAACTTTGACTTTCAGTTGAATTATTAAATTTGAATTTTAAACTTCTAATCTTTTTCTTTGAAACTGTATTTGATTTTGATCTTCGTTCTGCTTTTCGTTTTGTCAAATTCTATTTTATACTTTGTAAATTTGATCAAATTCAGCATTTTACACGCGATTATTTTCAGTATTTTATTTGTTATTTTCTATTGTCTATTTTCTATGTTCATTTTTCTATTTTATTTTGGTTTTGACTTTGATATTTTTATTTGATTTTGGCTTGTTTATTTTAATAGGCTTTTGCAAATAGGCTTAGGAAATTCTAAAACACATAAGTTTCTTTTCCTTAAGTGATGCCTTTTCCTTTCGTAGCCGTTCAAAACATTTTCCTTAGCCGTACAAACTTCTCATCTACCTTCTCATTCGCATACAAAACGTTTCTCATTCTCATCTCTTTCTCATTTTATTTCCTGTAGAAAATTTTTACAGTAAGTTTCTTTCTTCTCCTCTATTTCTTTTTCCTTTCTCTTTTATTCTCAAGCATATGCTCGGCCATCGCTTGCATCATCTCCAATTGCCGACCATCTCCTCCTCACCACCACCACCTGACCGTCCTCCATCACCTCATCACCATCCCCACCAAGTGTCGTGACTTCGTAGATCCAAACACCTCATAAACCCTAGCCGAGATCACTAGATCCCCTTTCCTCTTTGCTTGCCTAAGCCACCACTAGTTCCTCCATCCCTATGCCTTATCGTGACCAATACTTCATCTCCATGCCTATCCATATGTGACCAGATCTGATCCAACCTTTAGCAACCATACCGAGCCATAGTAGCACATGGCCGAACCCAAAGATCACATATCCTTCCCTTTTTGCCTTCCCATAGACTTTTGGTGCCATCTCTTCACATTCGGACCCCTAGCCGTGCCTCATTTCAAACCATAGTTGAGCATAGATGCCTCAAAACATCATGGCCGAACATGACTTAATGATGGTCAAGCCCACTTGCATAGTGGCCGAGCCATTTCCATGTGGCCGAGCCTATTGTGTAAGTTGTTAGCCCGCTTTTTGTGTTTCCTTTTTATTCTTTTATGTATAAATAGTTTTCTTATGTATATTTTATATTGTTGATTACAAGATTTGAATCTTGGCACTCCGTCCACTCGTATCTAATTCATGCTTTGTCTTGCTTTTTGGAGTTTGGTTGTGTGTCTTGAGTTGCTATCCCTAGCTTTAGAAGGTAAGTCATTACTTTCGATATTCGTACTTATATATTTGTGAAACAATGACATGTGAATTGTAGTTGATAATATGCTATGTCGATAAAAATTTATACATGCATGTGATATGATATTTCATGATGTTATAACCTGATTATATGCCTGTTACATCACCTGATATGATATGTCATGTTATACTGTTTATTTATTTTCTGCTCTCACACTACAAGTTCCCTGTTAGTATAGATTCAGTATGCGTTGAAATGACACATACCCGAAGGACATTATACTAGGGAAAAATCATTATAAGCTGAATGATAGACTTAAGCAATTTTTATTTTATTTGATTTGGGATTGCGGGTTCGAAATGATAGAACCTGGATTTTTTTGTAAATTACAGATTGAAATGATATATATCCGTATCACTTGATCGAGGTTAGAAAATATTATACAGACCCACGGTTATTTTAATAGTTTTCTAAAATTTATTAAGTATTTTGAATATTAAAAATATGAAATTTAAATTTGATTTAATAATTTTTAAATATAATGATATATTGGAATTTTAAAATTAAATAATTGGTTTAAACTAAATTAAAGATTTTAGCTATGATAAATAACTTAATAATTTCAATTTAATTCAATGTGGAATTTTAACTCTAACCTAATAAGAATAATAGATTATATTTATGAAATAGATATGTTTTATATAAATAAAACTATGATCGAAATTGGAATAGTATGTTTAAACATGTCATAGCAGTATTCGTAGCAATTTTAAAATGTTATGTATTTTGGTTATGTTTTTAAAATGCTATAGTTATAAAAAGATAACATTTTAAAATGCTATGTTACTTTAAGGTTATGTTTTAAAGGTGCTACTATGTCCAAATTGTAACCTTTTCTAAAGTGCTATTATATAAGGTTAACATTTTAAAAGTGTTATACTTTCTAACTTATCATATTTTTAAAATTCTATGATAAGTGCATGGTTTTGGAAGTGGTATGATTTCTAAAAGATAACATTTTAAAGTGATATAACTAAGTATATAGATTTGGAAATATTACCAATTCTGAAATGGATATTATTTTGGAAAAGGTAATAGCAATTGATTTTAAATGGTTTTGGAATAGATATGTTTTGAAATGAATATCCATGGGTAATAGTAACATTTGGTTGTTGAAGAGATCGAGATCAGAAGTTGTCATACTCTCTGCCAACTCTGAAAACAACTTTAACAATAGTGTACACGGTGCAGATTCCAGAATGAAGTACGAAGGTGGCAACGTTCTATTACGGTATATACATGGACCCGACTCCGTGAGTTGGCATAAGGTGGCTAAAATAGGAGCAATTGACGGGATAATGAGGTAGCTCCTCTTATCGGACACACTTCTTCGTATGCCGTTCTATTACTTTGTGATTGATTGGAGCGCACCTTTGATTTTGGGAGTGTGGCTCAAGGTGGGCGGTAGTGGCTGCTACGCATTACCACCGATCCGGAAGTGCAATTGGTATATATACCCTGGCATTGCCTAGTCGTGTCATGTCACCTACCCTAGCATGCCTTGTACGAGTTTTGATTTGTGTCGTACCTATGGAGTATCCTCTGGTGGCTTCCCGATCTGGAGCGCCTATGATACTGTATAGACTATTTGCACTATAAAATGTGTTAAGGTGGAAAATGTAAAGCATTAACGCTATTTTTGAAATATATTATACTTTACTTTAGACATTATTATAATAGCGTATATTACTACATAGTAAATAGTTTAACTGATCCTTAAAGAATGGGCCGGTCCCAAGCATCCTTTAAGTTACTTTTACATTTTATTATAGTTTACTTGATTTGGTTTACATTCATAAGTATGTATGTCCTGACTCGAGTGCTTGTGTTTTTCTTTACGCTGGAGTCAGCCTGAGTATTTCATCTTTGGATTCACCTTCTGGAGCTAGGATTTGCTGGAGTTTTATATATCTATCTAGTTGTTATCCATTTCTATTCAGTATTTCTATTCAGCTTATGTACTAGTGGACAATTATGTATTGGGATTTCTGTTGTATTTATTTTTTCAGACTCTGGTATTTTGTACTGTTTTGTGACTATGTTTGTAGTAGCTTCATGAACTACTATGGTTATTTTTATATCCGCTGCGAGTTATTCTGATATTTTTGTGTCTATAATTCTATGATTGGTTTATTTGCTCCAAATTATATTACAATCTACTGTTTTGAATTATTCAAGTCAGACATGTATGGTTTTATTATCGATTTGAATGGTCCAAAATAGTGGGTCGTTGCATGATCCCTCTTTAGTATTTTTAGTGGGTCATTCGTATCTTCAAATAAAGAATTCACTATAAAAGAATTATGGAATCAGATTTTTGAGGTGATCCAAAGGTTGGAATAAGATTGGATCTGAGATTGTTATACATGCTAAGGGATCGTTGATAACCAATTGCTTGATGTATGCTAGTAAAGAAGTGGGTGGGGATGCTCACTGTGGACCATTTTTGTAGGTCCGTGCTGGACTAGTTGAGTTGGTCTAGGTCCTTATCCAACGAAGCCATGACGTTGAGTAGTCGTTGACATTACAACATTAGTCGTTTGTGTCATCACATATCCAAGAGCACTTGGTTTTAGTTACTTAACCTTCTGAGTGGTCTAGACTTATCGACCAATTGAGGGGTCTAGGAATTGAGGATTGATGCAGCTGCAACATGAGTAGTTTTCCATATTATTTTGAGGATGTATCCACGAGTAGGCACATAAATTATCTTGAGCATGTAGCCATGAGTAGGAAAATATATTGTTTTGAGTGCATAACCAAGGGTAGGTGCACATGACATTTTAGAGGGTGTAATATGTAATGGTACGCTAATTTTTTGGGGATGGGACTGTGGAAAAATCACTAACAGTTTTGAGGACGCACATATTATGGTTGATGCATAGTTATTACATGGATTAACACACACACACACATGTTATTTGTTGGCATGTTACTGTGATGATAATACCTTGTCATTATGAGTAGTGTTCTTTGTTTTCATGAGCTGTACAGATTACTAGTTTATATATTTACTTGCGTACCCATGTTTGAACCAACATGAGTTTTGTTATGAACTTTTGTTCTTAACAATTATAGTTGGATTATTGAGATGCATGATATAATTTATGATTAAAGTTGGCCTATGATTAAGACTATTTCACACTTTGTTGATGAAGTGTCATTTTTGCATACTATAATTTTGGTTGCATGATTATGGATTGTATGTGTTACTATAGTATGTGTGTCGGGAAAATGGCATTCATTATTGTGGGTGGATTTAATTGTTTCATGTTGATTTTGCAATATAGTTGTCATATGTTACTTTAAAAGTAGTTGGCTTGTGATTGGTATATTCCCTGTATTTTGTGAATATTTATGTGGTTAAACATACGATAT